>CAWUFW010006991.1:45000-645000 GCA_963921515.1 Calotriton arnoldi
ATGGGACAGTTTTTCTTTATGATAGCTTTTATTTGTCTTTGCTGGCTGCTAAATCTAGTTATAAGTCTGGCAGCCTCCTTTTCTTCACTAAGATCTGGTAGAGATGTTATTATGTTCTCATTTTCTATTTCTGTATTCATATCTTCTTCATTATACTGGGACAGGAGGGATTCCCTTGTTCTACTTTTAGCTTTATTGGCTGCCTCTGTCCATATCTTATTTGTATATCCTCTTGCTTTAAATCTTAAGATGGATATTTCCATATTTTTAGCCAGTTCATCTTCTGTGCTACAAATCCTTTTTAACCTTATGAATTCCCCAAAGGGGATACTTGCTATTAGATGTTCTGGATGAGCACTATGTGCATGTAAAATAGTGTTACCGGCTGTCCTCTTTCTATGCAATGTTGTTTCTATCTTCATTTCAGCAATATACACTTGCACATCAAGGAACTACTGACTTATTGCTTATATTAGATGTGAATTTAAGGTTCACATTATTTTCATTGATATCTCTGATGAAATTGGATGCACTCATTTCACTGCCTTTCCATACTATGAAGATATCATCAATGAATCTAGGCCAATGAATCACATGGGCATTATAGTAACTGGCATGGGTAACTTTGAGTACCTGCTCCTCCCAACAGCCGACATGCAAACAGGCATAGCTGGGGGAGAAGCAGGCTCCCATTGCAACTCCGCCTTTTTGTCTATACAGTTCCCTGCCAAACAAAAAGAAATTATTGAATAAACACCATCTGATCAAATCATTTAACATGATGTTGTGAGTGTAATTCAATAGAGGTCTCATATTAAGAAAGTGTTTAATTGCTGCTAGTCCCACCTCATGATCTATACTAGTATAAAGGGACTCTATGTCCAAAGTTATGAGCAGCATCCCCTCTGTCTATGTGATATTTTTCAGCTTTGATAAAAATCTCCTGTGTCCTTAACATAGGTTGGTAGGTTTTTAACATGATCTTGAAGAAATTAATCAATATATTGCGCAATGTTTTCACTGACACCTCCAATTGCTGATATTATCGGCCGGCCTGGTACAGGTACTCGTTCTTTGAGTATTTTAGGAATCAAATACAAAGTTAGGATCACTGGAAATTCCTTGTACATAAAGTTAAATTCATCCTTGGAGATCAAACCTTCCCTTCTCCATTTCATGAGGTCCCTTTTGAGACCTTCAGTTGCTTTATTGTATGTTTTCATTTCTGTTTTCTCATAGCACTCCACATTATTCAATTGATAATATGCTTCCTGTATATAGTCTTTTCTTGGCCATATGATGATATTGCCGCCTTTATCGGACTTATTTATTACTAGTTCATTGTTCCTTTTTAGCTTGCTCATTAACTTATTGTATTCACCATCCCGATATTTTATTTTGCCTTTGGTTCATTTGACCTTATAGTTGAGATTTTTTAGGTCTTCTGTTACTCTGTCATGGAAAATATCCAGGGCGTCTTTGGGCATCAAAGGTAAAAACGTAGACTTTGGCTTAAATGGACTTATTCCTGCGCTACGTTTAGTTACATTTTGTGATTTTAGTTGCTCCTGTGTGGATTGTACTTCGAAATCAGATTGTGCTTGAGTTTCTTTGGTATGCTCTCTACTCAAACTGTGAAGTGCTACAATTGTTGATGCGTCCGATACTTGTAGACTGTCAACGACTTCACTGTTATTTTCTTTAGTTCTCGTTTGAATATTGCCTTCTTTGATACTGAAGAATTTTTTCAATTTGAGTTTTCTAATAAATTGGAAAACATCCACTCTTGTGTTGGCATAATCGAAGCTTGTCTCGGGGCAAAATGAAAGACCTAAAGCTAATAACTGTGTTTCTGCTTTACTTAAGATTGTTTCAGAGAAATTAATTACTGTGTTTTGTTGCCCCGTCTCTTACGCCATTGTGGTTTCTTGTTCTTTATTCCTTTTTCTGAGTTCAAAGTAGTGAAAATTAGTGACCACCCATACAGCACCCTAAAAAATGGTACCTGTAGATCTAGAACATCACCCAATTAGGGTCAATAATGAACGGCAACGTGTACTGGCAGGTGTTGACACTGAATAGTGCAGTGTCGTGTTCTTGTACGTTATTACGGCGGTCGACCTACCCCTCACTCTGCCGGTCCCTTTTTAGGGTGCTGTATGGGTGGTCACTAATTTTCACTACTTTGGACCACCACCAAAAAGTGTAGATAGATCTTACATCGGTCCTGAAGAATTGCTGTCTACTTGACCTAGGGCAAGAAACATGATGGCCTGATTTCAAAAGCGCAGTACCCTGTAACCTTAGAGCAGGGGTGCGCGCATTGTTGTTTTAATCAGGATAGTGGCCACATTCATTAAAATTGTTCTGAGTGGACCTCTACTTCCCGTTTTAGCCTCACATCTACACTCACTAGGGCCCTCATACGCACTGCATCCAACGGCCAGGAAAAAAGATCTCCTCTAAAAGGCCCCATCATGGGTGCCGATCGGGTATTGCAGCACCGACCCGACGAGGAACAGACCCAATGATGAAGCAAGACACCTAGCTGACTGGGTGTGTGAGGGTCTTTTTCCGAAAGGAGGATAATTTTCTCCTGCCCTCAGTGAGCACATCATTGTTCTATACACACATCTACCTGTACCGTTCAGTAGGAACAGCATACCACTCTCTTTTGTAATAATTTACTATTCCCACTCCAGTAAGTGTAACAGTATGGAAAGTGTTGGATAGCGGATGGGAATAATATACTATTCCCACTCCAGGGAGTGCAACAGTAGGGAAAGTGTTTGATAGCGGAGGAGAATAATTTACTATTTCCACTCGAGCAACTGCAACAGTAGGGAAAGTATTGGATAGCGGAGGGGAATAATTTACTATTCCCACTCCAGGGAATGCAACAGTAGGGAAAGTGTTGTATAGCAGAGGGGAATAATTTACTTTTCCCTCTCCAGCAAGTGCAACAGTAGGGAAAGTGTTGGATAGCAAAGGGGAATAATTTACTATTCCCACTCCAGCAACTGCAACAGTAGGGAAAGTGTTGGATAGCGGAGGGGAATAATTTACTATTCCCACTCCACGGAGTGCAACAGTAGGGAAAGTATTGGATGGCGGAGGGGATAACATTTCTATTCCCACTCCAACAATTGCAACAGTAGTGAAAGTGTTGGATAGTGGATGGGAATAATTTACTATTCCCACTCCAGGGAATGCAACAGTAGGGAAAGTGTTGTATAGCAGAGGGGAATAATTTACTATTCCCTCTCCAGCAAGTGCAACAGTAGGGAAAGTGTTGGATAGCGGAGGGGATAAAATTACTATTCCCACTCCAGCAAGTGCAACAGTAGGGAAAGTGTTGGATAGCGGAGGGGAATAATTTACTATTCCAACTCCGGGGAGTGCAACAGTAGGGAAAGTATTGGATGGCGGAGGGGATAAAATTTCTATTCCCACTCCAACAATTGCAACAGTAGTGAAAGTGTTGGATAGTGGATGGGAATAATTTACTATTCCCACTCCACAGATTGCAACAGTAAAGAAAGTGTTGGATAGCGTAGGGGATAAAATTACTATTCCCACTCCAATGAGTGCAGCAGTAGGGAAATTATTGAATAGCGGAGGGGATACAATTACTATTCCCACTCCAACAATTGCAACAGTAGGAAAAGTGTTGGATAGCAGAGGGGAATAATTTACTATTCCCACTCCAGCAAGTGCAACAGTAGGGACAATGTTGGATAGCGGAGGGGAATAATTTACTATTCCCACTCCAGCAAGTGCAACAGTAGGGAAAGTGTTGGATAGCGGACAGGAATAATTTACTATTCCCACCCCAGCAAGTGCAACAGTAGGGAAAATGTTGGATAGCAGAGGGGAATAATTTACTATTCCCACTCCACAGAGTGCAACAGTAGGGAAAGTGTTGGATAGTGGAGGGGATAAAATTACTATTCCCACTCCAACAATTGCATCAGTAGGGAAAGTGTTGGATAGCGGAGGTGAATAATTTATTAATCCTACTCCAGCAAAAAAATAAACATTAATTAACAAATACTTAATTAAAAATAATTTACCTCACCAAATACCCCTATAAATAACACCACCACTATTGTAAAACATGACACAATTAAAATAATTGCCTAACAATTAATTAATTAATAACAATGAACAATAAAATTAAAAACAATGAGTAATAAATTAATTCATACTATTAAGACTATAAAATAATTAAATATTGTATAAAAAAATAAAAATTATATTAATTTTTAATTACTTGCCACACTACTCCCCTCTAAATACACATCTTGCTCCTAAAAAATTAACACAATTTACATATTCACCAATTAATTATTAATAACTAATAACCAATTAATAATTAATAAAAAGTTATTTAACACAATTAACAATATGACATATTAAATACACAAATATTAATTAATAAAAATTAATTAATTATAATTAAATTACTTCCCACCCTACTCCCCTATAAACCCACAACCCGCTCCTAAAAAATGACACAATTAACAGTTACCAATTAATTAATAAATAACCAAATAACTAATTAATAACAAATTAATTAACACAATTAACAATATGAATTATTAAATACAAAAATATTAATTAATCAAAATTATTGATTAGTTAATTTTAATTAAGTTACTTCCCACCCTATTCCCCTATAAACCCACAACCCGCTACGGAACTAAAACGCAATATTTAATCTCTTAAAAAATTAATAATTTCTAAAAATGTATTAATAAATATATTATAATTAAATTACTTCCCACCCTATTCCCCTATAAACCCACAACCCGCTACGGAACTAAAATACGCAAAATTACTTAACAGAAAATTAATTACTTCTAAAAATTTCAAACATACAATAAAAAATAAGCTATACTTTTAACACATATACTAAAATACAGAAGACTAAAATAAATTTCGATATTATTAACAACGATATTTTGACCAACGATATTACTAACTTCGATATTAACAAAAACGATATTTCTTACCTGCATGTCGATATTCTGGTCGACGATATTCTTGAAGGTCGATATTATGTCACATCGATATTTAAACATCGATATTATGACTCTATACCATCCCAACTGCATCTGTATGATGCCCTCCTTGACCGAATCACTGATACCGCACAGGCACACTGTACACAAATGGACACATGTTTACAACTCATAATCAGTGATAGTGATGTGTGCATTAAATTGTGTCACACAACAGCACCTCCTCATCAATATCGCACCTATTATACTCTGTGACACATTCACATTGCACACATCGCAGGTCCTGTTTTGATGTCAAAGATACATCTGTATAAATGTGTCATTAAAGTGAAATAAATCTTCTCTGCTACAACTCTGTATTGGACCTTCACCCATCACCCACATGTAAAAGCAATGTCAGTAAATGTAATTTCCAAGAAGTAGTGTAAGAAGCATTCTAAGGGCACAATGGAAACACTCTCCGCAGAATAGGTATGCCTCTATCAGGGGTGAAACCTGAAAGGCTAGGGCTCTAGGGCATAGTACATGTTGCTCATACCTGAAAAGCTCAAAGCGCACAAGACCTGTGAATTGAAGTATATCAGGGACAGCCAAGAGCATAACCAAGTGCCATGCATATGTAGCTAATGTGTAAGTGCAAGTCATGAAAGCAAACAGCACTAACAGCTTTAGTCACATATCTAAATCAAGTAGGTGTAAGGTACGCACAGGAAAATGGACGCATGTCCACACAAAACTCCACAAACGTATGGCAATTTAACACCTTCCATGTGTGGATAAACAAATATCTAAATTGAACACATCAGCCACATATCCAACCTACATCATAGGGAGAAGTGCAACCTAAATGATGTTGACAGTGGCCAGTCCAAGTTGAAATACTTACCAAATTACATGCCACCCACTGCAATGTCTGCACCATTACGTCACACATGGACATCTATCCAACATTTCCTCATGTCCTGTGTAACTCCAGCACTGGGTCGAAGGTCATATCATACTAACCACCTCAACTGGATAGCAATCAGGGATGAAACAAACACAACTGTAGTCACTCATCACTAACTATACAATAACATCAAATAGATAGAAAGGTAATGGCTGGACCAATGTCTTCAAAACTGTGAACAGATTATAATGACAGTATGTCACAACAGGATTTAAAGCAAAGGCCAATGGCCAGTCCATTGTGGATCCATGTGCTACAGCACACTGCTGTGGCACCAAACTAGTCCTTACTAACACTGCCAGGGAACCTCCTCACAAAAGGGCATCCATTGGGCATAGCAGGCACCTTGAGGATGGTTCTTGAGAGGGGAGGCTGAGGTTTAGGGAGGGGTGGGTTTCATTTTGGGAGGGGCTTTCTTGTTTTTTGGGGGTTTTGGGCTGTGTTGAGTGGGGTGGGGATCCGGTTTCCCAGGGGTGAAGTGGGATGTGGAAAGGACGGGTTGGACTTTGGGAGGGTTTTATTTTGTCTTTTTGGGTTTTGGGGTGTGTTAAGTGGGGTGGGGATCTGGTTTCTCAGTGTGGAGTGGGATGTGGAAGGGATTGGTCTTTGGGAGGGTTTTTATGTCTTTTTGGGTTTTGGGCTGGGTTCAGTGAGGTGGGGATCGGTTTCTCAGGGGTGGAGTGGGATGTGGAAGGAATGGGTTGGTCATTGGAAGTTTTCTTTTTCTTTTTTGGGGTTTGTGCTGGGTGTAGTTGGTGGGGGATCCAGTTTCTTAGGGGTGGAGTGGGATTCAGAAGGGATGGATTGGCCTTTGGGAGAGGTTTTTGGGACTAAGGGCAAACAACACATCTTCACGGGGAAAGCTGGTAGGATGTTTGGGATGGAGTTGGGTTTGGGAGGCAGATGGAGTGGAAGTGTGAGCTGTGTGCGCTGTCTGAACTGTGGGTTGTGTCAGTGTCTGTTGTGTGGGTGATTGTGAGCGTTTGTCTTTTTTGCCTGTGTGTGCTGTGCATGTGCTGGGTGTTGTGGAGGTGTCTGTACCTGTTGGTGTGGTGTCTGGGGGTATGGGTGTGGAGTTGTCTGTGCCTGTTGGTGTGGTGTCTGGGGATATGGTTGTGGGTGTAAAGGTGTCTGTGCCTGTTGGTGTGGTGTCTGGGGGTATGGTTGTGGGTGTGGAGGGGTCCGTGGCAGTTGCTGTGGAGCTTGGAGTTATGCTTGGGTAGTGGGGGTGAGTGTCTATTGAGTGTTTGCAGGTTGGTGTTTTTTGTATGTTTTGTGTGTGCTGCTTGTATCTGATGAAGTGTGTGCTTGCTTAGGTGTGCATGTGCTTGGGACAGGAATGGGAATAGGGAATTTGGATGCAGAAGTGGCAGGAGGTGGAGTGGAAGGTTGGGATGGGTGGAAGGCTGCCGTGAGGGAGGAGGCCAGAGCCTGAAAAGATCTCTGTAGGCCAGACATTGCAGTGGGAATGCCTTCCAGGTAGGTCACCAATCTGTGTCAGCTGATTGGCTTGCCCCTGGATAGCATTCAGGGCTGCATTCTGACCCACAGAGATGGCCCTCAGGAGGTCAATGGCCTCCTCACTCAGGGCAGCAAGGCCAACGAGGGCAGGGGCTGAGGTGCCTGGAGTGAAGGAGACTGCTCCTCTATTAGGGGAGTGGGCCTTGCCAACTTGCTGGGGGACAACAGAGAGGGTGTCAATGAAACTGGGGATGGCGGACAGGGAGGATGGTGGTGTTGATCCTGTGGGGTCTGCCACCACTGGGGAGTTTGTGTTAGTATGGGGTTTTTAGTATCGACAGGAAGAATGGCGCTCAAGCTAGTTCGCGCTATGTCTTAGTTATGGTTGGAGTATGCACGGTGCAAGCCAGGTCGGGGGAAATGCCCTTAAACCCCCGTAATAGTGTGGATAGAAATCCACACAAATAAAGTAGGTACGGTCCTGGGCACACGTAATGAGGGTATAAAACTGGTAGAAATGTCTCGTTTAGTAGAAATGTTGATGGTCTACACCAGAATGATAATCATAAGTTTTTAATATAGCAACAAAGAAAAGCAACCAGCCGACACGTGTTTCGTCACATAGGGGTAGTAACCCGTGACTCTTCAGGGCTGAGTGGTGGTACAACGAAAAGGTGGTTTCAAGTGGCTGGTGAAAATTCCAAACCGGCAAGGGGGTAAGAGGCAGACCAAGGTAGGTGATCCACCGCAAGGTGAGAGTAGAAGGGGAGAAAGATTCTGAACCAGGGCGGGTGAGCCACAAGTTGACTGCTGACCTAAAATTAAGAGGAAGTCTGTGGCGACATGTCACAGCAGCGGTGCGGGATGCACAGTATACGAAACCGTAGGGAGTGCATATGATTAAGGTCAGTATATCCGGTGTGGTACAGGCGGGTGCGCCGGTAATCGAGGAAACTGAGAGAACTGGTGTTCTGGGCGGGGGAAATGGTTCCCGCCTGTACCACACCGGATATACTGACCTTAATCATACGCACTCCCTACGGTTTCGTATACTGTGCATCCCGCACCGCTGCTGTGACATGTCGCCACAGACTTCCTCTTAATTTTAGGTCAGCAGTCAACTTGTGGCTCACCCGCCGTGGTTCAGAATCTTTCTCCCCTTCTACTCTCACCTTGCGGTGGATCACCTACCTTGGTCCGCCTCTTACCCCCTTGCCGGTTTGGAATTTTCACCGGCCACTTGAAACCACCTTTTTGTTGTACCACCACTCAGCCCTGAAGAGTCACGGGTTACTACCCCTATGTGACGAAACACTTGTCGGCTGGTTGCTTTTCTTTGTAGCTATATTAAAAACTTATGATTATCATTCTGGTGTAGACCATCAACATTTCTACTAAACGAGACATTTCTACCAGTTTTATACCCTCATTACGTGTGCCCAGGACCGTACCTACCACTGGGGAGTGTCCACCGGAGGATGACTCAGATGATGACAAACTTGAGCTGCTGTCCACGGTGACACTCCCCACACCCTCCTGTCACTGGGTCCCTCCGTGTCTGAGGTGTTATATCCGGAGTCACTGTAAACCGCTGTGTCCCCACCGATGTTAGCCCCTTCTCCTTCGCTTGCCCTGGATGAATCTGAAATTACCTGTAACATGGGTTTATTGCAACTGCGTTTCCACACCTGACCATCACAAATCAACAGAAAATATTGATGAAGTGCACATATCACAACAGCTTCATGGTTCACTTTATAGGCTTCAAATTTAGAATGGAGCACATGAATGCATGCTACATACCCTGCAAACAGTTAGTTCCACTCATGTCATAACCCCAGACAGGCCCAAATATATTGATGGAGTAATCTACACTCCATCCTTATGTCCATACTAGGATAGTTGATCACCTTGCATACTTTGGCACTTGTATTATACCATTGTAAAATGATGTAAGCAAATAGGATGGATACAATTTTGAGATTTACAAAATGCTCACACAAGGCCCAAAGTTCAACAGATCTACCTATTCCTCATAACACATCACGATGTCATGAAGGTCAAGTTATACACCAATGTACCATCAATTAGTGTTGTGGCAGAAATCATGTTACATGCAAATACTCATTGGAGACTGATGAAACTTTGGACGGCAAATTACATCATATGTCCACTACCTGAAAAGTCTAATGAAAGCTGTACAGAAGTAGTTTAGTTATGTAACACAGTTAGCATATAAAGTTGCCTGAAAACATAGAGGTCCAAACATTTGGGAGATAGATAATCAGAATTAACACAGCACTAGAATTTATATAGCATTATGAACATCCCCAATCCTGCTTGGTATAGGTGATAATGCCATTCATAGATTGTATACCTAGAAGCCAATACACTTTTGAAGGTTTTGGGTGTCCCTGAATGTCTATGACATGAAGATGTGGACTCACTAGAGTCCCAATGGGCTGGCACATCACAACACTCTTTGGTATTGCAAACTCAGATTGCCTTGTAAGGATGAGTGTAGATACTCACATAGTATCTCTACAGTTCTACATCCCACTCCCTTATGCATGTAACCAGTCAGTGAATGAGTGTTTTGAAACACTATTTTAGATGAACCATCAACTGGCAAATGCACAGTGGCCAACATGTAGGCACTAATGCTGATGGCACCAGTGATGTTTGCACACTCATTTCACTGCATTACCAGTACTTACTAATGGGAACTGTTGTACAGTCACTGCATGTACTGTGCATTCTATGTCATGTTACATATAATTGAATCACCATCCATAAGAGACAGTGGTGAGACAGGAGTGAGGGAATGTCACTCCTCACCCAAGGAAGACGAGTTGCCTGTGTGGTATAATTTTCACTCAGAACAAATAACAACATGAGATGATTACTTACTTCACTCAGCCAGGTGTCTGCTCAAAAAAGAAAATTGGATATGGACAGGACTCTGCTGTGTTCCTGGTCAGAAAGACAATAGGCACAGCACATTAGCAGGCACCTACTACCAGACCTACACAACAAATGACTCCTCTTGTGTGTGGCACATCGGACACCACCAATATTGTGTGGGAAATGACTGTCTGTAACACACAAAGTTGGCAAAGTAACATATATGACTCTGGCCAGGACTCACCCCCTTGTAGCTGCTGTCAGGCCCTCAACTGCCCTTCAAGGTCCGGGTAGGCCACCACCAATATAAGGGCCATTAGGGTTGTCAGGGTCCGGCACGCACCTCTTCCACATTGGGATGACATTCCCAGCTGGACCTCCATGATCATCGGGGGTCCAGTGCTTCAGGTCTGCCCACCTCTTCCTGCAGTGGACGCAACACCAGTTGAAGAGACCCAGGGTCCACATTTTTTAGGCAATGGCTCTCTAAATAGCAAGATATGGAAAAGTGTCTAGGAATAGTCCACAAAGTGAATGTGTTGCACAAGCAGGAGGAAATTAAGGTTGAGGTTTCTTACTGGCAGTGGTGGGTGTATTGCCATCCCTACCTCCTGGATTTTTGGGTGGGCATCCCCTCCTTTTGGGGAGGGGAGGATCCACTGCTGCAGAGACAGGGGTGTCTGCAGAAGTGTCTTTCTCTGACAGGTAAACTCTTCCTGTGGCTACATCAGAGGTTGATGGCCTAAATGTACTTGGATCACATGAAGGGGTAGATGCAGGTGGAGAAGCCCTACAGAGGGTGATGTTTATTTCCTGCAGCACCCAAACTAGGGAGGCCAAGTTGGTGTTGATGCCGGTCACCTCCTGGTATGTGTCCCTCTGCAGCTGCATCATTTCCTAGATTTTGGTAAGTACCTGGCCCATCACACCTTGGGAGTCCTGGTAGACTCCCAGGACTTGGGTGATGGTGGCTTGTGTGTCAGTGGCCCCAGTGTGCTCACTCTGCAGGCCCATAGGTACCCTCCCATGAACCCTGCTACCACAGGCCTGAGCCCTTTGCACAGACTGCACCCTCCCACTGGCCCCTGATTTTTCAGTGACTGGGGTGGTGATAGCCACCTCAGAATCCAGGACTGGGGGGGCACAAGATGGTGCTAGGTACACAGGTAGGAGGTGCAGGGGTTGGTTGTGTTGTCACAGCTGGGAGGTGTTGTTGTGGGCACAATGAGCCCCACTCTTGCCGTCTGCCCTCGCTGACCAGATGGGCTGGGACCGGCATCCATGTCCACATCTCCAGGAGTGTTGTCATCGCTGAGGGCTTCATTCTGGGGTGGAGCGGGAGTCTGTTCGGTAGCCAAGCTCTGGCACTCACACAAAGGGGGCCCCTATCTGAACGGATAAAGGTAGTGGGATCATAGGGGAAACGAAGGGACAATCAAACAAGCAAAAACCCCTACCTATTTGTTTAACAATATGCTTTACGTCATATGATAAAAAAGTCTGACCAGTGCTGGAGAATAGAAGAAACAGAAGTATCACAAAATAAATTTATTTTTCCAATAGAAATACAAAATACTCAAATATAATACAACAACGATTATTAAATAAATATATATATATATATACACATATATATATATATACACATATATATATATATATATATATATATATATACATATATATACATATATATATATACACATAATCCCACCACTCATTCAAACACATTCACATATGCAAACATACTATCATACCTCTTTCGTACAAGCAACCAACATACATACAATAACTAAAGCAACACAACAAAACAATATACACAAAAAAAATGGACCCCAGATTTCCTTAGAGGTATAAATCAGAATATTTTGAAAGGTACCAGTATGTTCAGTACATATCATAAATACAATAACACGACACTCAAACAAGCGTAGGAGCATCACAAACGCCGACGCGCGTTTCGGTGTACAAGCCGGATGTGGCCAAACACCTTCATCAGGGAGTGGATACCACAACAGTGAGGTGGTGGGAGAATTTCTGTATATCAGTCAGACTTCTGGTTAACCAGGCCAGAAAATGCCATGCAGAGAGGCTCAACGAGGTTATCTAAATACAGGCTGGGATGGGATAACGCCTGAGCTGGAATGAGGATGAGGGTCAAATTGCAGGCAAAAAACTACATTAAGATGAAAACGGCCGCCGTTGTACTCAATAAATACGTGCCCTGGGGTTTCCAAAAGTAGTAAACAGGATCTGCAGGATAATATTCAGTAAACAGCAGCAAAGCGCTGAAGCCAGGGAGAAGCTCGTCTGGCAAAAATCAGAGGAGACCCGATAATTGCTAGAAAGTCGAGTGTCTACCAGTCGGGAGGAATAAATGCCAAGAGAAAGGAGCAGGCACTCGCTGGAGCCCTTTCCTCGGGATACGGGAAGAACCTATAATTGTGAAAGCACAGAAATGTCGGATTAGGTTAATATAAACTGCGACATGATGGTCGTTCCTTAGTGACTGATGGTATTTTATATCATATGACGTAAAGCATATTGTTAAACAAATAGGTAGGGGTTTTTGCTTGTTTGATTGTCCGGTAGCCAAGCTCTGGCCAGGTGCTGTGCCCGATCAACCTGTTCAGAAATAGAGAACATTGTTATTGGTGGAAGTGTGGTATCTACATCCACATCTTTTGTGTCACAGTGAATAGAGACCTGGGATGAAACAAAATAGGTAAAGATTAGTATTGTAATCTATTTGTGTGATGTTGAAGTTGTTTACTAGGAATTTGGAGACATTCAATACATATATTAGAATTGATCATCTCATTAGATGTGCTAATATGTGGCATTTTGGCTTTAGGGATAAACATGACATCTCCAAAACATTTCAACCAACACAGTGTAGTCGTAACATGTGTATTTGACCATTCCAAGGCCTAGTTGTGTATAATACAGCAAACACACACCTTGGTTGTATATTTACCATTATTCATCATGTGAGGAGTGCAGAGTCAATGGGTCACCTGCCACTCCTAATCAGTTGAGTTTCCTTCACAGCTTATATATATATTAGAGGTACACAGTTGGTATGGTGTCACTCTTGCCATCAATCAATCAATCATGTCACTTATAAAGCGCACTACATACCCGCGAGGGTCTCAAGGCGCTGGGGGAAGAGGGGGGTGGTGCTGCTACTGATCGAAGAGCCAGGTCTTGAGGAGTCTTCTGAAGGCCAGTAGGTCTTGGGTCTGTCGGAGGTTGGTGGGAAGGGTGTTCCAGGTCTTGGCGGCGAGGTGGGAGAAGGATCTGCCGCCGGCGGTCGTTTTCCGGATGCGGGGGACTGTGGCGAGGGCGAGGCTGGTCGAGCGGAACTGGCGGGTGGGGGTGTAGAAGCTGAGTCGTCTGTTGAGGTAGGCTGGTCCGGAGTTGTGGAGTGCTTTGTGTGCGTGGGTGAGGAGCTTGAAGGTTATCCTCTTGTTGACAGGGAGCCAGTGCAGGTCTCTCAGGTGGGGTGTGATGTGGCTGCGTCGGGGGATGTCGAGGATAAGATGTGCAGAGGCGTTCTGGATGCGTTGCAGCCGTCTCAGGAGCTTAGCCGTCGTTCCTGCGTAGAGGGCGTTTCCGTAGTCCAGCCTGCTGGTGACGAGGGCCTGGGTGACTGTTTTTCTTGTTTCGGTGGGGATCCACTTGAAGATCCTGCGGAGCATTCGGAGGATGTTGAAGCAGGTTGAGGAAACGGCGTTGACCTGCTTAGTCATGGAGAGGGTGGGGTCGAGGATGACCCCTAGGTTGCGTACGTGGTCGGTGGGTGGCGGGGCTGTTCCCAGTGATGTTGGCCACCAGGAGTCGTCCCAGGCTGAAGGGTTGGAACCAAGGATGAGGACCTCCGTCTTGTCCGAGTTCAGCTTCAGGCGGCTGGTCCTCATCCATTCGGCGACGGCCTTCATTCCTTCGTGGAGGTGGGCTTTGGCGGTGTGAGGGTCTTTGGTGAGGGAGAGGATCAGCTGGGTGTCGTCGGCGTAGGAGATGATGTTGAGGTTGTGCTGTCGGGCGACGTGGGCGAGGGGTGCCATGTAGATGTTGAACAGCGTTGGGCTGAGGGATGAGCCTTGGGGTACGCCGCAGATGATCTTGGTGGCCTTGGATCGGAAGGGGCGAGGCGGACGCTTTGTGTTCTCCCGGAAAGGAAGGATGTGGTCCAGTCCAGGGCCTTCTCTTGGATCCCGGCGTCGTGAAGGCGTGTTCGTAGTGTGTGGTGGCAGACCGTGTCGAAGGCGGCTGATAGGTCCAGGAGGATGAGGGCTGCTGTTTCTCCGTTGTCTAGCAGGGTCCTGATGTCATCGGTGGCGGCGATGAGGGCGGTTTCGGTGCGGTGGTTGCTGCGGAAGCCGGACTGGGAAGGGTCCAGGATGTTGTTCTCCTCGAGGTAGCGGGTCAGTTGTTTGTTGACGATTTTCTCGGTGACCTTCGCGGGGAACGGGAGCAGAGAGATGGGTCGGAAGTTCTTGAGGTCCTTGGGGTCTGCCTTGGGTTTCTTGAGTGAGGCGGTGATCTCGGCGTGCTTCCAGCTTTCCGGGAAGGTTGCTGTCTCGAAGGAGATGTTGATTATTTTCCGGAGATGGGGCGCGATGGCTGTACTGGCTTTGTTGAAGATGTGGTGAGGGCACGGGTCTAGCGGTGAACCGGAGTGGATGGTGTTCATGATCAATAGTTTCAGTTGAGGACACCATCAATCAAGGTAGTCAGACATCAAGCTCAGTAGTCTGAGTGGAGCATTGTATATACATTGCACAGTCCGTGATTAATGAACATCAGTCATGGCAGGAAAGTGAGAAGGGGCAAAAGGACTATGGCATCTTGGTTAGAGTTGCAGTCACAGGGCCTCATGGCAGTTATAGTGAGTTCTATGTTATATTACCAACACTCAACAAATGGTTAGTGTTGCATACCTGATGACAACATGCATTTGGGATCGACCATACATTAAACCTTTTACACATATGATGGGTTCTGGAATTATATTTTTTTATTTATACACTTACAAACAGCATTTCAACATGTGGCATGTAATGGAGATTGATACATGTGATCTTATATGCAACACTCCACATTAACACTGACATACCAACATCTCTGATACTTTGTGGATTGCATGTCCGGTAATATCAATAGCAGAGTTGAGAGGCAACAGGATGTTAAGGTATTGTGACAGTTATTAAGTGTAACTTACCAGACTCCACTCCCCCAGGTATTCCTGACATTCCCACAGTATGCAGGATGAACAAAATCTTCTCCTCCCAGGGAAAGAGTCGTAATGGGCCACTGGGAGGGCCACCACCAGTACTCTAGGCCGCAAGGTTGTTCTTGAAAACCAGGGTACGCACCTTCAACCTTAGGTCGTGCCACTTCCTCCTAATTTCCTGCTGTGTGCGTAGGGTGGTACCAACAGCATTCACTGACTTTGGATCCAAAAATGTCATGCTTTGCTCTAATGATTTCATCAACCATGACTGTGAAACGTGAATTTTTGGGGCAATGCTTGTTTATAAAAAAATAAGAGTGACAAAATGAAAGGTAAAAAAACAAGGGATATTGGTGAATTAGTGAAAAAGAAAATGTAAAGGGTGTGGAGAGTGCTAAATCGGATGATGGAAGATGGAAAAAAGGGCTGCCTTAACTCACAATGGTGTAAACGGTGTGTCCTGTCTCGTGTGCTGCAGGTGAGAAGCAAAGGAACCTGGTCAGGGTTGGTGTGTGTTTTATAGTGTGATTTGCAGGCATGTCCACTTGGCAAAAGGACATCAGTTGTGCAGTTTTTCAATTCATCCAATGGTCAATGTTGTGGTGCTTTGCTGCGAGCGTACCACGGTGGTGTACTGCCATAGAGTAACCGCCGCTAGGAGAACGCCAGTACGACTTTGGGTCCGATTCCGATGTCGTACGGACCAGAGTCCATCCGACATTGGTTTGGAACTGGAACTGAACAACCTCCTGTCATCGGTTCCAGCCCAGGAAGTAGGATGCGACCGAACCCTGTTCGATCGCATGCCTATTCTTTACAATGGGAGCATGCATTCCGAATGGAATGCATGCTCTCATTGCAAAGAGCAGAGGTGCATTCATCCCTAAACACCCAGTGGCAGGCACCTCAAGGTGCCTGCCACCAGGTGCAGGGATCAACAGGGGGGCACCATAGGTGCCTCCTAGGACACCCATGGGGGCCCTGCTGGGGGCCCCCAAAGACAGATTCCCAATGCCTTTCTGTGTCAGAAAGGCTGGCACAGAAAGGCAGTGGGAAGCTGCCATCATAATCCCTCGGCCGGAAAGAGCCAGGTGAGGGATTACTGAGGGCTTTCCGAATGGTGGAAGGGCTCTCCGAGCCTGTCAGAGGCCATTTGGAAAACCGATTCGGATTCCCTTCCGGCCGAGCCCATCAAAATGAGTCGGTCGGAAAGGAATCCGAACAGGCAATTCTGATGCAGTCGGAGCGGCTTTGACCGATGGTCGGAGCCGTTCCCAACCGCATCGGAATCGGGCCCTATGTTGTAATAGGCTCAACGGGAAACTGCAGCCCTGACAGTCTTGGAGTATGCATTGCCAACATTGCAGATCGCCGCAGCCCAGGCAGGAACCGCATCATCGACAGGGTCGGCGTTTCAGTCTGCACAACTCATAATACGGCAGACGGAAGACCTCCGACACAGTGGTCTTCTAGAGACCGCAGCCGCAGTGGTTGGGCGGTCGCACCGCCAAACTCGTAATCGGCTCCTAAATGATAGAGAAGAAGATCATACTAAGCAGAGTGCCTCATAGTTATTTGCAACATGTGAAATGAAAATGAAATAGTTTTCATTAGTTTCTATTGCAATAGAATAGGCCTGTTGTCCCTTCACCTATTCCATATGTGGCTACATTTAATGATTATTTTAATGTAATTTCATATAATTGTATGTTCTTGAATGTGCATGTTATTATCTTGCATTTATAATGTATTTAGAAGAAATAAAAAATCACAATGTCTTGCCTTGTTCATAACATTCTTCTCTGGTGGCAAGGAACAGAGCAGGTACTCAGAATCATTTTGGTGAAAATTAACTTAGTAACATTTGCAGAACCTGTGAATAAAATTAAAAGTTGAGCTAAAAGGAAAGCTTATGTCAGATCTTTGATGGGTGTAGGCATGGTATTGGAGGATGTATGACCATCGTATTCATGGTCTACCCTAAAATGTTTGCGTTGACTCTTCTTTCTCTGCAAACTTTACCATTACCAACCAATAATGAAGTGCCTTTGCTGCCCTTTCAACCTGATGAAATTGATATACCCCTAATTAGTATATTGAACTTACCCATAGGTCACTAGTATATAGTACATAAAGTGTACCTAGGGCCTGTAAGTTAAATGTCACCAGTGGGGTGCAGCTCTCATTATGAAGCCCAATGCAGTGACAGGGCAAACATAAATGCAGGCTTGCCATCTATAACACAGTAGTGCAGGTTTTAACTGCAAGTTCGACCAGTCAAAGCAAACCTTTTTTGACATGCCTACACCTTCCTTTTAAATATTAATAAGTCACCCCTAAGAAGGCCTTACTGCCCATTAAGGCAGGGTGTATGGTATTTCAGAAACGGGTATTTAAAAGTTTCATGTTATACATATACTTATAGTTAAAAGGCCCCAAAATGCTATTTTCAATGTAGCCAGTTTAGTTGTTCCATAGGAAAGTATTGGGATACAATATTAAATTTAATATTGCGACCTCCACTTAGGAAACAGCTAAAGAATTAATTCTTGGATTTGTCAGGGCCACTCATCTGAAAATCAGGACCTCAGCAGGAGTGACGAATGCCCAATTCAACACCTTGAGAACAATCCTCATCTCCCCCTACATCTTGGTGGTCTGGAAATTGAGCACCAGACGCTGGATTCTTGTGTTGGGGGAAGCTGGCAAAGCTGCTGCAATGTGCTGGGAAGTCTGATGCTCTCTTAGGTGGATCCCTCTAGACTTCCTAAGTGCTTCTTGGAAGGGTCTTTAACATTCAGTAATTAAATCTAAATCCGTATTTGTAAAGCGCGAACTACTCACCCTTACGGGTCTCAAGGCGCTGGGGGCCGTCGTGGAAATTAAGTGAGCTTTTGCCCAGAGTCACATGGTGCTGAGCTTAGCTGCCGCCGGAGCCGGGGATCGAACCGTGAACCCTGTGCTCCGAAGGCAGCTGACCTGACATAGAAACATACAATTGGTTACTTAGACCATTACATGACATACATGGTTTTACAGGCAGTAGATGCACATTGAGATCTCTATGTGTAACTTCTTGTTCACCTATCATCAAAGTCCTGGTATTTACAAATGTCCTTCGCTATATGTGTGGTTTTCTTGTAGGATTACATCTGCCAACAACTGGTATCTCCCGATACTTCTCAGGAGAAGTTTGCAGTTCTGTTAGTCGTTATGCAGGCAGCAGCAGCACTGGTGGACATGGCACTTCTTAGGTTATTTCCCTAAAACCTTTTGCTTTTTGTCCTCCTGGTTTTTGCTGACTCTTTGTTCATGGCCCTAGGACTCTGGGCACTTTCCCACTGTACTGCAGCGGGAATGTGGGTGTGCCCTTCCTACACATGTCAGGAAGGGGTGCTTACTTGATTGATTTAGGTGTTGTACCTGTGAGTGCCCTGTAAAAAGGTACTCCACATACCCAAGGTGGGTACTGCACTGGCTAGTAGTGGGATGCGATACAAAAGGGGATGATGGATGGAACGTTTGAGCCAATCAAACACTCACCCCCAGTCAACTGATCTGGGTTTAATCCATCATTCTTTAGCTCACTCCACCACCCCAGTTCAGACATGGCCATATGCAAATCAGTCTGACCCTGTGCCTCATGGGAACAGTCCAGCCCGAACTGCCAAGCCATGTCTTCCCTGGACCGGAAACAAGGATCCTAGGACCGGTTTCTGGTATTCCAGCCGTCATCAGCCAGGCTTGCTTGAATCCAGTGGCAAAGTGAGCAAGGGACCCACGTCTGGGCATACCCCCGCCAACTTAGTGCGAACAAAGCGATACAAAAGGGGATGATGGACGGAACGTTTGAGCCAATCAAACACTCACCCCCAGTCAACTGATCTGGGTTTAATCCATCATCATTCTTTAGCTCACTCCACCACCCCAGTTCAGACATGGCCATATGCAAATCAGTCTGACCCTGTGCCTCATGGGAACAGTCCAGCCCGAACTGCCAAGCCATGTCTTCCCTGGACCGGAAACAAGGATCCTAGGACCGGTTTCTGGCATTCCAGCCGTCATCAGCCAGGCTTGCTTGAATCCAGTGGCAAAGTGAGCAAGGGACCCACGTCTGGGCATACCAGGGAAGACATGGCTTGGCAGTTCGGGCTGGACTGTTCCCATGAGGCACAGGGTCAGACTGATTTGCATATGGCCATGTCTGATGATGGATTAAACCCAGATCAGTTGACTGGGGGTGAGTGTTTGATTGGCTCAAACGTTCCGTCCATCATCCCCTTTTGTATCGCTTTGTTCGCCCTAAGTTGGCGGGGTATGCCCAGACGTGGATCCCTTGCTCACTTTGCCACTGGATTCAAGCAAGCCTGGCTGATGACGGCTGGAATGCCAGAAACCGGTCCTAGGATGCTTGTTTCCGGTCCAGGGAAGACATGGCTTGGCAGTTCGGGCTGGACTGTTCCCATGAGGCACAGGGTCAGACTGATTTGCATATGGCCATGTCTGAACTGGGGTGGTGGAGTGAGCTAAAGAATGATGATGGATTAAACCCAGATCAGTTGACTGGGGTGAGTGTTTGATTGGCTCAAACGTTCCGTCCATCATCCCCTTTTGTATCGCTTAGTAGTGGGATGCCACACTGATTGTGCCACCCACTAGAATAGCCTGTCAAACATGTATCATGCTCATGTTGGCCTTTCCCACCCATTAGCCAACCCTGAGTGGGCCTTTCACTACCACCAGAGCACCCCTAGGGTAAGTCCTGAGGGGTAAAGCACGTGGTAGGTGAGCGGCCGGGTAGGTGCACATGCGTGTTCTCTGCCCAGGTAGTTAAAAACCTCCATGTGGATTTTCCCTAAGTAGGGGGTCGGCTCTTCCCATGGGACACCGGTATTCAGACAAAATATGGAGTAAAAAATATTGAGATGCAAAAATATAGAGTTTTTAATAGCGTGAGCAACAAAGATCGTAAAGCAGGAATATTGTTGCCAGAATATCGATTTTCTAAGGTAAGTAATATCGATGTCAAAAATATCTATGTTGTTAATATCGTTGTTTGTATCATTATTTTAATGATATTTAATATAGTTTGTATACATTTTAGTTGTTTTAAAATTTATTTGAATTATTTATTCAAATTTGTAGTGATGTAGCAGGTTGTGGGGTTTGTAGGCACACAGGGTGGGAAGTAAATTAGTTATAATTAATTAATAGTTTATTTTTAATTATTATTAATTATTTAATTGATAAATATGTAAATTGTGTAATTTATTTATTTTTGAAGTTAAGTATTAGGTGCGGGTTGTGGGGATTGTAGGGGTACAGGGTGGGAAGTAAATTAATCATAATTAATTAGTAATTATTTTTTAAGTATTCTTAATTATTTAATTGATTATGTAAATTGTGTAATTAATTTATCTTTGAGGTTAAGCATTAGGTGTGGGTTCTGGGATTTGATGGGGTAAAGGGTGGGAAGGTAATTAATTCTAATTAATCAATTATTATTGTTAATTAATAATTAGTATTTAATTGATGAATAAATATGTAAATTGTATAATTAAGAAATTGTTTAAGTTATATAGCAGGTGCGGCTTGTTGAGTTTGTAGGGGTGAAGGGTGGGAAGTAAATTAAATACAAATAATGAATTATTAGTTAAATATTATTAATTGTTTAATTAATGATGAATTATGTAAATGTATGTAATTAAGATTTTTTTACATTATATATTAGGTGTGGGTTGTTGGGTTTGCAGGGAGCAAGGGTGGGAATTTAATTAAATATAATTTATTAATTATTAGCAAACTATTATTATTTGTTTAATTGATAATTAATTATGTAAATTGTGTAATTATAATTTTTAAGATATATTTTAGGTATGGGTTGTTAGGTTTTAGGGGTACAGGGTGGGAAGATAATTACAAAATAATGTATTGACAATGAATTATTAATTTGTTAATAATTATTTAATAGATAATTATGTAAATTGTGAAATTATCATATTTTTTAAGTTACATTTTAGGTGTGCGTTGTTTAGTTTGTAGAGGTGCAGGGTGGGAAGTTATTTAAGTAATAATAAATTAGAAAGTATTAATTCTTTATTACATTATAGGTTAATTGTGTTATGCTTTTTAATTTCAATTACATTTTATTTGTTGGTTGTTATGATTGTGAGAATATAGTGTGGTATTTTAATCACATTAATATTTTTGTTTTAATTGATAATAATGACTGAACATTGTAATAATTATATAATTTGTTTAATTTGTGTTGAAATTTAGACATACGTTTTAAATGTAAATGTTTATTTTTTTTATATTTAATAGAGTTGTTAAAATATGTTATTTGTTTGTAGTGGCCTGCTCTCTCTCTACTGTTGCACCAACTGGAGTGGGAATAGTGAATTTTACCCCTCCTGAGTCCAATGCTGTCCCTACTGTTGCACAGACTGGAAAGGGAATAGTGAATTTTATCCCTCGTGAGTCCAATGCTTTCCCTACTGTTGCACAGACTGGAGAGGAAATAGTCAATTTTACCCCTCCTGAGTTAAGTGCTTTCCCTACTGTTGTACGGACTGGAGTGGGAATAGTAAATTTTACCCCTCCTGAGTCCAACGCTTTCCCTATTGTTGCACCGACTGGAATGGGAATAGTACATTTTACCCCTCCGCAATCCAATGCTTTCTCAACTGTTGCACCTATTGGAGTGGGAACACTTATTTTTACCCCTCCTGACTCCAACGCTTTTCCTACTGTTGCACAGACTGGAGTGAGAATAGTAAATTTGACCCGTCCTGATTCCAACACTTTCTCTACTGTTGCACAAGCTGCTGTGGGAATAGTACATTCTACCCCTCCTGAGTCCAACGCTTTCCATACTGTTGCACAGACTGAAGTGGGAATAGGTAATTTTACCCCTCTTGACCCCAATGCTTTCCCTACTGTTGTACAGTGAGAATAGCAAATTTTACCCCTCCTGAGTTTAACACTTTCTCTTCTGTTGTATACATTGGAATGGGAATAGTATATTTATTATTTATAGAGGTTTTTTTTTTTAAATATTACTTAAATATATATTATGCGTTTGTGTATTTATTTTTATATTATATATATATATATATATATAAATGTATGTCATTTTAAAGATATTAAGTAAAACATATTTTTATATATTGTTAACTTTCTATGTTGATTTTACATTTCCTTACAGTTTATTTGTTGTATTTTTTCAATTTTATGTGTGAGTATATATATATATATATATATACACACATTAACAACGATCCTCGAGGCATTGATGTAAAATGTGCATGTTCTGCTGTGTTTAATTACAAGTTTACATTTTTGACAACTTAGCCGAGAGTTTGGATACTAATAATATCCAAGTAATGAGTGAACATGTTGGGCTTAAGGCGCGTCTGCTCGGGCGCTTCAGTGAAAGTGTTCAATGTAACTCTGGCTAATTAGACTAAGAAACAAGATCACTAAATATAACAGAACAGTGACTGTGCACTAGTAGTAAGGGGAGATTCATGCAGAAAACGAACTGTGTTATTCAGGTTGGATAAATAATGAAGCTGATAACGTATTTGTTCAGAAGCAAAATTATTTAAATTATGTTACATGTTCAAGACTGCAGCCTGAATTTGAGTAATTGCACCATGAACTCGGATGTTTTATATTTACTTTATTTACGGTTTAATTTGTAATGCAGGCATGAAATTATTTCTTTTATGTTTGTGTGTAACCGGAAGTATTTAAATTGCTTTAAAAAATGGCGCTCATCAGGTGACAAAGGCTGTCAAGTGCAGCCGAATCGTGTCCGGTGTTGGCTTGATGAATTAAAGCCGATTTACTTCTATCCCGGAGTGCCGTGCTTTTCTCACAATGGAAAAGGTGTTGTGGAAATATATATGTGGCTTGTGAGAGCTGCTAATAAACTACTTACTGCACAATTAGGCGGTCCGGGCTCCTGTTCATCGAAATCATCACGAGTACGAGCGGAGTTGTGTATATATATATATATGTGTATATATATATATATGTGTATATATATATATATGTGTATATATATATATATATATATATATATATATATATATATATATATATATATATATATATATATATATATATATATATATTTATCCAACAGTTCTCTATTCATCCACAGAAAGCACTCGGACACCCTTGTATGCTGAGAACATATTTTAATCGCAGAAAAACGCGCGTTTCGGCTTACGCCTTGCTCACGCTTCTACTTGCATTAGAATTATCGCGTGATTTTATCCAATACCAAACATAAAAAAAAAGAGACTAAACACCCATACTGTGTGTGAAACAACATTTGGCGGCCATTTTGAAATGTCCTTTCGACAACATATAACAAAATTGTAATTCAATCTCCGGCTATCACAGTAGTTCATAGAGTATAATACAATATTGTTACTTATGATTTAACTCATGAAAGGAAAAATTCATTTTTTCAATTACAAAAAATTCAAAACATTCTAACAATTTCATGCCTCGACACTCCCACAATTCTCATACCTGTGAGATAAGATCTTAACCGTTCCATATCAATCCTGGAACTACAAAAACAGTCACACAAATACCCATAAGGGTTCCACATATTGCTTCCCTCATGCTATCCCGCCCAAGTGGGCATATAAGTTAATACAATAGCAAAACATGCACAGAATACCTGCTGAATTGCTCCATGCAATCCTCGCTTCAGATTTCTCTTTTAAATAAACACATAAATCACAGTATATTTTTTTACATCAATACTTGGTTCTATTTCATCCTGTGCACTAGTCAACCGACCAAATGGATGAATAATTCACAATATGCATATGCTGTTACCATGACAGTTTTCTTCACTCCAATACATACTTAATTACCCATACATGAGTTATTCACATTAATCAATATAGCTACTGTAACCTCTTGATCAAGTTTTCCGAGATTTTTCTGTTTACGCCAAAGTTGAAAGATGAAGTGCCCACACCTAAAACATTAAAACATTACTTTAAAATCACTGAAAAGCCTGAAAACCGCACAATTTTACTGCCATATTCCATTAAATTCATTCAATCAAGTGGACCGCAAGTTCCTCACTAGAATTTAAACCCTTCGGTGCCAAACTCTCAAAAATCAATAATGTACCTAGATTCCAATTTTTGCAGTGACAACTCACGATTACCACCTCTGACCCCCATCGTAACAGAATCAATCACCACCATCTCTAGTAGTTTCTCATTTTGAAAATGACATTCATGGAAGTGGCGTGCTACTGGGTACTGCCTGTTGTTATGTCTGATAGCACGTATGTGCTCCAACACCCTCTTCTTTGCACGGTGTATTGTGCTACCCACATACCATTTGTTGCAGGGACATATTAAAACATACACACAATACATAGAGTTACATGTCAGTGGTTTTCTAATCATGAAGTCTCTGTTCAAATTCGGTATAGCTAGCTTGACACAATCATGACTCTTACAACACGCTTTGCAATTTCTGCAACATCTGAAGCCTGGTTGACTTCTATCTCTGTCTCTGTCAAGGTTTGTTACATGGTTGTGACTCAAATCATCTCGTAACGACCGACTTTTTCTAAAGGTGATTTGTGGGTTGCTCGTAAGATGGGTTTTGAGATTAACATCAGTTAAAAGCACATGCCAGTGTTTATTGAATATCTTCCGGATATCCTGTGCCTGTCCTGAAAAGGTAGTTATAAATCTCACTGTCTCAGTTGCCTCATCTTGTTTATTGGGATGTAACAGCTCGTTTCTCGTGACTTTCTCTACCCTGTCACAAGCTTCATCAATGGTTTTTACAATGTAACCCCTTTCCTTAAAACGATTGCACATAACTGATTTTTCAACTTGAAAAGCTGCGTTTGTGCTACAATTACGTTTTGCACGTAATAATTCCCCATAGGGGATGCTAACAATTAGGTTGCGAGGGTGTGAGCTCATAGCACTTAAAATGCTGTTTCCTGCTGTTTTCTTACGGAACAAACTAGTTTCTAGTATTCCACCTCTAATCTCAACAGTAACATCCAGAAATTCAATAGATGTATTACTGATATGTTCAGTGAACTTGAGATTAAAGGCATTCACATTGAGTTTGCTCACAAAGGCCCTTGCTGATTCAGCATCCCCACTCCAAATCAGAAAAATATCATCGATGAATCGCAGCCACAGGACTACGTTGTTCTCAAATTCCATCATTTGCGTGGACACCTGCTCCTCCCACCAGCCCATGAAAAGATTAGCATAGCTGGGGGCGAAGCAGGTGCCCATCGCTTGTGCCCTGTGACTGCCTGTAGAATGAATCATCAAAGATGAAAAAGTTATTAGTGAGGCAAAATTGAATCATCTCTACTATCATTTCTGAGTGATGTAATAATGAAATGGAGCGAGTCTTCAAGAAATGTCTAATAGCCTGTATACCCAATTCATGTTGGATACTAGTATAAAGACTACACACATCTAGGGTGACAAGAGTGTATTTATCATCCCAATATATGCCATCAATGATTGTTAAAAAGTGTGTGGTGTCTTTCAAGTAGGCGGGAAGAGCTACTACAAAGGGTCTTAGATAATAGTCTATGAACCGAGATGTATTCTCCAATAGAGAACCTATCGAGGAAACTATGGGTATCCCTGGAGGGTTCATCGCATCTTTGTGTAGTTTGGGGAGCAGATAGAGAATAGGGATTCTCGGATGGGCACACTTTAGATAGTTATACTCCTCCCACTCAAGTAGACCCTTCTCCCGCCATTCAATCAACATCTCTGCAAATCTATTGTTCGACTGGCCAATCTCAGTGATATTTGAAGTGCTGTAGCATGTGGTGTCACTCAGTTGTCTAGTGCCCTCTGCAAGATACTTCTGTTTGTCTAGAACCACCACGTTCCCGCCTTTATCTGATTGGCGGATTACAATCTTATTATCATTCTTCAAGTCCTCAAGTGATCTTATCTGCTCCCACGTGAGATTCTTCCTATTGGCTGGGATTTTCTTATATCTCAATTTCTTGAGATCTTTAAGAACTCCCTTCTCAAAGACTTCAATAGCCTCACAGTTAATATTTGGCAGGAATCTTGATTTAGGTTTGAATTTACTCCCCGGGTTTATCCCCAAGTCAATCTCACAATTTTGTAGTGCTTCCTCTCTAGACATATCCCCTCCTCCCAAAGTGGATAAAGTGTGGAGAATCTCTATGTCATCAATATTTAGGTCACTCAATAGCTCCACCCCACCTTCAAGAACATTTTTAGTAGGTTGCGTCTCAAACCATTTCTTTAACTTCAATTTTCTAGCAAAGTAGAAAAGGTCAATTCTAGTCTGTATGTAGTTCAAATTCATAGATGGACAAAATGACAAACCTAGTGAGAGGACCTCCATTTCCTGAATGGAAAGGGTTCGCTGGGAGAGATTGATGACAGTCATACTTTCGCCTTTCTGCCCCTTGTCTCCATTCCCATGGGCATTTTGTCGTCGTTTTTGCCTCCTCTCTTTGGCTTGTTTGTTCCTCTTCCCTCTTCCTCCTCGTCCCCTTCCCCTTTGTGCCCCCTGCTCCTGATAAAACTCTGTCCTGCCTTGATTCATCATTTGGAGCTGTAATAAAAAATTGCTCTTTCTTTTCTGTGGGTCTTGGTTGGTTTCCTGGTTCAAACCAACTGTCGAAATGTCCGAAAGACTCCCATCCGAAACATCGCTTTCACTCACTTCTCCCACTGTTGGTATCGTCGAAGTGGTTAATACCGCATTGCCCGTTTTCTTATCAAAAAAATGATCGTATTTACGATTAAAGGTGAGGGTGCGGCCAGCTTGATAATCTTTAAAGTCTCGCAGAAACTTGCGTTGCTTTTTTGCTGTTATTTCTTCCTCAAGTTTAGCCATGCGAATAGTTAGATGTTTAATATGCTCCTCCAATGCATCCTTTAATACTAATTTGCCCAATTCCTCCAAGATGCCATCAATCTGGGCTAACAGTTTACTTCTATCCTTGAGGGCATATTTGACCAAAATACGCATCATGATCGTAGAGCAGGCCGCAGAATTATTGGACCACTCCTCTAACATCTCTGGATCTGGATCTTCAAATGTAGGGATGGTGAATATCCTCAGACCCAGAGGCACACGTCCCACATCGATATATCTCTGGAGTGACTCTGCCTCCCACCAGTTTGACAATTCTTTCTTGTGCAGTTTTTCAAGTTGATTATACAGGGTTTGCGTTTTAATTTCATTATACATACTGGGCCCATTGTTCAAGGAACTTCCACTTGCGCCCACTTGGGTAAAAAATAACTTATCTGCGGTTTCCTTTCTCTTCGCATCCAACGCTGCAGTCATTGTACCAAAAATTAAACCATTTATAACAGCATACAAGTGCCGGTTTGAAGATATCTTCTTCTTCCGTTATACCGGCTCCCAAACCCCCTAGCACTTGTAAAGAAGCAAGGCGGATCACCGAAAACCCGAACCAGACTTACCCGTGCTCCACGGGATGCGCTCCGCCCGAACCGCAATCCCGATCCGCCCCGGAGTAAAGACGGTCCGTTCCCAATGGTCCGTCTATGCTTCCAACTCCAATTGCTGCACCTCGTCGTGTTGTAGTTATGCGCTCCCAGTTTCCATGCGCATACAAAATTATACCACGGGTGAGTTTCTCCGTCACCCACAACCTTCGACGCTGCTTGCCAGTATGGGGGAATCAGTCACCCCCATACTGGCAAGCAGCGTCGAAGGTGTGGGTGACGGAGAAACTCACCCGTGTATAATTTTGTATGCGCATGGAAGCTGGGAGCGCATAACTAACACGGCGAGTGCAGCAGTGGAAGTTGGAGCATAGACGGACCATTGGGAACGGACCGTCTTTACTCCGGGCGGATCGGGATTGCGGTCGGCGGCAGCATCCGTGGAGCAGGCAAGTCTGGTTCGGATTTCGGTGATCCGCCTTGCTTCTTTACAAGTGCTAGGGGGTTTGGAGCCGGTATATGAAGAAGAAGATATCTTCAAACCGCACCTATATGCTGTTATAAATGGTTTAATTTTGGTACAATGACTGCAGCGTTGAATGCGAAGAGAAGAAAACGCAAATAAGTTATTTTTTACCCAAGTGGGCGCAGTGAAGTTCCCTGAACAATGGGCTAGTATGAATAATGAAGTTAAAGCGCAAACCTGTATAATCAACTTGAAAAACTGCACAGAAAGAATTGTCAGAAATGGTGGGAGGCAGATCAATCCATAGATACATCGATGTGGGACGTGTCCTCGAAGTCTGAGGATATTCACCATCCTACATTTGAAGATCCAGATCAGAGATGTTAGAGAGTGGTCCAATAATTCTGCGGTACTCTCGATCATGATGCGTATTTTGGTCAAGATATGCCCTCAAGGATAAATAAACTGTTAGCCCAGATTGATGGCATCTTGAAATTGGGCAAATTGTATTAAAGATGCATTGGAAGAATATTAAACATCTAACTATTCGCATGGCTAAACTGAGGAAAAGTAACAGCAAAAAGCAACGCAAGTTTCTGCGAGACAAAGATTATCAGCGGCGCACCCTCACCTTCATCGTAAATACGATCATTTGTTTGATAAGAAAGCGGGCAATCTGTATTAACTACTTCGACGAAACCACCAGTGGGAGAAGTGAGTGAGCGATGTTTCGGATGGGAATCTTCGGACATTCGACAGTTGGTTTGAACCAGGAAACTAACCAAGATCCACAGAAAAGAAAGAGCAATTTTTATTACAGTTCCAAATGATGAATCAAGGCAGGACAGAGATTTATCAGGAGCAGAGGCACAAAGGAAGAGGACGAGGAGGAAGAGGAACAAGAGGAACAGAACAAGCCAAAGAAGGAACAAAAGCGACGACAAAATGCCCATGGAATGGAGACAAGGCAGAAAGCGAAAGTATGACTGTCATCAATCTCTCCCAGCGAACCCTTTCCATTCAGAAATGGAGGTCTCTCACTAGGTTTGTCATTTTATCCATCTATGAATTTGAACTACATACAGACTAGAATTGACCTTTTCTACTTTGCTAGAAAATTGAAGTTAAAGAAATGGTTTGAGACGCAACCTACTAAAAATGTTGTTGAAGGTGAGGTGGAGCTATTGGTGACCTAAATATTGATGACAGAGATTCTCACACTTTATCCACTTTGGGAGGAGGGATATGTCTAGGAGGAAGCACTACAAAATTGTGAGATTGACTGGGGATAAACCCGGAGTAAATTCAAACCTAAATCAAGATTCCTGCCAAATATTAACTGTGAGACTATTGAAGTCTTTGAGAAGGAGTTCTTAAAGATCTCAAGAAATTGAGATATAGAAAATCCCAGCCAATAGGAAGAATCTCACGTGGGAGCAGAGAAGATCACTTGAGGACTTGAAGAATGATAATAAGATTGTAATCCGCCAATCAGATAAAGCAGGCATGTGTGGTTCTAGACAAACAGAAGTATCTTGCAGAGGGCACTAGACAACTGAGTGACACCACATGCTACAGCACTTCAAATATCACTGAGATGGCCAGTCAGACAATAGATTTGCAGAGATGTTGATTGAATGGCGGGAGAAGGGTCTACTTGAGTGGGAGGAGTATAACTATCTAAAGTGTGCCCATCCGAGAATCCCTATTCTCTATCTGCTCCCCAAACTACACAAAGATGCGATGAACCCTCCAGGGATACCCATAGTTTCCTCGATGGGTTCTCTATTGGAGAATACATCTCGGTTCATCGACTATTATCTAAGACCCTTTGTAGTAGCTCTTCCACCTACTTGAAAGACACCACACACTTTTTAACAATCATTGATGGCATATATTGGGATGATAAATACACTCGTCACCCTAGATGTGTGTAGTCTTTATACTAGTATCCAACATGAATTGGGTATACAGGCTATTAGACATTTCTTGAAGACTCGCTCCATTTCATTATTACATCACTCAGAAATGATAGTAGAGATGATTCAATTTTGCCTCACTAATAACTTTTTCATCTTTGATGATTCATTCTACAGGCAGTCACAGGGCACAGCGATGGACACCTGCTTCGCCCCCAGCTATGCTAATCTTTTCGTGGGCTGGTGGGAGGAGCAGGTGTCCACGCAAATGATGGAATTTGAGAACAACGTAGTCCTGTGGCTGCGATTCATCGATGATATTTTTCTGATTTGGAGTGGGGATGCTGAATCAGCAAGGGCCTTTGTGAGCAAACTCAATGTGAACACCTTTAATCTCAAGTTCACTGAACATATCAGTAATACATCTATTGAATTTCTGGATGTTACTGTTGAGATTAGAGGTGGAATACTAGAAACTAGTTTGTTCCGTAAGAAAACAGCAGGAAACAGCATTTTAAGTGCAATGAGCTCACACCCTCGCAACCTAATTGTTAGCATCCCCTATGGGGAATTATTACGTGCAAAACGTAATTGTAGCACAAACGCAGCTTATCAAGTTGAAAAATCAGTTATGTGCAATCGTTTTAAGGAAAGGGGTTACATTGTAAAAACCATTGATGAAGCTTGTGACAGGGTAGAGAAAGTCACGAGAAACAAGCTGTTACATCCCAATAAACAAGATGAGGCAACTGAGACAGTGAGATTTATAACTACCTTTTCAGGACAGGCACAGGATATCCAGAAGATATTCAATAAACACTGGCATGTGCTTTTAACTGATGTTAATCTCAAAACCCATCTTACGAGCAACCCACAAATCACCTTTAGAAAAAGTCGGTCGTTACGAGATGATTTGAGTCACAACCATGTAAAAAACCTTGACAGAGACAGAGATAGAAGTCAACCAGGCTTCAGATGTTACAGAAATTGCAAAGCGTGTTGTAAGAGTCATGATTTTGTCAAGCTAGCTATTCGAATTTGAACAGAGACTTCATGATTAGAAAACCACTGACATGTAACTCTATGTATTGTGTGTATGTTTTAATATGTCCCTGCAACAAATGGTATGTGGGTAGCACAATACACCGTGCAAAGAAGAGGGTGTTAGAGCACATACGTGCTATCAGACATAACAGGCAGTACCCAGTAGCACGCCACTTCCATGAATGTCATTTTCAAAATGAGAAACTACTAGAGATGGTGGTGATTGATTCTGTTACGATGGGGGTCAGAGGTGGTAATCGTGAGTTGTCACTGCGAAAATTGGAATCTAGGTACATTATTGATTTTGAGAGTTTGGCACCGAAGGGTTTAAATTCTAGTGAGGAACTTGCGGTCCACTTGATTGAATGAATTTAATGGAATATGACAGTAAAATTGTGCGGTTTTCAGGCTTTTCAGTGATTTTAAAGTAATGTTTTAATGTTTTAGCTGTGGGCACTTCATCTTTCAACTTTGGCGTAAACAGAAAAATCTCGGAAAACTTGATCAAGAGGTTACAGTAGCTATATTGATTAATGTGAATAACTCATGTATGGGTAATTAAGTATGTATTGGAGTGAAGAAAAACAGTCATGGTAACAGCATATGCATATTGTGAATTATTCATCCATTTGGTCGGTTGACTAGTGCACAGGATGAAATAGAACCAAGTATTGATGTAAAAAAATATACTGTGATTTATGTGTTTATTTAAAAGAGAAATCTGAAGCGAGGATTGCATGGAGCAATTCAGCAGGTATTCTGTGCATGCTTGCGCGATACAATGTTTTGCTATTGTATTAACTTATATGCCCACTTGGGCGGGATAGCATGAGGGAAGCAATATGTGGAACCCTTATGGGTATTTGTGTGACTGTTTTTGTAGTTCCAGGATTGATATGGAACGGTTAAGATCTTATCTCACACGTATGAGAATTGTGGGAGTGTCGAGGCATGAAATTGTTTGAATGTTTTGAATTTTTTGTAATTGAAAAAATGAATTTTTCCTTTCATGAGTTAAATCATAAGTAACAATATTGTATTATACTCTATGAACTACTGTGATAGCCGTAGATTGAATTACAATTTTGTTATATGTTGTCGAAAGGACATTTCAAAATGGCCGCCAAATGTTGTTTCACACACAGTATGGGTGTTTAGTCTCTTTTTTTAATGTTTGGTATTGGATAAAATCACGCGATAATTCTAATGCAAGTAGAAGCGTGAGCAAGGCGCAAGCCGAAACGCGTCGTTTTTCTGCGAGTAAAATATGTTCTCAGCATACAAGGGTGTCAGAGTGCTTTCTGTGGATGAATAGAGAACTGTTGGATAAATATTTGGGGCCCCCGGTAGCCCTAACTCGGACCGCCCGTGAGTCAGTCGGGCACAATCCTGTAACCGGAGTTGGTGGAGTGGAGGATATATATAGATATAGATATAGATATATATATATATAAATAAATTTTAAAAAACATTATAAAAATATGATAAAAGTTAAAAGCAATATTTTTCTAAATACTTTTATATGATATATGTGTATATAAACATACACACTTTCATATAAATGTGTGTGTGTTTCTTTAAATTAGAACATATTTAAATATTTTAAATATTTGAACATGTTTAATTTACAATATAATAATGTTATGTTAAAATATTTAACTTTTGCTTATTTAAACTACATATATAGTAACAATTTATATTTTTGTAAATATATATTTCGACATTTGTGTAAAACTAATTTTCCCCCCACTATTTTTGTACTTACCGTGTATAGAAAAATGATATTTTGTTTTCAATACTTTGACACAATATTTTGATATCACAATATTTATCCTTTTGATATTGTGTCAGTGATCCTGGGGCACCTCCAGGGTTTTGTTAATACTCTTGTTGTTGCCTAAGGGCTCTGGGCACTTTCCCACTGTAAATGCAGTGTGAAAGTATGCACACATTTCCTACCCATGCTAGGAAGTGGTGCTCACCTGATGTTTGTAAAACATGTCACCAGCCGGCCATTACAGGCAGGTGTGTGTGCATTTGCATCTATGGTGGTTTTAACCATGTGTCCTGCATCCCATTGCAGGCCAGTGTAGGCACACTTGCACCTATGGTGGTTTTCAATATGTGTCCAGCTAGACATTGCAGACCAGTGTCTGCACACGGGCCCCTATGATGGTTATTAAACATGTGTCAAGCCTTCCATTGCAGGCCGGTATCTGTGCACTGGCACCTATGGTGGGTTTAAAACAAGAAACGGCCTTAACAACACGGGCTCTGCCACGTGTGTCATATCCCTGCAAGCCGAACCACAGATGTCTTAACCCATTCATGTGCCTTAAAAAAGCATGAGTGGCTAAGGAAATGCGTGGTCTAGATGCTGAGCGGATGGGCGGGCACAGGAAGACAGGAAGAAGAAGGATCGGGAGAGGATGCGGTAGGTAAGTGGGGCTGGGACCAGGTCTTTGTCAAACAGGCAGGAAAAGCGCGACACATGGATTATCGTTGCAAGGGTTTTTATTCAGTTTACACTGTTCACCGAGGGGAATTAACACTGTCTCCAACGTCGTCTGCAGGGGATACGCTTCTCCACCTTGGCGTCGCTCAGCGTTTCCATTCACGTCGGGGTCGGATGGAGTCAGAAAGGAAACAAACAAAGAAGAAAACGGCACTGATTAGTGCTCAGTTCTGTAAGGGTGGAAGGGGAAGGGCGTGTGAGGGATTGTCACCCGGTCCTAGGATCATATGGTGTGGGGGAGGGTATCCGTCACCAGAGTAGCGCAGGGACACGCGGGACAGAGGTCGTTACCCGCTATGAAGGCTTTCCGGCCGGCAGCCCAGATCCTCCCGGGGACACTAAATCCACCCTTTTCCCTGCTCCCCGTAAGCGCTGACGCACCGGTTCCAGCCACGTTCCTCCTGGAGCGTGGCAGGGCGATTCGAGGGAACGTTGGCCTCCTGGCTTCTCTTCGTTGGTGGCTATGGCGGGTTCTGGTGGTCCCAGTTCTCTCGACTGCTCCCGGCTTCCAGGTTCTTTCCGGACGCTCTCTTCCTCCTTCCGGTCGTCGACCCCTGTGGCATTGGTTGGCGGGTCTTTATCCGGCGATGACGCTCGTCGGCTCCACCCCCAGAGGGCGGGACAGGGTTCGTCCGCCTCGTCGGTCTCAAAGGGCCAGCAATGCAGAATAGCGGGATGCCCTTGTTCACCCAGGGAGAAGTTTGAGTCCGGTGGCTGTGAAGAAGAGAGAGGGGCGGTTACATAAGGTAAGGTCCAATAGGGGTTTTCGGGGTCCGGACTCTGACACACCCCCCCTAGAGTCTTCCCGGTCGGGGATGAATGGGATTCGGGACAGGAAGTCGGCGTTGGAGTTAAGAGACCCGTTCCGATGTCGGACCTCAAAGAAATAGGGTTGTATGGATAGGAACCACCGCATCACCCTAGGGTTGTTCCCCTTGTTTCTGCTCATCCAGATCAATGGTGCATGGTCGGTATACAGGATGAAATGCTTTCCTTCGAGATAATACCGGAGCTTATCTATGGCCCATTTGATAGCCAGACATTCCTTCTCGATAACAGGATAGTGACACTCCCGGGGAAAGAGCTTCCAACTTATGAACAGGATGGGTATTTCCGTCCGTCTTCAGTGATCTGGGAAAGGACGGCCCCAATACCCATATCCGAAGCATCGGTCTGGAGGATGAAGGGGCGGGAATGATCAGGTGAGACCAAAACAGGATGACTGGTGATTGCCTACTTCAATCTGCGAAAGGCCGCCCTGACAGAGGCGGAGGGGTTCAGCAGAACACTTTTAGGGGTGCCTTTTTGTAACAGGTTCGTAAGAGGAGCTGCTATGTCTGAGTATTGGGGAATGAATCGGTGATAATAACCAAGGAGACCTAGGAAGGCTCTAATCTCTTTCTTTGTTGTTGGTATGGTGGTTTTGGTAATCACCTTTATTTTCTCTTCTTGGGGTTCAATGCACCCATTCCCAAGAAGATAACCTAAATACTTCACTTTCTGGAACCCTACGCGGGATTTCTTCGCGTTGATGTGCAATCCCACCTTCTGTAGTTCCTGCAATATCTGGTGACAGTGCCCTAGATATTCTTCCCAGGTGGAACTATATATGATGATGTCATCGAGATACGCAGAGGAAAAGGCATGGTGGGGTTGCAAGACCTTGTTCATCAACCTCTGAAAAGTCGCGGGGCCCCGTGCAGACCAAAAGGGAGTACTGTGAACTCAAAGACCATCAGGGGTGGAAAACGTGGTCTTTTCTTGGTCAGACTTACGCAGTGGCACCTGCCAGTATCCGTTCGTAAGGTCTAATGTAGTAATAAAGCGTGCGTCTCCCAGCTTCTCTATCAGTTCGTTTACCCGAGGCAGGGGATAGGCATCCAATTTGGAGATGGCGTTTACTTGGTGGAAGTCTATACAGAACCTGATAGTGCCATCTGGTTTTGGGACCAAAACAATGGGAGAGGTCCACTCACTATGAGAGGGTCTGATTACCCCCATCTGAAGCATTTTGTTGATCTCTTCGGAGACGGCTACCCATCTGGAGGCTGGTATCCTGTATGGCCTTTGCTTCACCACTTTCCCTGCCTCGGTCTCTATGCAGTGTTCCACTAACGGGGTTCTTCCTGGCAGATCAGAGAACAGGGGGCTATATCCCTCTAGCACGTCCAGCAGTTCGTGTTGTTGGTTAGGGGCTAGGGACTCATTAACCACTAACTATTCGAGCGTACATGGATTGGTCTTGGGTGACAGCGCTAGCTGGTTATTCACTGGTGGGGGTCCTATCCATTTCTTCAATATATTAATGTGGTAGGTCTGACATTTGTTAGGACCTATCTGGACTCTATAGGTGGTTTTACCAACTGTTCCCACGATTCTAAAGGGGCCCTTCCATTCGTTCTTAATTTTAGACAAAGAGGAAGGCAGGAGAACAAGGGCCCAATCGTTCACCTTTAAGGTCCTCCATTTCTTCCCTTTATCGTAGATCTGTTTTTGAAGTATTTGTTTTCTCTCCAGGTTGGCATGGGCTAGGTCTCTTAGCTTCCCTATCCTGGTCCGTAGATGTTGGGTGTATTCGAGTAACTCACTGGTATCGTTGTTGTCTTTCTTCCAGGCTTCTCTTGTCATTTCTAACAGGGTTCTGGGTTGGCGACCATAGAGCAGTTCGAAGGAGGAACAGCCGAGACTGCTCTGTACCTGTCCTCGAATGACGAAGAGGGCGAGGGGAAGTAGACGGCCCCAGTTCTTACCCTCACCGGTCAACATCTTTTTCAGAGTCAACTTCAGGGTCCCATTGTATCTCTCCACTAGGCCGTCGGTTTGTGGGTGATAGACAGACGTCTTTAGATGTCTCACGTCTAGTAAGTAACCCACAAACCTGCGACATAAGCCGTGAGACAAAGGGAGAGCCTTGGTCGGTCAAAATCTGAAGAGGAAAGCCAACCCGGGAGAAATACTCCAGCAGCTTATCAGCAATATTGGACGTGGTAGGGGTTCTGAGAGGAAAAGCCTCAGGGAATCTGGTACAGTAGTCCACCAGGACTAGAACATACTGGAATCCTTTTGTACAGTGAGGCAAAGGCCCAATGATATCCATACCAACCCTCTCAAACGGCTTCCCTACTATAGACAGTGGTTGCAGGGGTACTGGAGGAGGGTGATAGGGGTTTTTTCGCTGGCAAACCGGACACTCCCTACTGTACCTGTTAATTTGGGCGTATATACCCAGCCAATAAAAGAAACGCAACAGACTCTGGGTGGTTTTTTCTGCCCCTGAGTGACCAGCCAGCAGATGAGAATGAGCGAAAAACATTTACTGTTCGCGAAACTCCCGGGGTACCAACAACTGGGGTTTTTCTCCTGGCCCTGCCACCCTATATAAAAGATCGTTGGAAGTTTGAAAATAGGGGTAGGAAAGGACCGCAGGGCCCTGTGGCTTTCGGGCTTCCTGCCAAGCATGTGTGAGAGTGGTGTCATTATGTTGGGCCCAGCGGAAGTCCTTATCTGTCAACCAGGGTTCTTGGGTTAGTAAGGCCCTCAAGATGTTTTCCTGGGGCGCGCCTGCTTTCTTCTCCCTTACATTGTACAAAAACAAAGACAGAAACTCAGGGTTATCTGTGCCCAGAATTGCTTCCTTGGGTAGGGTTTCTAATACCCCCACCGTTACCATAGAGAGGATTCCCTCTGGGCTTTTGAGGGGAACCCGTGCCGTGGGATAGGAGCGAACGTCTCCGTGCACACAACGGATGAGGACCTGTCTCCCAGGGATCAATTGGTTGGGGTTAACTAACGAACTCCGTATCACAGACTGGCGACAGCTGGAGTCCAGAAGGGCATTTACGGAAGAGCCGTTTACCAGCAAACTTCCATAAAAGCAGGCCCCTACCTCAGCTGTGTACATGAGTTCTCTGGGGAGGTAACTTATGTCCATTGGTTCTTCTGTTTTCTTGCGCGGGCAGGCTCGGGCGATGTGGCCCTACTCGCCACAGTCGAAGCATTTGGGTCCTCTGCTCACGGGGACGTCGGAGCGGGGCATGCAAACCCTTTCAGGCTCTTTGATGGGCCTAAGTGCTTTCCTGGGAGTGGGTACAGTCTTTGATAGTTTCTCCGGTTCCCAAGGGGACAATCTGGGTTGGGCACGGGAAAAAGAGGTCGCCATATCCACGGCTTGTTCAGCGGTTAGGTTAGCGTGCTGTCTTAGCCACCACTGAGCAGCATAGGGTAAAGCATCCAAAAACTGTTCTAATACGGTGGAACTCATGATCTCCTCTTTGGAGCGATCACTCGGCTTCAGCCACTTCTCGGCGGCGAGTTTCAATTTATAGTAGAGGGTTTTGGGAGTGTCTCCGGGTGTCACCTTCTCTTTTCAGAACCGGAGCCGGTAAGCCTCCGAATCCATGCCCAGGTGATCCAAGATTATGGCCTTAACCTCCTCATAGGGGGTCACCCCGCCGGCGTTCGCGACTTGATACGCCGCCTGAGCCTCGCCTGTCAGAAGGGGGGCCAGAAAAAAGGGCCACTTTCCAATGGGCCAGCCGGAGGCTCTGGCCACCCTTTCGAAGTTCAGGAGGAAGGCCTCGGGGTCTTCTCCTGCGGTGTATTTCTGTAGGGAGACTGTAGGGGTGGCAGTGGTACCCCGGGTCAACTTGTGACCGGTAGCGGATGGGCGGGTTCCTCCACGACCTTCAGGAGAGTGTCCATTTGGGCCTTCATGAGATCTCTGAACGCGTCCCGGTTGGCCTGCGCAGAGGATAGTTGGCGCTCCACCGCCCATTCCAACTTTTTCTGTCCCTCCACTATGTGTTGGATCAGGTTTTCCATTACACCAGTCAATGGAAGTCACGCTGCCCGCATTCTCCACCACTTGTCAAACGGGCAGGAAAAGCGCGACACACGTATTATCGTTGCAAGAGTTTTTATTCAGTTTACACTGTTCACCGAGGGGAATTAACACTGTCTCCAACATCATCTGCAGGGGATACGCTTCTCCACCTTGGCGTCGCTCAGTGTTTCCACTCACGTCGGGGTCGGATGGAGTCAGAAAGGAAAGAAACAAAGAAGAAAACGGCACTGATTAGTGCTCAGTTCTGTAAGGGTGGAAGGGGAAGGGCGTGTGAGGGATTGTCACCCGGTCCTAGGATCATATGGTGTGGGGGAGGGTATCTGTCACCAGAGTAGCGCAGGGACACGCGGGACAGAGGTCGTTACCCGCTATGAAGGCTTTTCGGCCGGCAGCCCAGATCCTCCCGGGGACACTAAATCCACCCTTTTCCCTGCTCCCCGTAAGCGCTGACGCACCTGTTCCAGCCACGTTCCTCCTGGAGCGTGGCAGGGCGATTCAAGGGAACGTTGGCCTCCTGGCTTCTCTTCATCGGTGGCTACGGCGGGTTCTGGCGGTCCCAGTTCTCTCGACAGCTCCCGGCTTCCAGGTTCTTTCCGGACGCTCTCTTCCTCCTTCCGGTTGTCGACCCCTGTGGCATTGGTTGGCGGGTCTTTATCCGGCGATGATGCTCGTCGGCTCCACCCCCAGAGAGCGGGACAGGGTTCGTCCGCCTCGTTGGTCTCAAAGGGCCAGCCATGCGGAATAGCGGGATGCCCTTGTTCACCCAGGGAGAAGTCTGAGTCCGGTGGCTGTGAAGAAGAGAGAGGGGCGGCTACATAAGGTAAGGTCCAATGGGGGTTTTCGGGGTCCGGACTCTGACAGTCTTGGAGCGGTGGGGAGTAGTTTTTGGGGTGGGGTAGATTTTAGGGGTCGGGTTGTTTATAGGTCAGGAAGCAGTTTTAGGGCTCAGGGCATAGTGGCTGGGTTGGGGTACTTTACAGGTGTAGGGAACAGTTTTTAGGGCACAGGGTGGGAGGCTGGGGTCAGGTTAGTTTTTAGGGTTTTGGGGTCAGTTTTAGGGTTCTGGGCAGCGTGGGGGAAAAGGGACAGTTTTAAGAGCTGGGGGCAGTTTTAGACCTTAGGGCAGGGGGACTGGGTCAGGGTACTTTTAAAGGCATTGGGGTCAGTTTGTAGGGTTCAGGGTGGGGCGGGGGAGAAGTGACAGTTTTAATGGCTGGGGAAGTTTTAGGCCTCAGGGTGGCGGGGGGGCTGGGTCGGGCTACTTTAGGGATGTACTGGGCAGTTTTTAGTGCTCAGGGTGTGGGGTTGGGTTCTGGGTAGTTTTTAGCGCATTGGGGTCAGTTTGTGGGGTTCAGGGTGTGGGAAAGAGACATTTTTAAGGGCAGTTTTAGGCCTCAGGGCAGGGGGGCTGGAGTCGGGGTAGTTTTTAGGGGATTGGGGTCAGTTTGTAGGATTCAGGGCCGGGCGGTGGAAAAGGGCAGGGTGGGGGAAAAGGGTCCGTTTTAAGGGCTGGGGCAGTTTTAGGCCTCAGGCAGAGGGGCTGGGTCCAGGTAATTTAGGGATATAGAGGACAGTTTTTAGGGCTCAGGGCAGGGGGCTGGGGTAGTTTTTAGGGCATTGGGGTCAGTTTGTGGGGTTCAGGGTGGGGTGGAGAAAAAGGGACATTTTTAAGGGCTAGGGCAGTTTTAGTACTCAGGGCGGGGGGGCTGGGTCCGGGTACTTTAGGGATGTAGGGGACAGTTTTTAGGGCTCAGGGTGGGACTGGGGCTGGGGTGGTTATGAGGGGGAAAAGGGACAGTTTTAGGGGCTGGGGGCAGGGGTATGATCTTTAGCACACATGTCCCTTTACCAATCATGTCTTTACTGTGAAATTGCGTGGTATACACCGACATCGTCGGTGTGACAAAGACGTGGTCGTGGTTGAGACTGCGTGGTTCAGGCTTGTGTTCTTCAGGCATGTGATGTTCCATCATACTACCGTTTAAAACATATGTCCAGCCTGCCAATGCAGGCTGGTGTATGCGCAATTAATCTTATGCTCAAGCTGGCTTTGCAAAATCACTAGCTAATCCTGAAGTGACCTTTCAATACCACTAGAGCAACCCTAGGGTAAGTCCTGAGGGGCGAAGCAAGTGGTTGGTGAAAGGCAGGGCAGGTACACATGTGTGTACCCTGCCAAGGTAGTGAATAATACCCATGTGTGTTTTCACTACCTAGGAGGATTGCTCTTCCCATAGGCTAACATGGGAGAATGGTGGAAATTGCTTCAGGCTGCAATAGTGGATTGCAGTGGAACAGCTTCATAATGTTTCCTATTATTGAATTCACAATGACAAACCCTCTACTGTGGTAAAGGTGGATTTGTCATTATTAACTGAGAACTGCCACTTCTAGAAAGTGGGCATTTCTCTGCTTTAAAACTATTTGTGTGCCTTTTAGTTTGACTCCATTCCACACTGGAGGCTGGTGGAGCAAATCTGTGAATTTCCCAGCGACAGCTATAAACTTTGGGCAAGCAACTGGAACGACAGACCTCTGCCATTTGAGGGCCTAGCTGGATAGATTGTAGGGAGAGGTTTTGACACTTGTCCTCTGGAGCCAGATTATGGCCCCACTAAAGATTAAGATTTGCATTCCACGGCCTCATGGCTACAGGACTGAAATTTAGGGGAGACATCTGTGGTTCAAAGGGAAACCCTCTGAACTACCTCCAACTTCAAAGGCACACATCAGTATAACTACTGGTGCCATACTTCAGCAGGCCAGAGATACACTTGTGAGGATGTGGGACCGGAGAACATGGAACAGCGTAGTGCACACTGTCAGAAGAATCTGTTGTGCATAAGGAGGATTGCTGCCATTGAAAGGGACCGTGTGCCCATCCTGAATAGTGGCTTGGCTGGGCTGATTACCTGCTGCTGTGTGGCACCCTGAAGTGTGCTCTCCAAGGGCTTGTTGACTTGCCCCCTGTTCTTTTGTAGAGGTCTCAGAGACAAATAAAGACATCCAGAGAGGAACCCACACCATCTACCTGTGACACCTGGAGAGCAGTGCCCTCTGAAGTGCCCACATCGTCTGCTGGATCCCAACTGGTAGCGAGGTGTGAGCTTGGAACTAAGAACTGTGCCTGGAGACTGGATTGCCTTGTGCAGAGCCCCAAAAGCATTGCCCGCATCTAAGGAGTGGGGCCCCTGCATTGTGGGGACCTCAACACTCATAAGCGTCGTGTTGGTGGTGAGCGGATTCACCGGTTGCAGGATCCAGCATGGCCCGCTTCGTCGACCGCGCCGCAGCTCTCTCATGCGACATGCCAACTGCATGCTGATTGAGTGCGGTGTTTAATTCACCGGATGCAACCTTCAAGTGGTGCCTCATTCTACCTCGTGTGGCACTGCTGAACTTGCGCCTGTGTGTGTGACCGGTATTGCCTGATGCGACCAGAATCAATGTGCACCTGGTGTTGTGCCTCATTTCCAGGGAAGTACGGAATTTACAACTCTTTGTTGTGTTAACGGTATTGTCTGGTGTGACCCGTATCAATGCGCACCGGACGTTGTCCTCATTTCCAGGGAGGTGCGGAATATTGCGACTCTTCGTTGTGTGTGACTGGAACTGTCTATTGTGACTTGTAGCAATGCGCACCAGGTGTTGTTCCTCATTTCCAGGGAGATACTAAGCTTGCAACTCTTTATTGTGCGAGACCGGAATTGTCTGGTGTGGTTCATATCACTGCACACTAGACATTGTGCCTGGGCTGCCTGAGAGTTATTCTGATTGACATGTGCCAGATGGGGTGCCTCTATCTTCTGAAAGGCCCCCCTGCTACATTCTCCATTCATCGATTGTTCCTTTTCGGCCCTCAGTGTGGTTGACTAACTGCCCTCTCCTCACCTGGGTCCCAATGATATTGTGCTGTCAGGTATTATGGCCTGGATTGGGCCTGGGTATTGAGTGTGACTGACGGTGTTGAAGGGACGCTTCTGAGACTATCAGAAGTGGGTCGAAAGACTGAATGAATGCCCATGTGCTTTGTAGAACTGGGCTGATGCCAGAAGGCCCTTGGTGAACCCTCATGAGTGACCGAATATCGACCTCAGCCCGCTTCTGCTCTGCATCCTGTGGGTGAACTTCCTGAGTGGTGGCCATACCCCCATTTGATGACTGCCTCCTAATTAGTACTGCTGCCTACCCCCACCTTCTTCCCTGGGGCCACATCTAAGTGAACCTTTGGCCGCATTTGGCCTAGTATCTGGGGGGGCATTTCCAATCTGTGGACCTAGGTTAGTCAGGGTGAGTTGGAGGGAGGCTTGGGCCACAGGGTCTGCTGTGTGCTATCAATTGACCTGCTGGATATCAGTTGCACCGCATTACAGTGCTGTGTGCATATGTGCGCATTCCATACGGGGAGTGTGTGTGTGTGTGTGTGTGTGTGTGTGTGTGTCAGTGTGTGTGTCAGTGTGTGTGTCAGTGTGTGTGTCAGTGTGTGTGTCAGTGTGTGTGTGTCAGTCTGAGACCGCCTGTGATCAATAATACTGGCCGGTGATGTTGCTTTATGCATTGACTTCTTGCCAGAAGAACAGTAAGTTTGACATTGGTTTTACTCATGCGGCCTCAGTCCGCGGTGGTGCTTAAAAGTGTTATATTCTTTGTATGTACATATTTCAGATAACGTTGTGACCTAGGGTGCACCCTAAAACTGTGTGGTATTGAATTATAAGAACTGCCATGGTGGGCCTGGAGTGGACATAGTGTTCCACCACATAAGGGTGCTGGGGGGGTTAGAATAGGAACTTTCCCTAGTGTGCATACTACTGATGTCCTTTTAACATGGTTGGGGCTAGTACTGCTAGTAATAGTTCCAAGTGTAGTTTATGCCCAGAGATACACAATGTTCATATTGTGTTGATTATTGTGTGTGTTGAATAAAAAAATTATTTACATACATCACGTGTGAAGTCTCTTTTGTGGTGCTCAGGGTATTTATTGTGTGTGAGTGCTGTGCCAATGCTTTACACATTACCTCTGTGATAAGCCTAACTGCTCAGTGCCAAGCTACCCAATGGTCAGTGCAGGTAATACAGTGAATGTAATCACCCATCCCCAATGGGAGTGATAGGTTCTGCCTGGCTAGGCCATTGCCTCAGCCAACCAGAATGTGCCAATTCCAACAAGCACCTTGCCCAGTGTTAGTCTTTTTGTGTGCATTGCGCGTTTGTTCTTGAATTAATGCCTTTATGCACACTGCACATTTATCTTAAATTCATTTCTTCATGTGCACTGCATGTTTATCTTTAATTACTCTTTTGTGCACACTGCATGTTTGTCTTGAATTAGTCCTTTGTGTGCAATGTGTGTTACTTTAACTTGAATTTTGTTAGCGCACTAACCTTTTCCTCAATGTTTTCCATTAGCTGTGATGATCTGTGGTTTCTAACATTAGTCTTTTGCTCTCTTTGTATAGGCTATTTCCGAACTGAAGAGCCATTCAGGATGTTGGCTGGGATGCGAGCAAAGGACGAGCACCAAGGACTCGCCCCTTCGATGCTGCTCACAGGATCAGGTAATTGGAGATTACAGCAATTCAACCGTTCTCTACAAGGTCCTCAAAGCCAAGCAAGTGGCTGAGACTGGGGTGCGGTATTTATAGTACCATGTCCCAAGATGGCGGCCAGGTCATGTGGGACTAATGCAGTCTTGTGAGAGTTTGAGTACGGTATGTGAGTGACAATTTCTGGAATTGAGCAGCCATGCTTCTAATGTGGAAATCCTTTGTACCTGAGATTCACGACGATGGGAGAGGAGAAAGGAAATTGAAAGTCTTTCTAGGGCAGTGTCTTGAACCCTGGGGAAATGAAAGATCAGACGCTGATCATAGGCAAGGGCTCCAGGAACAACCTGGTGCTAATAGGCACTACCAAAGCATCTTGGCACGTGGCTGCAACTGATGGTTGTTGACATTGTAAATGGCTTTTGGCACGTGATGGCTCTGGTCCGGCACAGACATAGCAGTTAACAGCAGGACTTTTTAAAATATTTGTTACATATCAAATTCATTGGTAAAGCCAGATTTGCAGTAAATATTTTAAACCAGGTATAATTAGATAGTATTCTGTACCTGCATAAAGCCTCTAGAAGTCCATTTGCATGACCTTACAACTGTCAACCAGAAGGTAAATAGCTACCTTGATTAGGTGCAAACCTGTTCCCAAAGCTGAGACAAAGGCCTTGTTGTGGAGATGTGTTCTTTTTCTCTGTCAGACTGACCATCTAGGCTGTGCGCAGGAACCTAATTAATATCAAAGACCAAAGGGGCATTCCCTGTCACAGGCATATGTAGCTAACACATGGTCCTGCCCCTTCCTTTGTCCCACCACCCAGTCAGGCACCAGATTCAGTGAGAGAGGAGATGGCCCCAGAACTGATTTTGAGTGACAACAGAGGAGGGGTTGCTCACTTCTGACCACACCTCTAGGGTGGACACAGGAGCTCTGCACAGGTTAAAGAAAGGTTCTGCCATCTTGGTTTTGGGCAGAGAGGGACACTCTAGGATTGTTTGCAGTAAAACACACCAGAGTGCTGTAAAAGTGGCTAGGCTACCCCCTGGGAACTTACTATTCCTTGGTTAGGGAGTGGCAAAGAGTTTCCCCTACCCATAAACTGGTGCTGGGCCCACCTCAGATCACTTCTGTCACTGTGAATGAACAAAAGAGGACTGTACTTGCTGCAAAAGTGGCTAGGGTACCCCCTGGGAACTTTCTATTCCTTGGATAGGGAGTGGCCAAGAGTTTCCCCTACCCAGAAACTGGCACTGGGCCCACCTCAGATCACTTCTGTCATTGTGAATGAACAAAAGAAGACTGTACTTGCTCTCACTCTTGAAATCAAGACAAAGAAGTGGGCTCCAAGGTTCATAATCCTGACCTCCTGTTTGACCTACATGGACACAACAAACTTCGAGGGGCCTTTTCCTGCATTTCAAGCTGACCATTTCCAACTGAGCCTACCCTGAACCCTGCTGCTGGCTTTTGCTGGCGTGAATCTTGATTGCCCCCTCCCAGAGCTGTCCCCTAGGGCCTTGACTCATGGCTGATGTCAAAGTGTACTCTTCCTAACTCAAACCTGAAACTTGGGCCTTAGAAACTTTTCACCAACCTTTTACTCTAGGAACCAGTAGGGAACCTGGACCAACCTACTAAGCCGATCTGATGAAAGCGAGTTGTTGCTGGGTCAAAGATTCAGGTTGCTTCTACAACGATCTTCTCCACAGTAGCAAATCTGATTCAGCAGAACCTTGCGGTAAAGCTATCCACCCTTATGGAGCCCTATTCAGCTACAGCCTGCAGCCTTGCCGCGCTTGAAGAATACAAGCTCCAAAAAAAAAAAAAAAGATTCAATCCGAAGGTAGAAATCTTTACTGATGAAGGCGCAAAAAGTATCTGTCAAGCAAAAGACCTTCTGTGGGGATGAAAATCAAACTTCTCCCTCTCTGAGCTTTCCCCCCAAAAGTCAACAGCTTCACTAAGATCTCGCCCATCGGCGATCTGAAAAAGTGGAGCCCTCTTCCGAACCAACGTACTGCTTTGCCCAGCTGAGGGTTTTTTAACATCCATTACAGACAGTAAAGGGCATATTTATTAAAAATTGTGCAGTACACCTTGCTGCGCTGTGTGATAGGGAAAGGTCAGGAATGTGCTGTATGTAACATTATAGGATGCATTTCTGACTTTTCCCTGCGCTAGCACACAATGTGCTGCCTAGCGCCAATGTAGGCACCCTTGCACCATGGTACCTGCATTATAAGCAGGATTGTCTTTGTGCAGGAAGGGACACCTTCCTACACAAAAACAATCCTGAGAGGCAGTTAACTCAGAGTAACGCAATGCAGTGATTTGAGCTGTGTTCCGCGATTCTAGATTTATCAAGCCACGTGGCTTGATGAAACTTACTTAAGAGTTGCATCACTCTTGTGCTTCATTGCATGGCGCAAGGGGGGAAGCAAGTCTTTGATAAATTTGGCCCTAGGTCTGAAGGGAAAACTTTCCACCAAGAAGATGCTGGTCCTTGCATCTCACCCACGCTCAATAGCGGTCGGGCTTTGACCTTTCCCTCTTTCTGGTTAAGTGCAACTGGATGCAGTTGGCACTTAACACTTTTTGGCACTATTTTGAACCATAAACTTTAAAAATTCATAGACTTGGTTTTCCGTATTAGATTTTTGTGTCATTGTATATATTAAAATTCACTTTATGTTTTTAAATTGGTTTGGGGTTGTTCTTGTGTTGTGTTTTGACTTTATTAGTGTTTGAGTAGAGGATAAATATTTTACACATTGCCTCTAAGTTAAGCCTGTCTGTTTTGTACCATAGCTACCAGGAGGTAGAAAATAGATTCATTTAGTGACTTTGGTGGTTCATCCTGACAAGGATTGTGATTATTATTTGAGGTGGGTACTCACCTCCTCAAATAATAACCCAATTTCTCAGAGAGGAGAAAAAAATTAAGGAAAGGAATATGAACTCCTTGATACCATAATCACGTCTTAATATGTGTCTGATGGAAAACATTTCTGTAAATATTTTACATTGGAAGCCAATAGCTGATGAAGAATACAAGTAATGCATTCTGTTGTCTGAGCATATGATGCACTTGTATGTATTAGATTTGTTTATTGGTTAGTTAATTAAAACTCACAATTGCGTGGAGACATTACATTAAAAACCACATAAAAATCATCCATCTTTTGATTTATGCACCTAATACATTTGCTACATGATCAATGTGCCATAGTTTAAAGTGCTGGTGCATAGAGATGTAAACATAACCAGTTCACAATTGAATGGAGACATTACATTAAAACCCACATAAAATTCATCCATCTTTTGATTGGTGCACCATGTGCAGTTGCTACAAAATCAGTATGCCAAGTTTAAAGTGCCGGTGCATGGAGATGTAGTCATAACCAGTTCAATTTAGTCAAATCAGTTTGCCAAGTCAACCATGCCAGTTTAAAGTGCAGGTGCATACAGATGTAAACATAACCAGTACAGTTTAGTTAATATGTATAGACTTTAAGGATTACTAATGAGTCTCTTTTCCACTATGTCAAAGAACCTTGTAAAGCGACAGTTTAGTTGGGTAACAATAGGGTTGAAGCATAGCTTCACTACCTGTCTACAAGTCCTGTTGCCACTCTGTTTAAAAGTTGGGCAGAGTAGAGTGCGTCTAATGTCTATTAGTTTTGGACAAATGCAGATAACATGCACAAGATCCTCTCTTCGCAGTCTGCATAGACGGCAGATATTCTCTCCTATTGTCCTTTTCCAGGGGGGTAAGTGCGGGAGGATCGGTTGAATGCCAAAGCGTAGTCTTAAGAATTTTTCTTTTGTCTTCATTTTGAAGCCCGTGCTTAAATAGGTTTGTGGTTTGAGAACTTTGTAGTCGTTGAGCACTGGCCAGCCATGTGCCCTTTTTGCCAGGGTTTCTTCATCTTCTATTATGGATATTATTTTTGTTGCATTTGGTACTTCCTTCTTAAAAAGCTGGTGAGTTGTAGAGGTAACCCACTAGCTAGTTAGCCCCAGTTTTGATAATGAATCAAGCGGGTACTCTCTAGAAGGTAAGTTATCGTGACGTGTCAGTTCGATCCAAATATATGATGCTATCTACGCAGCCATACATTGTATATCATGTAGTTTTAAAACTGATACCTGGTAAGCCCTGTGTAGATTTCATGTTAGTAGTTTAACCTCAAGTTTATCATGGATGCTGTTTAAGGCTCTCTGATTATTTTGGTAGTAGTGGGAGAACGCTGCACAGTGGACCAGGTACACAAAGATTTTACTGTGAGTATGTGTGAATTACTATTGCACTAATCTCTACTTGCTCCAGAATTGCAGTAGTAAGCAAGGAATACTCCTGGATAGCATATTAAAATGTCCCAATATTTGGCCCAGGGAATATAGGGGCATATGTACAAGGGGTTAACGCCGCTTTAGCTGCACTTTTCCGATGGTTTTTAGGTGATATTTGTATCGCCCTATGTACAAGCTGTAGCTAACCTCTGTTAGCGGCAGTTTTCAGGCGAAAACGTCCATTTTAAAGATCGCCACTTCTGTTAGCGATAATGACATGCAAGGGAGGCGTTCCTGTGCAAAAACGGCCGCTAACCCAACTTCGCGATGTTTACAAGGGAATTCTTGAAGTGTGGAAGACCAAAAAATCTGCCTTTAACTGCAGTTAGAGGCAGTTTTTTAAGACCAGAAAATAGCTGGTCTTAAAAATGGAGATAACACTTGGGGCCTCATCTCAGCAGGTTTTGGTGCAGGACCGCGCTGCAAGCAATGTTTCTGCGCTGCCCTGCGACAAAACTACAGGGCAGGAATGCGCACCATCAATAAGATAGTGCGCATTCCTGGGCCTCACTCATGAAAAGTGTTGCAGTGCTGCGACAAGACAGCGTTGCAACACTTTTCACTACGCCCTTCTTGCGACACCATGGATGCGCTGGATTCACTGGACCTCCATGTCGCAAGTAATGACAGATACGTCTGGAATCCTGACGTATCTGTCAGCGCTAAAGTCACGCATTGCTGCAGTTGTGTCACAAGCATGATGCAACTCTAGCAATGCATGGGGCAGCCTATCCCTGTGGCACTGCGTCACCCTTACGCCTGCCATTAGGCAGGCGCAAGGTACTGATGCAGTACTGTCCTACAATTGTCGCAGGGAAATCTGATGGATTTCACTGTGCCACTCCTATGAGGCATTGTTGCATGGGAACGCACACCCTCATACATCATACCTGATGCAGGTATGATGTGGCACCGGGCTTCACAAGGTCACGCATATTCCTACATGCGTCACTTTGCAAATATGGCGCAACCTGGTGCTAGATTTTGCCTGGTCTGTTCTTGAGGGGTGCCAGGGTGTCGGCGCAGTTGGAGATCCATTGGTGGCGGTTGCGCGCTGCAGTGTCATCTTCTGTAAGTGTTGGCGGAGTGGTGGTGCTGAGGGAGTTGACGAGCCGTTCTTCTGTGGCCTTGATCCAGCTGCGAGGGGGGGCGATGATGGCGGTGGTGTACGGTGGGCATGGTGAAGACGTGATGTATACAATGATGGTCGGTCCAGGAGAGTCCGGTGGTGTGGCTGTAGTTGAAGTTCTCGCTGGCGGAGGAGACGTGCTTGACCGTGTGTCCTGCTATGTGGCTTGCTGCAGTGACTAGCTGCTTGAATCTGATGTTGGGGAGCTTCCCCAGGAGGGGGTGGTGTTCTGATCACTGGAGTTGTCCAGGTGGAACTTGAGTTCACCAAGTAGGATGTCGTCGGTGGATGGGAGAGCCTGGGGTGCAATGAGCTCTACAATCGTATCGGAGAATGGGGGTCCATGGCCCGGGGGGCCTGCAGATGAGGGTGCCGCAGAGGATGGGGTTGGGGTTGGTCCGGATCTGGAAGTTGAGGTGTTCCATGGTCACCGTTGGGTCACTAGAGTGCGTGGTTAGTCAGAGTGTGCTTCTGTAGGTGATGGCAATGCCTCCTCCTGGACGGTCGGGGTGGTCCTTGTGGGTTATTTAGTAGCCGTCAGTGATGGCGATGGCGATTTCTGGTCCGGAGCAGCGGTTGGTCCTGGCAGGTAATGTGGCATCCAGGGTTGATGGCGAGGAGGGTGCTGGCGTCGTAGCGGTGGAGTGTCCGAGAGGAAGGGTCCTTGGTGCTGAGAGCGGTCCAGGGGCAGACGGACGCAGACAGGCTTGCCTGTGGCTTGCTCTTGGCACGGGAGATGTCCATTACAACGCAGGCATTACATCGTAATCCCTTTACAACGCAACTCCAACAATGCAGGTGCCTTTACATGGCATTCCATTACAACGCATTGTGAGGTCAGTAATGGGGTATTTTTAAGTTTTAGAGTGGGTATGGGTTTCGGGTGTCGGAGATGAAATTTGGGGTGTGTTATGGGGTAAAATCTGAAACTTGGGGTGTGTTTTGGGGTCAATTATGAAATTTGGGGTGTGCATTTGGGTCAAATATGATTTTTAGGGTGTGTTTTGGGGGCTCAAAGATGAATTTTAGGGTTCAGGGTGTGTTTTGGGGTGCAAGGGTTAGCTTTAGGGTTGCACTCACTGAAGTGGGAATAGTAATATTTACATCTCCGCTATCCAACACCTTCCCTACTGTTGCAATATGCCTAGTATTAGTATGCATTGTGATGGAATGTGATGTAAGGGTATGTGTTGTAACTTCATATATACCTTTGGCACACCAGTGGTACGCGCTGCGCATGGCCGCACAGCGGCCGCCATTGTGAAGTACTGCGGGGGGGACTGGACAGCTGGGAGGTGGGAAACGCCGGAAAGGACACTGGATGGGGCGTGGACACGGGGGGTGTGTGCGAGTGGGTGTTGTGAATATTTAAATGAGAGAAATCTTACCTCGAGGCCGGGTCCCGTGTCTTCATTGCTCCTGCTCTCCTGAGTCTGCTTCCAGGAACAGGAAGTAGGCATCCAGGCTCCCTCCCCTAAGCCAATCACAACGCTGCAATGCAGCTTTGGGATTGGTCATTAGCACCGGGATGAGGCGTTCATCCAGGGGCTGGAGGGGTGGGCATGTTCTCCATGCAGGCTGTAATGCAGCCTGCATTGTGAACAGGACAGTGCGCATGACTGCTTTGGGTGGCCTGAGCGGGCCGACCTAACAGTCATTGCGCACTTGAGTGGGCATGCCACTCCGCTCTGCCCTGCTCCGTGAGTGGAGCAGCCCTACCCACCCTCCTGCCCGCAAAGGAAACATGGCACGATTACATGAGGAAGTTATCATCATGTGATGATTGTTCCTCTTCTTGCACTGCTTGAAAGAAGTGGGGCGACTCTCTTCCGCCATAGCGGATGAGCCGCCACTGGAGGTGCGTCATCTACAGGTGCTAGGCCTGGCCGACTTGACCCCCGGGCCTCCTCCGCTACGCGTCCCACCTTCTCCTTACCTGGACATTGACACCGTGGCGCAATACGCTGCACCCTCTCCAAATCTGTGACTCAGCAAGCAGGAGCTTCAGCAAGGTGGGCTATCACAAGCCTGGGTAAGGCAGTCGCCGCCAAGTCCGCTGGTGAACCTCCTGATGCAGTTGATGCAGCAGGGCCCCCTTGGGCGTGAAGTTGCAGCGCTCCCGCCACACAAGTTCGGTGCAGCTCAGAGGCCTCACCCTCCACAGCGTCCGGCCAGCACAACATCATCCGGCCTGTGATGCAGAGAGGCGCCGCCCACCGTTGTTAATCCCCTCCGTGCACCCCGGTGTAGTGGTGGATCGTAGTATGCGATGCAGACCTCCCTACATTGTTGTGCAGTTGCCCCTCTACCATTCACAGCTCCAAGGGGTGCAAGGTGGTCTTCTCACACAGGTCAGCAACGTGTCTCCATGCGACCGGCCAGACTTCACCACCAGGTACGGGCGATCGCCGCGCCTCAATGTCTACCGCCACGGGTAATCGACTCCACAGCTCCTCCGCATCCCACTCCAGGCGCAGGTCCAGCGAGGCATCCAGGCTTTAGGCGCAGGTCCAGTGAGGCATCCAGGCTTTAGGCGCAGGTCCAGCGAGGCATCCAGGCTCCAGGCGCAGGTCCTGCGAGGCATCCAGGCTCTAATCCTGGTCATCCTGGATGTTGGGTACTTGAGGAGGTTGTTGATGTGTGCTGCACTTGGCCCTGGCTGCTCCATTTTGCATTTCATTGTTTTGTTTGCCTATTTTCTATTGGAGATCGACTGATAGGCTATTTTTTCCATTAGAGGCAAAAAAAACTCACGTTGGGCTGACTAACGTGCGTTTTTTTGCCGCTAATGGGCCTTTTGTTGGTTTTCGCCCGCTAACGCCGGAATTCCTATCGCCATCGCGCTAATGTTAGCTTCAGGGATCGGCGGCGAAAACTGCAGCTATCGCCATGTAGCGACGGCTTGTAAACATGTCGCTAACATGGCGATAGTTTTCAGCGGTACACGGCGGTAGGAAAACTGCTGCTTACTAACGTTAGCGATAGTTTTCGCCAGTCCTTGTACATATCCCCCATAGTTCTTCAAGTAAATACTAACTCTAATTCCCTATTGGGAATGTAAGCAAATGGGCTATTTGTTGGGAAGGATGCGAGTCCTTCTCAAGTAAGTAGTCCAAAATCTTGCCACTTCTAACACACAATTTCAATAAGGGGAACCAGAGAGATTATTTGTTTAAGTTTGAGGGTCAAAAGTACCAAGAAAAAGTAAAGCTCCAGTCACAAGTGACTGTTCATAGTTGACCAGAACTTAGGCATGATTTGCAGATGACTGGGATGGCCATATTCACCAGACAGGTCGTCCTGGTCAAAGTTTTTATCTCACGACATAGGCTCTAAAACGGGAGACAACATTTGTCAGTGGAGCAAGGTTGAAGGCCGTGTCTGGCGAAGTCCTGCCAATATTGTTTGCTGATGGACACTGTCCCTTTAAAGCTGCTGGTTTTGGTGGGAAACCTCCAAGTGGGATAATTCAATTTTTGCACCCCCTCCCAAAAATTATTTTCATCATTAGGATACCTTTTGCGCCTTCGCACAATCAAGACTTCTACCTTTAGACTTATTCTCTTTTTTGGAATTCGAAATTCTCAAGCAAGGCATCCCTGAAAACTGTATCCAAATAAGTCCTTTCAAAGTTGAATACCTTTTCTGCAAGGTCCTGTTGAAGCTCTGGAGTTCTTTGAAGCACAAAAATTCATCAAGTCTCAACTTTTCAGACTTTCTGGAAAAGTTCCTCTTGGTCCTGTTTAGGGCTCCAAGGACCTAAGGTACAGCACTTAGGGGCCAGGACTCACTCCAGAAGAATCCACCAGCAGGGCATAGTCCGGGTCCTATTGCTACTGGTCAACTGATCACTACAGGAAAAGGCTACTTGCAGCTTGTTGTGTCCCTGTTATCACACAGGAGGTCAGCCAACTTACTCTAGGAGTCCACTTCTCAATCACAGGTGCAAGTGGTCAAACGTCCAGCCCCTCAGATCTCCAAAGGTCACATACAGCAGTCTCAGCCCTCTTTGGGTCTTTCACGGGTCTAGACAGTTTTCTGATGAGCTTGGGGAGATGTGCTATGTTTGTAGAAATCACTAGCTAGTGGGTGAGGGTGGCTCCTGGACATTCCCTGGCTAATGGACACACAGCTCCCAGGGAAGACACAGCCTCTTGCATCACATCCAGTCACATGCCTCACACCCAGTTCTTCCTGTCTGGAGGCAAATGCCATTGTGTCAGCTCTGGGACCATACCTCATCAAGTAAAAGCATTTATGGGGGCAGCTGCAGGCTGGTTAATGCCATTTCATAGCTTTTGGGTGAAAAACTATAACTTTATAAAAGTTTTTTTTCCTTTTTTTATGTATTTTATTAAAAATCCACCTTCACCACTGAATAGTTTTTTAATAAATATTTAAAAAATGGTTAAATCTTTTCTATAGCTTATTTCAAACCAAAAGAGAGCAAAAATAGTACTTTAATTGCACTTTAGTTTTCCCCATAAGATCATCTATTGCACTGTACAGTGAAAATAGCTTGTGGGTGCTAGTTTCTGTAGGACAGGGCAACCCTAAATTCCTACATGTTCCTCTTTTAAATACTAGGCACCCTATCTTGTGGGCCACAAGGCCTGTTAAGGGGTGACTTACACCACATTTAAAGTAGTGTTCTCCTCCTGTTAAAAAGGTTATTTTGACATATTCCCCTTCAGGTTTAAAAGCTGCAGCAGTCAGGCTACACTTCGAGGCCTGGAGCCATGTTTTTCATTGTCATCCTAGTGTCCGCCTAGTGGATGGCACAATCGGTGGTGTAGTCTACAGGTTATATTTAAATTTTCATGCCATTGATGTATTTTTCTGTACCATGTAGTATGGCCTTACTGGAAAGTTAAATAAGCCATATTGGGACATTTTTCTATGATTTAGGGGGTCAGAGCACATGCACTGGGGATTGGGCAGCAGTGCCCCAGCATGCAGAATTAAAAAAAACAGCAATATCAGTCAACAAAAATTGGAGATGATCACGGAAACAGAGGGGTTTACTCACAGGGACCAGCAAACCATAAAAATGGTACCTCTTTAGCAGACGCTGATCTACTTGTTCCATTGCTAATAATTATAGAGTGTTAAAACCCTTCTGTTTCTTTTACTAGTCAGGTAGACTGGAATTTCATGGGCAATTTTGCTCTGCCCAGTCACAAAAGGCCTGGTGTTTTTGCACCTGTTTTTTTCCAGGCGCAGGAACACTAGACCTAATTTTTTCTGCCAGACTTTCTGGCTGGTAAAATCACTTGAAGTTTTGGCTACAACAGCAGCCTCGTCTCTGACCTGATCACAGCCCAACCTCTTTCTTCAGCAAGGGGGTCATGCAATGCTCCCCTTACAAGGGCACTTCCATCCCCTGCTCTACCAACCCCTTGATCCAATCCTCACCCCCAAAACAAAATCCTTTTATTTACCATCTTCTCAAAGCAGATGGTGATGGGAGTATTAAGGGGCATATTATCAAGGGCTTTATCGCTGCGTTAGCGTCACTTTTTGGCGATAAAGCGGTGATAATTTCATCGCCCTATCAACAAGGCATCGCTAACCCCTATTAGCGCTAGTTTCCGGCGATAGTACCCTGAAATTTTATCGCCTTGCACGGCAGCGATAATCTCTGCTAATGATATGCAAAGTAGGCGTTCCTGACTAAAAATCTCCGAAAATTGTCGCTAACACAGCTTCGCACTATTAACAATGATATCGCTGACCCGTGTAGCTACACAAAAATTCGGGCTAACTCACGTTATCTCCAGTTTTTAACACCTGATACAAACCTGACTTAAATTGTAGATAAGTGGATATATATAAGGGAGACTAGGCCAGAGCTCCCTCAGAACAGCCACAGAAGCCATGGAGGTAGTTATCATGCAGATTGGAGTCCCACGAAGGCAACAACAACCACCGCCAATGCCACCACCCCCAGGACCAGCCCCACTGAGGCAGCAACAAAGAAGACAGCGGGCACTGCGCAGACGTGTTTGCCTCGCCGAATTAACGCCAGAGGATGTCATAGCCCACTACAGGCTCAAAAGGACATCCATCCAGCATATCCTGACCCGGATTGCCCACAGGCTGACGCCACCAACACAGCGGAGAACAAACATCCCTCCGCAGACAAAACTGCTTGGTGTGCTGCACTTCTTGGACTCTGGGACATTTCAACCAACAACAGCCAGAGTTGGTGGAGTATCACAGGCAGCTTTCTCAGGCTTCCTCCCCACTGTCTTGGATGGCATACTCAGCCTGATACCCCAGCACCTTCACTTCCCCAACACCATGCAGGAGCAGATTGCTATCAAGCAAGGATTCTATGCCATCGCTGGCTTCCCGCAGGTGTTGGGTGCAATGGACTGCACACATGTATCATTTGTGCCGCCTGCGGACAGTGCACACATATACCGCAACAGGAAGCACACGTATTCAATGAATGTGCAGGCAATAGTGGACCACCGCAGACTGTTCACAAATGTCATTGCCAAATTTCCAGGGAGTGTGCACGATGCATTCATCTACCGACACTGCGTCATAAACCAGCGCTTCCAGAATCGCATATATGGAAATTCATTGCTTGTCGGTAAGTACCAACTGGACACACCACATGCCCAAAATCCACAATCATGTCGCTCCATCAAGAGGGAGGATTCAAATACATTGCCTAGGTACCGATAGGGGGGGGGGGGCTGCAAAAGGCATTAGCACATCACCTGGTGTCACATGCTGATGTATTGTGTACGTGGATGAGATCTCCAGGCTCCTCTGCATACAGTACCCACCAGCTTCTGAAAATCCATGTTGCAAATCAAAGTTATCCTCACTGGTATCCCAGTCGGGTGTGTCGGCGTATTGGTGAGGATGAATATAATGTTGGTGTCCTTGTTGCTGGTGACATATTATGGTTGACTAAATGTCGCACAAGTACTCCCCATGTCTCATCAGTGTGTCAACTCAGAGCTGTGTTGTGACCAGGCTTGTATCAATGCATGTTGAATGTTGGAGTTGCACAGTGTGGTAAATGTGTATGCGCAGGTGGAGAAATCCGTCTTGAAAACACCATCTAGCGCCATCGGTGTTGACTGCAGTGTTGTGTGTGCTGCTGTTGATGGTGGTGTGTAGCATCTCAACTCTAACCCAGCTACACAAAATTTTCATTGTCCCATCTGTGATATGGTGTGTTTTGTGGTTGCCCGAGGAGTAAGTGGATGTGTTTGTGGTCACCACGTGTGTTGAATTGGTTTTGTCAACTGCAAAAATATATCAAATGTCAAGAAGTGTGCAAAGGTGTGCCCTGCCATGTGTATCAGTGTGGTGAAGTGTTTGGACAATCTGATGTTGTCAAAAAATTCAGAGTGAAATTGATCTTGAGTAGGTGTGGTATGGGAGTTCGAGGCTCTGCTTGCAACAGAGGATGTAGTCCATGAAGTTTACGTTGTGGCATGTGATGTTGTTGATGGTGTGTGCAAACCGTCAATGCCCTCAGTGGGCCATGCAGGCGAGGGGGCTGGTGTCTGTTGCTTTGTGTAAGCTCTGGATATTCAATTGCATGTGTTGTGTGGTGTCACAGGTCTGGCGTCAGCATCAGACGCAGATCTGAATGTGAGCTGTGTCAGGCGTGGCCTATGTCATTCGAACATTCACATGGTGTTGACTGCGAGGAGTGCGGATTAGTGCCATCGCTAGATGGTAGGATGCAACCTTGCAGCACACACTAGCAAAATGGCTGTTTGGAGGATCAACACTGAGGCAATGTACCTAGTTGATGCTACTAAATAGCCAGAAGCAACACATGGCCAACCTAAATAAAAGATTAGCAAAAATAACTATACTAAAACACTGTCAACACTGCCAACACAGTATGCATAATGAATCATGGACACATCTCCCTATTACATGTTACAGGTGATCAAGGATATGCTCTCTGCCCGTGGATGATGACACCCATACGAAACCCCACCACCCAGGCACAGAGGCAGTACAATGCTGCACATAGACGCACCCGTGGCATCGTTGAGCGCACATTTGGCGTGCTGAAGTCACGTTTCCGTTGCCTGGATATCACAGGTGGCAAACTTCTGTACAGCCCAGAAATGGTAAATAAAATCATACTATCATGTTGTGTATTGCACAACATTTGTGTGTGCACCAAGGCCCCCTGGATCCAAGTGCCTGCTGCACCGGACGATGACCAGGATGATGAGGAAGATCACCGAGGTGGACCACACCCCACAGCCACTGCAGCAGGAATTGCCCGAAGGGACAGGATAATAAACAATTACTTCACTTGAGCACATCACATTGTGACTGACTAAAACAAAGATATGTTTCTGGAACATTACCACAACAACTGTTTGTGACAATAAACAAACTTAACACATATACCCTATCTGCAAGTCACTCTCCTGCATAAGTATATCACAAATGAAATGTTACCATTGCACAATAATTGCAATTATGATCACAAAAGTCAATCAATGGTGTGTATGTCACCTCAGTACAGAGATGCCATAGTGTGTCAATTGTGCACAACTTGACTTCACAAGGTGAAAATTGTGGCACACAATTACTCAATTAGTGTGTCATACTGTAAGTAAATCATTATTTACAGGGTGTACTCGGTTTAAAATCTTGAAATGTATGGGGGCGTATGTGTGAAATAATGAATATGAATGTTCAGTCTGTGTGAAATTAGCATTACAAGGTTGTAAAATGGTGGCAAAATGTGAAAACTCGGTGTGAAATGGGGGTCAAATATGAAAACTGGGTGTGAAATGGGGGACAAATATGAAAACTGGGTGTGAAATGGGGGTCAAATATGAAAAGTGGGTGTGAAATGGGGGTCAAATATGAAATCTGGGTGTGAAATGGGGGTCAAATAAGAAAAAATAATCTCACCTTGCAGCCAAGACCATGAATGAGCCACCAGCAGACCTCACATGTGCACCATCCCTGAACACCTTCATGAAGCACATCAAGACCTATCTCTTTGACGAACAAATCTGCGTATCGCCGGTATGACCCGACAGACCTGAAGAACTATTGGACCATCTCCCTCCTTCCCTTTCAGGGACAAAGTCACCAAGAGACACTGTTGGAAACGGGGTCACCGAGTCCGGCACGGTAGCATGGCGCAAAGCGGGGAAGGCACGCGAAGGCAATGTGTAAGGCAGTTGTGCAGCACACTCTTACTCTGACTCAGAAATGCGAACGCAATAACATGACACCACACCAGGCTTGCGTAATTAAAATCAAGATCTTTTATATAAATCAAGGTTGCATCAGATGAGGCAGATTACTTCAGCTTTACATTGAAAATCATTGCGTTACTCAACTGGTGCACATTCTTATTAAAGCATCATCAACATTGTAGGCCACTAAAAGGCCGCAGGAATCATCTCCTAAACATAGCACCAATAATGATCACAAGGTGCATTAATAACACATGGGCTTAAACATGCAGTTCACTTTCAGGAATATACAATTACTTACACAGGGCATCTTAATACATTTCAAACCAGGCCTGCATTAATCTAGGCGCACCCACACTCAGTAGGGGGCGTCGCAACTCCGGTACACCTGCAACATAAAACCCTTCAACTTAATTCAATTAATCATCTTCACATTAGGCGAAGACGGTTCCATCTAGGCATAGGCATCAGGCCTAAACAGTGGTTAAAACAGGCATAATGATTAGGCACAATTCCTGTAAGTACTTTCACCTCCTGTATATTAATCCTCCCACCTGGGGTACCTTCCCCTCATTCAGGGACTTGATGTAGGGCATGAATACAGTGGCCTCTCCGGCGCTAGTTCCTCGCAAGAGGGTAAAGTTCTAGGGCCCCAGCTCAGCTGGTGTACGGGTCCCGTTTCACCTGAAGGGGGCGCTGTCAGCGCGATCTCCTGGAGGCTCCTGCCCTGCCCACTCCACCCAGGACAGCGCACAGGGGAAGCATCTTCGTTCGGGGGCCTCCTTAATAGCAGGGATTCTCCGCCCAGTCGTCCCAGGCTCACCTGACTGTCCCGCTACTGCTTGTCAGGCCTGGATGGGGCCGGGCGCCTCTCCTCCGGTCAGCCCGCTTCTATCGGCACAGGGGGCCCAGACCGGGGGAGGCGGCCCGCGCTCCCAGGCTCTCCGGTCTTCGTTGCGGTCTGGTGGGGTTCTCGGGGGCTCCCGCTGGCAGTGGAGCCCCTCCGGTCTTTGTTGCGGTCTGGTGGGGTTCTCGGGGGCTCCCGCTGGCAGTGGAGCCCCTCCGGCATTGGTTTTCCCTGGGCTCCGGGCTTCCGTCGGCCTCCGGACCCGTGAGCCAATCAGCTTGCGGCTTTTCGGGGGCACGGCCGATGACACGGCCGTGGCTCCCGTTGTTAGGCAACGCCTCCCGCCCTCCTCTCAGGCCCAGCGCGGCCTTCTCTTCTCCTCAGCGCCCGGGCGGCAGCGGTGACGGGGGTGATTCTGGGGCTCCCGCTGGCAGTGGAGCCCCTCCGGCGCGATTACCTCCCGGTGCCCACGGCGCGGGCAGCACGTCATCACCCCTACCACGGGGTACAGGTACCAGGGCCACAGCGGTGGCGTCGGGGATCGTGTAGTGCCTTCTCTCGGGGCGCTGGAGGCCGCGGCCTTGATCTTGGGCAGCCGCGCGTCCTCACAGGCGGCGCTTCCTCACAGGCGGTGTTTCCCTTAACCCCGGCGCTTCTCCACACGCAGCGCTCACCACAGGGCAGAGAGTTGGCCCTTAGCACTCAAGAGGGGTGAAGGTCCAGGGCTTCTGGACAGCTCAGCGCTAGAGGAGGGCAGCGCTTACAGTAGGACACACAGGGTGGGGGTCCAGCGCTTGTAGGGGGGAATCAGGCAGTCTGACCCCCGGCGCTTCTTGAGGGCACAGCGTCCCGCGCGTTACCTGGGGGTCCCCAGTTGAATGTACAGCTTGTGGTGACTGGATGGCAGTCGCTTGGTTCCAGTTACTTGGTTTCAGATACTCGTCATGAGTTTCTTGTCAGAAGTGGCTTATTATGAGTTCTTTGTCAAAAGTTCCTTATTATGAGTTCTTTGTCAAAAGTTTCTTGTCAGAAGTTCCTTCTTCTGAGGGGGGGGTGAGTTGGTGGTTCTGGGAGTGCTTGATGTTCCTCCCAACACGCTGAAGGTGGTTCCCTGGGTCCCCTCACACTGGGCAAGGTCAGTGGGTGGTGGGCGTTCCTCAGCTATCATACTACAGCAGGACCTCAGCCCTGTCAGCAGCAGTAGTGTAGGTCTCCCCCCTAGGCCCTAAAGCCTGTACTCCGGCAGAGGTTCTCCCAGGATCAGTGGTGCTCCAACCTAACTGACTAAAAAGTTTTCCCTCCAAGCCTCTTATACCCCTAGGTCAGGTGACCCTCCTAAAGGTGGCAAAATATAACTCCTCCCACAGCCCGGAAGGTTCTGGAACCTTCCGCCTATCTAGCTATGTGGCCCAGAGGCGGGGACGGGATGGATACTGTATCCCTATGTCCCAGCCTGACCCTGGCTACTAGTGTGTATGCGTGTGAGGCCCCTCTGCAGTAGCAGGGGCCTGTGGCAGCCATCTTTAGTGAGAGAGCACCTGCACCTCAGCACTGGCCAGCAGTGGCAAGGCGCCCGGAGACCTAGGTCCAGTAAAAAGATGGTGGCAAAAATGAGGCGCAAAAGGGAAAAAACAGGGCAAGACCACCCTAGGGCTGACAGGTCTAACACGCGTCCCCCCCAGCCGAAAGAGGGGAGAGCTTCCCAACCTCTAGGGAGTTCTCGTCGCTAAGGCGGAAAAACCGGGAGAGACCGTCAGCATTGGCGTGGTCTACACCGGGTCGATGTTCCACCCGAAAGTCCATCCCCTGGAGGGAAATGGACCACCTCAACAATTTGGGGTTTTCGCCTCTCATCTGCATGAGCCAGCGAAGGGGTCTGTGGTCGGTCTGGATCAAGAAGTGACAACCAAAAAGGTATGACCTCAACTTCTTTACCGCCCAAACCACAGCAAAGGCTTCTCGTTCGATGGTACTCCACCGTTGTTCCCGGGGGAGTAGTCTTCGGGAGATGAAGGCCACTGGCTGGTCTTGGCCATCGTCATTCAGCTGCGAGAGCACAGCTCCTATGCCATGCTCAGAAGCGTCTGTCTGCACGATAAACTCCCGTCCAAAGTCTGGAGTCCTAAGCACCGGTGCGGTGCACATTTCACGTTTGAGGGTTTCAAAGGCTTCCTGGCCGGCAGCCGTCCAGATGACTCTGCGTGGCTGCTTCTTTGAAGTCAATTCCGTCAATGGGCCCACGATGGTTCCATATCCCTTGACGAACCGGCGGTAGTATCCCGTGAGGCAGAGAAAAGCTCGGACCTCTGTTTGGGTCTTGGGGGGCTCCCAGGCCAAGATGGTCTCAATCTTGGCTTGGAGGGGTTGCACCTTACCTCCGCCCACCAGATGTCCCAGGTACACGACAGATCCCTGTCCAATCTGGCACTTGCTGGCCTTGATGGTTAGACCAGCCCGTTGCAAAGCCTGTAGCACCTCCTGGAGATGCTCCAGATGGTCCTCCCAGCTGCTACTGAAGACAGCTATGTCATCCAGGTAGGCAGCAGAGAAGGCCTCTAGGCCAGACAGCACCTAGTTCACCAACCGCTGGAAAGTGGCTGGAGCATTTTTCAACCCGAAGGGCATCACCCGAAATTGAAAGTGTCCCTCGGGGGTGGAGAACGCAGTCTTCTCCCTTGCTCCTTCCGGCATGGCAATCTGCCAATAGCCTGACGTTAAATCAATGGTACTCAGATACCGGGCTGCTCCCAGCCGGTCAATGAGCTCATCCGCCCGAGGGATCGGGTGAGCGTCGGTCTTGGTGACTGAGTTGAGTCCACGGTAATCCACACAGAACCGAAGTTCTGGTGTGGTGCCCGGTGGGGCCGCTTTCGGCACCAACACCACCGGACTAGCCCAAGGGCTACTGGAAGGCTCAATCACCCCCAGTTCTAGCATCTTGGTAACCTCACCCTGAATACTAGCCTTGACCTTATCGGACAGCCGGTAAGACTTGTTTTTTACTGGCGGACTGTCCCCTATGTCCACATCATGGGTACACAGGTGCGTGATTCCAGGCGTGAGGGAGAACAACGAGGCGTACTGCCCCAAGACCTGGCGGCAGTCCCTCTGTTGCTCCGGGGTTAAGGATGGGGCGAGGACCACTCCCTCTACCGAACCATCCTTCTCATGGGCCGCCAGAAGGTCTGGCAGAGGCTCACTCTCCTCCTCCTCACTTCCATCTGTTATCATCAGGAGAGTGAGCTCGGAACGCTCCTGGTGTGGCTTCAGGCGGTTGACGTGGAACACCCTGTGGGGTTGACGGGGGGTCTTCATATCGACGACATAAGTGGTCTGGCCTTTCCTTTCCAAGATCTCAAACGGTCCAGTCCACCTGTCCTGGAGGGCGCTAAGCTCTCCTGGCTCCATGACGCACACCTTCTGTCCAGCGTCTAACTCTACCGTCCGCGCGTTCCGGTCATACCATTGCTTCATGACGGCCTGACTTGCCTCCAGATTGTCCGAGGCCTCCTTCCACAGCTTGGCCACTTGGCTGCGGAACGCCAGCATATAGCTGACCACATCACGGGGAAGCTTCGAGGAAGACTTCTCCCACCCCTCCTTGACAAGACTGAGGGGCCCCCGAACGGGGTGGCCATAGAGCAACTCAAAGGGGCTGAATCCGACCCCCTTCTGCGGCACCTCTCGGTAGGAGAAGAGCAGACAGGGTAAGAGGACGTCCCACTTCCTTCTCAAGTCCTCGGGTAGGCTCCTGATCATCCCCTTCAAGGTTTTGTTAAAGCGCTCCACGAGCCCGTTCGTCTGGGGGTGGTAAGGGGTGGAGAACCGGTAGGTCACTCCACACTCCTTCCACATGGCCTGCATATAGGCCGACATGAAGTTCGTGCCCCTATCTGACACCACGACCTTGGGGGATCCCACTCGGGTAAAAATCCCCATCAGGGCCCGCGCCACCACTGGTGCTGTGATGGTCCTCAGAGGGATTGCCTCTGGGTACCGGGTGGCGTGGTCTACCAGCACCAAAATGAACCTATGTCCCGCAGAAGTCGGCGGGTCCAATGGCCCGACAATGTCAATCCCTACCCGCTCAAAAGGGGTATCGACAACTGGGAGAGGTTCTAGAGGGACCTTTACTTTAGTCCCCGTCTTGCCGCTCGCTTGGCAAGTGGTGCAAGTCTTGCAAAAAGTGTCAGAAGTGACGCGCATCCTGGGCCAGTAAAAATGTGGGACTAGACGCGCAAACGTCTTGTCCTGGCCCAGGTGTCCTGCTAGTGGTATCTCATGTGCCAACTCTAGCAGAAAGGCTCGGTAGCATTGGGGGACCACCACGGCCCTTGATGACCCATGCACCGGAGCCTTAGGCTCACTGTAGAGGAGACCATCCTCCCAGTAGACATGGTAATTACCAGTCTCGTTTCCAGCTGCTTGGGCTTCGGCCTGTTGCCGCATGCCTTCAAGCGGAGGGCACTCCTTCTGCGCCCGGCAAAATTCCTCCCGGGTGGGCCCTCCTTCCACCTGCCACTCTGCAGGGGTCGGCAGGTCCCCCACGGGAAAACCAACCACCTCAGCGGACTCCGGGGTCACCTCTGCGGGCTCCCCATCCATCTCACCGGGTGTCTCCTCCTGGACATTTCCTCGTCCAGCAGTGGGCTGGGCCATTATTTCAGGCTCCAACCCGGGCTGAGTTCCTTGTCGGGCAGCCATGGACCGCGTGACGACGCAAGTCCATCCTGGTAACCCCAACATCTCAGCATGCGCATTGAACTCTACCTCCCTCGAGGCAGTATGTTCCAAGTCGTTGCCCAACAGACAGTGAACTGGCATGGCAGGGCTCACCGCAACCTTCATCAGACCTGATACTCCTCCCCACTCAAAGGGAACTTGGGCCACGGGGTAATGACCCAGGCTATTATCAGCCATCACAACCGGGTGGAACTCCTCAGGAATCACCTGCTCTGGGGACACCAGCTGACGTCTCACCATCGTCATGCTGGCACCTGTGTCCCTCAGAGCCTCCACCTCCTCCCCGTTCACCAGGACCCTCTGCCGATACTTGGCAGTGTTCACGGGTACCTGAACCCGTGGGATGATCTCTCTATCCCCCAGGGAAACTAAGGTCAAGCCTGTCCACTCGCCTCCCCTACCTAGGGACAACTCCTCCCCAAGCGCTACACTGGCCACCCCGGGGCTCTTACCTCCTGTGGGGGCTGGGGTTCTCATGCAACACTGGGGATCCCCCTTGTAGTGTCCAACCTCCCCGCACTCGTAGCATCGGACAGTTCTGGGCTGATGACTCCTGTCAGGATAAGTGGGTTTCTGGAATCCAGATTGGGATGGGGAACCTACCCCTCTCCCAGGCAGTCTATTTTGGGGGCCTTTAAAGAACTCCCTCTTTTTATCTCCCCCCTCTTTCTTCTGGGGGAACCCCTGTCCACCTTTTGGGGGGTCCGCCCCGGCTCCCTTGTGGGACACCCGAGTGCTGACCCACGTGTCTGCCTCCTCTGCAAGCTCCCGCGGATTGGTCAGCTTGCGGTCCACCAAGTACTGGCGCAGCTCCGGAAAACATTTTTCTAAGAGGTGCTCTCTCAAGAACAGGTCGTACAGCCCTTTGTAATCATCAACATTGCTGCCACGCACCCAACCCTCCAATGCCTTCCGGGCATAATCAAAAAAATCCACCCAGTTTTGTGTGTGGAGCTTGTGGCTGTTGCGGAACTTTTGGCGGTACTTCTCTGGGGTGAGGCCAAACTTCTTAAGCAGGGCCTCCTTCATGATAGGGTAGTTGGTCTGATCCCCCTTATCCAAGGTTAAAAGTGTGTCCCTTACTGGTGGAGGTATGTACCTGTAGAGACCTCCCCCAGTAGCTCTCAGGAACTCTATGGGCCACCAAAGCTACCTCGTACGCCGCCAACCACTTGTTGATGTCATCACCTACACTAAAGCTGGCTATCACCTCCCTGGGTAGATAAAATTTGGGCTCCTGTGGAACCCCAGCAGGTACGCTGCCACCATTCATTTTGCCTTCCATCTCCATCTGCAAGGTCCGGAGCTCTAGCTCCTTCAGGCTAAGCTCATGTACAAGCTTCCTTTCCTCCATGGCTTTTTCCATCCTAGCAAGTTCTAATGTTAATTGCCTTTGCTCCCTTCTGTCCTCCAATTCCTCTGGTGACAAACTTCCCCTGACGCACTACTGCCTGCCCTGGAACGTCTTCCTGGCAACACATTCTCGCTAACATCCATGTGCAGTAGGTCCAGTTCTCCTGGGTTGTCTGCCTCCCCTGCTCCTCGTCCCCCTTCCCTCCGGGTGGGCCATTACCCATGCCCTCAAAGCTTTCTGAAGCACCTCCTTTCTGGCGCCTCGATTGATGGCCACCCCCCTCTCTAGGCAGAACTCCTTGAGCTGTGTCACCGTATACCTTTCTAGGTTGGCTAACTCAAACTCCATCCTCCTAGGTGGGGTCCCAGACAATTTAAGGAAGGGGTTCTAAACTGTAGGTAACAGGTCTATCACAGGAATGTACACAGTCGGCAATTACCATAGAATTCCTAGCACTCTTATTACAATAGGTGTCTAATTGCGGCGCACACTGAGTCACTGTAGGGTGCTGCACAAGCACCAGTCCTTATCCCACCGCTGAACACCAAATGTTGGAAACGGGGTCACTGAGTCCGGCACGGTAGCATGGCGCAAAGCGGGGAAGGCACGCGAAGGCAATGTGTAAGGCAGTTGTGCAGCACACTCTTACTCTGACTCAGAAATGCGAACGCAATAACATGACACCACACCAGGCTTGCGTAATTAAAATCAAGATCTTTTATATAAATCAAGGTTGCATCAGATGAGGCAGATTACTTCAGCTTTACATTGAAAATCATTGCGTTACTCAACTGGTGCACATTCTTATTAAAGCATCATCAACATTGTAGGCCACTAAAAGGCCGCAGGAATCATCTCCTAAACATAGCACCAATAATGATCACAAGGTGCATTAATAAACACATGGGCTTAAACATGCAGTTCACTTTCAGGAATATACAATTACTTACACAGGGCATCTTAATACATTTCAAACCGGGCCTGCATTAATCTAGGCGCACCCACACTCAGTAGGGGCGTCGCAACTCCGGTACACCTGCAACATAAAACCCTTCAACTTAATTCAATTAATCATCTTCACATTAGGCGAAGACGGTTCCATCTAGGCATAGGCATCAGGCCTAAACAGTGGTTAAAACAGGCATAATGATTAGGCACAATTCCTGTAAGTACTTTCACCTCCTGTATATTAATCCTCCCACCTGGGGCACCTTCCCCTCATTCAGGGACTTGATGTAGGGCATGAATACAGTGGCCTCTCCGGCGCTAGTTCCTCGCAAGAGGGTAAAGTTCTAGGGCCCCAGCTCAGCTGGTGTACGGGGCCCGTTTCACCTGAAGGGGGCGCTGTCAGCGCGATCTCCTGGAGGCTCCTGCCCTGCCCACTCCACCCAGGACAGCGCACAGGGGAAGCGTCTTCATTCGGGGGCCTCCTTAATAGCAGGGATTCTCCCCCCAGTCGTCCCAGGCTCACCTGACTGTCCCGCTACTGCTTGTCAGGCCTGGATGGGGCCGGGCGCCTCTCTTCCGGTCAGCCCGCTTCTATCGGCACAGGGGGCCCAGACCGGGGGAGGCGGCCCGCGCTCCCAGGCTCTCCGGTCTTCGTTGCGGTCTGGTGGGGTTCTCGGGGGCTCCCGCTGGCAGTGGAGCCCCTCCGGTCTTCGTTGCGGTCTGGTGGGGTTCTCGGGGGCTCCCGCTGGCAGTGGAGCCCCTCCGGCGTTGGTTTTCCCTGGGCTCCGGGCTTCCGTCGGCCTCCGGACCCGTGAGCCAATCAGCTTGCGGCTTTTCGGGGGCGCGGCCGATGACACTTGCCGTGGCTCCCGTTGTTAGGCAACGCCTCCCGCCCTCCTCTCAGGCCCAGCGCGGCCTTCTCTTCTCCTCAGCGCCCGGGCGGCAGCGGTGACGGGGGTGATTCTGGGGCTCCCGCTGGCAGTGGAGCCCCTCCGGCGCGATTACCTCCCGGTGCCCACGGCGCGGGCAGCACGTCGTCGCCCTACCACGGGGTACAGGTACCAGGGCCACAGCGGTGGCGTCGGGGATCGTGTAGTGCCTTCTCTCGGGGCGCTGGAGGCCGCGGCCTTGATCTTGGGCAGCCGCGCGTCCTCACAGGCGGCGCTTCCTCACAGGCGGCGTTTCCCTTAACCCCTGCGCTTCTCCACACGCAGCGCTCACCACAGGGCAGAGAGTTGGCCCTTAGCACTCAAGAGGGGTAAAGGTCCAGGGCTTCTGGACAGCCCAGCGCTAGAGGAGGGCAGCGCTTGCAGTAGGACACACAGGGTGGGGGTCCAGCGCTTGTTGGGGGGAATCAGGCAGTCTGACCCCCGGCGCTTCTTGAGGGCACAGCGTCCCGCGCGTTACCTGGGGGTCCCCAGTTGAATGTACAGCTTGTGGTGACTGGATGGCAGTCGCTTGGTTCCAGTTACTTGGTTTCAGATACTTGTCATGAGTTTCTTGTCAGAAGTGGCTTATTATGAGTTCTTTGTCAAAAGTTCCTTATTATGAGTTCTTTGTCAAAAGTTTGTCAGAAGTTCCTTCTTCTGAGGGGGGGGGGGTGAGTTGGTGGTTCTGGGAGTGCTTGATGTTCCTCCCAACACGCTGAAGGTGGTTCCCTGGGTCCCCTCACACTGGGCAAGGTCAGTGGGTGGTGGGCGTTCCTCAGCTATCTTACTACAGCAGGACCTCAGCCCTGTCAGCAGCAGTAGTGTAGGTCTCCCCCCTAGGCCCTAAAGCCTGTACTCCGGCAGAGGTTCTCCCAGGATCAGTGGTGCTCCAACCTAACTGACTAAAAAGTTTTCCCTCCAAGCCTCTTATACCCCTAGGTCAGGTGACCCTCCTAAAGGCGGCAAAATATAACTCCTCCCACAGCCCGGAGGGTTCTGGAACCTTCCGCCTATCTAGCTATGTGGCCCAGAGGCGGGGACGGGATGGATACTGTATCCCTATGTCCCAGCCTGACCCTGGCTACTAGTGTGTATGCGTGTGAGGCCCCTCTGCAGTAGCAGGGGCCTGTGGCAGCCATCTTTAGTGAGAGAGCACCTGCACCTCAGCACTGGCCAGCAGTGGCAAGGCGCCCGGAGACCTAGGTCCAGTAAAAATATGGTGGCAAAAATGAGGCGCAAAAGGGAAAAAACAGGGCAAGACCACCCTAGGGCTGACAGGTCTAACAGACACATAAACCCCCAGCTGACTGCCTTCATTGAAGAAAAATCCATCAGGGACCCCTCTCAGTCTGGGTACGGCAGCAAGCACAGCACCAAGACCGCACACCTCACCGCCAACAACGACATACGCATGCCACTTGACCAGGGTCACATTGCGGAACACATCCTACTACACTTCTCCGCAGCCTTCAAGCCCGTCTCACAACGCACCACATCCGCCAGACTCCACGACGCCGGGATACGAGGAACCGCCCTCTCCTGGATCCACTCCTTCCTCTCCGTAATAACCCAAAGGATCAGATTCCCACCTTCATCCATGAACCCACAGAGATCAACTGCGGAGTACCCCAAGGATCGTCCCTAAGCCCCACGATTTTCTACATCTACATGGATCCCCTCACCGCCATCGTCAGACAGCATGGGCTCAGCATAGTATCCTACGCAGACAACACACAGCACATCCACTCCCTCACGAAGACCAGAAAATACTACAAACTCTGCTTCCAGGAATGAATGTTGGAACTTGCAGATTGGATGAAAAACATCTGCCTAAAGCTCAACACAGAGAAGAATGACATCCTCATCTTCGGGCCATCCACATCCGCATGGGACAACACCTGGTGGCTCTCCGCCCTCGGGAGCCTGCCATCACTGACAGACCACGCATGCAACCACGGCATCATCCTCGACTCTTCCCTCACCATGACCTTCCAGATCAACTCCATAGCCTTCACCAGCTACAACTGCCTACGGATCCTATGCAATACATTCAAATGTATAACCCCCGAATGCATCATAAACGGAAACCACGCACTCATCACCAGCAGACTGGACTACGGCAACACCCTCAACTCAGGAATCAAAAAAACACTACTACACAAGCACAAAAACATCCAGAAGGCCGCAGACAGACCCGTCATCAGAACCCCACGTCACAAACACATGAGCCAAAACATACAAATCCTCCCCTGGCTCACCGTCAAGATGAGAGTTAACTTAAAACCACTCACCCATACCTACAAATCACTCCACATCATTGGACACAAATACATCAACGAGAGAGTCACCTTCAACCTCCCCAAGAGGAACTGATGCTCTGCAAATCTTGCCCTCGCAGACTCTCTCGGATCCGCTAATCCAGAGCGGGAGGAAGAGCATTCTCCTACGTCGCTGGCAAATCCAGGAACAAGATGACAGTCAACATCAAAAGCTCTCCCACCCTGCACGCTTTCAGGAGGAACAACAAGACATGGCTATTTGCCTGAGACGGAGCTGCACTCTCACTCCCCCCAGCGCCTTGTGAGCTGCACAGGTGAGTCGTGCACTTTATTACCCCCCTCATTGACTGATTGATCTGTGCACACCCTCATCGCCTTCCAACCACCACAGGTGCGTAGTGCACTTACAATTCACAGCATTAATTCACTGATTGTATGTGCAAATTGCTATTGAGGTGGTGATGAGTCATGTTACGTGAAATTTAGGCTGTCATCTGTCTTGATATCTAAAATGTAGGCTGCCTTCATTGTGCAAAACAATCTTTAGCTTGTATTTCATGGCTTTGAGAAGACATTTTCTCTGACTGTCCATCTATGTATGAAATTGGTCTTGGCGTGAAATCTACACGCCAACGCGATGTTTTATTTAAACGCGCCATGTAAAAAACATCGCTAGACACACTCACTGTACAATACAGTACCAACCTAAGCCTATTTGCGGCCCAATTGCGTGCAGATTTACATCGCATTCCCAAAAACGGCCCGCATACACAATATGGTTACAACTAGCCTATTTGCGAGCTATTTGCGTGCAGATTTACATCGCATTCCCAAAAACGGGCCTCATACACAATATAGCTACAACGAGCCTATTTGCGAGCTATTTGCGTGCAGATTTACATCGCATTCCCAAATACGGGCCGCATACACAATATGGTTACAACTAGCCTATTTGCGAGCTATTTGTGTGCAGATTTACATCGCAGTCCCAAAAACGGGCCGCATACACAAGATAGTTACAACGAGCCTATTTGCGAGCTATTTGCGTGCAGATTTACATCGCATTCCCAAAAACGGGCCGCATACACAATATGGTTACAACTAGCCTATTTGCGTGCAGATTTTCATTTCATACTAAAAAACGGCCCGCATACACACAGGAAGTGATGTATGCATGCTTCCTGTCTACCAGAGGAGTGGTTTTCACTTTCACTTTCTGTTCTTAGCACATTGCTGGTGATTGTTCAGAGTGAAGGAGGTGTCTGGTGGTTTGTGCTGTTGGTCTGAGATTGTGAGAGTGTTGCTGTGTCCTGTGTCCTGTGAAAAGTGTCTGTTAATTTAGTTGTAATTGTTTAAAATTGTTTTGTCTCCTGTCCTCAGTCTTGTTGGGTGTTTGTCTTGGGGTATTTTACTTTTGTGGTTTCAGAGGGTTATCATTCATTGGGTTGAGGGGTTACTGGTGTGCAGGGAGATGCCGGCTGTGGGCAGGTCGGGAAGGCTGAGGGGGCATTGGGGGGCTTTCTTTGGCTGGTAAAATTTAACCTGCCATTGATGTTGGAGAGGGGTGGACGTATCCTGCAAGGGTACAGCATGACAGTGCGGAAGGTGCGTTGGGAGCGTGTGCGGGTGCAGATGCGACGGTGCTTTGGAGTGGACAGGAACGTGCGCCAGTGGAAGCACCGCTGGCAGGACATGCTGGCACGTGAGGCCGACATCCTTGATTTCACCGGAGTCATGACTGGCATACAGGGTGGTAAGTACAAACACTATTTTAACCATGAGTACTGTTACGTACATTGACAATTGACGTGCGGGACATGAAGGTATGACGTCATAATGCTGTCTTAACACCGTGATACTGTTACAACGTGGTTAATACAATGCAAGTCGTCAAAAATACTTGCGCCTGATGCACTGGACTTTGGAATTGTATGATTTAGTCTCCCCACTACAGTGTGTGCAACAGTAGGGAAGGTGTCGGAATACTCAATCCTAATATCCCTTATTGTAGAGCGCAATCCAGCGCAAGTTGTAGTGTCAATTTCCGTTGTAATGACCGCGTAGAAAACATGTTGCGCTGTAAAGACCACATTGAAATGTAGGTCTCCTGTGGGACACATTCCATCAATCACATGCTTATTGTGAGCGTCTACTCATTTGTAAGTGTCGCAATGCGCGAAGGGGGGGTTTGCATGTTCAAGTCCATCAAGGGGTGTGTTTGTGGACGAGCCATTTTCATTTGTTTCTGTCTGAATATGGGGAGCAATGTTGCCTGTCGAGGTGGTAGTTGAGGACTCCCAGTGTGTTGTAGTTGGTGGACGCAATGGCATGCGGGGAGATGATGTTGGTGATGGAGTTGGCGTGAGGTCCGCGGGGGCAGCAGCGGTTGCCGAGAAAGGGGCGTGAAAGGAGGAAAAGTCGGTAGAAAGGGAAAACAGAGTAAGCATCAGGAAGCCGGATACTGACGAACAATAGATTAGGTATGAGGGTGGAAACAAGTGAAGTAACAAGTTGATAAGAGTGAATGATGGAGCCGAAAGCGTGAGTCAGAGCTCCACTGGACCACCAGGGTTGATGCGCAGGTGAACCTGCGGGTGGAGGAGGGCTTCAAACACTCACACTAGAGAGTGCATGTGCTTGGGGGAGGCATCATTCAATGGTGGAGCTGCGAGGGTGGGAGAGCAATTTCACTGACAGATAGTCATTGGTCTTGCTCGTCTGTCCCCGCAGCAGACGTCATGAAGTAGGGGTCCAATTGCAGTACATTTGATGAGTGCGGTGTGAGGTGCAATGTGTTTACACATGATGTGGTCACATCAGAGGCACAACGCTGCACCATGTCGACAAGTATATGGGGCTATTTTGGGTGACCCACTGCACTGGATTAACACTTAGAAATGTGGTGCCAGAGCTGGCACACTTGTGCAAAACCTGCGTGCAGAATAGCGTATGTTTGTGCACAGTAAGGGTGACTGTACATGTACAAGCCAAGCCATTGTGTGCGTGAGCTGTGTGCTGGCCAGAATCTAGTGTAAAAATTGCAGTCCTACATAACTTGTGAAACCGTAGCTACGCTGCCCCTGTACATGGTTTATGTGTGAGTATGAATTTGAGAGGTCAAAAGACACAAAGGAAATGGGACAACTCCAGAGTGTCATACCCCAAAAATGTCTGTGTAACTGCCTGTTTAAATCTGCAGAGATGCAATCGTACACAGAGCAAGTTTTATCTCATGGCCGTGTAGAAATGGGGCCTTGACATTGTGTCACACGACTCATATGTGCATGTCTGCCAGCAGTAATGTATTGTGTGGTCTGCCTCTGCATTAACAGGTCTTGTGTGAATGGCAGTCAAAGTAGTCACAGTCATGTGGCCAACATGAAAGGCAACACCACAGTCATGTTGCATCCTCAGTTACTGTAATGAATTTCATTATGAATATGTGACGTTTGTTTACGTCTGGTAACAACACATGTTTACATTTGTTGTCTCACAGATGTTCGTCAACCTATTACACAGGGGGACATAGACAGATTCAGGGACCCACACGCCACTGGTGAGTATGGACATTAAATATTGTCATGTTGCAGTGTCATGGATGTCTGTTACAAAGGTTACACTTTGTTGATTAGCAGTATGGGTGTGTATCGCATGTCCCTTACCCACAATGTGAAGATGCATTGTGTAAGTCAAATTAGTGTCCAAATTGGTAGGTGAAGGTGGGGCAATGCATCTGATTCACAGTTGTGACTTTGCCCATCAACAGTCAGCGATACCCATTTCAATTGAGGGGCATATTTTCAATCCCCTAACGCCGCCACTGCGTCACTTTCACTGAAGTTGTGTTGGCAATCGGGTCATCGGCTTATTGCCAATGTAGAGTTATGCTGCCTTGTCAAGAAGGCACACTTTCATGCGGTGTTTATCGTCAAAGGGGCGTGCAGTGGGTGTTACGTTGTGCACAAGGAGGCAGTGCTTTTCAGGGCGTGCAAGCTCACAGACATGTTGGAACAGTGATTTCTTATGTATGCTGCATAGCAGCTTCACAGAAGTGGCAGTGTGTAGCTGAGAGCCAAACATATCAATGGCACGTTACACGGACACATCAAAGATGTGCATGTAAATTGCAATTGCATCTTTGTGCACTGCAATGGTGTTGCCAGGCTGTGTCCGTGGGGACATTCCATGATGGACTCTGGATCATGTGTACATACTCCTCTGTCACAATTGGTGACATTACTCCACACACATTTTCAACACATGCTTGAGCTCTGCATTATTTGCAGTCCCATATATTTAACAATGCAGGGATCAACCACACTATCTGTGTGTAAGCATTAGCCATAACAATAACACAACGCTCATGACCCCAGGGTGCCGTTACAATGTTGAATGCATTGTAACAGTTTGCGTTGTAAAGGCATGTGTCCTCTTATTCACTACGGAGTGAGGTTAGCGGTTACAAGACATGCATGAGTGACAATTTTTGTGAAATGATGTCTCCCCCTCTCAGTGGCAAAACATCACAAATTGTATAGTAATGGTGGAGTGATGAACAGCGCATCATGTCAATGTAAGCGTTCAGACACCAAACATGTTTCCATGTGCGCTGCATGATTGAAAGTGTGAGTAGGGCTGTCCTAGTCTTGTTCCTGTGCATGTAGGGTGACCTTACAATAGATTGACAAGCACACCTGCACACAGACACCCTTGCACTCTTGTGCAAGAGTGCCTGTCTTGGCGCTGACTTGATGACCTGCACACAGTTGCTGGTGGACACACAGGGCTGCACATGTGCATTGTACATAAGATGCAGCAGTGTGTCACAGGACAGGATGAGGGTGGTTCTGTGCACGGAGGGCTAATGCCTCCCTCCTCCAAACATTTGTACATGTCAACCGCAGTGAGGGTGTCCAATGGTGCCATGTTTTGACCGTGTCAGTCTCATTTTGTTGTGACAGTACATGTCCCATGACATGCACTGTCATGTCAGTCTCCACAGCATGTGGTGAATGATTCATGCTTCAAGATTTGGTTGACCAGGTCAGTCTCTGACTTCACATAGTTACACTGGTGTGTTGGCTCCCTTGTTAATTTGATTACAGATTTAATGTTGAACATTGACATGGTCTGAAGTACTGAAATTGACATGGATTATATTTTACAGACAACATGACACCTGCGGAGCAACATGCCTTCCAGGTGGCCAAGGACCGGTACCTTCATGTCAAGAAGGTTGCCAAAGGTTTCAGACAGATGGCGAGGAGGTATCGGACCGAAAGAAAGGCAGGAAAATGGAATGCGTTGCAGGATGTTGGACGACCCGGCAGCCAGCCCCTCCCCGTACCCTCTGGTGCCAGTGTGGTGTCTCAGCCTGTCAATCCCCCTCCGACCACACCCGCCCAGGTACCAATACCACCTGCACCTGCGGATCACGTGGAGCATTTTAATGCCATGGACAGGAGGATGATCACTGCGAACAATTCCTTGCTCCTGGACATTCGGAGAGAATTGTTGTACCTTAACAGGAACTTGCATGACATCTGGACACACCTTGGACTGGAGTTATTCCTCCCCATGTTGGCCCCCATCCCCCTCTTCTCCCTTGCCACAATGTTTATGTTTTAGTGTTGGCTAGTGTTCGGGAAGTTTTGTACGTTTTAGGTAGAGTAGTTTTAGGGTAGGCCTAGTTAGTGGTAGTTTTTAAGTAATTATATATTTTTCTACAATTTTATGGTATTTGGGGATAAGTTTCATTTTCCTTTGGGTGGGGGGGGGGTTGATGTCGTAAATGTTTTTGCGTGTTTAGGAATAGTTAGGGTATAGAGTTAAGTAAAGTAAAATATTAATAGTTATTTGAGATTTAGTGTTAGTATTAGTTATTAGTGGTAGTGTAGGGAATTTACATATTTTATATTGTTCAATAAATAATGTTATTTAATTTTTTCTGTTTGCACTTACATCAGGGATGATGTGGGGGAGTGGGGCTTGTTCCATTGTATGCAACTCATACCGTCACTGGCCAAATCCTTGAATGTGTAAGTATGGTCATGACCTGTTACTTAGCAGGATGGATTGTGTCAGGATACCATAGATGTGAGCACAGTGAACTTGCATGGCTGACAGATTGTCAAGTATGGTTTACGGCTTAGTCTAGGGACATTTTCTTGTGACGTTCTACATCTTAAGTGTGACGCACAGGGTTGTACTGCACATTCTTGCAAATTTACAACACAACGTAGGGACAGTGCATTGTGAGTACATAGAAGTTGCTACAGTTATCCATCATGGATATGGATGTATGCACTGAGTAACACATATGGCGTCTAACACATGCATATCAGATGCTCCGGGCTCTGAGTCCATCTACATTGCACAGACCTTGGCACACTTGATGCGTGGTGCCAGGGTATCAGCTTGCTTTGCCTTACATGTCCCTGTGCATGGCAGCTCAATCTCCATGCCATGCATGATGTCGGTCATTTGTGTGTCCATTGTTAACGTCACATGGCACAACAGTGTTTGTGAATCACATGAGTTAGGTGACAATGAGTTATGACATTACAATTGAGGTTATTCACAAATGTTATTTAGGAGTTGCACTGTTAGGTATACGGACTTAACTTCGACTATCTTCCTTTTGTGACTGCCATAATTAGTTAAGTTATGCTTTGGTCACAGTTGACGTTTTATTGCAGGCACACTGTTCTGCTGCACACAAGTGGTGACATGTTGCATAGCTCCTTGTACCGACAGTGTCATGGGCACTCGTCCCAGCTGTTACTTTTGGCATTGGCTCATTGTGATGACACCCTTGGAATGTTGCCACTGAATCAGACTATATGCTAAGTGCAGTTCAACAGACATCCGTAGACACATTGGCCAATATGCTCACAGTGGGCACAGCATGAGGGGGCTCCAAATTAGTTAGGCATTGTTTGGGCACAGGTAGGGGCTGACTGACGCTTTGCACTTTGGCTATAGTCACTATTGTAAACTACACTTCAGTGAGGCAGACTTTGTTGTTCCATATATGTATGTTAGACATGTGCCCTTAGATCTCCTCATCAATGTGAATCTGGTGTGCAACATATAGGGATGTGATATGCAATGCGCAACATCACAACAAGATTTGTACACCATGTTGAGTGTAAGTAGATATGCCAGGAGATTATGGTTTGCAATTGTTCAGGGTGACACTACTTGTGTCCTGAGAGACTGGTACATTTAATCACACATGTCTATTTAATCAATGGACGTGGGTAAAAGTTGGTATATTGCTAGATTGTGGTATCTGATCAAGGAGGGCACAACAATTTTACACATACAGGCTCATCTCACTGCCTATCCGTGTCAGGTAACACATGTACATTGCTTGTATTTCCCTTGGTGGACCTTCTTGTGGATTCACAGTCCATGAATTATTTACGGAGTTCAATATTTGATTGGTCATGTAAACACGCATCTGTGTGAATTGGATAATTTTATTTACAGTACAAGGTGGAAGACTGGAACAGTACTTGCCCATTCAACCCAACATTGCATGGATGCCCGTTAGAGGGGCAGACAGAGTCCTTTGGGAGTGACGGATCCAAGGGAAGAGGCGGAGTTTGCAGTGTCATTGTCAAGAAAAAACAGATGTGGAAGTCCATGTGTAGGTCCAAGGTGAGTGTTGGGGGACATTGGAAGACAATGGAAGAGATAGTTCCGTGGCATGATAGTAAGAACTGAACCAAGGTAAGACAGGCCTTTTGGCGTCAATGTTTGCTCTGTGTTCTCCTTACCATTATGGCGGAATCATCCTCATCTTCGTCCTCTGATGTGTCATGTGGCTCACATGTGGGTGGTGGTATGGTGGATGCAGCACTGTGAGGCACGGACACATCAGGGGGCGGAGCTGAGGATGTTGAGCCGCCAGCAGCAGCAACTCTTGGCGCCAGACCTTGGGGCAGCACTGAGGTGATGAGCAGATGCAGGGCCTGGTAGATCCCAGCTACATTGCGCTGGTGTTCAGCCGTGGCAGCCATCTGTTGTTCTTCCCTCCGCTCCCTGCTCTCCATTATCCGGGCAAGTCTGGACAAATCTGCGCTGACACTACTGGAGCCACCCTGCTGAGACAGTTGGTCTAGTCTCTGAGTCAGGACTACAGCAATGTCATCCAGGGAGCGTTGTAGAGCATTGAGCGGGATGTGGATGTCTGTCATCCTCTGCATGTGGTCCCGGATGGGACTCAGACACCCACGTATGTCGTCCATTTTGGCTGCCAGGCTCTCAAACCCCACCCGCACCTGGTCACGCGTCTCCCGCTGGACCTCAAGCACATGGCGGTGAAAAGCCTGATATGGGTCGTCAATGTCCTGGGAGGCAGCTGTGGTGGAAGGTGCCTGCTGCTGGATGGTTTGTGCAGGGGGTGGGGTTGGCGCAATGCTGCTGGGTTGCCCTGCTCCTGTAGATCGTGTGTCAAGGGAGTCCAGCATCTGTAGGAATTCCTCCTGGTTGATGGTGGTGTAATCGTCCAAGTCAACGGTGAGGGGTGGGTCATTCGGCTGTCCAGGAGGTGTTGTCTCTCCCTCTGCAATTGGTATGGGAGATACAGTTTAACAGTGTGTTACATGTAGGAGCATGCATTTGTTTACTTTACAAACAGACTGCAGGAGACTGTACATTCTGACTGTTTTGGATGAGATGCTTATTTTTAGCAGGATGGTGATTATTTCAAGGGCATCATGGATGTGAGCTTGTATTTGTACATTGTCATCTCACATTTTACCAATATGAAAACTTTTTTTGACAGTGTCTACACACAGGCGCTACCTGTTGTGCCCTCTGTTCAGTTGTGTGAGTGATGCAGTTCGTAACACCTAGTAGTCAATGTTGATGTACTCAGATTTGTATGTGTGTGCACTGCATTGTGTGATAGTGGCACCTGCTGCTTTTGTTTTACTGCCCCTCGTCCCTTTCAGGCAATGACCCTTTGACTTCTGTGAATGTACAATGCAGAGATGTTGTAAGCTGTGGTGACTATGTGTGTTGGGCAGAGTTGTGACACTTGTGCATAGTAGGTCATGAAATTTCTGGGTCACATCAGGGGTTGTGTGTACAGAAAGATGTGTCAGAGTGTGACCTGCTCCTTTAAGGTGGTGGTCCACACTCCTCCACATCAGTGAGATGTCCTGCACCATGTAAATATGTTAGTCCTGCAGGGATGCTATTCATCATGCCCTGTCACTTGCCTTGTCAGTGTGGCTCACAGACCTGCAGCTTTGCAGGGTACTGCACATGTGCATGTGTTTTGTGTGAGATTAGTTATGTGTGAGGAGGGCACCCTTTTGGCACATTGGCAATGAGAGCCTACTTGCTTTTTCAACGTGGCTGCACTATGTAGGACACGTGCATCTATGTAGCTTTGGCTATTGTGATTTGTCTTGTGTGCATTCTGTCAGTCATGTTTAATCTTGCATGTATTGCTTCCTGCACTTCTGTTGGATTACCCAATCTGAGTGTGGTGCAGCATGTATTGCAATAGTTGTTACTGTCTGTTCAGACGGTGTAAACACCCATTACCCGCAACTTTGAGCCCACATGTGGTGTGTGTTTGGCAGTAGTGTCCCGTATAGGGCATGCTGCCGGGCAGGGACGTGGGGCGGGGGAGGGGCAGGGTGGCGGGTGGTAAACACCGGAATACGGATGAATGCATGTAAGTAGACATTTAAAACAATAAAAGGGATGTCGTTGGGCGCCCTGCATCGCATTTGGCAATGCAGTGCACGCAAATGAATCAGTTTTGATGATTTAAATGTATACTTACCTGCATTTATCCGTATTCCAGTGTTTACTACACCCCACCCTGCCCCTCCCCTGCCCACGTCACCGCCCGGCAGCACGCCCTATTCGGGACACTACTGGTGTGTGTTACAGGATTTTGCGTATGTTGATTTACAGATGTGTGTTTATGTTGCTCAGGCCTTGTCAGTGCCACCCTCACAACAGATGCAAATGGCATGGTGATGTGTCTTTGTGTATGTGCCACGCAGCTGCTGACATGGATGATACATGCTTTTCTGGTTCCAGATATTCAAGTCCTGGCTTTGCGTGTGTGTGATGATTTGACAGGACGTTTGTTCACTGACACAGTTGACTTACCAAACAGATGTGTTTACATGCACATGATCGTGTGATGGCCAACTCAAATGATGACAGAGGTGGGATGCTGTTTTCAGTATGGCAGATGTGTACACTTGGGGGTGGATGAGTGAAATTTGACCTTATGATTGAGTGTGCCATTTGGGGCTTTTTAATTGTTTGTGGAAAATTTGCTCTCCTTGCTTGTGGTCATACTTTGTTTGGCATACTTCTTTACGGGGACATTGTTGTTGTGTGAGTTTGTCACAACAACAAGTAAGGCAGTACAGCTTTGTGAGACACATTGCTGATATGCATTGTTCACGTACCGTGGTGTTGCAGGTATTGCCCCCCTGCTCATTGCATACCATTGCCCCATGAGTAAAGTTTGCAGTATGTGTGCATTTAGTCCTTTTTTTTAAAACTTTATTGAGTTTTATGAAGCAGGGCATTGACATCTCCCAAATCAAAAACCTAGTCCCCCTCCACTCATCGTAATATACAATCGTACGAACAGAGGATCTCAGTTCAACCTTAAGGCACGTTTCCGCAATGTCCTTGAAAAATATGATTCATGTAACAAAGGGAGCTATGTCCAATACTCGATGGGTCCCAGATTAAGAAACTTGACTATTCCTACTAAATCTATACATACCCTAAATTCCCCTCCCCCGTCCCTCCAGGCATGTCACATCCCCCATTACTCTGTACTCATCGATAACCACTAGTAATGCGTGATCGGTGATCGGTGATCTCCAAAAGGTAAACAATATAACCTTGTGCAGGCTGCCGCTTTGGATTCATGTATCTTGCATATCGCTGATGGGGGCGCCTGGCTACTTCTACGCGCTGTAGGGGGCCTACCCTGTCACCAGCTCTCCCGGGTCAGCGTCAACATCACTTTCAGCGTCTGGTTCTTTTAATAGTCCCACCAAGTGTCCCCACGCTCTAGCTGCCTCGAGTGCTCCATCACTCCCCGTCCTCTTTGCCAATTGTAGCCAAACCATTCCATCACAGTCCGCACATTTGATAAACTCTCTCTTCCAGCGAGCTAAGCTCGGGGGACCACTCACCTTCCAGTGCTTTGTGATTTCTCTCTTGGCAACCACCAGTCCCGTATCTATGAACTTGGTGGTGATTTTAGTTTTAGCTGTGTGGGGAAACCAATGCAGTATACAAGTCCCCAATGCCATATCTAATTCCCTATCCGTCACTACCTTCAATAGTGCAAGTACATCATTCCAGTAAGTAGCCAGGAGCGGGCACTTCCAATGCATTTGAGGGTAGTCTGCCCCTTCACCCCGACACCTCAGGCATTCATCTGAGTCAGTGTTAAGATATGTTTGGATTTTTGCCGGTGTGAGGTAAGCACGATGTAAAACATAGAAATGGAGCAATTGAAAGCGGGCATTCCTGGTGCTCTTCCACTCACGCTCCACTATCTCAGCCCAAGCCCTTTCCGGAATCTCTCTCCCTACATCAACCTCCCATTTGTACTTAAGTATGTCCAAAGGGGGTAGCTTCTCAAGGGTCATGCGCTTGTATAGACACGCGACTGCCTTAGACCTCCCTGCTGCAGTCACTATGTATTCACTATGTGTGTGCATTTAGTCATATGACTATTTTAGCCATCGGCCTACATGGTCACTTTTTTGGGGACATTGCATGTGTTGCTGGTATGCAGAATCACTAGATGCTTTCTCACTTGCTGTACTCAGAACTGCATTGCATGAACGTTCAAGGGGGCATATTGCTTTGCGATGCATGCGGTTGTCACGATGTCCCCCTTGCCTCATCACCACGCATATCCAATTCATCAGCACAAGGCCGCATCTCCCAGACGCCCAAATGAGCATGCATTGTAAATGTGACAGATCACGTGCACAAGTAAGCATGCCAACAACAAGCTCAGCACACCTGCAACTTTGCGCATGTGTTTGGCTTGTGTGCAAGGTTGTGTATGGCCATCAAAGTCACCCTTGATGGCCATGCACGACCTTGCACACAAGTCAGACACATGTGCAATGTTGCAGGTGTGCTGGGCTTGTTGTTGGCATGCTTACTGGTGCACGTGATCTGTCACATTCACACTGCATGCTCATTTGGGCATCTGGGAGATGCGGCCTTGTGCTGATGAATTGGATATGGGTTCTGATGATGCAAGGTGTGCTTTTTGCCAGCCCTCCGCATCTCTAGGTGATGTGGCACTTTGCTAATTGATGTGCCCTTATTTTGTCGTCTGATGTTGTACCTGGACTGTGTTTGGCTTACTTTCCGGTGCATATTTCAAAGTCTGTGTGCCCGGGAATATGTGTCTTGCAATGTTTTGGTTGAGTCAGGTGATATGTGTCCATGCCACCATGCACAGGGCTATCTGGGACCTGATCGACAGGGATTGTGGCTCTGCAATGCAATTTATTGTGCATGAGTGGCATTGTGCACATCCACCCCCATCCACCCACTCCATGGTTGGTACTCAACCTGTGGTTGTATCTGCTCACATTCAGCAGTATCCTGACCCGGCACTCCGACCACCGTTTCATCAGTGATGACTTGGGCCACCATTTCCTCCATCTCATCCAGCTCCAGCAGGGGCACTGGACTCCCGCCTCCAGTCGCATTTGCTGCCTTCCGGTTGGCTGCTATTTTTTCCTTGGTATTTTTCTTACTATCATTCCAGCGCTTCCTGACCTTGTCCACTGTCCTCCTCTTCCTCTCTTCAACAGCATTCACCTTGTCCGTAATGTCCTCCCATATTTCTTTTTTTCTTGACAATGGCACTGTGCGTTTGACAAATAGCTCCTGTTGATGTTCAGCCACCAGGCCACACAGGACCTGATTTTCCTGGTGACTGAACCTGGGATTCCTCTTTCTCTTGGCCTTATCCTGGGTCTCTGTCTGGTCCTCCTGGCTAGCTGGGGGGTTGTTTGTAGGCTCAGCACTTGTCCCAGCTTCCTCCATGTCTCTTCTGGGATCTGTTGTATTCTCCATTTAAAAAAAAAAAAAATCCGGCTTGTAGGCCTTTTATAGTACATTTTGGCGCTTGAATCGTGTAACATGCAGGCCTGCTGCCAATTTCCCCGCAGATTTCAGAGCTAATTGGCCCATCGCGACTTTTCTGTGGTTAACGTCAATTTTTTTATCGCCGTCGCGCAGGATATATCGCCGTCCATTAGCACCGGGAATGGAAGCTATCGCTGGGTAGCGGCGCGTTGTTAATACGTCGCTACCACGGCGATAAGATCCGGGTTTCGACGGCGATAAAAAAAAAAGGACGCTTATCGCGCTTAGCGATAATTATCGCGGTTTGTTAATAATATCCCCCTAAATCCCTTCTTCAAATAGGGAATACTTTGCTAAACTGTGCATAGTAATTCTGTGCCCAAACTGTTATTCCTCATTCGGAGGGGTCTAATAGGTGGTATTCCATTCAGAGATACTGGCAAGTAACAATAATTACGGCAGCCAAAAATATCTGGAGGGAATTCTGTCCAACTTAAATTAGGAACTTCCTAGGAGACTTCCTGAAAAAAAATCGACAATTTTTCCTCTTCTTGTCTCAGTTATTCTGACCCGGAATCCTTTCAGAAGTCCGAAATTCTAATGGCAACTCATTGAAATAGGCTGTTAGTTCTCAGGCGCATTTCATCTCTAGCTAATGTAGCCGAACCTTTTATATGTAATCTGGACCTTTTGTGAGAAGTCCTTATTGCTGCTCCCAACAAAACCATTTCACATCAGGGCATTTGTTATAGGCCTTCCAACAACTCAGAAGAGTTTAAAATAATTTCATGTCTTTCCATAAAGCAAAGAAATTGGGGGCATATCATCAAGAACGGCGTTAAAAATTATCGCCGGTTTAGCGGCAGAAAACTGCCGCTAAAGCGGCGATAATGGGCTTGATAATATGCCCTGGAGAATTCCAATAGAAGCCCATGTTCACACCAGAACATGGACTTCTATTGGAATTCTCAAGGGCATATTATCAAGCCCATTATCGCCGCTTTAGCAGCAGTTTTCTGCCGCTAAACCGGCGATAATTTTTAACGCCGTTCTTGATAATATGCCCCCTAGTGCTTTACGGATTGGATCTGTGTTCACTTCTAGACAAAGACAATACTGATGCCCTCGTCATCTGCAAAACGTAGTCTAAAGATACACAGTGGTGGACACTAATTCCATCTTTTCCTGACAATTACAACATTCAGGTTGCAAATAGGGTATTAAATCTCAAGGACAGGGGGCACAAAGTTGACTTTAACATAAACAGATCGATAACGTCCCACCAAACTAAACTCCCCAGGTAGAATTATGTTAAAGCATTAAATTCTACAATTTGTAAAGATAAAAAAAAAATACACCTGAACTGCTGTTTGCCTTTACCGCCCTCCAGGCTAGGATACCGACTTTGAGGATGGTTAATCAAAGCTATTCTTGTACATAAGAGACAGCTGAATGTTTTGGGGGGATTTTAATCTGTGGGTCAGCAGACTGGATGTTGGACTTAAGTCCCTCAATGGCTACCCACCGCAGCATGGCTTACCCTACACTGCCATACTATTAAATACACTGCCATACTATTAAATCACTTGCAATAAATTGACTGGTCCTCCTCTTTTCATGCACCCCTCTGGGACTCTTTTCACAGGGAAGGAAAGAAATTGGAATTTAGCCAGTGTGCAGCACTCACTTTCACCCTTCCCCTTTTTTCAGCGCTTACCCAAACAAACTGCATATAGCCTCCTTCATGCATTTCCTTGTGTGCAATCAATATATCATATATGCTTCCCTCTTTTTCCCAAAGTTTTGTTTTTTTGGTATTCTAGGATGAACATTGTTAATTCATCACTGTACAGAAATCATGTCATCAGGGTTTTAATTCCCAAAAGTTCCATATTTCGTGGTATTGATTGAATTCACAAATTCTTAGAGCGTGTACCATGTCACGCTGGTTGATTTTGCAAATTTCCCAAAAAGCCAATTTTTCAGATGTGAGTGGGAGTTGATGAATTCCCGTTGGCCGTGATTAAAGATCTTACAACTAAAGTGGTTAAACATATTTGCATATCTTGCACCTAGGGTATGTTTATGACGTGTTCGGTGAATTCCTACCCGTGGGTAAACCCCTGTTGACGCACGGTATAGAATGTAAAGTTAAAAGGTATTTAACGCACACGAAAATTATCGGATGCGTTAAATACCTCAAGGCTCGTTAAGTTTCGGCAGGTCAAACCTGCTGAAATTTAACAGGGGAAATGCATACGGTATTTACTGTATCATGCTGATTTTAGCGCGTTAAACACCAAAATCTGCATGTTGTTCCCCATAAACTCGTAATAGGACCCAATTATCCCATCTGATAAATAACTTACCCTGTGGTATCGTTATTTATCAGGTGCGCTAAATAGCACCTAGGGGCATATGTACAACAGAATGGCGGAGCGCGGTGCCCCGCCACAATTGGTAACGCAACGCTCCAACATTCTGGAAACGCAGGAATGCGCCGTACTTACAATAATACAGCACACCCCTGCATTTTATCCTAGTGCTGGCACTAAATTTAGCTGCCTAGCGCCAACACAGGCGCCCATGCGCCACAGTGTTGAAGGGTATGATTGTTCATGTGCAGGAAGGTGTTCCTTCTTGCACATGAATAATCTCTAACTCTCTACTCCTTCGATAGATTTTATGAAGAAAAGGAGTAGTATGATACAGCAGCAAATTGTTATAAAAGCACATTCAACAAAAATTAGTGCTCTTAAGATCCTGAAAATTCAGAGTGTTACAATTTTTCCACTGAGTTTCTTTTATTCTGATACTGGGTTTGCCACTTAATGATTACTTTTTCTAGGCTACTCGTGTGTTTCTCTGATAAAAGCATCTTATGCGAACTTCCAATATTCAAATTCTGAGCATTCATTAATTTTTCCTATAGTATGGAGATTTCTCTACAGCTAGCTAAGATTGATGTATCAAAAATGCTAGTCATCTGAGTAAACGGCAACCAAAACCAGTTCTGGGAAGCAACTCTATGCTGCTTGAAAATTTTTGAGGATTTCCATCTTTTGGTAATGATACATTTGTGTTAGACCTGACAGTGTTGGTGTAGTTTTTCCTCCAGTCGTTTTTACTTCTGCTCTCCTGTTTTCTGAATTTTGTTTTGTTGACATTAGGACTATGTGCACTTTACCACTGCTAATCTGTGCTAAACTGCCTGTAGTCTCTCCTTTAAACATGGTAAAATTGGCCTACACCCACATGCACATTTAATTTACTTATAAAACCCTAGTAAAGTGATACTACATGTGCCCAAGTCCCGTAAATAAAATGCTTTAGTGGTCCTGCAGCACTTATTGTGCTACCCACATGCTAATCAGTGCTAAAGTGCCTGTAGTCTCTCCTTTAAACATGGTAAATGTGGCCTACACCCACATGCACATTTGGTTTATTTATAAATCCCTAGTAAAGTGGTACTGCATGTACCCAGGTCCTGTAAATAATATGCTTAATGGTCCTGCAGCACTTATTGTGCTACCCACTTAAATAGCCCTTTAAAACGTCACAGATCTGCCATTGCAGCTTGAGTGCAGTTTTAAACTGCCAATTCGACCTGCCAAAATAAACCCCCCTTTCTAATGAATATGGGTCACTGCATGATAGGCCATAAACTACCCATAGGGCAGGGTGCATTGTATTTAAAAAAGTAGGCCATTTGTTTTTAAGTTTTTCATGTCCTGGTAATGAAAAACTCCTTCATTTATTTTTCACTACTGTGAGGCCTACCTCTCCCACATGATAACATTGGGTTGCCTTATCACATTTAATAAATGATAACATTTAATTGGAAACAGGTAGGAATGACGTTTGGCCTCAAAATAATTGTAATTTAAAATGCTCTTTATTGGTAAAGTAAGATTTTAAGTCACAATTCTGAAAATGCCACTTTTCAAAATTTGAAGGATAAACAGCTGATATGCACTCAAATTGAAACAAATGTTACAGCAAATTCAAACAATAAAATAAACACTGTTCAATTCGGTGTGCATCTGAAGAGGAGGTACAGCCCACCCCCTACTTGAAAAGTGAAAAAAGCTAAGACTATGGTCATATCCTTCAAGTGCACTACTCTACAGCACTCCGATGGAGTATATCACTTATTACTCAATGAGTAATCAGATATCACAGGTAAGTAAATGTACAGAGATACTAATAAGAAACCAAATTATCAAAGGTAAACAGCAAAATAATACAAAAGGTATTGATGGTGGCTCAAAAAATTATCTTCTTTTATTGAGCAAACGTCATGAGTCTCCCGAGGGGAATTTCAATCAACTACAAAAAGTGATGGTTGCATGCATCTCACAGATTGTAAATAAGTCGCAATTCATTTCGGGCAAGAACGACTGCCCTTCTTCAGGGAAATCTACAAATGAATAAACATAATATCTTGGTATTTACATCACTGTAAAGGCAAAAACAGTACGAACATAAGGACGGCACAAGTTCAAATGCAGGAAAGGTTTTAACAATTGTAACCAGATGAGGGGAAAAAACTCCAAGGTCTTGAGGTAACATGAAATAAGATAAGTACAACTCATCAAGAAGACGAGGAGGAAAAAAAGAATAGAGTCCAACACCAAGTGCACCACGCCAAACCGAGGTGAATTATTTAGGAATGGTGTGACCAACAAAGGCCCTACAGTGTGAGCTGGTTTTCTGTGTTTAAAAGAACTAAGGTTAGTAAGCAAGATTAAATTAAGAAGTGCTCGAAATTACTATGTGCCTCATCACGTGGGCCTACTCTCGAATGTCATGCAACACGCAATAAACACCCCTCCTAAGCAACAAACATTACCTGGAGGCACTAAAGCAACGCAACCTGAACAAGTTCACAAAATGTGTTCCTTTCACACTAGAAAAAGAAGAAACCAACATCATCAGCCATGTGTGTACTACCGTTAAAAGGCGGAAGAGTGAGCTACAAAAAATGGGAAAACTCACCAAGAAATGAACCACGAGACCCAATGTCTCTAAATAAGTGGGGTTGGCAGATTTAATAACGATCAGGTCCAAGCAACCTAAACGCAAAAAAATACCACATATAAACATAACTAACCCCAACCCGGCTCTAATGGCATACCGACAATGAACAATTAAACAAACAAATGATCATACAATCGCTTACCGATGTGTGCTTCTAGACTACGCCGTCACTCCAACCGGGTTCAGCAAAACCGAGACGCAACACTTTGCCTAACCGCGCCCGTATCGTACATGAAGTGATTCTCAACATGAGCACGCAGCCTGGAAGTTAAGTATTCAAACAATCTTAAAGGCACAGTGCATCTGTCATGCTGCGCGTGAAACCGTGTAACTGAATAAAGTTACATGCAAGAAGTGGTTACTTGCAAAAAAAGATGGTGAAATACGATTTAAGGTATAACGAACAGAAAAAGCGAAGCAGTTGGAATGAAAGACATAGTGGAGTTACATGCCCGGAATAGTGTGATCCGCTGTAAAGTGTCAGCAGCAGAGGGGAAAACAGTTGGATATGATTTTTCAATTTAAACATGTGAATACAGCACAATGAAATTCATCAAAAATGTAGTGCAAGACACTGCTCGACTGGCAAGTTATTTAACACAAGAATGTACAGTCGAGGTATATAGTAAATGTAAACAGAATGTTGCATGTTTAGTAGGCTAAATTACAAAGAGTCAGCATGATTAAATAAGAAATACAACCACATTACATAACACAAGAATGTGCAATCGAAGTATATGGTAAATATGAACAAAAGATCACATGTATAGTGGGCTAAATTACGAAAAAACCAGCATGATTGAATAAAAAATACAACCACATTTCATAACTCAAAGTTAAGTCCGGTTGATTGACTAACATCAAGTTGATCAAGTACATAATGGTATCACAACAACAGATTCCATGTAAGTTACTGGCTGACGATAGTTTGCCTCTACGGCCTGAATGACTGCACATGGTCAGGTTGATCCCAGTCTATGAAAAGACTACATGACAACAGGTGAAATGTACATTACTGGCTATCATCCAGTTAATCATGGTACACAGATGGCTGTACACAGCGTAATTGCTAATTAAACAGAAGTGGCATAGCATAGCATTAAAAAACAAGAACCTTTCTAGTGGATTACTAACCCAGTGAATGTACATGCAGTGCGTAGTGTTCATTGTTGTCCCTATGAGACATCTCAGCAATATGTGCAACAAAAAAATAGCAAAGAAATGCAAAAGAGTACAAGACCTGAAGAGGAATGTGGTGACATGGACAGGAAGCAGGTCAGAGAAAACAGGAAAATTCATGTTTGTCATTAAGCCCTTTGGGCATAAGAGTGTCCAAACAATGTATCCAATAAGTCTCACGTTGAGACAAATGCTTAGACATATCCCTGTCAGCATGTATCGTCACTGTCTCTAGGATAGTAAAATGAAGCTGAGCTATCATATGGTGGTGATCATGCCAATGGACAGCTAGTGCTGAGGTGGTAGTTTTGGTCCTTATGCGGCTTTTGTGTTCAGTAATGCGTGTGCATATAGATCTCTCTGTTTTTCCCACATAGTTTAACCCACATGGGCACCGTATCATGTAGATAACGAAACGACTATTACAATCAGCGGTGAAGTTCAATTTGATTTTTTTACCGGACCAGGGGTGGGATATATAATCCCCAGTAAGCACATTGTTACAATGTGAACAATTGAAGCATTTGCGCATACCCTTGTGTGTTGTTTTTGTTTCAGATTCAGGCTGGTTGAGGAGTTCCCTCAAGTTCTGTGGGGCCTTTGTAGCTCACACCATTCCTAAATAATTCACCTCGGTTTGGCGTTGTGCACTTGGTGTTGGACTCTATTTTGTTTTTCCTCCTCGTCTTCTTGATGAGTTGTACTTATCTTATTTCATGTTACCTCAAGACCTGGTTACAATTGTTAATACCTTTCCTGCATTTAAACTTGTGCCGTCCTTATGTTCGCACTGTTTTTGCCTTTAAAGTGATATAAATACCAAGTTATTATGTTTATTCATTTGCAGATTTCCCTGAAGAAGGGCAGTCGTTCTTCCCCGAAATGCATTGGGACTTATTTACAATCTGTGAGATGCATGCAACCATCACTTTTCGTAGTTGATTGAAGTTCCCTCTGGAGACTCATGAAGTTTGCTCAATAAAAGAAGAGAATTTTTGAGCCACCATCAATACCTTTTGTATTATTTTGCTGTTTACCTTTGATAATTTGGTTTCTTATTAGTATCTTTGTACATTTACTTACCTGTGATATCTGATTACTCATTGAGTAATAAGTGATATACTCCATCGGAGTGCTTTAGAGTAGTGCACTTGAAGGCTATGACCATAGTCTTAGTTTTTTTCACTTTTCAAGTAGGGGGTGGGCTGTACCTCCTCTTCAGGTGCACACCAAATTGAATAGTGTTTATTTTATTGTTTGAATTTGCTGTAACATTTGTTTTAATTTGAGTGCATATCAGCTGTTTATTCAATGTGAAGTTTATACATATATGAGATATCAGGGTACTAATTAACCCTCAATGAGAAATACAAAACTAGTTATGCACCCCATAATCCTTGTGATCAATCCTAAGTAAGCGCTTACTCAGAATTGATCACACAGATGATGGACTTTGAATGACTACATTGGATGGAACTACAACATTAATATAGTTTATCTCTCTGAAGTTATTGTTTTTTTGCTGCACATCCCAGGGAGTGCATAACTAGCGTTGTATTTCTCATTGAGCATTCATCAGTACCCTGAGATCTCATATGTCAGCTCCCATTTTAGTCCACTGGAACCAGTTCTGTTTGCTAAAAGTTAGTTGTTCTTGCTCTAGGTGACTCTGTAGCTCTGCCCATTTAAGCAGTCTCTCCCTATGTACAGCTATGGATTTTTTGTGATCTGGTATGAAATGTTGCCTTAAAGGCATCCCATACTAAGTGTGTCCAAGATCGTGATCGGGCAGGTAGTATAACTGTGAGCTCTGTCCCAATACCAAAATAATCCTGTGGAATGGTGGCCTGACTCCACCCTCTTGTGTACAGAAAAACAGGGGGGACCTGTGTACACACAGGCGATGCAGACTTGTTCACCTCTGATATTCTAGGGGGACCAGACTGCACACGATCCACCTGCGGCCCACTTAACTGCCAGGGGCTGGGGGTAAAAGGACCCATCTGGTGCTGGCTGCAACCCTGCACTGCTCTGGCACAGCAGCGCAAGGGGCGACAACTGGGAGGTACAGCAGTGCCACATGATCCCCGAGGCCACCCAAAATGGCTGCGGGAGCCGAGGACTCAGGTGTGGCCCAGGGGGTGAGCTGCGAGTCTCAGCAATGATGTAGGGATCAAGAGAAATCACCCAGTGCCACAGTGGGTGAGTGGCCCAGAGACGGCCGGCCCATATCACCTTGGGGGAGGCAGGTCATGTGATAAAGACCTTCCATGGTGCCATTGCTGAGAGTGCAACAAAGAGTGACAAGACCCACAAGCTCGGAGCGCATCAGCGAGACTGGTGAGTGTGCGGCTGCAGGGGCACAGCTTGTTCTGCAGAAGTGACAACACAGCCGAAGGCCAGGGGTAAACGAGCAGGTCGTGAGATAAAGACCATCTGTGGCACCATTGATGGGGATGCACTGAAGAGCAACAAGTCCCGCAAGCTAAGAGCGCATCAGTGAGATGGTGAGTGTGCGGGGGCAGGGGCACAGCTCATCCTGCAAATGTGACAACACGGCTGCAATGAGAGGACTGTGAGAGCCCAGTGGAAAACTGCTAATGACTTCCCCCCTGGGGCAACTCACACTGTGGCAGGGTGACAAGGGGCTTGCTTCTTAAGCCTATTGCTGCAGACCCAACCTACATCTTGAGGATGTGGAGGGGAATGTGGGGCTGCTGGAACTTGTAGAAGCAAAAAGTGTGTACAGCGCCTGGCCCTTGCGGGAGACACTTGTACTATTGGTGTGCCAGTTCACTGCCCTCGACATCGGGCCATGCATTGGCGAATCAGAAAGTGGGCAGAACTGTCAGGGAACTGACCCGGCCCATCAGAAAGGGCTGCTACGCCCCCCCCGGATCTATATATGGAGCAATCGCTGGAAGACACAATTTTGGGAGGTAAGTCAATGGCAGGCCATCTCCTCCTCGGGACTCCCAAGACCAGTGGTGGGTAGGGTATTTCATAATTGTGACAGAGACAATATATTGCAAATTACCAGGACAAGGGTCTGTGAGAAGTGGAGAACAGCAAAGTCATAATCTACCCTGATTACACAGTGGAGGGGCAAAGATACCAGGAATCCTGTCATTCAGTAAAACAACAGCTTCACCTTCTTGGTCTCAAATGTTCTCTACTGTCCCCAGCGAACTCAAAGTATTAGATGGCATTAAAGCACTTTTCTTCTTCTCCCCTATAGACGCATAGAGTTGGTTGGAGACTTAGGGGAGAAAGCACTTCCCTAGACCCAGAGGATGCAAGCGGAGAGGTAAGAATGGAACCTCCTGGAAATTCCAAAGCCAAAGAACAAGCAGCAAAGGAGAGGGCACTGGTAGTCATAGAGATCGGGCGAACAGGCGCATCAGTCATGGACACAGACTTATTGGACTCGCAAGATAGATGCCCATGGAGACGAGCTCGGAAGAATTGCGAAGTGGCCCACAGATTATCCTGATGACAGCTGATCTCCTTCTATGAAATGCATTTACTATACCCTTTTCTTTTCTCCCATGTTATGGGGAGCTGCATGGGCACACCATTGCAATGTAAGATTAATTACTGTTGGTTTAGAACAGGAGGCGGGAACGAGGTGGGGAATGGTGTTGGGGTGCACCCTTTACATGATAATGCACTTTGCTGAGCATGTGAGCCTCCCTCACAGATCAGAAGGATGCTATATCTGTTGCTGTACTCTTTTATGTTTTGGCTATTCATGACACAGTTCTCCACTAGGGTTTGTTTGTTCATGCTTCAGTTGACAGTTTGTTTTCTACCTATGGTCACCCCACACCCCTACTCCGGATGTGACCCTTTGGCTGACACTGATTCCCACTCACCATGACTGCACAGACATACAGCATGCTCATGTGGAATGTTATGGATATGAGCAAATATATGAAAAGATACAGGATCAATGTATATTTGAAAAGAAGTTATATACCTTTTGCATGCTTACATGAGACAAATCTCACAGTCTAGGTGAACTCGCCAAATTATATAAACAATGGCACAGAGAGCTCTTTGACACAACGTATCTGGATTTGCCAAGGGGGTACTCATATGGGTGGCCCCAGGGATTCGAGTGCAGTCCTGCATACCCAGATAGACACAGAAAGGAGGTATGTGGCACTGGAGGGTATACTGTATGGTGCCCCTTCATGCCTGGTGGTGGTGTATTCGCCCAGTGTTGGGTAGGCCTCTTATTTTGCTTCTCTTGCACCTGCCCTCTTACATGGTGCCCTGATGTTGACAGTGGGGATTGGAGACTTTGCTTCCCAGATTTTTTGAAGGGTAGCTCCACACCCTAATTGGCAGGCACCCAGTCTGGCTTTGCCTTCTTGCACCTTAGACAATGGGCTCAGAATATGCAGGTAGAGGACATTTGGTGCCTGCTGCATCCCGGTGTGAGGGAGTACTCAAACTACTCAGTGGTGCATGCATTACACACCCATTTCAACATAATGTACAGTACCACTAACCTAGAACACAAATTCACACATGCAGAATATTTGGGGATATTTGTCTGACCACTACCTGCTGATGGTCACCCTAATGTGAGGGAGACCTTGCCAGAAAATCCCTACATGGCACCTAACAACAACAACATTGTCAGATGAAGCATTCCATACACAAATATAGAAGGCAATTGGGCAATACTTCACAGAAAACGAGGGATCAAGGTCTGATGTGATGATGGAGTTGGACACATTTAAAGGAGTCTTATGAAGGATGCGCATGAAAACAACATATGGGTCAAAGAAGGTGTTACAGTATGAGGTCCTGAAGATAGAAGGATGCATAAAACCCTTGGAAGATGAATGTGTGGTGTGTCCAGATAAATGCACAGAGTTTGTCCACCTAAGTAAAGATTATAGAACAGCCCTACACAGACTGTCAAATACAGACCACAGGGAATAGCTGAAATGAAAGCATAAACTGGGTGACAAGTCTGGCAGTCTACTTGCCTGGTTGCTGAGGGCAGAGACACTCCACCACACCTATAACAGCTATCCGCTCTGACATGGACTGGATTGTAAATTCCTAACAAGAAATTAATGAGGCCTTTGAAACCTATTATTAAGATTTTATAGTGATAATACAGTAGCTACACAGGAAATGGCTGTGGCATATTTAGAACAGATTGAGACCCCTACCATTGACCCTTTGCAGAAGCAAGAACGAGAGACTGCCTTAACCCTTGAACCAATCAATGCATAGCAAATTTATAAAGAGCTACTTAACACCCGTGAGGGTATCCAGGCACTGGAGGGGATTGCTGCAGCTCCTGGCTATCTGTTGAATAGCCAGGTTTTCAGTTATTTCTGAACTCCTGAGGGGTTGAGGCTGTTTGAAGGTGGACGGGTAGGTCATTCCAGTGTTTAGTGGCAAGTGGGAGACAGCGCGGCTGCCACTTCTGATAATGCTCGGAGTGTGGGCAAGAAGGAGGGACACGGAGCATAGTAGTCTGGTGGGTTGGTGGAAATTTGCTCTGTGGTTGAGGTAGGTTGGTATGGTGTTGTGGAGGGCTTTGTAGGTGTGTGTGAGGAGTTTGAACTGGCATCATTTGTTAACAGGGAGCCAGCTCAGTGCTTTGAGGTGGGGTATTATGTGGGTTTGCCTAGGAGGTCGAGGACGAGCCTTGCTGCTGTGTTCTGAATGGTCTGGAGCCTGTTTAGCATTTGGGTAGTGATCCCCACATATAGGGTGTTCCTGTAGTCCAGGTGGCTGGCGATGAGGGCTTGGGTGATGGTGTTTCTAGTGTTGGTGGGGAGCCATTTGAAAATTTTCTTCAGCATGCAGAGGATGGGGAAGCATGCTACAGAGATGCCATTATCCTATTTTCTCATTGTGAACTTGCTATTGAGTCTGATGCCTAGGTTTTTAGCATGTTCTGTGGGTGTGGGGGGGGCCAAGTTTGGCTGGTCACAAGGTGTCTTTCCAGGGGGAGGTGGTGCCACTGAAGATGAGTATCTCTGTTTTGTCTGTGTTAAGCTTGCAGCACTATCTCTGCACCCAACTGGTGATGTTGGTCATGCAATTGTGGAAGTACGCTTTGGTGCTGGATTGGTCTGAGGAGAGGGACAGGATGAGTTGAGTGTCATCTGCGTAGGATATGATGTTCATGTTGTGAGATCTGACCAGGGTGGCTAGGGTGGCCATAGAGGTGTTGAAGAGAGTTGGGCTTAGGGATGATCCTTGTGGGATACCACAGATGATGTTCTTGGGTGCCGAGGAGTATGGCAGGAGGTTAATGCTCTCGGTTCTTCCTGTGAGAAAGGAAGCAATCAACTTGAGGGCTTTTTCTTGGATACCCATCTGGTGGAGACTGTGTCGGAGGTTGTAGTGAGATACGGTGTCGAATGCTGCTGAGAGGTCAATGTGGATAAGGTTGTGGTCTCTCCCTTGTCCATGAGGGCTCTTATGTCATCAGTGGTTGCTATGAGGGCTGTTTCCATGCTGTGGGTAGTGTGAAATCCTTTAAACTGGAGATTACACCAATTGCGCAAGTGAAAACCCCAGGAACTGATGGGTTCCCAATTGAGTTCTATGCTACTTATCAGGTCCAACTAGCACCCCAGTTAATAACAGTGTAAGAGATAGATCGGTGAGGCTGAGAGTGCTATCACCTTCAATGAGAGAGGCTTTAATTGCGGTGCTCCCAAAACCAGGGCGGGACCCCCTATAGGTGGCATTATATTGCCCACTATCACTGTTAAACTTAGATTATAAGGTGCTTGAGAAGGTATTTGCCAATTAGCTATCTTCCATACTCAACGTGATCGTCCAGCCAGACCAGAATGGGTTCACTCCAGGACACAACACCTTCCTTAATCTGTGCAGACTGTTCTGATGTATGGACTGAGCGCGATACAAGGAACCGTATTGCTAGGTTGCCTCCCTAGATATTGAGAATGCCATTTGATGCCTACCTTATGGCCTTACCATATGGAGGTACTTAGAAGGTTGGGCATGAAATTGAATTTCATACAATGGGTATCACTTCTCTATGTCAAACCGGTGGCATGGGTATGAACGGGAGGAATCATATCAGACCCCTTTTCGATTAGTAGGGGCACCAGGCAGGGATGTCCCCTAGCCGCAATGTTATTTGCCCTGGCCATGGAGCTGTTGGCATGCCTACTGTGAGTATGAGCCCCACAGTCTAGCTATATGCTGACTTATCTTAAGGTAGACCCAGAGGTGTTGCCACAGGTAATGACTCTGCTCAATGAGTCGGGTCAGATATCTGGACTCCGGATGAATTGGGAAAAATCATACCCATTCCTGCTGACCCCAGCGACTGAAATTCAAAGGAGGGGCCCTTCGCAGAGTTGGTCTACAATGGTGGCTGGACACCATTAAATATTTGGGAGTCCCAATCTATCACAGCAAGACTGAGCCCATAGATGGCAATCTGGTTAAGGTGGTGAACTCAATTTGCTGATCATTCCCGGGTTTGGCCCAAGTGCCATTGTACGCGATTGGAAGGGTCTCTGTCTCAAAAATAGTAATACTCCCTCAGCTTCTTTATTATTTTAAGGCCATCCCCATGGTCTTGGAGAAGTTCTTCTTCAAAGACCTGCAACAACTACTCATTGCACTGATGGGGGCCTGGTAGGCACTGAGTCAAACTTGGCATGTTATACACCTGACTGGAGGAGGGAGGCCTAGGAGCACTTAATTATAAGTCGTATTATGCTGCGACACAACTCCAATGGCTGATGGACTAGCTGGTTGGGCCAGATCCCGACCCTGGAAATGGGACACGATATTGGAGGAATTGGAGGGACAATCCCTTGTGTCTGGCTGCTGGGCACTACTCCATCAGGTGGAGAGGGCATCATACTATAGCAAATGGCTGTGTAGTATTGAAGGTGATTCCTTCATGGGCACAGTAGAATGATCACCTTTGCTCTGAGTCTCCCTATATGGGCGATCCCACAGTGTGCTCCCACCTGCATATTGTACTGGACAGGTGACTGGGAGGAGGTGGGGATACAAGTGTGGATAGACTTCCTGGCAGATAGTAAACTAAAACCCTTTGAGGATCCGATGGCAACAAGCAACTTGGGGCCAGGACACTTTTTTTGTATTCTCCCCTGAAAAGAGGGATGTTGACCACATGGGGAATGGAACAGAATATATGACCCCTACGGTGGCACCACTAGAGGTGATATTGACAATGGCGGAACTAGAAAGGCCATAACGTGTATCTTCAAGGTGTCGTGGCAACAATTTCACTAAAGGGGCTATGAGACTCAGGGACTGGTGGAGCAGTGCACTCAGCAGTGACATATCGGACAAAACGTGGATCTGCTGCCTACAATCCGTTAAACAGATCTTGAAAAATGTGAGATTTAGATTTCTCCAATTTAATTATATCCATCACACATACGTGACCCCGGAGATAATTGGGAGGATGTAGCGCAGACCTCATGCCCTCACTGAATGGCAGACAGAGCAGACCTTATGCATATGCTGTGATCCTTCACAATATCTCAGTTCTGGTCCTAGGTAGTGCACTCTATATCGGAAGGGACCACATGCATACTCCCTTTGGACCCCTTACAATGTCTGCTGGACAAGAGACCAGTCAACAGAAAAATAAAGAGCCTTGCTTGCTTTCAGAGCTTGGCTTTGATTTTGGTGAAAAGAAGCATAGCCATGTATTGGAAATCTGAGGAGGCAACCCCCTGACCCAGGGGCACACCGAAATGGTTAAGTCGGCAAGGGCAGATTTGGCCGTCTACACTACATTACAAGCTAGGAGAGGTGGGAAGGGCTATTTGGAACTCTGGGACTCTTACCTGGATAAGATGGATCCCTAGACTGATTAACTCCCCCACTGAATGGAGTAAGTGCCTCTTTGTGTGAGAATTGAGGCAGGAAATGTAACCAAAGGGCGAGATACTGGTAGCACTCGAGGAGGGCAATGAGGGGAGGTGATGTCTATTGAGGGCGCACTGGAAAGAAGGGTGAGATGCAAGGTGTTGGTGGCAAGTGTCTAGATAAACAAGCAGATGGGAGGGGCAGTCTTGAGGGAATGGGATTGGGGTCATGCACAACACAGTTTATGTTAGTATTGTGTTTGGAATTTCCGGTTAATGTTATTGCTATGTTTATTGAACACTGAAATGATGTGCTGATCATCCATGGAGACAGCAGCCCAGCATATAGGGGGACCAATTACAGGAAGTGATTGCCGGGAGGCCCTTAAATTCCACCCTGCTCTTCTCTCTGCTTGAATCCGATGCCAATATCAGTCAGTCACTTGTTATTATATGCGGTTGCCAAAGTATTGTTGAAATGCAAAAGCAATGCAAAAAAGGGCATCCCATACTATTCTGATCTCAACTATATCAAAATGTACAGGGAAGAAATAGTTAATAATTCTGCAAACTCCTATTACCTAGGCTGATTGTTCGGAGGTGATTTATTTATCTGCCAGGCTGGTCTTGTATTGAAGTAATGTGCTGTGGTTTGAGTAAGAAAAATAGTTGTGTGGTCAGAAAAGGAATTTGAAACTGCTGTGAGTTGTGAGATGTATAGAAGTGTATAGAAGTGGTGAGAAAGAAATCTAGCCTAGCAGCCATCTTATATCTTTCAGAAATACAGATGTACTCCTTTACCTCTTTGTTTATGATCCTACATGAACCTACAAGATTTAACTCCCTTTGGTAAATTTTAAAAATGTTAGTTGTTCTGGGTTTCCTTTCTTTACTAGACCGGTTAAAGGAGTCCATTAAAATGTTTTGCAAAACATTTAACTCACCCCTGTTGCAGCATTTTTCTTTCTTAGTGTATTTTATCTCTCTTTAATTTGGTCCTCCGATGGATCTTGCTCATTGTATTGAGAGGTGAATGAAACTAGAGAGTCAAGTTTGGCTATACAATGAGGACCAGGAATTGGTTACCAACTTATAGATTAGTAATCAAATTCAGATATATTACTCTTAGGACCATACTGTAAAGGTACATACAGGATGCCAACAGGAAGTCCAAATCTCCTGAAGAAACTCAAACAGACAAGAATCACACAGAGTAACAACTCTGCTACTGTAATACAGAACAGCAACAACAGGACCTGATGTTCTGTGAACAATTTATGACTATTTCTGCTATACATTAGAATTCTGAATATCTGATGCACCGTCCCTGTGGAAAGAACATTTATGAAATTTAAAAGACTCATTTGAAGAGTTTCAATAGAAGTTTATAATAATTAGTAATAACAAACAATGCATCAACCGACATTTAGGAAGCTCATTATGAGTCTCAAATAAGCCAATTACAGGTGCAATGTAAAACTACACATTAGAACAGAGTCTAAAGGTAAAGTTCTCAAAGTCCATAGGAAAGAATAGATCATGGAAGGATCTTTAAAATAAGCAGGATCAAAATTAATCTCAACAGGACATTACAAGTTATGGTTCTGCCAAGGAGTCCATGGAATGTCAGCTGAGCAAAAGATTACTGCCATTTGCAAGGGCAGAAAAAGTCAGCTAAGTTCTCAGCATACGCAAGAGGTCTGGCCAGAAAACCATCTGATCGGACCAACAGTCAGTAAAAGTTGCATTGTCATTGAATCACCCTCTCTCCTGGGAGCATTTGATATTATAGTTCATCAGTCCAGATGTAAAACCCACCGTGTTACACCATCATCGCCCAACATCCATGAGGTAATCTTCCACTCACAAGGTGCAAAAGTGATAACAGCTAGAAATTATCCCACACCACGCATGGTAAGCAATCATCCGTCTCAGGCATGCAGGTCAAATCAAAAAAGGCCATTCATTCCTGGACCTTTCTTGTGTACTAGTCACAAATGTCTGGTTCTCATGGAAGTATCAATATTCTAATACAATATGCATCAATTCTCCTTGCGTCTCATGGGAAAGTACAAAAATGTTACATGAGCGAGAGCTGAAATTAAATATCTTCGCAACAACGTCATGAGAAAGTGCCGGCCTAAAGACCAAAGCCAAGTTAATGTATTAAAAGGCAACATGGCATAATTAAAAAACAAGGAAATCTTCAAACATAAGCTTGTGTAAATTCATTAATGCATTTGTCAAGGCAATCAATTGTCATAAATTGCCTCATGAAACCATTAAATAGCAAGTATAGCCTATTACCATGTTGAAAAACATATACACGTACCATATGTGCATATATTTAGAGAAATTTGTTGTTTGAGGGAATTTGAGACTCCACACACATAAAGATCATGTCAGAAAAGTTTAAGCTTTCTAACTACTTGGATAACAATTTTGCACCAACTTTCCATAATTAAATTGTGCATTTCAGAGAGAATAAAAGAATGGCTTTGTAACCTTTTCACATTAAATTCAACATGTGAATCATTACAGCTGCAAGTAAATCTAATAATGTATCATAACAATAGCTTTCATACATCAAATCTCATTCATTGTTTAATTTTAAAAGGTTCAGTTTTGATGAGTAATGCATAACTACTTTAGAGTGTTTCAGCATGATTCAGACTTACACGAGAATCAACTGTTAGACATATTAGACACACATTATAACATTTTCCCACTATTCCTACAATCTGAGCACTCTTTTACAGTGCATGTACTACGTTTTCTCATCATCATTGTCAATTTCTAAAACGTGTGCAAGGTGCACATTCACTTTTTTTTTTTTAAACTGTTTATTGCCATTTTTCAGTTATACATGTTACAGTACAAATATATATTGTTAACAGTAGGAACAGTTAAAGTTAAATCACAGATTGTACAGTGTATGAGGTCAATGGGTACATTAACATTATTTCTGTCAACGGTGATCATATATCAGTTCAGCTTCCAATTAAACTCAACGATAAACAACTTTCATCAGAGCTACTCACTGGATCATTACATTCACCGAGTGTGCCCACACGGTATGGATGTACACATTCAGTTTATATGTCTGTTATGGTTCTCATTATAAGTTTATATGTTGTGTAAAGAATGAGCAGCCTCTAAGCTGCATCACACCCAATTATTATCTCACCCTTAAAGATGAGGTAAATATAAACCGTTAATTTAATGGCTCCGGATTGTCACGTAGTGGACCATAAAAAGTTGCTATTACATATGTAGCACCATTTAAACCAAATGTACCCAGCACCACTTACTTTTGGAATCTGATGCACTGCAAATCATGTGATAAGTGTTGTTTTTGGGAAAAAAATGGAAACACCTTCATGTGTTGCCCTGGCTGTAATAAAAAAAGAATATGCAGCCCAGAGTTTAAACAGTTTTCCAAATTATTTTTTTCTTGACCCAACATGTTTCCTGGAATAAAATAATTGAGTTTTTAAACTATAGAACTCTGTTATTAAGACCATTTGTGTTTAATGATAAGATGTATTATTTATTTGAAGTGTATGAAATTCCCTACAGCTGTTAACCCCTAAAATTGATTACCATAAACGTTGTGAAAAGTATCAGCACAATTCCCCAGAACATAAAAAAGAACTCATTATACGCATCCTATATTTTTTATTTTAACATGCTCACACTCTTTTGTGCTCCCTTGCCCCAGAATGAAGTCCTCCCCAATCCCAGGTCGACATCAGTCCCACATCTGACATCATCTTTAATGTAGACTTAAATTAGATGCCCTGTTTTTGCACCTAACAGTGGACCGAGTCATCTTCCCTGAGATTAGCCCTGCTGGCCTGGGATTATTTCGATAGAACAAATTCAGTAGTTTTGGACCTTCTTGGTGTCTGTGCAAGATTGGAAATGATTATCCCAGAGAACTTTTAATTTTGCAGGGTGGAGAACTCACACCTGTACCCTTGCGTTTATGAACATCCCAAAGAGAATGCTCCTAGTATTTCTCAGAAGTGAGTTCAGAGTAGACAGAGAATTGGTACTGTCCAGAAACATCTATTTACTTTCTTTGAATGGCTTTGTAAATAATTTTTTCTTTGATTCAATAGTCTGTAAAGTTTACTATAATGATGCGTGGTCAGGCACTTGGTTTAGGTTTTGGGAATGGAACCCAATATGCTCTGGCAGAAGATAGGTTGATGGACCCTCTAGTAGTAGATACTATTTAATATGTTTGTTGATATACCAAATAATGCAGTGCTCAGTGCAGTATACCCAAACTGTGGGTTGCAACCCACTGGTGGGTCACCAGCCAGTTTTTGGTGGGTCACAAAAGAGCAATAAAAAAAGTTGCCTTTAAATTTTGTATTTACCTGGGCACATTTGCTGTGCTTCAGAGACAGAGGTTAAATGCCAGACTGTGTCTTCTGACAAATTTGCTGCTTTTTTTCCATTGGGATTGGTATTTACTTTTCTCTCTCTGACTGCAAAATGAGAGGAGTTTTTAAAGTGAACTACGTAACAATCATGCTGGAGTACAGAGAGTGTGGCAGAAAAGACTGTACATTGTCATTTTTGTAACATGCATCGAAATGTAAATACCTGTAAATGAACTGTACACATTTTTCAGAATATATCAGCAGTTAGGAAAGCAAACTTGATGTACATTTGGGGCCAGATGTACGACCATTGGAATTTGCAACTCGCAAATTGCGACAAATTGCGAGTCGCAATTTGCGAGTCACAAAATCCAATGTACAACAGTGTCTCAGACACTGTTTGCAATTCCCAATGGGGTCGCAAATTGCATGCCTCATGAATAATAATGAGGCTGTCGCAATTTGCGACCCCTTTGAGAATGGCTGGCACTCCCAGGGATGGTGGCCTGCTGGGGTAAGCAGACCACCATGTCAGGGACTGCTTTGTCAATAACGCAGTTTTGTTTTTTTAAATGCAGCCCGTTTTCCTTAAAGGAAAATGGGATGCATTTAAAAAATAAAAATGAAACATTTCAGTTTCATTTTCTAAGGGCAGGCAGTGGTCCCTGGGACCACTGCCTGCTCTTAAAAAATATTTGCGTGTCCCTTCCCGTTTGCGAGTGGTTTACCACCCTTCTGAAAAGGGTGGTAAACTGCAAGTGTTTTGCGACCGCATTTGCGGTCGCAAAACATTCATACATAGGTTTTGGAGTCGCTATTAGGAAGGGACGCCCTTGGCACGCCCCTTCCTAATAGCGAGTTGCTAACCCTATTTTGTGAGTCGCTAATTGATTAGTGATTTGCAAAATAGGGTTGGTACATTGGGCTGACCTATTTTGCGGACGCAAAGGGGCTGAAATCCCCTTTTCGACCGCTAAAAAAGGTCGTACATCTGGCCCTTGGTTTGTAATTCTGAAGTGTGATGAAAACAAAGATTTTAATAGGAACAAAACAAATCAAGACACTTTTACTTGGTGATGCACAAATAATAAATATTCACTGAGACTTGATATCCACACATTATATTTGTGCACTACATCATTTTATCAGTAAAACTGTATAGTTGTGATAATGTATGGGCCATTTCAATGGTAAATGTACTGTATGTAAATGACAGTGTGCTACTGCACAATTCTTTAGTAATATATTTGCAACAGTGTGCTCCAAAAGGCACCACCAGCAACATAATACACCCTTGCCATTCTCCTACTGAATACATATGCTACACTTTGTGTGAACCATTAAGACTAATGGGGTGTCCCAGTATCCCGCAGAACCTGGGGAATCAAGTGGTATACAACAACAATTGGTTCTGTAGGGAAGTGCAATATTTATTTTTATCGAACCTTATTTATCTCCTGATAGACTAGGCATGTCCAATTCAATGGTGTGACACACCTGATTACTGAATGGAAACACAAATGACACAAAAGTGATATTTGGCATGGTATATTATCAATCATATATCACGGAGCGACATAAATAATGACATATAAAAAAAAACATATAAAAAAAAACATCAAAAAAAGCACAGGACTGTCGTGTAACATATACAGTAACAAAAATAAGTGTTTCACAAGGTGTACCAAACATGGGAAAAATCAAATATACAGGACATTAAACAATTGAACATAAAATACACAAATAACTCAGTTGGATTTCTGTTAAAAACATATTTGTATGTTCAGGCATATATCCTCATTTCTTGGATGTGAAGTATGCGAGACAATGCTACTGAACACCTATTGCTATCACCGACGTTTCGACCTTTGTGTGAAGCTATGATTTTTCACAATCCCAATGACTTCAGTGATGTAACAGTGATGTCCGTACCCACACTCATAAAATTGTTCGAGCACTACTGGTGGAGAGGTTGTGAACTACGGGCCATATGTTCGACCATTTCCTTTTGCGATGCACAATTTGCGCATTTTAGCAATTTGCAATTTGTGAGTCGCAAAAGGAAATGTACTAAAGAGTCTCTGACACATTATGTGATTCCCAATGAGGTCAAAAATGTCCTGCCTCATCAATATTCATGAGGCAGGTCCCAATTTCAAACCCATTGGGAATGGGCAATTCCTTAAAGGAAAATGTGATGCGTTTCAAAGACAAAAATGAAATGTTTCAGTTTCATTTTTTAAGAGTAGGCAATGATCCGTGGGACCACTGCCTGCTTTTAAAAAACATTTTCGCTGCCAATCACAAAGGGAAAGGGGTCCCCTAGAGACCATTTCCCGTTAGCGACTGGCTTACCACCAAATTGAAGTAGGCAGTAAACTGTGATTGTTTTGTGTATTCTGGTCGCAAAACAATCGTACATGCCCGTGCGACGCACTATTAGGAATGGATGCCCTTGGCATGCTCTTCTTAATAGCGACTTGCAATCCCTATTTTGCGAGTCGGTAATAAGTTACCGACTCACAAGATAGGGTTGATACATGCTACAGCCCTTTTTAGCATTTGCAAATGGCCCAAACTCCATTTGTAACTGCTAAAAACGGCTGAACATGTGGCCCCAAATCCCTAAACCCAGTTTTAAAACAAACGTTTGCAAGTGCTCCAAAGCAACACACAGGGTGAACCTTCCAGTATTTTCTGCTGCTGTTGTTTTACATCACAAAGCCATTTCAACAGAGAATGTGCTCACTATACATGATTATACACAATCATCCCGTTTATGTATGACTCTATAATTGTAGCACATAAATTGAGAAGTACACATGTGGCCTGATAGCCAGAGGTGCCCACCTTGGATCTGGGGAACCATATTTGAGTCTTGGCGTTGGCTCTGTCCTGTGCTTAAATTAGAATGAATCAGACTGCATGTAATGTAATCTAGTGCTCATATATATATATATATATATATATATATATATATATATATATATATATATATATATATATATATATATATATATACTGGCGGTCGCCAGTAGATAGTTATAGTTAGGACCACGTTTCTATAGGAAAAGCGTTATTTGATTTGCTTATAACTTTGGCGTCGTTTGACGAATGTTTACAACATTTTCCCAAAAACTTCTCTTTTCAGATCAGCTCCTATGTTGAAAGTTTGAGGGTGATTCGTCAAGGGGGGCTGAGAAAAAAGGGGGGTCCCAAAACATGTTTACTCCATGCAATTTCCATAGGAAACTTTAGACAAGGCTACAGGTCAAACTGCTGAACGGAATTACGTCAAATTTGGCAGGGAGAAAGTTCTTGGTCCAGAAAGCACGCTTTTGTTTAAATGGGGTAAGTCTGTTCAGTAGTTTTAGAGAAATATCAAAATTTACAGATATCGATATTTGAGAATTCTGACATCTGATTGGCTGAGGCGTTGCGAGCACGAGTGTGAGGCTCATTGGCTGTGAACTGTTGAAACTAGGAAGTGTTGGCAGCCATTTTGTGACTGAGTTGAAAGGCGTAGGGGGAAAAATAAGAGAATAATTGTGTAAGAGGGTATAGTAGGAACACTGTGGTCTTAGTTTAAGCAGTCTGTACGGTGCAGAGGCAGGGAGTTTGAATGTTGCGTAGGCCGTGGAAATCACGTCCGCAGAACAACGGTGCGTTGTATTGCGGCAAGGTTGCGTAGGCTCTGGAAATCCCGTCGGGAAAACAATGTGCCATATTGCGGCAAGCAGTGTGTAGGGTGCACACACAGGTAGTGTGAAAGTTGCGTAGGCTGTGGAAATCACGTCCGCAAAACAACGATGCGCGGTATTGCGGCAATGTTCAGTAGGCTGTGGAAATCATATCGGGAAAATAACAATGCGCCGTATTGCAGCCTTCCTTTACCTTCCTTTAATATAATGCGCAGTAATGTTTACTTATAATGTGGTGTTCACTTTTATCACGGACAGTGAACAAAATTAACGTTTAATTGGCTGAGGTGTTCCAACAACGAGCTCAATGTTCATTGGCTGCGAACCATTAAAAGTAAAAGTGTTGCCAGCCATTCCCTCCCCCTGCGCGGAGTAGCAAGGACATCTGATTGGCTCACATGTTCCAAGCAGGACCTTCCAGAGGTTAATGTTCATTGGCTTCTAACCATTGAAAGTAGAAGTGTTGCCAGCCATTTCCTCCCCATCCGCGGAGTAGCAGGCACATCTGATTGGGTAATGTGTTCCAAGCAGGACCTTCCCAAGCTTAATGTTCATTGGGTGTGAAGCATTAAAAGTAGAAGTGTTGGCAGCCATTCCATCCCCCTCTGCGGAACACCATGGACATTTTATTGGCTAAAGTGTTCGAGGACAAGTTTGCTCATTATTGGCTGGGAACGTTTGACTGTTGTGAAGCGTTTTGTGACACACTTCAATGGAGTACGGGAAAACAAAGTAGTAGCGGGGAGGGTAGGAACACTATTAACTCTGTAAAGTGGTCACAAGGTGGTGAACAGGGATTGTGAAGGTAAAAATTGTTTTTTATATATTTTAAGGGCCATATATATAGTTGGGGTGGGGTGTACAAATCACAGCGGGAAAATAACAGAGTGTGTTGCGGTCTTCTTTTTATTAAGTTTGCGGGTGGGATACTTCCCAGTAGCACTATTTACTTAGAATGTGGTGTTTACTTTTCTGACGGGGAGGTGTGGTTGTGCAGCAAAAATTTCAGTCTAGGTTTCAAACAGTTTTTATTAAGCAATTACAAATAAACTTTCTTCGAAAACTGAAGCTGTATATATCAAAGAGGTGACAAATAAGAACGCAATTCATAAAATATCCCTTAAGCGTGGCCACACCCTCCCTTTTTTTTCTGCTATAGTTTGTAAAAGTGTTGCCCCATATTCTTGATAATATAAGAGGGCATGAGTTACTTTTAGATAAAGTAGAAAAGAAGTGCTACAAGAAACACTCCCGCACTACATCATCTCAGGTCACAAGAACAATAACATGTAAAAAACTGTTAAACACAAATGACTTTATATTACATAGAAATGTACGCTTCATCATTTCTTACAATTTCTATTCTGTAGAACTCTGGAAAGTTCAGTCGTAGTGCTTAGAGGTCGCTCACTGCTCCGCTAACAGATCACGGAATCCTTTAAGAACATATAGGATAGTAGTAATATATACACTACTATTCCTATCAATTCTATAGGGAGAACGAGAATAGGAACCACAACAGAGAAAAAGAGAAATACCAAAAAATCATTCAAAAATGTAGGGTTTATCAAAGGCATTCAGTAAGAAAGTGTGTATGCAAACAATCTTTTTTTAAACTGCAATTTCGAAAAATATTCTCACTGTAAAAATATCTGATCAAGTAAGTTATAAAGGTCAGTAAGTTGTATTTCAGATGGTTTACTCCTGGCGGCGACAAATCTCCAATTCCTGTTGTGTGAAAATATGACACTCTACTACAATATAGAGAGTGACACTGATTGCACACAAAAAGGAAAAGGAAAATAAAGTCATGAACACAAAACAAGATCAATAACGAAATACTTTCCAGCAGTGAATATGTTCAGAGCTTCTTTTATCCGGGACTTCGAAATCTTTGAACTTTGCGCCGCTGGTCATAAACTCCTCTGAGATCATAATGACTGTGAATATTACAATATACATACTCACACTATATGATCCCAAGGGGGAAACAGAGTAAGAAGCAGAAGCTGCTGACGTTACATATTAATCTTTAGTCTTCGCGCCGACAGGTCATAAACTCCTCTGAGATCACAGTGACTGTTAATATTTTAATATACATATTTACAGTATATGATCCCAAGGGGAAACAGAGTAAGAACCAGAAGCTGCTGACGTTACATATAAATCTTTAGTCTTCGCGCGGACGGGTCACAAACTCCTTTGAGATCATAATGTGTGGTTATTATAATATACATACTCACACTATATGATATCAAGGGGGAAATAGACTACAAACTAGAAGCTGCTGACGTTACATATAAAGCTTTAGTCTTCGCGCCGACGGGTCACCAATACCTCTGAGGTCAAGTACAGTGTCAATATTATAATATACAAAGTCACACTATATAATCTCAAAGGAGACAGAAAAGGAACAATGTTTGCTGTATTCTGTCTGTTTCTGAAAACAAGCTGCTGACGTTACATATAAATGGCAAAAACAACCAATAACACTTTTTTCTAAATACAAATGTTTAAATATTGACAAATAGCTACGTATTATAAATATCTACTACGCCATAATCAAACAACTTACAACTCTGGAATATGTTTTGTTGCCGCAAAACAAGAATCCAACGCTAGAAAAGGGAACGTGCATCACAGAATGGACACGCGTAAATAACTCGCATAAACGAAACTAATCAAACAACGGGTGTGGTTTATATACTTTTTGGTTATTGAGTAGTCTACGGAAGAAAGATGCGGCTCCGCCCATTTAGATGTAACGTTTTACAGTTGACACTTGCTCACGTTTTCACTGTTTAACTTGTGCACGTGTTGGGAAAAGTTACAAAATGTGAAGGGGTAAAGGTTTTGATTTCGATCCTAACACGTATAAGGTCCTTAATATGTACATACGTTGGAGAGCTTAAAAACTGTTACCCAGCAAACCGTGTCATTTCCATTCTCATGACTACAAACATCTATTAATTGCCGTAATTCTAAATGACATCTCAAATGACATCACTGATGACATCAATGATGACATCACTGATGACATCATCCAGTGAATGTGTGTTTTACTGAAAATTAAATATGTATATCTCAAGGTCGATGGAAGAATAAATGGGTATATAAGTGTCTAAATGGATGATTTTTTTTGTAAAATTGATTGTATAACTGACTGATTAAGTGTATCTTAGTGAATACATGGGTTAGTGAGTAATGTTTAAATATGAAAATATCTGTATCTGTCTCTCACTTTGTGTATAAGTGGCTGCATGGGTTGGTGAGTAGCTACATGAGTGTCTATATGGGTTATTAGTTGGTTTTTTGAGTATCAGTATGAGTGTCTGAGTGTCTGTATGGTTCGGTGGGGGGTATTACTTAGTGCATAGATGCATGAATGAGTGACTCACTGTTTGTATGTGTTGAAGACAGCATGTGTGCAGGACTGTATAGGTGGATGAGTGTGTGTATGGGTGTGTTAGTGAGTGAATGACTGTCTCAATAGTGTCTTTATGAGTAACTACATATGTTTTACACTAGTATATGTGAGTATTGGTGTATATAAGTGAGTATATGTGAGAGTGAGAGATTGGAAGAGTTCCTGTACAAATAAGTAGGTGTTTCTATAAGTGATTGTTTAAGAGAGTAAGTATGTGTAAGTTTCTGAAGAAGTAAGTGTGGTAGTGTGTGTATAACTGTATATGCAAGTAAATGGATGTTTGATACTTTGTTTGCATGTGTGACTATGTGTGTGAGTAACTCTAAGGATGAGTGGTGGTGTGTAACAGGATGTATAGGTGTATGAGTACATATGATGAGTGAGTACATGTATGAGTGACTGTATAGGGACTGTTGGTGAATGAGTGGATGTGTGTGTAGATCTTGGAATTACTGAATAGGTGTGTTGTAACTGGTATTGGTATGTCCATTGTTTTGAAAATGTCAGTTTGTATTTTTGAGTGTGTGTATCAAAGGTTATATTAGGGTGAGAGGAGGTCTGCCACTCTATCACAAGGATGATGTCATCAGTGATGTCATCAGTGATGTCATTTGAGATGTCATCAGTGATGTCATGAGTGATGTCACTGACCATGTCATGAGTGATGTAATATGTGACGTCATCAGCAGTGCATTGCGGGCGCACGAGTTATAGTTAGCTGAACTAACTATAACAGGGGAATTTCTATGGTTTTGTACGAGTGAAATGTCCAACTAACTATAACGCCCCTGAAACCTATGGTTTTTTCAGTGAATTTCTAAGGTTTTTTAAATGCTCATTTCTAACTATAACGTGCCTGAAACCTATGGTCTTTTCAGTGAATTTCTAAGGTTTTTTAAATGCTAATTTCTAACTATAACGTGCCTGAAACCTATGGTTTTTTCAGTGAATATATATATATTTATTATACTATGTATACATGTGAAAATGTCTCGGTCCGCCTGTTTGCCTCGGTGGCACAGAAAAAATGGGTGGAACTGACGTCAGCACGCCGACGAGGTCCTCTTATTGCTCCGATGACGTCATACGGTGTCGCGAGCGGAGCCGTGCTATTATGACGTCCTCGTTGATGTGGGAGAGCTAGGAAAGAATTTCCGTGGAATGCTGGTGCAGGGGATATTCACCTAAGTGTTCAGGCTAGTCCTTTGGGAGCAACTGTTTATGTTGCCACTCCAGAAACCAAAACCAGTGATCAGAGGGCAGAGGCCCTGCAGATGGCACACGAGGTGGGGTGCCCAGTCGTGTGCACCAGCGGGGCAGCGAAGTGACAAGCACCACAACCCACAAAAAAGGTAACAAGGGCACTGAATAACACAGGATCTTCTCTTTGTATCTGGCAGGAACAACAAAGTTAAAATGCCCTAGTACCAAAATGTAGAATTAGTGCTACAACGGTCTTCAAGAGGACCTGCGATGCCGCTTCTGCCTCCCGTACCCTGGAGGCGGCACATGGGTCACGCGGTACGGTCATACTGCGGTGGGACGCACACTCGTTGACCTCTCATGGCACTGCTCCACACTTCAGGAGGACGCTTTCCATTAGCTATGTTTTCTGATGATGTTTCGCGCTGGCCCCGTCCAACAACAGAACTCCTTTAGATCCAAACAGACTCTTTCACTCTCTCACCGGAAGTGAAACCAGGCCACGCGGATACTTTCACAATACAACAGCCAAGAATGCACTTTTCGGTAAAAAAACCACATTCCTTCCTCCTAATTAATCAAATAAACGTCTCACTGAAGAACAGGGGCCAGCTTCGATCGGTAAGCAGCCGTTACAACGACTTTTTACTTCGCGATACCATTACAACGCATGCATTACCACGCATGCGTTGTACATCAGCGAAGTCATTACTACGCATTTTTTAGAACGCATGGTCATTTACCACGCATGCCTTTACAACAAATTTTGTTGTAAAGGTATGTATGGTAAATGACCATGCGATCTAAAAAACATGTAGATGATCCACGTCGTTGTAAGGAAACAGAGGCTGTTCCGTTTCCTCACAACGACGTGCACCGCCCCTCAGAGATGACTTGAAGAAGGAACCACGAGGAGAGAGGAACCACGAGGAGTGAGAGGTAAGGGGGATTGGGCGTGGGGTGGGGGTTTCTTTTCTAGGGTTTAGGGTAGTGCAGTGGTGTTTGGGTGGTGTAGGGGGTCGTGCTGGGGGTAGTGTTTTAGGGTTTAGGGTAGTGCAGTGGTGTTTGGGTAGAGTAGGGGGTCATGCTGGGGGTAGTGTTTTAGGGTTTAGTGTAGTGCAGTAGTGTAGGGGGTTGTGCTGGGGGTAGTGTTTTAGGGTTTAGGGTAGTGCAGTGGTGTATGGGTAGTGTAGGGGGTCGTGCTGGGGTAGTGTTTTAGGGTTTAGGGTAGTGCAGTGGTGTTTGTGTAGTGTAGGGGTTAGTGCTGGGGGTAGTGTTTTAGGGTTTAGGGTAGTGCAGTGGTGTTTGGGTAGTGTAGGGGTTCATGCTGGGGGTAGTGTTTTAGGGTTTAGGGTATGGCAGTGGTGTTTGGGTAGTGTAGGGGGTCGTGCTGGGGGTAGATTTAGGGTTTAGGGTAGTGCAGTGGTGTTTGTGTTGTGAGGGGGTCGTGCTGGGGGTAGTGTTTTAGGGTTTAGAGTAGTGCAGTGGTGTTTGTATAGTGTAGGGGGTTTAGGGTAGTGCAGTGGTGTTTGTGTAGTGTAGGGGGTCATGCTGGGGGTAGTGTTTTAGGGTTTAGGGTAGTGCAGTGGTGTTTGTGTACTGTAGGGGGTAGTGATTTAGGGTTTAGGGTAGTGCAGTGGTGTTTGTGTAGTGTAGGGGGTCATGCTGTGGGTAGTGTTTTAGGGTTTAGGGTAGTGCAGTCATGTTTGTGTAGTGTAGGGGGTCGTGTTTTAGGGTATCGGGTAGTGCAGTGGTGTTTGGGTAGTGTAGGGGGTCATGCTGGGGTTAGTGTTTTAGGGTAGTGCAGTGGTGTTTGGGTAGTGTAGGGGGTTGTGCTGGGGGTAGTGTTTTAGGGGTTAGGGTAGTGCAGTGGTGTTTGTGTAGTGTGGGAGGTCATGCTGGGGGTAGATTTAGGGTTTAGTGTAGTGCAGTGGTGTTTGGGTAGTGTAGGGAGTCATGCTGGGGTAGTGTTTTAGGGTTTAGGGTAGTCCAGTGGTGTTTGTGTAGTGTAGGGAGTCGTGCTGGGTGTATTGTTTTAGGGTTTAGGGTAGTGCAGTGGTGTTTGGGTAGTGTAGGGGGTCATGCTGGGGGTAGTGTTTTAGGGTTTAGGGTAGTGCAGTGTTGTTTGTGTAGTGTAGGGGGTCATGCTGGGGGTAGTGTTTTAGGGTTTAGGGTAGTGCAGTGGTGTTTGGGTAGTATAGGGGGTAGTTCTGGGGTAGTGTTTTGGGTTTATGGTAGTGCAGTGGTGTTTATGTAGTGTAGGGGGTCGTGCTGGGGGTAGTGTTTTAGGGTTTAGGGTAGTGCAGTGGTGTTTGTGTAGTGTAGGGGGTAGTGTTTTAGGGTTTAGGTTAGTGCAGTGGTGTTGGTGTTGGTGTACTGTAGGGGGTCGTGCTGGGTTCTAGTGTTTTAGGGTTTAGGGTAGTGCAGTGGTGTTTGTGTAGTGTAGGGGGTCGTGTTTTAGGGTTTAGGGTCGTGCAGTGGTGTTTGGGTAATGTAGGGGGTTGTGCTGGGGGTAGTGTTTTTGGATTTAGGGTAGTGCAGTGGTGTTTGGGTGGTGTAGGGGGTCGTGCTGGGGTAGTGTTTTAGGGTTTAGGGTAGTGCAGTGGTGTTTGAGTAGTGTAGGGGTCATGCTAGTGGTAGTGTTTTAGGGTTTAGGGTAGTGCAGTGGTGTTTGTGTAGTGTAGGGGGTCATGCTGGGGGTAGTGTTTTATTGTTTAGGGTAGTGCAGTGGTGTTTGTGTAGTGTAGGGGGTCATGCTGGGGGTAGATTTAGGGTTTAGGGTAGTGCAGTGGTGTTTGGGTAGTGTAGGGAGTCGTGCTGGGGGTAGTGTTTTAGGGTTTAGGGTAGTGCAGTGGTGTTTGTGTAGTGTAGGGGGTTGTGCTGGGGGTAGTGTTTTAGGGTTTATGTTAGTGCAGTGGTGTTTGGGTAGTGTAGGGGGTAGTGCTCGGGTAGTGTTTTAGGGTTTAGGGAAGTGCAGTGGTGTTTGTGTAGTGTAGGGTGTAGTGCTGGGGGTAGTGTTTTAGGGTTTAGGGTGGTGCAGTGGTGTTTGGGAAGTGTAGGGGGTCATGCTGGGGGTAGTGTTTTAGGGTTTAGGGTAGTGCAGTGTTGTTTGTGTAGTGTAGGGGGTCATGCTGGGGGTAGTGTTTTAGGGTTTAGGGTAGTGCAGTGGTGTTTGGGTAGTATAGGGGGTAGTTCTGGGGTAGTGTTTTGGGTTTATGGTAGTGCAGTGGTGTTTGTGTAGTGTAGGGGGTCGTGCTGGGGGTAGTGTTTTAGGGTTTAGGGTAGTGCAGTGGTGTTTGTGTCGTGTAGGGGGTAGTGTTTTAGGGTTTAGGTTAGTGCAGTGGTGTTGGTGTTGGTGTACTGTAGGGGGTCGTGCTGGGTTCTAGTGTTTTAGGGTTTAGGGTAGTGCAGTGGTGTTTGTGTAGTGTAGGGGGTCGTGTTTTAGGGTTTAGGGTCGTGCAGTGGTGTTTGGGTAGTGTAGGGGGTTGTGCTGGGGGTAGTGTTTTTGGATTTAGGGTAGTGCAGTGGTGTTTGGGTGGTGTAGAGGGTCGTGCTGGGGTAGTGTTTTAGGGTTTAGGGTAGTGCAGTGGTGTTTGAGTAGTGTAGGGGTCATGCTGGTGGTAGTGTTTTAGGGTTTAGGGTAGTGCAGTGGTGTTTGTGTAGTGTAGGGGGTCATGCTGGGGGTAGTGTTTTATTGTTTAGGGTAGTGCAGTGGTGTTTGTGTAGTGTAGGGGGTCATGCTGGGGGTAGATTTAGGGTTTAGGGTAGTGCAGTGGTGTTTGGGTAGTGTAGGGAGTCGTGCTGGGGGTAGTGTTTTAGGGTTTAGGGTAGTGCAGTGGTGTTTGTGTAGTGTAGGGGGTTGTGCTGGGGTAGTGTTTTAGGGTTTATGTTAGTGCAGTGGTGTTTGGGTAGTGTAGGGGGTAGTGCTCGGGTAGTGTTTTAGGGTTTAGGGTAGTGCAGTGGTGTTTGTGTAGTGTAGGGTGTAGTGCTGGGGGTAGTGTTTTAGGGTTTAGGGTGGTGCAGTGGTGTTTGGGAAGTGTAGGGGGTCATGCTGGGGGTAGTGTTTTAGGGTTTAGGGTAGTGCAGTGTTGTTTGTGTAGTGTAGGGGGTCATGCTGGGGGTAGTGTTTTAGGGTTTAGGGTAGTGCAGTGGTGTTTGGGTAGTATAGGGGGTAGTTCTGGGGTAGTGTTTTGGGTTTATGGTAGTGCAGTGGTGTTTGTGTAGTGTAGGGGGTCGTGCTGGGGGTAGTGTTTTAGGGTTTAGGGTAGTGCAGTGGTGTTTGTGTAGTGTAGGGGGTAGTGTTTTAGGGTTTAGGTTAGTGCAGTGGTGTTGGTGTTGGTGTACTGTAGGGGGTCGTGCTGGGTTCTAGTGTTTTAGGGTTTAGGGTAGTGAAGTGGTGTTTGTGTAGTGTAGGGGGTCGTGTTTTAGGGTTTAGGGTCGTGCAGTGGTGTTTGGGTAGTGTAGGGGGTTGTGCTGGGGGTAGTGTTTTTGGATTTAGGGTAGTGCAGTGGTGTTTGGGTGGTGTAGGGGGTCGTGCTGGGGTAGTGTTTTAGGGTTTAGGGTAGTGCAGTGGTGTTTGAGTAGTGTAGGGGTCATGCTGGTGGTAGTGTTTTAGGGTTTAGGGTAGTGCAGTGGTGTTTGTGTAGTGTAGGGGGTCATGCTGGGGGTAGTGTTTTATTGTTTAGGGTAGTGCAGTGGTGTTTGTGTAGTGTAGGGGGTCATGCTGGGGGTAGATTTAGGGTTTAGGGTAGTGCAGTGGTGTTTGGGTAGTGTAGGGAGTCGTGCTGGGGGTAGTGTTTTAGGGTTTAGGGTAGTGCAGTGGTGTTTGTGTAGTGTAGGGGTTGTGCTGGGGTAGTGTTTTAGGGTTTATGTTAGTGCAGTGGTGTTTGGGTAGTGTAGGGGGTAGTGCTCGGGTAGTGTTTTAGGGTTTAGGGTAGTGCAGTGGTGTTTGTGTAGTGTAGGGTGTAGTGCTGGGGGTAGTGTTTTAGGGTTTAGGGTGGTGCAGTGGTGTTTTGGAAGTGTAGGGGTTCATGTTGGGGGTAGTGTTTTAGGGTTTAGGGTATGGCAGTGGTGTTTGGGTAGTGTAGGGGGTCGTGCTGTGGTAGTGTTTTATGGTTTAGTGTAGTGCAGTGGTGTTTGGGTAGTGTAGGGGGTCGTGCTGGGGGTAGTGTTTTAGGGTTTATGTTAGTGCAGTGGTGTTTGTGTAGTGTAGGGGGTCGTGCTGGAGGTAGTGTTTTAGGGTTTAGGGTAGTGCCGTTGTGTTTAGGTAGTGAAGGGGGTCGTGCTGGGGGTAGTGTTTTAGGGTTTAGGGTAGTGCAGTGGTGCTTGTGTAGTGTAGGGGGTTGTGCTGGGAATGTTGTTCATTTCTATGGCAAAATGAACCCCCTCATTTTGTTCCTTTTTAAATTAAATGTTTTAAGTGTTACCAGTTTATTCCAATCAAGATGGCTTCAGGTGTGCCATAATTTTGTCATAAGTAAGACTGTTAGCTCTCTAGTTGTTCTTTAGAACACTCTGGGAAGCTGCAGTAGAACACAAAGGCATCAACTGACAGGCTGCTCCTGTTGAAATATAACAGGAAGATATTTGAGATCACACTTTAAACATGTCCTAATTTTTCTTTCTACAGAACTAACCATAATTTCTATGACAAAATGAACCCCATCATTTTGTTCCTTTTTAAATTAAATGTTTTAAGTGTTACCAGTTTATTCCAATCAAGATGGCTTCAGGTGTGCCATACTTTTGTCATAAGTAAGGCTGTTAGCGCTCTAGTTGTTCTTTGGAACACTTTGGGAAGCTGCAGTAGAACACAAAGGAATCAACTGGCAGGCTGCTCCTGTTGAAATATAACAGGAAGATAGTTGAGATCTCACTTAAAACATGTCCTAATTTTTCTTTCTACAGCACTAACCATAATTTCTATGACAAAATGAACCCCCTCATTTTGTTCCTTTTTAAATTAAATGTTTTAAGAGTTACCAGTTTATTCCAATCAAGATGGCTTCAGGTGTGCCATAATTTTGTCATAAGTAAGGCTGTTAGCACTCTAGTTGTTCTTTAGAACACTCTGGGTAGCTGCAGTAGAACACAAAGGAATCAACTGACAGTCTCTGCCCTTGTTGGATGTACATGTTTTACTGAGAATGTCAGACTTCATTCTCACATGACTGAGAAAGATAATGTGAATTTACAGAAAATATGCTCTCATTTTAGCTTCTGGAGCACCTTCCAAAACTTTAGGGACAAGCATGTGAAAATAGTTTTCTCTCAAACATTATTCATGATATCCCAGCAGAAGGTTTTTCACAGGGTAAAATCACCTTAGAACACACCACAATTCCTGAAATTAGTATGGTACCATCAACAAATTAATTCTAATGTAACTAAAGTCTGTTATCACCCTTTATAGTTCTCCTTTTGGTAACCCTCAAAATCTTTGATTCACTACAATGCATTTCAATGGGGTACTATCATGTATATTGGTCCCAAGATGGCTGCCAGCAATTCCAGGATGAAGTGCTGACAGCCAATCAGATCTCACAATGACATGTGTGGTTAGGCTCCGCCCAGATATATATGTGATTTTACTTTTGATTTTCTCAGGAACTACTGAATGGATTTACACCATTTAACCAAAAGGCACGATTCTGAAGCAAGGGCTACCTTTTTGCCAAATTTGGTGTAATTCCGTTCAGCAGTTCTAAATCTGCGACTAAAGGTTCCTATGGAAAATTGCATGGGGAAAACATGTTTTGCGACCCTCCTTTTTTCTCGGCCCCCACTTGACGAATCACCCCAAGACTTTCAGGATAGGAGCGGACCGGAGCGGGCCATAAGTTTTGAAAATTTCGCGAAGATTCGTCAACCGGCGCCAAAGTTATTGGAAATAGAATGTTGTGAATTTCCTATGGAAAATAGGTCCTAACTATAACTATCTACTGGGGACCGCCAGTAGATTATATATATATATATATATATATATATATATATATATATATATATATATATATATATATATATATATATATATATATATATATATATATATATATATATATATATATATATATATATATATATTTATGTATTACCTACTGGCGGTCCCCAGTAGGTAGTCATAGTTGGGACCATGTTTCCATAGGAAAAGTGTTTTTTGACTTGCCTATACCTTTGGTGCCATTTGACGAATCTTCACGAAATTTTCCAAAAAGTGTCAAGTTGTGCATGGAAGGTTTTGGGATGATCTGTTACGTGGGGGCCGAGAAAAAGGGGGGTAAAAAAAGTGCACTTTCCCATGTTAATTCCCATAGAGTCTTTGGATACGCCTGCAGCCTAAACCGCTGGACGTAATTACACTGAATTTGGCAGAAAGGTAGATTTTGGTTCGCAGATCACACTTTTTGTTATTTGATGTGAATCCATTCAGTAGTTTGTGAGAATTTAAAGGAAATCCAGATATGTATATCTTCATCCACGGCTAATTTGTGATTATTTTGTGACGATTCGCAAATTGACGTGCCAACAGAAATGCTGTGATTGGCTGGCTGCAACCTAAGCAGAAAGTTGTGACCACCATTTTAGTTTATCGGTATAGATCCAGGGTACACAGAAATGGCAGAAGCTGGGATAAGGAGTCAGGGTGGATGTACCCTGACCCCATATGTGGGATATAGGGGTGTTTCTTGGATATAGCATAGGCAGAAAATGTTGAAGAAAGTGTTTTTCTGCACCCTGCATCATATTCGTGAATTCGCCGCCACGCTCTGCACCCCTATGCAACTTTGTGACGCATTCGCAAATATCAGTGAAAAAGGAAAAATATATATATTCGCACACCCATCCTGAGTCTTAGTTAGACACTCACACACCCACACATACACCTACTCAGACACTCATGCACCCACTCGCAGACCCACTCAGGTATTCATTCATGCACCCACTCGCAGACCCACTCAGACATTCATGCACCCACACACATACCCATTCAGAGACTCATGCAGCCACTTACAGAGCCACACAGACTCTCACATTCCCACTCAGACACTCACACACCCACTGACAGACCCATTGAAACACTCATGTACCCACTCACAGATCCACTCATAGACATATGCACTAACTCACATACCCACTCAAACACTCATGCACCTACTCAAAGATCCACTCCGACACTCACACATTCACTCACAGACCCAATCAGTGACTGATGCACCCACTCACAGACACACACCCAGTCATAGACCCATTCAGAAAATCATGCAACTACTCACAGACCCACTCAGAGTAATGCACCCACTAACAGACACACCCAGACACTCATGCACCCACTCACAGACCCAGTCACATTCTCATGTACCCACTACAATACTCATGCACCCATTCATATACCCACTCAGAGACTGATGCACCCACTCACAGACCCACTCAGGCACTCATGTACCCAGTCACAAATGTACTCAGACACTCTCACATCCACTCAGAAACCAACTCAGGCACTCATGCACCTGCTCCCAGACCCACTCAGACACTCTCACAGTCACTCACAGTCCCATTCAGACACTCATGCCCTCACTTACAGAACCACTCATACTTTTACACCCACTTAAAGACCTACTCAGAGACTCATGTACCAACTCACAGACCCACTCAGAGAATCTCACAGCTGCTCACAGACCCACTCAGATACCTATGCACCCATTCACAGACCCACTCACAGATCAACTCACATACCCACTCACTGACCCATATAGACACTTACAAACCTATACACAGATCCACTCAGACACTCACACACCCACTCACAGATGTACTCACACACCCACTCACAGACCCACTCAGACACTCACAAACCCACTCACAGACCCACACAGACACTCACACACCCTTTGGTTTCTCAGTGGATTTCTACACTTTTTTAATGCTATATCCTAACTATAACATCCCTGTAACCTGGGTGTGTGAGTCGGTGAATGAGTGGTTGGGTGGGTTTGTAAGTGGGTGTGTGAGTTTGTGGTGAGTGTGTCTATGTATGTGTAACTGGCTGTGTGGGTCTGTGAGTGGGTGTGTGAGTGTCTGTATGGGTATTACATGAGTGTGTGATTGTGTGAATGGGTGTGTGAGTATCTCTGTGGGTCTGTGAGTAGCTGTGTGAGAGGTTATCTGAGTGGGTGTGTGAGTGGATATATTTGTGTATATGTGAGTGTGTGAGTCATATTCTGGGTCTCTGAGTGGGTGTGTGACTGGCTGTATGGGTGTATGAGTAGGTGTGTGGGTATGTAAGTGGGTGTGTGAGTGGGTGTGCATGTGTGTCTGACTGTATGGGTCTGTGAGTGGGTGTGTGACTAGTTTTGCGGGTCTCTGAGTGGGTGTGTGAGTGTCTGTATGGGTCTGTGAGTGGTTGCGTGGGTGTGTGAGTGGTTGTGTGGGTTTGTAAGTGGGTTTGTGAGTGATTGTGTCAGTAGGTCTATGAGCTGGTGTTTTTTTAATTAGGAACTGGATCCACAACTCTGCTGTGGATTCACAAAAGGAGAAGTGCTAAGCACTGCGGTGGATATGAAGATCCTTGCACGCCCCAGAAAAAACATTTTTGGACAATTTTTTGCCCATGAGGGGTCCATCGAAGACACTTCCATCAGGCCCCTTTTATCCTATTTCTACTTTAGCTCACAAAATGGCAGCCATGACTTTTCTCTTAGGTTGAGGCATCATGGGATTGCAGTGGATCTGTGTCTCTAGATATACATAAAACATTTTTCTTTAATGCCTCTAAAACTAATGAACTGATTATCACAAAATTACAAAAAGCACTCTTTCTGAACCATGATCCAGCTTTCTGACAAATTTGATGTAATTCCATTTGGCATTCCGGGCTTAAGTCGTGGCTGAAATCCCTAAGGGAAATTGCATGGGGAAAAAGCATTTTGGACTCTTTTTTCTCTACCCCCGCATGACAAATCACCCCAAAATTTAGCAGTTGAAGTGAGCGGCAAACTAGTTTTGAAAATTGTATGAAGATTCATCAAACAACACCAAAGTTATTATCAAAACAAAATTGCTTTTCCTGGAAACTACATCCTAACTATAACTACCTACTGGCGACCTCCAGTAGGTAGTTATAATTAAGATATAGTTTCCATAGGAAAAACGTTTTTTGACTTGTCTATATCTTTGGCGTCGTTTGACGAATCTTCACGAAATTTTCTGAAATAAGTGCCTCGGTAATTCTTGTTGCACATGGAAAGTTTTGGGGTGATCATTTTAGCGGGAGCCGAGAAAAAGGGGGGGTCAAAAAACATTTGCTTCCATGTGGAACTTTTAGACATGGCTACAGCCCGAACTGCTTAACGGAATTGCACCAAATTTGGCAGAAAGGTAGCTGTTGGTCCAGAAAGCCCCCTTTTTGCAAATCGGCATAAATCTGTTTAGTCGTTTTAGAAATATTAAGGACAATTAAAATTTGGATATATAGGGATGCAGAGTATCCCCGCCCCTCCCGATCTTGTGCTGAGATCTGATTGGCTTCCAACACTTCAAACCAGGAAGTGTTGGCAGCCATCTTGGGATTCGGCTTGAGCCAAGTCCCAGAAAAAACGTTTAAAAAAAGAAAAGGGGGCAGGGTAGAAATACCCTGATCCCCTAGGCCTCTTGGGGGGGTCCCACAGGGGCCCTGCAGGGCCATAAAAACATTTTTTAAATCAATGTCAGTGGAAGTTGTGTTGGAGCTGCCGATCCTGCCAATTTTCTTTTTTTTTTTTTTAAATGAAGCATGGGCTCCCGCGCTTCGTTTGGAATCAGCCCCCGGGTGGGCCAGGTCCCGGGGACATTTTTAAAATAAAGGAGGGTGGGCACACAAGCCCCCCTCCTTGGGCTTATTAATGCCCTGTGGACCACCACCTCGCACGGCCTCCCTCCTATAAATAAAAAAAATATTTAATAAAAGGCTGGGCCCCGGGGAAAAGGGTAACCACGGTTGAAATTGGCCCAGAGAAGGGGGTCACATGGCCCCCCCTTCCCTAATTAAAAAAAAAAGTCACTGGAGGCCCCGCACCCTTTCACCGCCACTGTGAAAAAGTAGCTCCTGGCGCATTACTAGTTGAAGGATGAAGTCACCTTGATTCCTGAGGGTCCCTGGGGGCCAGGAACCCCTTCTTTTATCTCCAGTAAGTCCCACACAGCAGGATTGGTGAGATGTGATCGGAGACCCTGTCCCCTTTCTCCATCACTCTGCAAACATGCTTCCTGGTGCACTACTGGTTGGGGATGAGGTTCCCTTGCCTGCTGAGGGACCTTGGGGGCCAATAATCCCTCCTGTTAGCTCCAGGAAGTCCCACACAGCAGGACTGATGAGAGGTCTTCGGAGGCCCCGTCCCCTGTATCCACCACTTTGCAAATGCTACTTCTAGTGCACTACTGGTTGGGGGATGAAGTTCCCTTGGATGCTGAGGGTCTTTGGGGGCCAAGAACCCCTCCTGTTACCTCCAGTAAGTCCCACACAACGTGATTGCTGAGAGCTGGTTGGAGGCCCCACCCCCTTTGTCACCACTCTGCAAATGCACCTTCTGGTGCACTACTGGTTGGGGTATGAAGTCCTTTTGGATGCTGATGGTCTTTGGGGGCCAAGAAGCCCTTCTGTTACCTTCAGTAAGTCAGACACAGCAGGATTCCTGAGAGCTGGCCAGAGGTCCACCCCCTTTGTCCACCACTCTGCAAATGCAACTACAAGTTAAAAAAACATAGAAATTCACTTTAAAAGCTCAAGGTTACAGGGACGTTATAGTTAGGAAATAGAATTTGAAAAACATTAGAAATTCACTGAAAAAACCCAAAGGTTACAGTGATGTTATAATTATTAAATGATTTTAAAAAACCTTAGAAATTCACTGAAAAAAACAAAGGTTACAGGGACATTATAGTTAAGCTCATATTTCACTCATACAAAACCATAGAAATTCAGCAGTTATAGTTACCTGAGCTAACTATAACTTACACCACCGCAATGCACTGCTGATGACCTCACATATTACATTACTCATGACATAGTCAGTGACATCACTGATGATATCACTCATGACATCTCGAAAGACATCACTGATTACATCATCCACAGAACAACTCACACCGCTACTCACACCCCATACAACCTCTCATACACCCACTCACATACCCATACAACCACACATATATCCATTCACAGACCCAAACCAGTACTCACACACCCACTCACTCCTCCATAGAGCCACTCACACACTCATTCACTCACTTGTACATCCACTCACACAACCACTCACTCACCCATGCAACCACTCATACAACAAGTCACTCACCTGTACAGCAGTCACATAGCCACACACTCACCCATACAGCTACTCACACACCCACTTACTTTCCTACAGTCATTCACACACAAACTCACTCACCTATACAGCCTTTTAACAAAGTCACTCACTCACCCATACAAGCACTCACACACTCACTCACACACCCACACAACCACTTACATACCCATTCACACATCCATACAAGCACTCTCACATTTGCTCACTCACCAATACAGCCATTCACACAGACACTCACTCTCCAATACAGTCACTCACACTCCAACTCACTTAAGCAAACACCTGCTCAAACAGCCACTCACTCACCCATACAGCCACTTACACACCCAGTCACTCACTAATACAGCCATTCAGACACCCACTCACTCCCATAGAGCCACTCACACTGCCACTCACTCCTACAGCCACTGACACACCTACTCACTCACCAATACAGCCACCAATACAGCCACTCGCACAGCATCTCTCTCATCCACATAGCCACTAACACAGCCACTTATACACCATACAGCCAATCGCACACCCATCCACACAAGGATACATAGTCACACAACCACTCACATAATATATGTTAGAAGTAGTATCACTCAGTAGTAGTGCACCTAGTATACTAATTTAACTTTTTAGTAGGTTAGTATATATGTTTAAAACCCACAAACTCTTTAAAACACTTACACTCACTTGATGATGTTATCAGTGGTGTCATTTGAGATGTCATCCGTGATGTCACTGACCATGTCATGATTGATGTAATATGTGAGATCATAAGCAGTGCATTGCAAGGACATAAGTCATAGTTAGCTTAGGTAACTATATCTGCTGAATTTCTATGGTTTTGTACAAATGAAATCTGAGCCTAACTATAAAGTCCCTGTAACCTTTGTTTTTTTCAGTGAATTTCTAAGGTTTTTCAAATTTTATTTTCTAACTATAACGTCCCTGTAACCTTTGGTTTTTTTAAGTGAATATATATATATATATATATATATATATATAGAACAAAATAAAAAATGCTACAGCACAATTAACTTATGAAGCTTAAATTTAAAACAATTCACTGAAAGTCAAAACTATATTTTTGTTGCGCAGTAAAATTGATTGAGTGACATATATAATTAATTAAAAGTAATGTAATTATATATTATTAAAAATTACAGTTTTTTTTTATTTAAAAAGTTTATTGAAATATTTTAAAGTTAAATAATGAGTATATTTTTTTTTTACAGAAGCATAACATCATTTTAAATCGCTATGGGGGATATTCACAAGGACTTATCTCCGATTTATCTCCACCTTAATTCATCAAAAGTAGAGATAGATTTAACACCCCATTCACAAGCCGGTGCAAACTGCAGACATCGCCAGTATTCCCGAGATAACTGCCCAAAATGTATCTCCACGGTGGACACCACCAACTAACCCTAATGAGATGCAGAGTAGGCGTTCCCGTGCAAAAACACACGAAAAAACCACAACACCACTTTCACAACGAACTGCCAGATCCGCGATGCGAACCAAAAACAGGCGATAAGCCGCGGTAGCACCAGGGATTTAACACCTGCCTTTTGCTGGTGCTAAGCAGGACGACTACCCGCAGCATGAAAGGGAGCCCAGCCAAGAGCCACACTTGAAGACCCACAGATGCCATGGAGACAATGATCATGCAGCTCCAATACCCATGAGGGCCACAACACCCACCTCCACCACCCCCAGCCCCCCCGCCTCCCCCAGACATACACATACCCTGCACGACACAAGAGCCACAAAAAGCGCATGATGACGCATATTGCCAAAAAAAACCACACATGTGTGGCCAGAAGAACGAGAAACAGTCACACAGCACTGAAGTAACAACCAAAAACTTTATTGAAATACAACACAAAACACCAATGCGGAAGACTCCTGTCGGGTCCGTCAGGGACAATCTCGATGTCACAGCCTGGAAAATAAAGCACAAAATCAGAACGTGTGTCATGCGCACATCAAAGGAGCGAGACACAGAGAAACAGAGAAGGAAAGAAAGGCAGAGAGAGAAAGAGAGGGAAGGAAAGGAAGGGAGAGAGAGAGGAAAGGAAGGGAGAGAGAGAGAGAGAGAGAAAGGGAAGGAAGGGAGAGAGAGAGTGAGAGAGAGAGGGAAGGAAAGGAGGGGAGAGAGTGAGAAAGAGAGAAGGAAAGGAAGGGAGAGAGAGAGCGAGAGAGAGAGGAAAGGAAGGGAGAGAGTGAGAGAGAGAGGGAAGGAAAGGGGAGAGAGAGAAGGAAAGGAAGGGAGAGAGAGAGAGACACAACCGCCCCTGCGCACCCAGGCCCCACTGTTCACCCGCTGCCACTGGTGTGTCTCCAACCACGTGCCGGGATACACTGCAAGCCACCAGGTCTGCAATCTGTAATCAAGGCCAGAGTCAATCATGGCAGAGTCCATCACACAGCACACGGCAACAACGCCTGTCCGTCCCTGTGCACGCATGCAGCCGCACCCCACCCCCTCCCGCCGGCCAGTGCTGGCTGTCCGCACTTGCGCACCCCGGGCCCACTGCTCACCTGCCGCCAACGGTGTGTCCACCAGTGGGCACACCACGTGCCCATGCAAGCTCCAGGCCCCGGTCCCGCCACCATGGCATGGTCCACTTCATGCGGACCCGCCCCGCGGCCCAGCAGATCCCACACATGACGCTGAGTCCTGAGTCATCAATGGCGGAGACCACATCAGTGCACACGACATCATCGCAGGCTGCACACCCGCTCAGCTATTCCAGTGCCACTAACCCTGTGCAACGCCAGTCTGCGCCACGTGGTGGTAGGACCGTGACGGGTGCAAGGCTTCGGTGCCACTAACCCTGTGCGCAAAAAGTCATGGGCCCTTTATGATTGAGAACCGTGGAGCGTCCGTCATCCAGTCACCAACGGCAGAGGGGAATGTGACGTTGTCGGCCCCTTATATTGGCGGGGTCACATGGCCTGTGACGCCTGTGCCGGATGGGTGTGGTGTGTGTGCAAACCTGCCCTCATGGAGTGGCCGTGACATGCTGACAACTAGACCAGTGACCTGCACACCACCAGTGAGTACGCCTGCGACAGGTAGCTATGTGGGCCCCCCTTGGAGCGTAAGCGGAGTGGCCTGGCCTGGCATACGCCGGACCAGTGCAGGGCTTGCAACAATGACTCGGGGGCTCTGGGCGTGGTTCAGTCCATGTCCGGACAAGGAAGTGACTAATGCGTGTGTCCCTGTTGTAGTGTCCACGGCACCCGGAACACAATAGGCAATGTAGCACACTGTGACTGGCATCCCACTAGATGAGCATCATTGACGTAAGGGAAATCACTGTCCCTACATTCATCCACACATTCATACATGAATGATGAAAGACATGACACAGCAGTGCGTTACTGGATGTTTATTGCACATCTAGTGGAGTTTTGCAGCTGGAGCGGTACAGGGCCATGCCAAGCACACTACACAATATGGGCCCGTGGAGGGCCAGCCAGAGTCCATCCGGGGATGACAAGTACTGTGGAAGAGGAAGGGTACAGTCCGCAGTCTGGTCGCTGTGTCATTGGCCATCAAACAGGATATGGCAGTCCATGTCGCGGTCCAAGGTGAGTGCAGCGGAGTGTATCGGGGGTCAGTGGAAGGTCATGGGTCCATGTGCGGCACCAAGCAGCAACAGGCCAGGTGGCGGACATGAATGCTAGTGCCTCCTTCTGAACTAAAGCCCATCCACGTCCTCGTCCTCGGATGTGTGCTCTGCCCCACCTGTGGGTGTTGCAGGACCGGCTGAGGCACTGTGTGCCACTGACAGATCAGGGGCCAGAGGAGGATTGTCGGCCACACTGTGTGGCAGTGACACATCAGGTGCCGGAGTGGATATGCCTGCCGCACTGGGAGGCACTGACACACCAGGGGGCAGAGATGTGGATGGTGTGGGGGCAGCAGCATTCATCTGCGCCACGCCTTGTGGCAGCAATGCCATGATGAGGATCTGCAGGGCCTGGTAGATCCCAGCTACATTTTGCTGATGTGCAGCGGTGGCTGCCATCCTTTCTGCCTCTATCCGCACCATGTCCTCCATGAGCCTCCGCATGTGTGCCAGCTCACGGCTGGGATCGCTGGAGCCACTCTGAGCGGACAGGTGTTCTTGTCTCTGAGTCATGACTCCAGCGATGTCAGCCAGGGCTCGTTGGAGACCATGGAGCGGGCCGTGGGTGTCCGTTAGGGACCGGAGCTGGTCCCTGATGGGACCTAGACACCCATGGATGGTGTCCAGTTTGGTAGCCAAGAGGTCAAACCCCACCCACACCTGCTCAGCCGTCTCCCTCTGGCCCTCCAGCACACGGCATTGGAAGGCCATGTGTTGTTCCTTGGGGGTCTTGGGGGACTGCTGGGGCTGTGGGTGGCTCCTGCTGGGTGGTTTGGGGAGTGGGTGGGGTCTCCTTGATGCAGCTGGGCTGCCCTGGTCCTGGAGGTGATTTGCGGATGATGTCAATGATGTCTTGGAGGGCTTGGGTGTCGATGCTGGGGGTGTCCTCCTTGTCATCAGTGAAGAGTGGCTGGGACTGCTCTGCAGGAGGTGTTGACGGTGCCCCTGCAATGTGAAGGGGAGATGGTGTATTACAATGTGTCCGCATGTATGTAGCCGCATGGTACAGGTTCACATTCAGACAGCCTGACATTGTACATTGTGACAGTCTGTGGATCAGGGCCATGATCCAGAGTCATTGTGGGTGTGCACTGTGCTCTGCTTGATTGTGCATGTGTGCCATTGTGGCCATCTCCCCCCATCCCCCCAGTACCTGGTGGTCACACACCCTGTTGCAGTTGTGTTGTGTCCTGTCAAGCAGTGTCCGGTCCCCCGACTCCGGCCACAGTCTCCACACTGATGACTGTCGACACCAGCTCCTCCATGTCATCCAGCTCCAGCTGTGGCACTGGGCTCCCACCTCCAGTCTGCATTGCTGCCTTCTGGTTGGCTGCGAGTTTATCCTTGGTCTTGCGCTTGATGTCAATCCATCGCCTCTTGACCTTGTCCATTGACCTCTTGTGCTCTCCGACGGCATTCACTTTGTCCAAGATGTCCCGCCATATTCCATTTTTGGTGCCCAATGACAGGTTGGAGGTGACGAACAGTTGTTGATGGTGTTCCATCACCTCCGTGACCAGGATCCTGTTTTCCTGCGGACTGAACTTTGTCTTCCTCTTCTTCTTGTCCTTGCCCTTCCCTGTCAACGAGGTCCCAGGCTGGTCGTCCGGGGTGCTTGTGGGGTTGCGCTCGTCCTCTGCGCCTGCTCCGGCTGCCTCCATGGTGCTTGGGTGTTGGTCATTTTGTGTTTGTGTGTTTTTTCTACTTTTATAGTGATTTTTTCCGCCTGCCATGTGTGTATTGCAGGCCTGGCGCTGCTTATCGCTGATTTCCTCATCGCGCTTTGGCCCATCGCATGTTTTTTCGCATTGAGGTTTGTGTTTTTATCACCGTCGCGGCTGTTGTATCGCGGACATTGTCCGCGTTTTCGGCGGACTATCGCATGCTACCGCCGTGTTGTGAATTCCACGTTGGCACGGGGTTATTTTCCCACGATAGGCTGCGATGTGTAAAGTTGCGTTAACATTTTTTGGAGATGTTTAGCACACTTTCTTGTGAATATACCCCTATGTCTTTTAAATAGTTGCAATAATTTCATTTCATTTAATATATTTCTTATGTGGGTAAATTTGAACTCCCTACTTCAATTGGTTTTTTTTATTGGAGGATGTTGCCTAACTAGTGTTTGACAATATGTAACACTGAAATTTCTCCAGCTCTGAACTGGAGTGCATTTATGACTGATTTGGACCCTTTTTGGCTGTAGTAACTTTAGAAGTGCAGTTTGTGTATAGCAATGGGCTTGCTCTTTTGTGGGTGTTGTACATCCCTTCCTAAACATCTCCCTAGCCCTCCGTGAACCACTACTTATTCATCCCTTAACTCCTCCGCTTTATTCATAAGCAGTCCTCATGTTCTAGCCACTACCCTATCTCTTGCCCACATTTACTACAAAAAGATATACATATGTGTGTAGGGACTCCAAAGTCAGGGAGAAGATCTCTCCATGGAAAAAGATAGGAGAGGCTCCGCACTTAGGTTTGTGAATAGCATTAGTAGAACTGAGTGATACTATTGTAGTAATAATAAATGCATCAGAAAATGCAGTTTGTGAATAGGCTCCTCATTGTTAGACCTGCTAAGCCATGTTATGGAACTTTTGTACAAATTGAACTTTTTAAAAATAAATATTTATGTATCCACTGTATTTGTGTGCTGTGAGCTAAATTTTCCTATGCATTGTAGAAACACTGCACAAATCTAGTTCATAGATCAGAAGTACTTTCACAGGAAATTTAAGAGATCAGCATTAGAAATCGTTACTTGTCTCAAATTATTGTTACAGCATGTCTTCAAAGAACAAAGACAGCACTCAGTTCACAAGAATTTACGCTCAGGAGGGCAAACGCCATGAGAATGTCAAAGTAGGCTGACTACCTCTATAGTGATGGTTGATTGACAGGAGCAAAAGGTTTAATAATGAATCTAGTTTCACCTAGAATGGCCTTTGCTTGAACTTAAGTAGTATGATTAAAGAAAATGCACTCTGCAGCTTTGCAGAGGAGGTTTTAGCAAACATTTGCAAAATTGAAAATTGTTTATGTATTTAAATATTTTATGAAGTTAAATACAGAAGTTTAAAAAAAAATCATGGGCATATTTATGAGAGACTCAACAGTGGTGTACACCTTTTAATGGTTTTGAATGGCCTCATAGATATGGAGTAAGGCAAGACATCTCAAATCGCTGTGTTGCCTTACTCTGCATTAGGAGGCGTTCCATGGGCGTTGCGGTGGGTGTTCCCACGCAACCCACATGGATTTTGACACATCCCCAGATTTGCAAGAGCCTGTAAACCTGGGGTTGCAGCAAAAATGTATGCCTCCCCAGGGGAGGCGCAAAGAGAAGAAATATCTTTATTTCTCCCTGTTTTTTCCTCTTTCTATGTGTGATGCATTCAGCACATACAGAAAGTGGAAAAAGCCTCCTAGGATTGTTTTTGTGCAGGAAGGTGCCCCTTCCTGCACAAAAACAATCCTGTCTAAAACACAGACACCGTTGCACCATGTTACAAGGCAGCCTGCGTTAGTGCTAGGCAGCCAAAACGGCGCCAGCGCAGTGGGAAAGGAATACACTGTATTGCATAGATACAGCACAATCCTGCCCTTTCCTTTTGACGCAGGGCAGCACAGCACAGCAAGATGACTTGCTGCGCTGCCCTGCACCAGAAGCCCATAAATCTGGGACCCAAAACACAAGATCTCTAAAATTACACACCCAGCCCAAGGAACAGCATCCCACCATGTATGGTAGGAGGCAACAGTGGCATGGATATGAATGTAAATGAGGAATATGAGCCCACTACTCCCTGATTTTCAGTGGTGGCTGCCACTAACAAAAGGTGGTGGGGCGGGTGGGGGAGCGCGGTGGGGGAGGGCACAGGGTGGGCACGTGTTAATAATAATATTTTTAAAAAATTACCTTTAGCCCCTGGCTGCCTCTAGCATAGCGTCATGTTCACTGCCTCTCCTCTTCCTGGGTCCCAGCAGCCCCTGGGGCAGACTCCCATCCAATCCCCATGCTGCAGAGCAGCACAGGGATTGGCCTGAGTGGGCAGGAAAGACACTCCGCTGAGATCAAGGAGTCCGTGGGGTTTCTCCAGCCCGGCTGCTGAATGCAGCCGGGCTGGAGAAACTTAAGTGCGCATGTGTGTTTTGGTCGGCCTGAGACGGCCGTCCAAACACATATGGGTACGTAGGGATTGCACAAGCACTCTTCCTCCCCCCTCCCATGCCCCGCCCCTCCCTGCACAAGCTGGCTCAGAGCCGGCAAACGAAAAATAAAACGATGCAAGAACATCGTTTTACTTTTCGTTTGCTGACTTTGCGCCATGCAGTGGGGCGATGCTCCTCCGCTATTGCGAGGAGCCGCCGCTGCTGATTGGTAGTCATAGGCAGCCATATTCACAGCCCATTGGGACCCTCACAAACCGGAACTATATCTCCTTGCACTAGCTGCACTAATCAAAGTTAGGCCCCTAAGGCTCACTCATGCATTTTTCCACTTCAGAAAGACGCGCAAAAAAATCACCTTTTCAGGTAGCACATCATCTACCAACAACAGACCCCGGGCTGGATCAGATAAGATTCTTCCCCCTCACGTGAGACAAATTCTCATGTGCCCTTTCTTTGTCAAAATGCTGAAAACTCCATTGTTTGACAGCAGTGTACATCGCAATGCATACGTATTATGCACACTTACAAATCATTCACCTGGGTTATTGTCATTTAATTGTGGAAATATAAACGCTTTAAAATTATCTTGAAACTTCTACAGAAGAAACTCGGGAGATGATTATGTTAAAGTTTTAAAATACAGTGACAGCAGAACGAGTATGCAGCTGGGCTAATCGACACAATAACAAATTAGCAGGCTTGGTGAGAGAACAATGATAAAGTGATTCAGCTAATCACCTCCTGATTCCCATCTCGCATCTCTTTTTAAAAATATTAGTTCCTTTACCAAGAATAGAATATGCTTCTAATGTTCTTTTAGGAATTCGCTTCTGCTTGGATAATTAAAAAAACAACAAACAATAATCTCGATTTGTCTGTGTGTGTAATTGTTTTTACTGGGCATGGACCGGACAGAATTGCAAACATTTGGCCTTAAATGTAAACATGATAGTATATGAAGAATGGTGGTCTCCATGAACAGTACTCATTTATTCTTGATTGTGGCCTTAGTGTTGTTTATAGGGAATTCCTTAGTGCTTTGGGAACAAATGTTCAGTACGACTGCAATACTGTGTCCACAAACCACATATCTGCCTAGAATGGCTTAGCTATATCCCCTATTGTTAAAACATTCATTATTAGTTGGGGCAATGGAAGTCCGACAAGTAGTAAAGTCAGTAACATGTTAGGTCCAGTGAAAGGTTTCAATAATTTAACCCTGAGCTCAACTACTGGTAGCTATGGCACAGAGTAGACAAGCTTAAGATTAAGAAAATATGTAAACCATTTAGAACTACCAAAAGAGTTAAAAAGTGAAAAGGCATAACACAATAAAAATCCAATCCAAAATTCCAAAAAAGAGAAAAGTATTTAATAAATAAAATTACACCAAAACGACAAAAGTCCAGTGAGGAAAATGTCTAAGTATTTGAGTGTAAAAAGCTAAAAGAACAATAAAGTGCTCAGTGTAAGCCAATGGATGTAGTAGACCGGGACTAAGATACAATTTCAGGCCGACTACAATAGAGCTTGGGAGGGATACACCAAGTGGACTGGTCCTGGTCAAAGTTAAAAAGTTGACAAAGTTTCTAAGTCTCATGTCAGAAAGGGACTTTGTCACTTTTTTGAGAGGAAAAATCCTCCCAACATGGACCACCAGTGAAACTGTAGACCTGCTGTGGCACCAAAGGTCAGGCACCTGAAGCAGGTTGGTTTTGCTGGAGTTTTGGGGATTTCTCGCTGAAAACTTTCTAAGTCCTAATGCAGAACAGGACTTAGTCATTTTTTTGGAGGTGTGGGGATCCTTGAGCCAGACGAAACTGAACCCAGTCTGAGGTTGTGGAACTGTGGTTGGATACTTTTTCCCAGCAGTTTGCCACTGAAGTTCTGGAGCTCCGAATGAAACGTTTTCAAAACTTTTCCAACTTTCGTCTAGATCCCAAACAACCACAGGTGTATGCTTCTTAGGCCTGAGAATGTCAGTGGAGGGCACTTAGAGACTCTCTTAGTGTGAGGCTGAGGCCGTCAGCAGGTTCCACTCGAAGTCCAGTTTCTACCGATTTGCTGGGCACCTTAGAAAAAAGGCCTCTTGAAACTTGTGTCCCTGTAGCCACACTGGTGGTCAGCCAACTGCCACTTGGAGTCTACTTCTTTGTCCTGAGTACAAGTGGGAGCAGGTGCAGTCCTTCAGGTCTCCTCACAAGTCTCAAACAGCTGGTGCTGTCCATCTTTTTTTTATTTCACAGGTCCAGAAAAAAAGTGTTCTAAGGAGATTGCCTTGGGGTGCCACATTTATGTCTGGCACCAGCAAGTAGGTGAGGGTGACTTTGGGTTAGTCCCTAACCCATTGTTCCCAGGGGCAGGCCTACAACTTTTGCAGCCGTTCCTGTTTGCCGTACTGCAAACAAACTCAAAATGCGTTCTGGGGCAATTTCAAAATGGCTATAGTCTTCAGCCACACTAAACTTGGGATCCGAGAGCTTGGGTAGTGTATGAGAGGTTACTATGGAAATCAACAGTGTCTAAAATCTAGTTTGAGGAAGGCCCTAGACCCACAACAAAGCAGGAGACAGACATCTGGTAGGACCAAAGCAGGGTCCTTCTGCAACCAGACAGGGGTTAACTAAGAATTTTGCTCTTGTCCTGCTTCACCAGATAGGATTTGGTACTGGTGTCCCCACTCTGAATGTCCAGCTGTGCTCAGAGGAGAAATCCCTGCCAATTCATTGACCTATTAATAAAAATGTCTGTTTTGTTACTTCTAGGAAAATGACACACCTTAAACGCTTAACTGACAGCTGATGGAAGGCCAATGTAGATTAGTCTCCAGGAGCTTCTGACAGGAAACTTTCAAAAAGTTATGTTTTCTAATTATTTATAAAAAATCCAACTTCATAATTCAATCAGGCTTTTAATAAATATTAAACAAAGTAGTAGAATTATTTTTCTAGCTGGTCCCAAACTCAAAATTGTAAAATTAATATTTTAATCTGTACTCTAGTTTCTCATAGTACTTGGAGGGCCTTCCAACATGAATATAGCTTATGTGGCCTTGCCACTGTAGGTACATGGTTACATTAAGGGCCTTTTTCCGAGTTTGGTGATCCTTGAACTGCTGTACCTGTAGTTGCAGTCTGACTGCTGCTAGCTCGGGGGTCTGCTGTATTACAAGATTGTCAGATTGCCTTTGCAAAGATCGCGGTCGAGCCTCTGACACCACCAGCACACCACCGACCGTCGGGGTCGCAGTCGGGGAAAAGCAGCTACCATAGCGCGGTACTGAGGAGTCCCACTGCCGTCCGTATTACGAGTTGGCTTTCTGATGAGTGCACCATGGTGGCTGGACCACCATCTTCAGGTCAGCAGAAATAAAAGATTTGGGGTGCATACTGATCCCTTTTCTGATCTTCCAGACAGAGTTCGACGTGGATCCCTTTCTCCAGGTCCCCCTTCATAGCAGCATCTTCACCCTGAGGAATAAGACCCTGTTTGCGTGATATACAGGTAAGTCCTTTTTGTAACATATACGCCAAACATATTTTCTTGCAATTTTTGTCTGGACTGCCCACATATGGGCTGGAGTCTGGCAATGCGTAGGCGGTATTTTTCCACATGTATGATACATGTGTACATTCGACATATATGCAGTCGAAATGCTCATACACACATCAATATATATGGAAAACCATTCCCCACTGCAGCAAGACTGTCGCAGCCACACCGCAGGCACCATGGTCAACTCTTGATATGGCAGTCGGAAGACTGCCAGCACTGTGGTCTTCTAGAGGCCGCAGCCACGGCATCCGGGCAGTCCAACCTCCAAACTCGTAATCAGGCCCTAAATGTCTACATGGTCCATTTTTAAATACTGTACACCCTACCTTGAGGTCTACAAGGCCTAAATAGGGGTGGCCAACTAATATTCAAACGGAAGGTTTTTCCCCTGTCAAAAGGGTTATTTTGACTGGTGGGGCTGCAGGATTAAACTGCAGCAGTTACACTACAATGGTATGATGAAAGCCACGTTTTCCTTGCCAGACTAGTGGTTGGTGCTGCAATCCACAGGTGATTTTTAAATGTATATGCCTTAAGTATATTTTCTACAGCATATACTAAGGCCTTATATGACTTACAAGAAAGTTAAATAAGCCAATCCGGGATTCAACATGGTCTACTTGTGTTAGCGGCCAGGGCACATACACTGGGCAGCAGTGTTCCAGTGTGGCAGAGAATAAAAACAAGCAATATAATTCAAGAATAATGGGGCATTTTCTCTCACCTATGGAAACTGTATGTGCTACCACTGTTTCCCTTTTGCATCTTAGCAGCTTTTCTATTTGCCTCTCCACCAAGAGTTAACAAATGACTGTTACCTTTGCCCAAAAGTCCTGAATAATTTCATGTTTACACCTTTTTATACAAGTGGTGTTAGAAATGGGGTTTCTGGTTGCCTAGGGTATGCACGTAAGCCAGGCAGAACCCACCACTCAGGATAAGGTAGTTACACAAACAAGATAATCCCTGCTCACCCCCTTGGTAGCTTTGCAGAGCAGTCAGGCTTATCCCAGAGGCAATATGTAAAGCATTGGAGCAACACACACACACCAGTGACACACTAGGCACACCACAAAATAGACTCCACACAAGGTTATATAAAATTTTTCTTTGTATCATACATAAAACACATTAGGCCACAACCACATAAATCACTTTGCCAACCAGACGATTGTCATGACATCACAGATAGTGCATAAAGTAAATACTTATAGGTTGCACACGTCATAACAAGACCATCCCTGCGCACACAAGGCGAATCCTGAAATAATGCTTGTTATCCTAACAACGCCAGGCAAAAATGACATAGATTAGAACACATCAGGGCCTACAATGCAGGTTAGGTCATACATCAATCATGGTTGCTGGGCATACTATGACAGTCCTGACAATGCGAGGAAACACAGCATACATCACAACCTCAGGGCATAAATATGAAGCAGTTGGGTAATGACTAAAAACACAGGGGGAAACACCTACAACAATATATTGTGGCTGGCATGGCAACAATAATGATTAAGGCACATGAATTACCAATTTTCACCCTGAACACGAAAGCCACAGCACATATGCACTTCTTTTACATGTTCTACAGTAGTTCCTGAAGGTCTCCTGTGTTCAGCACAGTGGGGGCCTCTGTCGAGGTTTCACCAGCACCGCAACACCCAAGTAAATACCCCAAGGTATGTGTCAGGATGGGGGGAAGCATACACCACCTACCCCTGAGGGGAGACCCCACTGGTTCCCCTGCATGAAAAACAATGGAGTGTGGCTGCCCATGAACATGCAGAGCTGCTGCCGCTAACTGCAGCTTTACTACAATGGCTGATGCCACAGTGTGTCCGAGGCCCTCACAAGTCTCTCGGACCCAGAGATTACTCACCAAAAACGAGGGCAGCCCAGCACTGCTGCTCTGCAGCGCCCACGCTGGGTCAGGTGGGAGGGAGACTCCCTCCGTCTTCGAGGCTGAATATAGCATCTTACATCGCATGCTGTTACATTGCGTCCTATTACAACGTGGTCGTTACAACGACCACGTTGTTAGAACGCGATACCTTTACATCGCAAGTAATTAGATCGACTTGCTGTAGGGGGCGCGCTGGACTTAGGAATAGTATAATTTACTATTCCAACTCCAACCTGCGCAACAGTAGGGAAGGTGTTGGAATAGTAAATCATACTATTCCTTAGGTTAGAGCGCCCCCTACAGCAAGTCGATCTAATGACTTGCGATGTAAAGACATTGCATTCTAACAACACAGTCGTTGTAATGACCGCATTGTAATAGGAACGCGATGTAATAGCAGCGTTGTAAACGCTGTTTTCTCGAGGCTACCTAGGATCTCCTAGGCAACCAGTCTCCTGGACAAAACGAAGAGGCGTGGTGCGGCTCCTTTCCTGGAGGCTGCCACCTCCCCCAACACCACCCTCTGTGGTGACAGAAGGCTGGAGGCAGTCTTCGTGACCCCTCTGAGCCATTTGAATCGGGCGCATGTTACCAAGCCAGGGCGGCCACCTCTGCAACCCAGGACCACCCACAAAGGAAACGCGGATGGGTTGCCAATTTCCTCCGGGTGACCGCCCTTGCAATGACAGGCGAACCCTGAAGTAAACAAGGTAACAGCAGCCGGCAACCTGGAACATGCGGGCCCTGCCTCGCTCCTTACCATCCCTCGACTCTGGCATGGACATGCAAGAGGCGTGGGGGCAACCAAATCTGTTGTGGCCCTTTCCTTTCAACTCGGCCCAGCGTCTCTGAAGTGATGAGTCCACCTCCAAAGGGGTGCCACCCCATGTCAGCAACCGGAACGCTGCTTAGCGCACCTGCGCAATTCACGACAGGGACAAGTTGCCGATTCCCTCAGGCTTGTCTGAAAGCGCTTCCACGCACGCTGCCAGCAACCAGCGGGTACCAGCGCTGCTTAAGCAACGGTAGAATGGCCGGACTTATGAGTCCCATGGCCAGTGGGGCAATATTAGTGCTTCCTCCAGACTGAAACCTCCACTACAACAGGGGACAGGGGGAGAAAAACCCACAAGCACCTGGAGAATACTGGGGGTACCAAAACTGGAATGTAGCAAGCAGCCCAGCACACAGGGGCGTTGCAGAGTGGCAAACAGTCCCTCCAGAAGCCCAGCCGATCACAGGGCAGCAGAGCAAACAAGGGGGTCTAATGGCAAGACCTCCTGGCAGCACAACAGTTCCTTCTGGCCAGGTGCAGTCTGTAGAGCCAGCGGCACAGTGTCTCCAAACATGGGGTCACAGTCCCTGTACTTATACCCCTAAAGTCTTTGTACTGGGGTCACTTCAAACAACCTTAGAAGTGCACAACACCCCCACTCAATCCCAATCCCTGGCTCCAAACACACTACAGGGGGCGGAGACAGCTTTGTGAAAGGCAGGCACAGCCCTATTCAGGTGCAGGTGCAACTTCTCCCACCACTCTAAATGCAGACCAGTCCTATTCAAGTGCAAGGGAAACTCCTCCCACCATTCTAAATGCAGCCACGATCTATTCAGCCCAGCACTGAGTCACCCAGGAAAGGCAGGGCACACCTCAACCCCTCCTTGTGACTGTCTAGAGTGAATGCATATCCCCTTCTCCTGTCAGTCTAAACCAAACGGTGAATACACAACCAGGCAGGGCACAAAGAGTCATAGGCACACAGAAATGCCCACTTCTAAAAGTGGCATTTCTAAAATAGTAATAAGAAACTCCACTTTCACCAATAAGCAGGATTTATTACTACTATTCCAAACATACCAAACATGGCCATTCTACCCATTTCATATCAGAAATTACCACTGAAGCACATATCAGGGAATTCCCAATGCAACCCTATGAGAGGGCAGCCTCACAGCAGTGAGAAACCAAATAGGCTGTTTGTCACTACCAGGACATACCACACAGTTAAGGCACATGTCCTACCTTTTACCTACACAGAACCCTGCCCCTAGGGCTACCTAGGGCCTACCTTAGGGGTAACCTGTCCTATATGTAGTAAAAGGGGAGTATTGGAGGTGGCAAACACTTTAAGTGCCACATCACCGCAGCAGTAAACTGCGTGTGAAGGCCCTGCACCGGCAGAGGCCCGAGACAAGTTTGAAAGGCTATTTCTGTGGGTGGCGCAAGCAGCGTTGCAGGCCCACTAGTGGCATTTAATTTACAGGCCCTGGGTATATGAGATACCACTGTACAAGGGACTTACATGTAAATTAAATATGCCAAACAGGTGTAGACCAATCTTAACCAAGTTTACAAGAGAGTGCAGATGCACTTTAGCACTGAACAGCAATGGTAAAGTGCCCAGAGTCATAAAACCAACAAAAACAGGTCAGAAAAAATACAGGAGGAAGGCAAAAAGATCTGGGATAAACCTGCAAAAAGGGCCATGTCCAACAAGTGGTTTTCTAGATCATTATCCAGGCCGCAAAGCGTGACAAAGTTCCTATATAAATATATATTTAGTATGTCTACAGGTGTTCAAAACTGTGAGAAAAAGTATTGCAAAATGAAATCATTGTATTTGACCTCAGTAGACTGAAAAAAATAGTTAGGCTTATGTGAGCTCTGTAGAACATCAATCACATAGTACATTTTTTGCTGGTCACATTGAGATTGCTGTGTGGCATAGAGCATGCCCACAGTTCAGTTCTCATGTTGCCTTATCTCTGGGCCATCAAAGAAGATCCTTTCAAAGTCCGGCATTAGCCAATGGAGAGTTTTAGAAACAGAATGTTCACTTCCAAGTCTAAGCAGACAACTGTTTGCATCAATTAGGCAGTGGATTCTCTCTATGGCAGCCCTAACTGTTTGCTGCACATATGTGGTAGAGGCAGGTTAACATTTGAACTACTATTTTTCACAATAGACAGTCACTGGAATGACTAAGCATTGGTGTGCTGTGTGTGTTTACTTTAACATTTGACCCTGTACTCTGTAGCTCTAGTGGAGGGTACAGGGTGAAGACTTGGTACGGGTCCGACTTGACAATCCAGTTCAAACTATACAAGGAATACCACAGTGTTGCATAAAAGCATTTTCGGTCTTGATGGCAATCTTTGCGTATAGCAGGTCATATGGGGAATTGGCTGATCAGTGTGATTTTGTATGTTTCGAGGGATTTCAGTACTTTAATTTTTAGGTCTCCAGCCTTATTGACAGAAACACTCAGGGCCTGCTCCATATTTACGAGGGCGCACTAAGCCACTTTTTTTGGCTTAATGTTGTCTTGTAAATATCATTCCCTTGAACACAGTTTTCTGCATTAAAGGATTGTGCAATGTATGTTGCTGGGGGCATTGCCCAGCAACACCCATGGCTTTTTGACACTGCACCAGATTTACGAGAAATCGTAAATCTGAGGCAGCACCAAAAACTTACGCCTAGGGAGGCACAACAAGGAGAAATATCTTTCTTTCTCCTCGTTTTTTCTTTTTCTATGTGTGCTGCATTCTGCAGCACACATAGAAAGAGGAAAAAGCCTCTTGTGATTGTTTTGTGCAGGAAGGTTTCCCTTCCTGCACAAAAATAATCATCCCCTCAACGCAGGCACCCTTGCACCATGGTGCAAAGGTGCCTGCGTTGGCACATGGCAGCCCATTGTACGCCGGCGCAGGGGAAAAGGACAGGAATGCGCACTATCTGATAGATACAGTGCATTCCATTCATAAATGCCTCCCTTCTTGAGGCTCGGGTACCGTAGGATTGTAAACAGGCAAAAATCCTTCCCCTTTTAAAGAAGCCTACTTTTGACCCCCAGACCCCAGGGAACTATCGCCCTATTTCCCTCCTGCCCAGTTTAGCTAAAGTCTGTGAGAAGGTGGTGACCAGACAACTGACGGAGTTTGTGGAAGGGTATGATATTTTGCATCCAGCGCAGTCTGGGTTTCGCTCCACCTACAGCACTGAGACAGCGTTGGTGGAGATTTCCGAAGCCATCCGCGACTGTTTAGATGCCAGAGGAAGAGCAGCATTGGTAATGCTCGACCTGTCGGCAGCATTCAATACGGTCCCGCACTCCCTGCTGCTCGCCCGACTCACGGAGATTGGTGTTTCTGGCACTGCCTGGGACTGGCTGAGGTCCTTCCTTGAAGGGCGTACTCAACAGGTTTGGTTGCCACCGGCTGCTTCTTCCCCGCAGCCGGTCACCACTGGCGTCCCACAGGGGTCTTCCCTTAGCCCCCTTCTTTTCAATATCTACGTTACTCCTCTGGTCTATTTAGCCGAGGACTTGGGTGCTAAGGTGATAGCCTATGCTGACGACACCCACCTTCTCTTCACGTGGGGAAAGGATGAGGACTCTGTATCCTTTGTACAGCATTGCTTGTCTTCGGTTTTCGAGTGGCTTGCGGCGGCCAAACTCAAATGCAACGAAGACAAGTCAGAAATCCTTCTCTATGGTAATTTCCCCCCTGGCTTTAGAAACTCGATCTGGCCTCCTGGGTTCCCGCTACCAACCTCCAATGGGAAATCCGCAAAAAACCTAGGAGTGTGGTTTGAGGATAACCTCTCCTTTTCTGCTCAGGTGAAAAAGCTCTCAGGCAGCTGTTTTGGCCTTCTCAAAACACTAAGGAGCTTTTTACCTCTCCTTCCCAGGTCTGCCAAAGAGACGGTTATCCGTGCCCTGATCCTTTCTCGATTGGACTACGCTAATGCGTTATACATAGGCATCCCTGGATACTCTTTGAATAGACTCCAGGTTATTCAGAATGCGGCCGCTAGGCTGCTCCTGGGAATTGCTAAGAGGAGCAGCGTGCGTGAACATCTTCGCGTACTCCACTGGCTTCCCGTGGCGGACCGGGTCAAATTTAAATCCCTGGTCATTGCCCACCGAACCCTCTACGGTCGTGGGCCCGCCTATTTACAGAAGCAGTTTACCTTTTATGTCCCTTTTAGACAACTGCGTTCTTCAGTCCTCCTCCTAGCTAGGGTCCCCCGCTTCATCCACCACAAGCTGGGCGGCTGCTCTCTGGCTGTCAAGGCTGCCCAGGCTTGGAATGCCCTTCCGTTTCTACTACGCAACACTCAAGACCCGCTAGCTTTCAAGAAACTTTTAAAAACTCACCTGTTTCCGTAATTGTTGGTGGTGTAGTTCAGGGACTCCTCTTGGATCCGCGCCGGGACACTCTTCGAAGTAGCTGTTGCGCGCAGAAGAGCACTTAACATAACATAACATAACATTCCTACCCTTTTATTTTGCTGTAGTGCAGCTCAGCAGGAAGGCCTGCAAGGCTGCCCGATGGCAAAACCTCATAAATGAGGCCCTGACTGTGAAACAACTCGACTGGGCGTAGCGTCTATGTTTTTTTTCCAACACTGTGGTGATGGATTTCAAAATCACTAAAAAATCTTTATCATCAAAACCCAGACTGACAATTTCATGAGTTTGACACATGCCAGAACAAATTCCACATGCAAACAATTCAGCGTGGTGAATAACTTTCTCAAAGCATTGGTACTAGATACCAAATTGGCCACTTACAAGAGCTATGTGACAATATTGTTCTTTGTTCTTTCCGTGACCACTACAACCAAAAAGGCTGACTCTACACTTCATACATCAAATTGTTTTGCTATTCTTTCTATCTCTCTGACTATGCATTCCTGTTCTCAGAGCTACCTCTGGTTATTAAATGCACCATATTGGCTTTCCTCAGTTCACTCCAATCATGTTCTGGGACTAATCCCTGTCTGAAATATAGGGCCAGATTTAACACTTATTCATGCAGCACAGTGCAGAAGCCACAAATGCTGTCCTGCACTTCGTGAAAAGGAGAGAGGAGGAGAGCGCCATATTTACAGAAATTTTCTCTCTCCTCCCCTTCCCTAGTGCCGGCACTGAAATCAGCTGCCGTGCGCCACAGAGACACCTTTGCGCCATAGTGCAAGGTATCTCCGTGAGTGTAGCATAGGTTTTGTACTGGAAGAATAGCCTTCCAGTACAAAATCCCAAGCTTTGACTAACTTTAACCCTTTTCCCTCTTTGTATGTGTGCTGTAAAGTGCAGCACGCGTACAAAGACACTAAACCCTGTCTACTTTATTTAGTAAATAGGGTTTAGCATCAGAAACCTTGGGGGGGTTGCATGGAAATGCCCATGTATGACCCATAGTATGCCCCCTTGGTGCTAAGTAATTAAAAACAGCTCTATGCACTGCTTTGCGTTACTTTCACGTTATTTCCAGTGCTAAACAAGTTTAGCGCTGGAAGTAAATCGGAAAAAAAAGATTTTGCGCAGATTTGTGTCACTTTTGTGGTACAAACACAGTGTAAAATCTTAGTAAATTTCCTCCTGCATCTTCAAAACTTAGCTTCAGCAGTAATTCCCGTCATTACTCAAAAACATCTCCAATTCAGTTGCCCTTATATGGCCTTCCAAGAGAAAATAGGAGTGACTATCCAGCTGATGGTAGAAATCGAGGTTTAGATACCACAGAACAGGGCCTATATCTGAAGGTAAACACACACTTGGGGTGAATCAACTCTAGGTGAATAATGGCGCTCAAAATAGACGTAGTAGTCAGGTTTTAAACATTAATCTTCATGCGGTGCTCAAGGGGAGGGACATCACCCTAACCACTCCAAAATCAAGACCCTCAAGGGGCATATTAGCAAGACCGGCGATAAAATTATCGCCGTTTTAGCGGCAGGAAACTGCTGCTAAAACGGCGATAATGGGCTTGCTAATAGGCGTTATAGAATTCAATAGAAGCCCAGGTTAGATGTCCTGCACATCTAACCTGGGCTCTATTGGAATTCTGTAACGCATATTATCAAGCCCATTATCGCCGTTTTAGCGGCGGTTTCCTGCCGCTAAAACGGCGATAATGTTATCGCCGGTCTTGCTAATATGCCCCTCAGGTCTTTTAAACATCAATCAGATCCTAAGCACATGCCTAATTATACAATATTTTAGTACGTAATAACAACACGAAAAAAAAAATCCTGGTCTTTGTCTTTAATTTTCATTACTTTCTGTGCCCAGGCAACACGCATTTCGTCGTCAGGGGAGTACCCCACGACTTCTTCAGGGCTGTAAGGCTGACAGACTTTAAATTCTTGTCACACATCTATGCTGGTTCTAACTCCGTCCAGACTGTGTGCAAAAGTATCCTCTGCCACGTGCAATATCACAAAAATTATCGAATTCACCCGTTATCAGGGTTGATGAACCATAAATCTCCGTATTAAGTCCTGTTCGAAATATTTGCCTCCCTGGTATAATGTGTGTTCACAAAATTCTCCTGTTAACGAGTACGCTGACAGTCTGGCTCACCGCAGCCGTGTTTCCGTGTATGCCGATCCGTGTCCAGTCCGAGAATCATCTCACCTTCTCTTTTTCACAGTTTCAGTTTACTGTCTTCTCCTCGGATCATTTGAGATATTTTTTGTCTTCATATTATTTTAATCAATGATTCACCAGTGGAAATATTTGTATCTGACTATTGTATGTTTCTTTGGCGTTCTTCGATTCAAGTTTTTAGGTGTCTAATAGTACTTCCCACAGAGATTTTCAAACATGGGCATCGTAGTATGTAAATCACTTAAGGGCTGTTGCAGTTGATCATGGTCTCTATTTTGTGTTGAGTCCATTAGGCAAATTTGATTTATTTTGCATTGTTCTAACTCAGTTTCCAGATGAAGAAATTGTGACATGTATATACGCCTCGTGGTTTCTCCAGAAAAGTTGTCTTGTCTGTCTTTGATCCTGGAAAAAAGCACAGCAAATGTGTTGTTTTAGGTTAATTGTCTTTTTGTGTCTGGGTATGGTCGTATTCAGTTGCTGATTGCCAGTTTGCTACTGAGTAGATGCCACTGTTTGCGTAAGATTTTCATGATTGGGTGATAAAGAACATTCCAGGTTGCGATTAATCTGATTGGTTATCTAAAGCTCCAAAACATGGTCCTTTCTATCACTAGGCATCGGCTCCTTCCATAGGCATGAGAGTGGAAAGTTCTCTCAAATAAGACTTATGGGGCAGATTTATCAAACTTTCAAGCAGTGCAGAGCAGCAAGCCACTTTGCTGTGCTGCATGAAAGGGCAAGAATGCACCATATTTAACATTATATGGTGCATTCCTGTCCTTTCCTTGCGCTGGCGCACAAACTGCTGCTTAGCATCAATGCAGGCACCCTTGCACCATGGTGCCACGGTGACTGCATTGCTGACAGGGTGTTCCTTCCTGCACAAAAACAATCCTCTGAGGCATTTTCCTCTTTCTATGTGTGCTGCAGAATGCAGTACAGATAGAGGAAAAAACAAGAAGAACTAAAGAAATTTCTCCTCATTACGCCTCACCCGGGAGACGCAGCATTTTGACACATTCCAAGATCTACCAGTAATGGTAAATTTGGGAATGCGCCAAAATACATAGGTGGATGCATTGCAACACCCATGCTCCACCCATGGAATGCCTCCCTGTTGCAGAGTGACGCAAGGCAGCATTTTGAGCTGTGTTGTGTCACTCTATGTTGATAAAGCCAACAGGACAATGCAAGATGGCCTTGCGTGGCTTGATAAATCTGACTTAGTAGTTGCATCACCCTTTCACCCCATTGTGTGGCGCAAGGGTGATGCAACGTAATGATAAATCTGCCCCAATTGTATCATTTGAAAATGGACACGTAAGCGTCCAAGACGGCCTTTCATTGACAGTGTTATAAATAACAATACAGCATCTAAATGCCACTTTACACAAACCAGATAATTTTTTTGAATATACTGGTTTGAACACACAAGTGCAGTGCAACACAACTGCGGTTCACAAACTCATGAGATATTGTTAAGAAATATGGAAAGAGTTTATATTATCAGTATGATGTTTTATGTACTGTTTTACAGCCCTGAAAAATCCCCTGACCTGCGCCCTAGAGGGGTTGTAACACGTGTTGGCTGTCTGGATGTTTATAACTATATACTGTGTATAATAAATGCAAATGATTTCACTTTACCGATAAGAAAATAATTTTATTTCCTTTGATCAGTGAAGTAAATGATACTCACAGATTGCCAATTTCAAAACAATTAAATGTAATGAATCGAAGGGTGAAAGCATTCTCACTTATCACAAGGTTGTTTACTTTGATTGGCATGGCCTTGAAGAGAACCTAAGAACTCCTTAAAGTATGTCGATATTGTAATTATGCTGCCGTTCAATGATTGAGATGCGTATTCACCATAGTCCACCTTCAGCTGAACAGGAAGATAATTCAAAGGGGCATATTAACAAGAGGGGGAGATAAAATTATCGCCGCTTTAGCGTCCGTTTTCGGCCGAAAAGCGGCGATAATTTTATCGCAAGATTAGCAAGGACACGCTAGCGCGTGTTTCCGTGATTTAGCACCTGCTTTGCATCTCAACGTTAATGAGATGCAAAGTAGGCGTGCCTCAATATGCTACATGGGTAAATATCGTGAAGGCAGCTTCGCGATATTTACAACAATGCCCGGCCGGCGTAGCGATAAACAAAATCGCGCTAACCGGCCATTAGCGCTGGATTTTAACGTCTGCTAAAATCCAGTGTTAGGCATACTTTGCATGGGAGGTGGATTATGCTGATACGACCACAGAAGTCGTATCAGCAAGGTACTCGCCGTTTTCCATGGAACATCGCTAGAAAACCAGCGATGTTCCATGGAAAGCTACCGCTATCGCTGGAATAATTATCGCCATTGCGCTATGCGTTCTTAATACAGCGCTAGCATGGCGATAATTTCCGGCGATAAAAAATCTCACGCTAAGCGCGGCAGCGATAATTATCGCTGCCGCTTGATAATATGCCCCTACTTCCTCTAAAAACTCGTCACGTTAAACAGCACATATTATAATCCTTTTAGATAACCACATGTTACAATTTAATGAGCGATAGCTGTAATCTGAACTAACATCCTTGTCACACAGAACTCTGAGTATGTAACATTTTCCATGGTCAAGACAAATTCTGTATACCATAACCGAACATTCAGTTCCCAAGCAAGTGATTGCATCTGGTGTCATATATACATATTTGTTGCCATTCATTGTCACTTGCCTGAGCTGTTAAAAAGTTACATGGCAGTCCCATGTTAGTTCAGATATCAATGAGGGAGAGAGAAGTTTATAGGCGTTCCCCCAGCTTCCCTTGTTACATAACACAAAATAAAGAGGAGTAGAAGAAAATTGCCATGAGGATCTCCAACTGGTTTCTTAGTAGGACCCTCAACAGTAATGTTCAGTCAGTCGTATGTTTTTCACTGACGTACTAGAGACTGGTAGTGACATCATTCGATCTGTCCTCCACCAGGAGGAGATCTCATGTTTAAGAGGCATTTATGGGATCCTTTCCATAAAAATTATGAAAATTGTCTACTGTCCCTCCTCATTTCTTACATTTATTTTCGAGGTTTACCAGAGACAGGGGCAAGGTTAAAAACTAATTACGATGTGTCCGGGGAATATTATGTATCCCCCACATCTAAATTAAAAAAGGGTATATCTGGTCAACATGTTTCAGCCATACTTGCGCCCTCCTGGGTCTCTGGTTTTCATCAGGACCATGCACAGGTTGTTCGGATCTTTCTATTGGATACTCAATATTTCCTGATTTTGGAAAACTCTCGTACTTCAAGAGTCTTTTTTGACTTTTTGTCTTTTTTCTGGAAACACAAAAAAGATGGGTACATGCACAATATACAACAATATACAATTTGTATCAAAAAGCATAAGAGTTATGTACAATATTTTTATGTACTGTGAGTAAAATTGTATGGTGTAACTATTGGTTTGCCTGCATATATGTCATGGTGAATACTTGCCTAGGTCTTTTTCCTATTTTGCAATATACAACATTATTCATGTGTGGCAATCCTTATCATTCTTCGTATTTCCTAAACCCAACACAGTCTTGTGTATTCTTGTATGTCCTGCAAGTTTGAACATTGAGGGCCATATGTACAAGGACTGGTGAAAACTATCGCTAATGTTAGTTAGGGGCAGTTTTCTTACCGCAGTGTACCGCTGAAAACTATCGCCATGTTAGCAACGTATTTACAAGCCGTCGCTACATGGCGATAGCTTCAGGGATCGGCGGCGAAAACTGTCGCTAACATTAGCGTGATGGAGATAGGAATTCCAGCGTTAGCGGGTGAAAACCAACAAAAGGCCCATTAGCGGCAAAAAAACGCACATTTGTCAGTCCAAAGTGAGTTTTGTTTGCCCATTAGCGGCAAAAAAAACAATGAAATGCATGGAGCAGCCAGGGCCAAGTGCAGCACACATCAACAACCCCCCTCAAGCCACCCAACATCCAGGATGACCAGGATGAGAGCCTGGATGCCTCGCAGGACCTTAGTCTGGAGCCTGGATGCCTCACTGGACCTGCGCCTGGAGCCTGGATGCCTCGCTGGAACTGCGCCTGGCGCCTGGATGCCTCGCTGGACCTGCGTCTGGAGACTGGAGTGGGATGCGGAGGAGCTGTGGAGTCGATGAGCTGTGGCGGTAGACATTGAGGCACGGCGATCGCCCGTACCTGGTGGTGAAGTCTGGCAGGTCGCATGGAGACACTTTGCTGACCTGTGTGAGAAGACCGCCTTGAGCCCCTTGGAGCTGTGAATGGTAGAGGCGCTCCTGTGCACCAACGTAGGGAGGTCTGCATCGCATACTACGATCCACCACTACACCGGGGTGCACGGAGGGGATTACCAATGGTGGGCGGCGCCTCTCTGTATCACAGGACGGATGATGTTGCGCTGGCTGGACACTGTGGATGGTGAGCCACCTGAGCTGCACCGAACTTGTGTGGCGGGAGCGCTGCAACTTCACGCCTAAGGGTGCCCTGCTGCATCAACTGCATCAGGAGGTTCACCAGCAGACTTCTTGGCGACTGCTGTACCCAGGCTTGTGAAATCCCACCTGGCTGAGGCTCATGCTGGCTGAGTCACAGATTTGGAGAGAGTGCAGCGGATTGCGTCCAGGTAAGGAGAAGGTGGGACGCGTAGCGGAGGAGGCCCGGTGGTTGAGTTGCCCAGGCCTTGCACCTGTAGATGACTCACCCCCAGTGGTGGCTCATCTGCTATAGCAGAAGAGCGTCACCCCACTGCTTTCAAGCAGTGCAAAAAGAGGAAAAATCATCACATGATGATAACTTCCTGATGTAATCGTGCTATGTTTCCTTTGCGGGCGGGAGGGTAGGTTGAGCTGCTCCACTCACAGAGCAGGGCAGGGGCGGAGTGGCATGCCCACTCAAGTGCGCAATGACGGTTGGGTCGGCCCACTCAGGCCGCCCAAAGCAGTCATGCGCACTGTCCTGTTCGCAATGCAGGCTGCATTACAGCCTGCATGGAGCACATGCCCACCCCTCCAGCCCCTGGCTGAACGCCTTGTCCTGGTATCAATCACCAATCCCAACGCCGCATTGCAGCGTTGTGATTGGCTTAGGGGAGGGAGCCTGGCTGCCTACTTCCTGTTCCTGGAAGCAGACTCAGGAGAGCAGGAGCAACGAAGACACGGGAGCCAGCCTCCAGGTAAGATTTCTTTCATTTAAATATTTACAACACCCGCTCACACACACCCCCCCGCGTCCACGCCCCATCCAGTGTCCTTTCCGGCGTTTCCCACCTCCCAGTTGTCCAGTCCACCCCGCAGCACTTCTCAATGGCGGCTGCTGTGCGGCCATGCGCAGAGGGCGTACCACTGGTGTTCCAAAGGTATATATGAAGTTACGACGCATACCATTACATCGCATTCCATTACAATGCATACTAATACTAGGCATATTGCAACAGTAGGAAAGGTGTGGGATAGCGGAGATGTAAATATTACTATTCCCACTTCAGTGAGTGCAACCCTAAAACTAACCCTTGCACCCCAAAGCAAACCCTGAACCCTAAAATTCATCTTTGAGCCCCCAAAACACACCCTAAAAATTATATTTGACCCATTCCCACCCCAAAAATCTTATTTGACCCATACCCACCCTAAAACTTAAAAATATCCCATTACTGACCTCACAATGCGTCGTAATGGAATGCGATGTAAAGGCACCTGCGTTGTTGGGGTTGCGTTGTAAAGGCATTACGATGTAATGCCTGCATTGTTATGGACGTCTCCCATGCCAAAGGCAAGCTATAGGCAAGCCCGTCTGCGTCCGTCTGCCCCTGGAATGCGCTCAGCACCAAGCACCCTTCCTCTCGGACACTCCACCGCTACGACGCCAGCACCCTCCTCGCCATCAGCCCTGGACGCCACATCGCCTGCCAGGACCAACCCCTGCTCCGGACCGGACATCGCCATAGCCATCACTGACGGCTACTAAATCACCCGCAAGGACCACCCCGACCATCCAGGAGGAGGCATGGCCATCACCTACAGAAGCACACTCCGGCTGACCACGCACTCTAATGACCCAACGGTGACCATGGAACACCTCAACTTCCAGATCTGGACAAACCCCAACCCCATCCTCTGCGGCACCCTCATCTGCAGGCCCCCCGGAACATGGACCCCCATTCTCCAATGCCATTGTAGACCTCATTGCACCCCAGGCTCTCCCATCCACCGACGACATCCTACTCGGTGAACTCTACTTCCACCTGGACAACCGCAGTGACCAAAATGCCACCCCTTCCTGGGAAAGCTCGCCAACATCAGACTCAAGCAGCTAGTCACCGCAGCAAGCCACATAGCAGGACACACGGTCGAGCACATCTCCTCCGCCAGCAGGAACTTCAACTACAGCCACACCACAGGACTCTCCTGGACCGACCATCATTGTATACATCACGTCTTTACCATGCCCACATTACACCACCGCCATCATCGACCCGCTCGCAGCTGGATCAAGGCCACCGAAGAACTTCTCATCAACTCCCTCAGCTCCACCACTCCACCAACGCTTACAGGCGATAACACCGCAGCGCGCAATGGCCACCAATGGATCTCCAACTGTGCTGACACCATGGCACCCCTCAAGAAAAGACCAGGCAAAATCTAGCACCACGTTGCGCCGTATTTGCAAAGTGATGCATGTATGTGTATGTGTGACCTTGTGAAGCCCTGTGCCAGATCATACCTGCATCAGGTATGATGTATGCAGGGTGTGCGTTCCCATGCGACAAGGCCTCGTAGGAGTGGCACAGTGAAATCCATCAGATTTCACTGCAACAATTGTAGGACGGCACTGCGTCAGTACCTTACGCCTGCCTGATGGCAGGCGTAAGGGTGACCCAGTGCCACATAGATAGGCTGGCCCCATGCATTGCTGGAGTTGCCTCATGCTTGTGACACAACTGCAGCAATGCGTGACTTTTTAGCGCAGACAGATACGTCAGGATTCCAGATGTATCTGTCATTACTTGCGTCTTGGAGCGCTGTCCAGTGAATACAGTGCATCCATGGTGTCGCAAGAAGGGCGTAGTGAAAGGTGTTGCAACTCTGTCTTGTCGCATCGCTGCAACACTTTTCATGACTGAGGCCCAGGAATGCGCACTATCTTATTGATGGGGCGCATTCTTGCCCTGTAGTTTTGTCGCAGGGCAACGCAGCAACATTGCTTGCAGCGCTGTCCAGCACCAAAACCTGCTGAAATGAGGCCCCAGGTGTTATCTCCATTTTTAAGACCGGCTATTTTCTGGTCTTAAAAAACTGCCTCTAACTGCAGTTAGAGGCAGTTTTTTGGGTCCTCCTACCTTCAAGGATTCCCTTGTACATATTGCGAAGTGGGGTTATCGGCTGTTTTTTCACGGGAACGCCTCCCTTGCATGCCATTATCGCTAACAAAAGTGGTGATCTTTTCTATGGACGTTTTCGCCGGAAAACTGCCGCTAACAGAGGTTAGCGACAGGTTGTACATATAGTGATGCAAATATCGCCGCAAAACCGTCGGAAAAGTGCTGCTAAGGCGGTGTTAACTCCTTGTACGTATGCCCCACAGTGTAATGCGTTTCTTGCATTGTTATCTATTCAACATGCAATATTTGCGATGCTGTTTTTTTCAACATTTAGGGGATTGCATAATTAAATCTCTCAGAAGGACAGTTCCACTAAAAACATTTTTTGTTGTAAAGTGTTCTCTTGAAGACTCAGCTTGTGTAAGTAGAGGGTATATATGTTCAGTTAGCGTGGAAGAATATTTTACCCTATTGGTGGCTGATGATCCACAACGGACAGTACTGTCATTGTTCTGATAGTGGCTAAAAAGACGTTTCAGTGCTACATTAGGCTTTGTTGGTTCTTTTTCCTTTGTTGGAAAAAGATTCTTTCAGATAAAGTTGGTTGCTAAAATCTTACATTGTGTTGTCCACTTCCTGGATATTGTGGATGTTGTGGGAAATGTAGCACTCTCTACACCTTATTATGAAGGTATTTCTGTATGAAGGGGTGATTTAATGCCTTCGAGAAAAGGAGGAAATTTGATGCCTTTGATAAAAAAGTATGTGGTTCCATCCTTGTATATTTTTTTAAAAACCTCATCTCTGGTAGAAGAGAATGGTTTCTTAGATGTGGAAAAATGGGAAGATGATAATCCCTAGCCGCTACTGTAAACGGGTGACATTGTATTCTGGGGTTCCTCTCGAACCGTTGTCTTTTTTAGTATCCGCTCTGAAACAGGGCAAAGATACCATACATATGCAGAATGGCTTGGTTGTTCAGCAGTCCTCAGAGACGACAGAGTAAAAATACATAGCAAATATCCAGAACTAGATGTGCAATTAAAATAGAACAATTTGGTAATTTTGCAAAGCGGGATAGTTCTCGAAAAATCTATTTCAGATGCAAATACAGATTAAGAGTTCAATTTCTACAACTTGACCCAGCATTTAAATACTTTGATTAATCTGTGAGCTGAGCGTTGTTGCTACATAGCAAAATTCTCTTCAATACACTATGAGACATATTTACCAAAAAGTAACACAGCGCAGTAAGTCACCTTGCTACGTTGCGTTACAGGGAAAGGGCAGGAATGTACAGTATTTATCACAATATAGCGCATTCCAGCATTTTCCCATCACTGACGCACAAGGGGTTGTCTAGTGTCAATGCAGGCATACTTGCACTGTAATGCAAGGGTTTGTACATTGCATGTATGATTGGTTTTGTGCAGGAAGGGGCACCTCCCTGCACAAAAACATTCCCCTGTGGCATTTTTCTCTTTAAGTAACAAGGAGAAATAAAGATATTTCTCACTGTTACATCTCTCCTAGGAAGTCATAGCATTTTTTGCTCATTCCCATATCTACCAGTAATGGAAATTCTGGGAATGCATCAAAATCCATGGGTGATGCATGGGAACACCCACGCAATGCCCATGGAATGCCTCCCTGGGGGCAGAGTAACGCAATGCAGTGATTTGTGCTGCGTTGCCTTACTCCACATTTATCAAGGTACTCAAGGTTGTGCAAAGTGGCCTTGCATGACTTGATAAATCGCATTTTAGGGTTGCATCGTGCAAGCACCCGGTTGCATGGTGCAAAAGCACAGCAACCCATACATAAATATAATCCTAAGCTGCTTGGCCGTGTTTCTGTGCACATGTGTTTGTGTGTGTTTGTGTACGTGTGCGTGGGTGTGTGTGGGTGTGTTTGTGCATGCCCGTGTGGGTATGTGTGAACTCATTACTCCATTCTAAAAATGTTATCTGTGCCACAGTGAAATAGTACAGAAATATATGATGCCAGGAGACCATAAATAAAGTAAGTCAGAGTCTCAAAAACTTTTCATATAAACATCAATATATTTGCTAACAACTTAGGGGCATATTATCAAGAAAGGCGCTAAAAATTATCGCCGGTTTAGCGGCAGAAAACTGCCGCTAAAGCGGCGATAATGGACTTGATAATATGCCCTGGAGAATTCCAATAGAAGTCCATGTTCTGGTGTGAACATGGGCTTCTATTGGAATTCTCCAGGGCATATTATCAAGCCCATTATCGCCGCTTTAGCGGCAGTTTTCTGCCGCTAAACCGGCGATAATTTTAACGCCGTTCTTGATAATATGCCCCTATATTCTTTTACCCTAAATATATATTACAGGCAGATACAGTATATGGTAATGAAATGGCATAGTGATATAATGACATCCGATTGTGGGTATATTGGAAAGTGATATATTGTGGGGACACCTGTGTGATTTTCGACGGGAATAAATGCTCTCGCATTCAGTTTTCAACCACTGTACACTAAAATTCATTTAGTGAAATTTTGAAAATGACACTTAATTTTGTCAACTTTTACAACATTAAATGTTACAATTTTCACTGGCCTACTTTTCTTTTATTTGATGCCTCAGGAAGAAAAGAAGCCCAAACAGAGTATAGAAATGGATCCCAGAATCTGCCAAATCCTGGAATGGAGTATGGAAGGACATTATTCAAAGCATGAGGAACCCATGACTGAACCAGGGGCTTCCACATAGTGCCTGTGTTAGAAATGGGGGTCTCTAGTTGGCAATGGCTGGCGCCACTGTCCAAATAGGGACCCTTCTTCCTAAGTCAGGGCAAGTGGGCTACCCCCTTTGATAACCCCTGCTCAACCCTGTGGTAACGTAGCACGAACAGTTAGGCCTATCTCAGAGGCAGTGTGTGAAGCATTTATGACCATGCACAATAAGGCAGTAACGACACCACAAAAGGACACAACTCAAGTAGGAATAGAAAAATAGTATCTTTATCTAAGGTTTAGCACGAGACTCTCAAAAGCGTTTTAACCAGTCACAATGCACGTAACTCAGTAGGGACTTAAAAAAGCAATAACGTATTCACCAGAACGTGGCACTGACTGAGTTCAAGGCCTGGGTCTACGCGACCCGTTGCGCAGCAGATATCTGCCGTTGGACGGGGACACAGCACGTAGCTTCTCGAAGAAGCGGAGACGGTGACAGGTGGACTCCCAGCGACCACAACTCTCGACTGCAGTGGTCCGCAACGTGCACTCACAATGATTCGGGCACTCGGGGACAGGCGGGCTCTCAGCGGCAGCAGCACGCGGCTGCGGCGGCCCGGGCTGGTGGTGGCGATGACTCTCGTCGTGCAGCTCCGTGGTGGGCTCACAGCGGCAGCAGCTCTCTCTTAGCTGCGGCGGCCCACAGGACAAATCACGATGATGCAAAGTTGGCAAAGGTGCGAGGACTCAGCGGCAGCAGCTCTCGCTTAGCTGCGGCGGCCCACAGGACAAATCACGATGATGCAAAGTTGGCAAAGGTGCGAGCACTCAGCGGCAGCAGCTCTCTCTTAGCTGCGGCGGCCCACAGGACAAATCACGAGGATGCAAAGTTGACACAAGTGCGGGCACTCAGCGGCAACAGCTCTCTCTTGGCTGCGGCGGCCCACAGGACAAATCACAATGAGGCAAAGTTGGCAAAGGTGCGGGCACTCAGCGGCAGCAGCTCTCTCTTAGCTGCGGCAGCCCACAGGACAAATCACAATCATGCAACGTTGGCAAAGGTGCGAGCACTCAGCGGCAGCAGCTCTCTCTTAGCTGCGGCGGCCCACAGGACAAATCACAATGATACAACGTTGGCAAAGGTGCGAGCACTCAGCGACAGCAGCTCTCTCTTAGCTGCGGCGGCCCACAGGACAAATCACGATGAGGCACAGCTGACACAAGTGCGGGCACTCAGTGGTAACAGCTCTCTCTTAGCTGCGGCGGCCCACAGGACGAATCACGATGATGCACAGCTGACACAAGTGCGGGCACTCAGCGGCAACAGCTCTCTCTTAGCTGCGGCGGCCCACAGGACGAATCGCGATGATGCACAGCTGACACAAGTGCGGGCACTCAGCGGCAATAGCTCTCGCTTAGCTGCGGCGGCCCACAGGGCGATTCGTGATGATGCACAGCTGACACAAGTGCGGGCACTCAGCGGCAACAGCTCTCTCTTAGCTGCGGCGGCCCACACAGGTTCAGCGAAGGTTCCGAAGGTTCAAATTAAGGCGGGCGCTCAGCGGCGGCAGCTCTCTCTTAGCTGCGGCGGCCCACACAGAGTTAACAAGGGTTACCAGTCCGCGTTCCTCACAGTAGAACTAGAGGTTCCGGATTACTCGACGGAGGCCTCACCTGAAAGTAGAATCCCTAGCACAGGAATTCAGACGGCTGACGGGGTGAAGTCTAATGTCCCTGAGACTTCAGCAGGAGGCGCTTTCAATTCAGGCCCTCGGGTAGTTTCTTCAGCAAGCTTGGTGAAAGTTTCAAAGTCCTTTCCTCTGTTCACTCGGACAGAGTTTCGTCTTGACATCCAGAAGGAACACACTTGAAACAGGTTTCAGCGCAGCGTTTTATACCTAAAAAGTCTTTGTTCTCTACAGTCACAAATCACTGAATCCAGCCAGAACCAGTTCGGTGGGGTCGGGGAGCACTTGGTTTACGAGGTGACATCCTGCCCTTTGAGAATCATGGGGTCTGCTATCAGACGCCCAGTGGGAGGGGGAGCCATCATTCACCTTGCCAGGCACGGCCCTGCTCAGATCAAAGAGTCACCCCTCCCCATACTCTAAATGCCGATCTCTCTCTCTAGCCAGGTCTGACCCAGCTGGCCCTGCTGTTCCAAAACCATACCAAAGGGGATGATGGACGGAGCGTTAGAGCAAATCAAACACTCACCCCCAGTCAACTGATCTGGGTTTAATCCATCATCATTCTTTAGCTCACTCCACCACCCCAGTTCAGACATGGCCATATGCAAATCAGTCTGACCCTGTGCCTCATGGGAACAGTCCAGCCCGAACTGCCAAGCCATGTCTTCCCTGGACAGGAAACAAGCATTCTGGGACCGGTTTCGGGTTCAAAACCCTCATCAGCCAGGCTATCTTGAATCCAGTGGCAAAGTGAGCAATGGACCCACGTCTGGGCATACCCTGCCAACTTAGGGCGAACAAAGCGATACCAAAGGGGATAATGGACGGAGCGTTAGAGCAAATCAAACACTCACCCCCAGTCAACTGATCTGGGTTTAATCCATCATCATTCTTTAGCTCACTCCACCACCCCAATTCAGACATGGCCAGATGCAAATCAGTCTGACCCTGTGCCTCATGGGAACAGTCCAGCCCGAACTGCCAAGCCATGTCTTCCCTGGACCGGAAACAAGCATCCTGGGACCGGTTTCAGGTTCAAAGCCCTCATCAGCCAGGCTATCTTGAATCCAGTGGCAAAGTGAGCAAGGGACCCACGTCTGGGCATACCCTGCCAACTTAGGGCGAACAAAGCGATACCAAAGGGGATGATGGACGGAGCGTTAGAGCAAATCAAACACTCACCCCCAGTCAAGTGATCTGGGTTTAATCCATCATCATTCTTTAGCTCACTCCACCACCCCAGTTCAGACATGGCCATGTGCAAATCAGTCTGACCCTGTGCCTCATGGGAACAGACCAGCCCGAACTGCCAAGCCATGTCTTCCCTGGACCGGAAACAAGCATCCTGGGACCGGTTTCGGGTTCAAAACCCTCATCAGCCAGGCTATCTTGAATCCAGTGGCAAAGTGAGCAAGGGACCCACGTCTGGGCATACCCTGCCAACTTATCGCGAACAAAGCAATACCAAAGGGGATGATGGACGGAGCGTTAGAGCAAATCAAACACTCACCCCCAGTCAACTGATCTGGGTTTAATCCATCATCATTCTTTAGCTCACTCCACCACCCCAGTTCAGACATGGCCATGTTCCAAAACCAGACGGCCAATACACACACTAGCAAAGCCTACCGGAAAGTTTAGGCAAGAAAATACCTCGTTTCTAGCAGAGGCATTTTCGAACACGGGCATGCAAATGATCCTTACTAAAAGATGTATCTCAATGTCACGAGCTTAAACATATCAAATTCGAATTTCCTATCAGGTTCCTGGGGGCAGGTAGGATTATGGGATGTAATACTCAGCCTGCCCATTCTAGCCTATGAGAACGGATAGCCTCACAATAGTAAACAGTGAAATGGAGGGTAACTCGCTATTAGAACATGCTACACAGACATACTTTAAAAGCTGCTTTGGTGGGTAGCGCAAATCAGCACTGCAGGCCCACCAGCAGTATTTGGTCTACCAGCCCTGGGCACACACAGTGCACTTATACTAGGGACTGACAGGCAAACCAAACGAGCCAATTATGGTTATCCCAATTCATATAGTTATCTTTACACAGGGAGCATTCGCGCTGTGGCACTGATTGGCAGTGGCTCAGCGCCCAGAGCATCTAAATCCAGCCAACATAAAAGTTAGGAAGCGAAAAGAGGAAGGGAGACCCGCGCCAATGATGCCAGGTCTAACACGCGTCCCCTCCAGCTGAAATGTGGGGAGAACTAACCATTCCCTTGGGAGTTCTCCTCACTAAGGCGGAAAAATCTGGACAGACTGTCAGCATTGGCGTGTTCTGTACCAGGGCGGTGTTCCACCGTGAAATCCATACCCTGTAGGGAAATGGACCACCTCAACAACTTGGGATTCTCACCCCTCATATGCATCAACCATCTAAGGGGCCTGTGGTCTGTCTGAACCTGGAAGTGAGTCCCAAACAGATATGGTCTCAGCTTCTTCAGCGCCCAGACCACAGCAAATGCCTCACGCTCAATTGCACTCCACCTCTGTTCCCGGGGAAGTAACCTCCTGCTTAGGAAGGCTACCGGTTGGTCTAGTCCCTCCTCATTGATCTGTGACAGAACAGCCCCTATACCATGCTCTGAGGCGTCTGTCTGGACAACAAATTCCTTTGAAAAGTCGGGCGCCTGAAGCACGGGTGCGGTGAACATGGCAGTCTTCAGGGCGTCAAAAGCGTTCTGACAGGTGTCAGTCCAGTTTTCCTTTTTTGGCTGCTTCTTAGAAGTCAGCTCAGTCAAGGGTGCAACAATGTTGCCATATCCCTTGACAAACCTCCTGTAGTGCCCCGTGAGTCCTAAGAAGGCTCTCACCTGCGTCTGAGTCTTGGGGGGTTCCCACACCAGGATAGTTTCAATTTTGGGCTGAAGGGGCGCCACCTGGCCGCTCCCCATCTGGTGCCCCAAATACACTACAGAACCCTGCCCAATCTGGCACTTACTGGCTTTGATTGTGAGGCCTGCCTTCCGCAGTGCCATCAATACCTCCCAGAGGTGGCGCAGGTGGTCCTCCCAAGAGGAGCTAAATACCGCAATGTCATCCAGGTAGGCGGCACTGAAGTCTTCCAGCCCAACCAACACCCTGTTGACCAGCCTCTGAAAGGTGGCAGGGGCATTCTTCATTCCAAAGGGCATCACCCAGAACTGGTAGTGCCCATCGGGTGTGGAGAATGCTGACCTCTCCTTTGCTCCCTCGGTCAAGGCGATCTGCCAATACCCAGACATCAAATCAAATGTGCTGAGGTATTTTGCAGCCCCTAACCGATCTACGAGCTCATCAGCTCTGGGGATGGGGCGCGCGTCAGTCTTCGTGACTGAATTGAGGCCCCGATAGTCCACGCAGAACCGAAGCTCTGGGGTGGTACCAGGCGCTGCAGCTATTGGTACCAGGACCAATGGGCTGGACCAAGGGCTGCTAGAGGACTCAATCACCCCAAGGGCAAACATTTTGGTAACCTCATCCTTAATGTAGGCCCTTACCCAGTCAGTCACTCGGTAAGCCTTGTGCTTAATGGGAGGACAGTCCCCAGTGTCCACGTCATGGACACACCAATCAGTGACACTAGGTACCAGGGAGAACAGATCACTGAATTGCCCCAACAGTTGGCGACAATCACCCTGCTCCTCAGGGATCAGTGTGGTGGAGAGGACCACACCATCCACTGACCCATCTCGCTCCCCTGCACACAGGAGGTCAGGAAGGGGCTCGCTCTCCTCCTCCATCCCAGCATCTGTGGCCAGAAGCATGCCCACTTCAGACCTCTAAAAGTGGGGCTTCAGGCGGTTAACATGCAGGACCCGCAAGGGGTTCCTGGGAGACTGCAAGTCCACCACGTAGGTAACAGGACTCTTGTGCTCCACCACCTCAAAGGGGCCAGTCCACCTATCCTGGAGCGCACAGGGCTCCACCGGGGCCATGACCCAAACCTTCTGTCCAGGCTGAAACTCGATCAGAGTGGCATTCTGATCGTGCCAGCGTTTCATCTCTTCCTGGCTGGCTTCCAGGTTTGCCTCAACAAGTTTCCTGAAACGCCGAGTCTGGTTCCTGAAGGCCAGCATGTAACTAAACACATCCTGGAGAGATTTCCTGGGAGATTGCTCCCAGCCTTCCTTGACCAGACTCAGAGGCCCTCTTACTGGGTGACCATAGAGCAGCTCAAAGGGACTGAACCCTAAGGACTTCTGTAGCACCTCACGGTAAGCAAACAACAGGCATGGCAAGAGGACATCCCACTTACGCCTCAGGGGGTCACCTAGGCCCATAATCATGCCCTTGAGGGTCCGGTTGAATCTCTCAACCAGCACATTACCCTGGGGGTGGTAAGGAGTGGTGAACTTATAGGTTACCCCACACTCCTCCCACAGAGACTTCATGTACTTGGAGATGAAGTTAGCTCCCCTATCGGACACCACCTCTCTGGGGAATCCACACGGGGGCCGTCTCTGTCCTGAGCGGGATGTTCTCAGGGTACCTGGTGGCATGGTCCACCAAGACCAGGATGAACATGTTGCCCATGGCTGTCTTGGGATCCAGAGGCCCCACAATATCAATGCCCACTCTCTCGAATGGGGTGCTCACAACGGGAAAGGGCTGTAGTGGGGCCTTAATCTTCCCCCCACTCTTCCCACTTGCCTGGCAAGTCTCACACGTCCTGCAGTGAGCATCTGAGCTCCTGCGCATCTGGGGCCAATAGAAGTGGGTGACCAGCCTCTCAAAGGTCTTGGTCTGCCCCAGATGTCCGGCCAGTGGCACATCATGAGCCAACCCCAGTAGGAAGGTCCTGAAGCGCTGGGGTACCACCAGCACACGGGCTGAACCAGGCTCAGCAACCTTAGGCTTGCTGTAAAGGAGGTCATTCTCCCAATAGATCCAATGTGACCCTGTCTGATCACCTGCTGCCTGGGTGGCGGCCTGTCGCCGCACCCCCTCAAGAGAAGGGCAGGTTCTCTGTTGCTCACAAAATTCCTCCCTGGAGGGCCCTCCTTCCTGCTTCCAATGGGTCAGCTCCGGTATGTCCCCCAGTTCAGCCACTTGTTCCCCTGTAGGTTCCAGGGCATCCCCCTCAAGGTCTGCTCCCTCCAGGACCGTGGGAACCGCGGGGGCCGGTTTCCCGCACCCCCTACCCCTTCTCTTTAAGGCAGGGGCCTGGGCCATACTTTCAGGCTCCAGACCCTCCTGAACATCCTTCTGAGCTGTCATGGACCGAGTGGTCGCACACGCCCACTCAGGCAGACCCAACATTTCCAAATGAGACTTTCTCTCCACCGTAGCCCATGGGGAGTTCTCTAGATCATTGCCCAACAGACAGTCTACAGGCATGGCGGGCCTCACAGCCACTTGAAGAGTTCCTGAGACCCACCCCCACTTGAAGGGAACCTGAGCCACTTCACACTGGCTCTCTGAGTTGTCTGCTGACACTACGGGGCAGAATGCATGGGGGACAAGATGCTCTTTGCACACCAACTGGGAGCTGACAGCAGTCACACTAACTCTGGTGTCCCTGAGAGCCTCCAGCCTATGGCCATTGATGGTCACCCACTGCCGGTACTTCTTAGTGTTACTAGGCAGTGTGGGGTTAGGGACCTTCTCAAAGTCTCCTAGCGAGACAAGGGTTAACTCTACGGGATCCCACCCACCTTGGACCTCTACCTCCTCCCCCAGGGCTACACTGGCAATCTGGCGGGATGGTGCACGGGGTGGTGCACGAGGGGATGCATTGGGGTCCCTCTGGGGACACTGGGGATCATAATACCGGTGGCCCACTTGACCACACTTGAAACAAGTGAGTGGCCCCCTCTGAACAGGCCTACCTGTCGGGGACACTGGCTTCTTCTCAGGGGGAGGCTGGGACACCATTGCTTGGTTCCCTTGGGAATTACTTTGGGGCCCTCTCTGGAACTCCCTTGGCTTACCCTTGTCCCCCCACTTCTCTGCTGGGGACCCTGCCCATCTCTGGCGAAGTCTCCCACAAAACCTTTGCGGACCCGGGTGTTCACCCAGCGGTCCGCCACCTCAGCAAGCTTCCTAGGGTTAGTCAGCTTGCTATCAATCAGGTGCTGGCGTAGCTCTGGAAAACAGTTACTAGAAAAATGCTCCCAAGCAAACAAATCATACAATTGCTCGAAAGTTTCCACTTTGCTACCCTTTACCCAGCGATCCATTGCTCTGCAGAAAAAAGACACATATTCAACCCACGTGGTACCCTCTAACTTCTTACAGGTCCTAAACCTCTGCCTGTGCATTTCTGGGGTCAAACCATAAAGGGTCATCAAAGCTTCTTTCATATGGGCATACACCATCCTGCTCTCCTCAGGCAGGCCCAACAGGGTATCCCTACCATCTCTCACAAAGCGCCCCCACAATCCCGCTCCCCAATCCTTCTCAGGGACCCGGTGGGACACCATTGCTATCTCATATGCGGCAAACCATTGCCCAATATCCTCACTCTTGTGAAAATCCTTAATGACATCCTTAGGAATATAAACTCTACTCTCAGGAGTTACTAAAGGTATGCTGCCACCAGAGGGGAGACCGGGACACTCCTCGCCCTGATCTCTATCTCCCTCAACATTCTCTCATGCTCCATTCTCATTTTCTCAAGTTCAATTGACAATCGATTCTTCTCGATGTCTAACTTCTTACTCTCAAGGTCCTTCTGACCTTCCAATTTAGCCATCTCCAAACTATGCCTCCTATCTCTCTCCCTGTCCTCCAGCTCTTCTGGGGTCAGGCTCCTTTGGGATACACTAGTACCTGGATTGGAGGGTGTTCTATCTCCCCCCCTCTACTGCATCATCCTGCTGCCCTCCAGCATTGTCTTCCTCATCCCCAGCGGACTCTCTCGCTTCCCACCAAGCCTTCAGCACCTTGTGGTACTCCTTCTTCCTAGAGAGACCTATCACGGGGACTGCGAATTGCTTACAAAATGACTTCAGCTGTCTGGCAGTATAGGTATCTAATCTTTCCTCCTCAAAGGTGAGATCCTCCGAAGCATTGGTTGTTGGCCTTCCCATTTTAGCAGTACTCATGGCTGCAATCAACAATTCAATACTAGAACAACCAAACAAAAAAAATTTGAAGAGGGAAAACAATCCGCGCGTGGCTCCGCTTTGGTCTGAACTCACTAGTGGCGTCTACCAGTTATTGTACGTGGATCATAAATGCAAGTCCTGATCCTCACCGCTGACCGCCAATGTTAGAAATGAGGGTCTCTAGTTGGCAATGGCTGGCGCCACTGTCCAAATAGGGAAACTTGTTCCTAAGTCAGGGCAAGTGGGCTACCCCCTTTGATAACCCCTACTCAACCCTGTGGTAACGTAGCACGAGCAGTTAGGCCTATCTCAGAGGCAGTGTGTGAAGCATTTATGACCATGCACAATAAGGCAGTAACGACACCACAAAAGGACACAACTCAAGTAGGTATAGAAAAATAGTATCTTTATCTAAGGTTTAGCACGAGACTCTCAAAAGCGTTTTAACCAGTCACAATGTACGTAAATCAGTAGGGACTTAAAAAGGCAATAACGTATTCACCAGAACTGACTGAGTTCAAGGCCTGGGTCTACGCGACCCGTTGTGCCCCAGATACCTGCCGTTGGACAGGGACACAGCACGTAGCTTCTCGAAGAAGCGGAGACGGTGACAGGCGGACTCCCAGTGACCACAACTCTCGACTGCAGTGGTCCGCAACGTGCACTCACAATAATTCGGCACTCGGGGACAGGCGGGCTCTCAGCGGCAGCAGCACGCGGCTGCGGCAGCCCGGGCTGGTGGTGGCGATGACTCTCGTCGTGCAGCTCCGTGGTGGGGTCACAGAGGCAGCAGCTCTCTCTTAGCTGCGGTGGCCCACAGGACAAATCACGATGATGCAAAGTTGGCAAAGGTGCGAGCACTCAGCGGCAGCAGCTCTCTCTTAGCTGCGGCGGCCCACAGGACAAATCACGAGGATGCAAAGTTGACACAAGTGCGGGCACTCAGCGGCAACAGCTCTCTCTTAGCTGTGGCGGCCCACAGGACAAATCACGATGAGGAAAAGTTGGCAAGGTGCGGGCACTCAGCGTCAGCAGCTCTCTCTTAGCTGCGGCGGCCCACAGGACAAATCACAATGATGCAACGTTGGCAAGGTGCGAGCACTCAGCGGCAGCAGCTCTCTCTTAGCTGCGGCGGCCCACAGGACAAATCACGAGGATGCAAAGTTGACACAAGTGCGGGCACTCAGCGGCAACAGCTCTCTCTTAGCTGTGGCGGCCCACAGGACAAATCACGATGAGGAAAAGTTGGCAAAGGTGCGGGCACTCAGCGTCAGCAGCTCTCTCTTAGCTGCGGCGGCCCACGGGACAAATCACAATGATGCAACGTTGGCAAAGGTGCGAGCACTCAGCGGCAGCAGCTCTCTCTTAGCTGCGGCGGCCCACAGGACAAATCACAATGATGCAACGTTGGCAAAGGTGCGAGCACTCAGCGGCAGCAGCTCTCTCTTAGCTGCGGCGGCCCACAGGACAAATCACGATGAGGCACAGCTGACACAAGTGTGGGCACTCAGCGGCAACAGCTCTCTCTTAGCTGCGGCGGCCCACAGGATGAATCACGATGATGCACAGCTGACACTAGTGCGGGCACTCAGCGGCAACAGCTCTCTCTTAGCTGCGGCGGCCCACAGGACGAATCGCGATGATGCACAGCTGACACAAGTGCGGGCACTCAGCTGCAACAGCTCTCTCTTAGCTGCGGTGGCCCACACAGGTTCAGCGAAGGTTCCGAAGGTTCAAATTAAGGCGGGCGCTCAGCGGCGGCAGCTCTCTCTTAGCTGCGGCGGCCACACACAGAGTTAACAAGGGTTACCAGTCCGCGTTCCTCACAGTAGAACTAGAGGTTCCGGATTACTCGACGGAGGCCTCACCTGCAAGTAGAATCCCTAGCACAGGAATTGAGACGGCTGACAGGGTGAAGTCTAATGTCCCTGAGACTTCAGCAGGAGGCGCTCTCAATTCAGGCCCTCGGGTAGTTTCTTCAGCAAGCTTGGTGAAAGTTTCAAAGTCCTTTCCTCTGTTCACTCGGACAGAGTTTCGTCTTGACATCCAGAAGGAACACACTTGAAACAGGTTTCAGCGCAGCGTTTTATACCTAAAAAGTCTTTGTTCTCTACAGTCCCAAATCACTGAATCCAGCCAGAACCAGTTCGGTGGGGTCGGGGAGCACTTGGTTTACGAGGCGACATCCTGCCCTTTGAGAATCAGGGGGTCTGCTATCAGACGCCCAGTGGGAGGGGGAGCCATCATTCACTTTGCCAGGCACGGCCCTGCTCAGATCAAAGAGTCACCCCTCCCCATACTCTAAATGCCGATCTCTCTCTCCAGCCAGGTCTGACCCAGCTGGCCCTGCTGTTCCAAAACCAGACGGCCAATACACACACTAGCAAAGCCTACCGGAAAGTTTAGGCAAGAAAATACCTCGTGTCTTGCAGAGGCATTTTCGAACACGGGCTATGCAAATGATCCTTACTAAAAGATGTATCTCAATGTCACGAGCTTAAACATATCAAATTCGAATTTCCTATCAGGTTCCTGGGGGCAGGTAGGATTATGGGATGTAATACTCAGCCTGCCCATTCTGGCCTATGAGAACGGATAGCCTCACAATAGTAAACAGTGAAAGGGAGGGTAACTCGCTATTAGAACATGCTACACAGACATACTTTAAAAGCTGCTTCGGTGGGTAGCTCAAATCAGTGCTGCAGGCCCACCAGCAGTATTTGGTCTACCAGCCCTGGGCACACACAGTGCACTTATACTAGGGACTGACAGGCAAACCAAACGAGCCAATTATGGTTATCCCAATTCATACAGTTATCTTTACACAGGGAGCATTCGCGCTGTGGCACTGACTGGCAGTGGCACAGCGCCCAGAGCATCTAAATCCAGCCAACATAAAAGATAGGAAGCGAAAAGAGGAAGGGAGACCCGCGCCAATGATGCCAGGTCTAACAGCCTGTATCTGTGCAGATCTTGGATGCCAACAGGGAAAGAACCAGGCAGGAAGGACAGCAAATAATGTCAGAAGTGCAAGGAAGTGCCATCAGGGGAGCCTGATTTGATGAGAACACTCACAGGCATACCTAATCTTCTATAACGGAGTGGAACCTAAGTGTGTGTCTGGGTTCTCTCACCCCGGTGGGCTGTGTGATAATCAACCTCCGGATGTGAGGACGGGTGTAGATTAGAACACCACTGTTCTACAAAGCACAAATGCCTGTTTGATGTGAGACGTCCTCATTTTCCAAGGGGACCTTTCCACCACACAACCCACCGGGGCGAGAGAACCCAGACATACATTTAGGATCCACTCCCTTAAAGAAAACTAGGTATGCCAATATATAGGCCATGATGAAATGCCAAGGGATCAAGTTTTGACATAATTGAGGCATGAAACATGTCAACCACAGACTAAGATCTAGATATACTGACTAGATCTTACATCACTAAGTATACTTCTACATTGAAGAGACTAGGATCATTATGTCTCATAGCCTCTCACTCTGCTTTTAACCTCGACATAGACTGGGAACCCTATTAAATTGATAGCCCCACAAGGTATATAGTCGATTTTAGTTCACATTTCTCCAATATACTTACCCACTGACTGGAAAAACACTCAAACCCACAGTCACCAAGTAGCGATTAAAAGATCTCCCATAATGCACCCTCTAGTGGGGCCCGGTAGGCATTGAGGCCCCAGCCCGACGAGGAGCAAGCCCAATAATGAAGCATGCCACCTTTGGGTGGGTGAGGGCACTTGCTCATATGAGTGCATGCTCCCAGTGACTACATACAGACTCGACTTCAAGTCTGCCATAATCAGTGTGGAACAGTATACTCTCCGTTTTATGGTTCAAGATTAGAGGAAACTGTATACTGGACCTTAAATATCCTCGTCCTCCCATAAATAGATGATGTTCACCACAAATAATCACAAACTTTATATCCGGTCGAAGATTTCAGAAAGTTAAACCTGAGCTCCATCCCTGATAACTGTGGCAAAGAGCAGACAGGTTTAACTTATGAGTAAAGCATTTAAAGGTACAAAACAGTTTAAAAAGTCAAAAACACAACACAAAAAAAACCCTTGCTGTTGTAAAATGGCCCTCTCTGCAGGGTCACCCCAAACTTTTTGCCTTGCTCTTCCACTTTCTCTGACCTCATTTTTGCTGGCCTTAGGAATCTGAGCACTTAACCACTGCTAGCTAGCGCTAAAGTGCATTTGCTCTCTCCTTAAAACATGGTAACATTGGCTTAGACCCAATTGGCAATTTAATTTACTTATAAGTTCCTATTAAAGTGCACTACAGGTGTGCAGGGCCAGTAACTTAAATGCTACTAGTGAGCTTGCAGCACTGTTTGTGCCACCCACTTGTTTGTGTGGCAGTTTTAAATTACCATGTTAACCTGGAAAGTTAAACCTATTGCCAGGCCCAACTTTCCTTTTAAATACATATGTCACCCCTAAGGCAGGTATTGGACAGTGTTAGAAATGGGGGTCTCTAGTTGGCAAAGGGAGGTACCTTTATCCAAATAGGGACCCTTGCTTCTAATCAGGGTAAGGGGGATACACACTTTAGAAAACCCCTGCTTACCCCCTTGGTAGCTTGGCACAAGCAGACAGGTGTATCCCAAAGGCAATGTGTAAAGTATTAGTACTCAAAACACAGTAATACTGCATTAACCCCACAAATGCACACCACGCCAGTTTAGAAAAATAAAGTATCTTTATCTAAACTCAACAAGAACAAAACAACAAAAATCCAACATACAGGTAGAAAAATATGACTTTAGAGCAGTTATTGAAAAAATAAATCTTGAAGAAAACAAATAGCTCCACCTGGGGCTATTGTGATGTTGTTACAGCAAGAGATCCTAAGTATAGTGCCGACCGCGAGGAGCGCGGTGTTGGGCATGGAGTCACATGGACCACCAATAAAATAGTTCCTTGGAAATAAAGTCAATGACAATGCACGGCGTCGTGGAGGTGAGGCGTCGGTGCCGAGATCGAGGCTGGCTCCCTGGCTGACAGTTGCGTCGACGGTGAGGCATTGGTTCCGGTGGCGATGCAAATTCAGCGAGTTCGTGGAGGTACTCTTGGCGGCTATCGGTGCCGCGATAAGAGGATGCAGGCGATGGCGATGATGGAGTTGTGCGAGTGCTGGCATTGGGAAATGCCGATAACTTCAGGCATCGGAGCTGCGATGCAGGCCAGGCAGTGCATAGTGGACTTCACGAGAGGTGCCCCTGGCCTCGGTGCAGGTTGCAGCATCACTAACAAAAGACAAATGTTCCTTGAGGAATCATTTAGCTATAACTTAATATTTCAAATCGTCACCTATGTGAACAGAATAATCAACAATCAGGGAATTTCAGCATAAATGAATGCTTTTATATTTGATTCAATCAATTTTATCAAAAAATAGCAAAAAATATATATACATTTATTATTTTGTGTACGGCAACAAATTTGCTACTGACTCAGTATATATAAAATACACAGTAGTGACCAACACCTTTTGTTTTGAACAAACGTATGGACAGTACATCAAATCACCCATACAGTACAGCTTAATTAGTTGTTTGCATTAGTTTCATTATGCATTCAGCACACATAAATGAAAACAAAACGGTGTAGTAGCGTCGACGTTTCGGTCTCATTAACGGTCTATATGATCCACGAGACCATCTTCAGGACGATAACGTTGCACCATAAATCTAGTACAATGGAAACATCCAAAATCAACATAAGGAAAAACCCTGAGTTCAAAAATATATATCGTCGGCTCATTACTCAATTTGAAAAGAATTCCAATTCACCCTACGTGCATAAAAACACCACAAGTGCCAAGATAAAAATCACACCAAACCACCAATGTTTAAGTGTGTAAACAAATAAAACCACTAATCAACCGAACTACCAATGAAATTAATTTGAAAACAATATCCGTGCCCAAACCGATACGACACATGGTCTTACTTGATAAAAACCAGATGTCTCTCGGTGATTCTTGAACCTACAATCAACATTAAATTCGTAAAAAGATGAAACTCATCAAAACAAACACTAACTTAGTCACGAACATGGACCTCCTCTTACCTGTAACATACACAGTCTCCAAATCTAAAAACCAAAAACATATCGATATCATGTCTTAGACACAGTTATATTGGCACGCATGATATAACATGTTAGAGAATGCAGTACTCACAAAGCAGCCGCACGTGTGAATCCGCGACTTTGGCCTGGAAATGAAATGCCACAATACAATTTAGAAACTCCCCTTAGTGGAAACTCTTCGGATCTCTATAAAACACACCTCGGCATTTGTAATCATTTTAAGCGCTGACTTACTTATTAAAGATCCGGAATTAATCCGTTCTCCACCCGACTAACAGACCGAGTGCGGACGCAGAGTCTCAGATGACCTATAACCTCTGCTACGTATCACGCCCAAACGTCATAACGTGTCGGCCATGTTGGAAGTATTAAAAACGTCCTCCCGGTCCGAATATAATTATACCATGAAAAGATCAAGTCAAGACCTCTGCCATGTTTCAAAGCCAAACGTATCAGTCATGTCGAGTGTACTGCAACATAAATAGATTAAGACTGTATACACATTAGAACCTATAACAAATTATAACAAATTACTGACACTGGGACACAAGTATCACTATCCACAGTGTCAGCACTGAAATAAATCATCACTAGACAGTCAGAAATCCAAAATACAAAATACAAAATCAGAAATCGAAACCTTAACAGCCATCTTAGATGTAATAAATACATCCACTCAATCTCGATAAAAAAGTTCCGGTGAACTTAAATTAAACAAAATTTATTTCAAACCACTACATCAAGATGGAATATGCATCCAATATCCAACTATAAATTTCAGGATTAAAAACATAGAACTACAAGATAATAACTATACTATACATCTTTAATGTCATACAAGTCTTAGATATGGAATCATAATATATTTATATTCATATGGAATCTCATATAAAACACCAAATTCAGATAGTGTATTGAGAGATACTTATCCTCAGCCAGGACACTATAGAGTTGCCAACGTATGCCATTCAACAAACAAATTTAATCCCTTTTCCACAGTTTTGGCTGACCAGATCCATCTGTTCTCCTTGAGTGTGAGCAGGCGATCGACATTCTGCCGTCTCTTTGAACTCTTAACAATCTCCAGTACAAACCATTTCATATCAGAAGGAGTATGTGAATTGTTCAGATAATGTTCGACCAATGGTGCAGTTGTAATTTTGCAACGAATGCGCGATTGATGCTGCATAATACGTTTCTTCACCTCTTGTTTCGTTTTCCCAATATAAAATAAGGAACAAGGGCATTGTATGCAGTAGATGACATTCTTAGACAGACAATTTGAATGGTGTCGTAAAATCCATTGTTTTTCATTTAGGGTACAAGATTTTACCACCAATGTGGTTGCACATGCTGCACAATGTCCACATGGATAGTGCCCTATTACTGGCATCAGACCCCACATATTTTGTAAAGTTACAGGAGCGGGTTCCGTGTATGCTTTAACCAAATGGTCCCTTAGATTTCTTGCCCTTTTAAAGCGAGCCGGGGTTGTTTAAATTGCGGTTCGACTTTCTGTATAAAGTGCCAGTTTTTAACACGATCTTTTTTATTGTGTTGGACTCAGTTCCAAAAGTTGTAACACAAGTGATCGAATCATATTCTTTTTCTTGATGATTTTCACCTGTAGCAATGCCTGTCGATCATAATACCAAGCCCGTTTCATCGAATGTTTCACTAATCTATACGGATAGTTTCTCATCACCAACTTGGATTGTAGAACTTTGGCCTCTTTAAAATAATCCTCCCTTCTGGTACAGTTGCGTTTGATACGCAAAAACTGCCCAAACGGGAGATTATCCCGCAGGTTGCGTGGATGGTGGCTCGTGTATTTTAACAGCGTATTCCTCGCTGTAGGTTTTGTATAGAGGCTCACAGCTAACCGACCCTCATCATTCCAAATGATTAAATCCAGAAAACTGATTGACAGTTTGTTACATTCAATCGTAAATTGTAGATTGGAGTCTTGCTCATTGAGCCAGACATGAAACTCATGTATCTTAGTTAGAGTGCCTTCCCATATTAAGCATACATCATCGATGTATCTCAGATATTTCTTTATGTGGGAATGAAAGGGATTATTATTAAAGATCACTTTATCCTCAAAAGAGGCAACAAACAAATTCGCTATATCAGGTGCAAAAATTGCCCCCATAGCTACACCCTTTACTTGGCCAAAAAACTCCCCATTAAACATAAAATAATTTTGTTCTAGAGCAATTTTGGCACAATCTACAATAAAATCGGTAGGAACCTGGTGTGGGCTCGGTCTCTTATCCAAAACATCTTTAATAACTCTAAGCGCTTCTGTTTGGGGTATGCTTGTATACAAGCTCTCTATATCCACTGTCACAAGAATATCTGTTTGTGTATCATATGGTTGACCTTCCAACTGTGTTATCACATCTGAACTATCCCTGGTGTAAGATCGAGTAAGGGGAACAAAGGGTTTTATGAAAAAATCAGCATACTCTGCCATCGGCTGTAGAATAGATTGACAACCGGCGACAATAGGCCTGCCAGGGGATGTATGTTATCCTTGTGGATTTTTGGTAGCGTGTAAAACGCTGGAATAGAAAAATCTGTTTTATTTAAGTATTCAAATTCTTTCTGACTAACCCACAGACCCTCATGGCCTTGAGCTGTAAGATTTAGAATTTCCTTCCTGATCTTATCTGTAGGATCTCTAGGTAGTTTTACATAATGTAATGGATTATTCAGTTGTCTTAGCACTTCTGCATCATAGTCTGTTTTATCCTGTATAATAATACTGCCACCCTTGTCAGCCGGTTTAACAATTATATCATCCCGGCTGGCAAGGGCTTTCAAGGTCAGAGGTTGGTCCTTCGAAAAATTATATTTAATGTATTTTCTTTCTTGGAACATTTGTTCTACCTCGGTTAAAACAACATTTTCAAAAGTAATCAATTCCTTCGGCATAAGATTGGTTGCAACCAATCTTATGCCGAAGGAATTGATTACTTTTGATTACTTTTGAAAATGTTGTTTTAACCGAGGTCGAACAAATGTTCCAAGAAAGAAAATACATTAAATATAATTTTTCGAAGGACCAACATCTGACCTTGAAAGCCCTTGCCAGCCGGGATGATATAATTGTTAAACCGGCTGACAAGGGTGGCAGTATTATTATACAGGATAAAACAGACAATGATGCAGAAGTGCTAAGACAACTGAATAATCCATTACATTATGTAAAACTACCTAGAGATCCTACAGATAAGATCAGGAAGGAAATTCTAAATCTTACAGCTCAAGGCTGTGAGGGTCTGTGGGTTAGTCAGAAAGAATTTGAATACTTAAATAAAACAGATTTTTCTATTCCAGCGTTTTACACGCTACCAAAAATCCACAAGGATAACATACATCCCCCTGGCAGGCCTATTGTCGCCGGTTGTCAATCTATTCTACAGCCGATGGCAGAGTATGCTGATTTTTTCATAAAACCCTTTGTTCCCCTTACTCGATCTTACACCAGGGATAGTTCAGATGTGATAACTCAGTTGGAAGGTCAACCATATGATACACAAACAGATATTCTTGTGACAATGGATATAGAGAGCTTGTATACAAGCATACCCCAAACAGAAGCGCTTAGAGTTATTAAAGATGTTTTGGATAAGAGACCGAGCCCACACCAGGTTCCTACCGATTTTATTGTAGATTGTGCCAAAATTGCTCTAGAACAAAATTATTTTATGTTTAATGGGGAGTTTTTGGGCCAAGTAAAGGTGTAGCTATGGGGGCAATTTTTGCACCTGATATAGCGAATTTGTTTGTTGCCTCTTTGAGGATAAAGTGATCTTTAATAATAATCCCTTTCATTCCCACATAAAGAAATATCTGAGATACATCGATGATGTATGCTTAATATGGGAAGGCACTCTAACTAAGCTACATGAGTTTCATGTCTGGCTCAATGAGCAAGACTCAATCTACAATTTACGATTGAATGTAACAAACTGTCAATCAGTTTTCTGGATTTAATCATTTGGAATGATGAGGGTCGGTTAGCTGTGAGCCTCTGTAAAAACCTACAGCGAGGAATACGCTGTTAAAATACACGAGCCACCATCCACGCAACCTGCGGGATAATCTCCCGTTTGGGCAGTTTTTGCGTATCAAACGCAACTGTACCAGAAGGGAGGATTATTTTAAAGAGGCCAAAGTTCTACAATCCAAGTTGGTGATGAGAAACTATCCGTATAGATTAGTGAAACATTCGATGAAACGGGCTTGGTATTATGATCGACAGGCATTGCTACAGGTGAAAAATCATCAAGAAAAAGAATATGATTTAATCACTTGTGTTACAACTTTTGGAACTGGAGTCCAACACAATAAAAAGATCGTGTTAAAAACTGGCACCTTATACAGAAAGTCGAACCGCAATTTAAACAACCCCGGTTCGCTTATAAAGGGCAAGAAATCTAAGGGACCATTTGGTTAAAGCATACACGGAACCCGCTCCTGTAACTTTACAAAATATGTGGGGTCTGATGCCAGTAATAGGGCACTATCCATGTGGACATTATGCAGCATGTGCAACCACATTGATGGTAAAATCTTGTACCCTAAATGAAAAACAATGGATTTTACGACACCATTCAAATTGTCTGTCTAAGAATGTCATCTACTGCATACATCGCCCTTGTTCCTTATTTTATATTGAGAAAACGAAACAAGAGGTGAAGAAACGTATTATGCAGCATCAATCGCGCATTTGTTGCAAAATTACAACTGCACCATTGGTCGAACATTATCTGAACAATTCACATACCCCTTCTGATATGAAATGGTTTGTACTGGAGATTGTTAAGAGTTCAAAGAGACGGCAGAATGTCGATCGCCTGCTCACACTCAAGGAGAACAGATGGATCTGGTCAGCCAAAACTGTGGAAAAGGGATTAAATTTGTTTGTTGAATGGCATACGTTGGCAACTCTATAGTGTCCTGGCTGAGGATAAGTATCTCTCAATACACTATCTGAATTTGGTGTTTTATATGAGATTCCATATGAATATAGATATATTATGATTCCATATCTAAGACTTGTATGACATTAAAGATGTATAGTATAGTTATTATCTTGTAGTTCTATGTTTTTAATCCTGAAATTTATAGTTGGATATTGGATGCATATTCCATCTTGATGTAGTGGTTTGAAATAAATTTTGTTTAATTTCAGTTCACCGGAACTTTTTTATCGAGATTGAGTGGATGTAGTTATTACATCTAAGATGGCTGTTAAGGTTTCGATTTCTGATTTTGTATTTTGGATTTTGGATTTCTGACTGTCTAGTGATGATTTATTTCAGTGCTGACACTGTGGATAGTGATACTTGTGTCCCAGTGTCAGTAATTTGTTATAATTTGTTATAGGTTCTAATGTGTATACAGTCTTAATCTATTTATGTTGCAGTACACTCGACATGACTGATACGTTTGGCTTTGAAACATGGCAGAGGTCTTGACTTGATCTTTTCATGGTATAATTATATTCGGACCGGGAGGACGTTTTAATACTTCCAACATGGCCGACACGTTATGGCGTTTGGACGTGATACGTAGCAGAGGTTATAGGTCATCTGAGACTCTGCGTCCGCACTCGGTCTGTAGTCGGGTGGAGAACGGATTAATTCCGGATCTTTAATAAGTAAGTCAGCGCTAAAATGATTACAAATGCCGAGGTGTGTTTATAGAGATCCGAAGAGTTTCCACTAAGGGAGTTTCTAAATTGTATTGTGGCATTTCATTTCCAGGCCAATGTCAGCGGATTCTGCACGTGCGGCTGCTTTGTGAGTACTGCATTCTCTAACATGTTATATCATGCGTGCCAATATAACTGTGTCTAAGACATGATATCGATATGTTTTTGGTTTTTAGATTTGGAGACTGTGTATGTTACAGGTAAGAGGAGGTCCATGTTCGTGACTAAGTTAGTGTTTGTTTTGATGAGTTTCATCTTTTTATGAATTTAATGTTGATTGTAGGTTCAAGAATCACCGAGAGACATCTGGTTTTTATCAAGTAAGACCATGTGTCGTATGGGTTTGGGCACGGATATTGTTTTCAAATTAATTTCATTGGTAGTTCGGTTGATTAGTGGTTTTATTTGTTTACACACTTAAACATTGGTGGTTTGGTGTGATTTTTATCTTGGAACTTGTGGTGTTTTTATGCACGTAGGGTGAATTGGAATTCTTTTCAAATTGAGTAATGAGCAGACGATATATTTTTGAACTCAGGGTTTTTCCTTATGTTGATTTTGGATGTTTCCATTGTACTAGATTTATGGTGCAACGTTATCGTCCTGAAGATGGTCTCGTGGATCATATAGACCGTTAATGAGACCGAAGCGTCGACGCTACTACACCGTTTTGTTTTCATTTATGTGTGCTGAATGCATAATGAAACTAGGCAAACAACTAATTAAGCTGTACTGTATGGGTGATTTGATGTACTGTCCATACGTTTGTTCAAACAAAAGGTGTTGGTCACTACTGTGTATTTTATATATACTGAGTCAGTAGCAAATTTGTTGCCGTACACGAAATAATAAATGTATACATATTTTTTGCTATTTTTTGATAAAATTGATTGAATCAAATATAAAAAGCATTCATTTATGCGAAATTCCCTGATTGTTGATTATTCTGTTCACATAGGTGACGATTTGAAATATTAAGTTATAGCTAAATGATTCCTCAAGGAACATTTGTCTTTTGTTATTGATGATACCCAGTTCCTTGGGGACTAGTGGGTTGCCCTATTTATGTATTAGGTTGCAGCATCACAGCGGCATTGCTGACGGCGTCCAAGACAGGTTTTCTAACTTCTCTTAGGTTTCTTCCAGCTCCCAACTGCAGGAACAACCTCCAGAGGCCCAAAACTGGAATAGGCACCTCCTGGCAGGTCAGAACACTCTGCAATAGAGTTCAGGGGAGCTGGGGGTGAAGTCTTTGTGTCCCTGAGACTTCAGAACAGGAGGCCAGCACACTGAGGTCCTTGGAGATTCTTCTTCAAGCAGGTTCAAAGCAAAGTTCCAGTCTTTATCCTTTCTTTGGCAGAAACAGCAACTGCAGGCCGACCCCGCACAGCACACAGCAATGGGGCAGTACTCCTCCTCACCGCTCTCCAGCTCTTCTACTTGGCAAAGGTTACTCTTGAGTCCAGAAGTGATCTAAAGTTCTGGGGTTTAAGGTCTACTACTTATACCCCATTTTGTTTTTGTTCTCTTTGTGCAAGGGTCCCTGAGCCCAGTCCAAACCAATTCTGTCCTCACTGGTGCAGTATAACCACAAGGGGTGAAGACAGCATTGTACAAGGGAGACAGACCCTATTCAGGTGCAAGGAAAACTCCTCCCACTACTCTAAATGCAGCCACGGTCTACTCAGCTCAGCTCTGAGTCATCCAGGAAGGGCCAGGCACACCTCAACCCTCCCAGCGGCTGTCTACAGTGAATGCACATCCCCAGCCCCTGTCACTCCAAAACCAGACAGTCAATCCACACACAGGCAGAGACACACAGAATGGTTAAAAAAGAAAATGCCTACTTTCTAAAAGTGGCATTTTCAAACACACAATTTAAAAAACATCTTTACTACAAGATGTGTTATTAAATTCTGAGTTCAGAGATCCTAAACATTATTTATCTATCTTGTCCCAATGGGAAGTTATATTTGTAAGATGTTACAAAGTATTTCCCATTCTATCCTATGGGACAGATAGCCTTTCAATAGTGAAAAACATAATTGGCAGCATTTCACTATCAGGACATGTCACAGACACCTGTACATGTCCTACCTTTCACTGACACTGCACCCTGCCCATGGAGGTACGTTGGGCCTACCTGAGGGGTGTCTTACATGTAAGAAAAGGGATGGTTAGGGCCTGGCAAGTGGGTGCACTTGCCAGATCGACATGACAGTTTAAAACTATGCGCAGAAATAGCAGTGGCAGGTCTGAGCTACCTTTTTAGGGCTACTCATGTGGGTGGCAAAATCAGTGCTGCAGGCCCACTAGTAGCATTTGATTTACAGGCCCTGGCACACTCAGTGCACTTTACTAAGGGCATACCAGTAAATCAAACATGCCAATCATGAATAACCAATCATGATAACCATTTACACAGAGAGCATATGCACTTTAGCACTGATTACCAATACGAGGAAGAAGCAAAATATTTGGGGATAATCCTGCAAAAAGGGCCAAGTCCAACAGACAGCCTAAGGGAGGGTTCAGTGTATTTTAAAAAGTATAACATGTACTTTTTAGTTTTACATGTCCGAGTAGTGAAACACTCTTAAATTCGTTTTTCACTACTGCAAGGCCTATTTCTCCTAAAGGATTGCATTGGGATTACCTTATTACATTTGATAAGCAGAATTTCGAATTGGGAAGAGATAAGACCTCCAAGACTAGTGTCTCTGGAATCACAATTTAAAAACACAACTTATGGTGAAGTCCGATTTTAAATTGCAATTCTGAAAATACCCCTTTTAGAAAGTTGGCATTTTCCTACTTTAGCCATATTGTGTCTGCTATCTGACTCTGTTCAGTCTGGGTTGGATGACAGCTGGGCTTTGTGTATTCCATTTAGACAGCCTCACACAAAAGGAACTTGACTTGATGGCCCATCCTGGGAGATGGGAGGGTGGAGCTGGGCACAGCCTCACACTAACACATGAATAGGCTGTGTCCTGTCCACACACAAAAAGTTCCATACTTCCCTGTACTGAGTATGAAGCCCGATCAAGAAGGGAGGACATAAGTGCCCTGCAAAGCCTTCTTTGAAGTCTCCCACATTTCAAAGGCCCAATTGAGCATAAGTACTGGACCTCTGAAACCATGACCTCAGTACACTTCTGGACATGTGAAGACTCTGCCATGAAGGACTGCTGTGATGTTGAAGGCTTGCCACTCTGCTGGACTGCTGCTTTTCTGGACTCCTGCCTTGCTGTTCTGCCCTCCTGCCTACTGTTCCAATGCCTGAGTGAGAAGGACTGGACCTGCATCACTTGAAACCAAAGTGACTCCAAGGGCTTGCATCCTGATTTGAATTCTCAGGGACATAAAAGACTTCCATCCATTCTGCTACGACACCTGAACTCTACAATCTGTGAGTCTGTCCTGCCAAGTGGAGCCACCCCAGTCCTGGATCTTTGGAAGTGGCCCTAAGGTGTTTGCTTCAGCAGAACCAATGCATCCTCTTCTACAGGAGCAGAATCGATGCATCACCGCTTTTTCGGGAACAGGACTGGTGCTTCGCCCTCAGAATCAGCGATTTACCTTTGGAACTGCCGCTTCGGAACCAACACATCACCACCACTGCTTGGAGAAAATGGATGCATCACCTCTACTGCTTGGAGAAACTTAGCACCTCACCTTTGTAACAGTCACATCTCGGAACAGTGCATCACCTTCGTAACTGACAAATCACTGCTGTTGAGTGGAGAAAATTGACGCATCACCCCTACTGTGTGGGAACACCAATGCATCGCTCGACTGCCCTCCACATCTTTGTCGATGCAGCCAGGATCAACGTGCTTTAGTTGAGTGGGCCTAACTGGGTCCCTGTATCTAGCCCTCACTGCATCACAGTCTGCCTGAAGTTTTGACTTTGACCTGGTCCGACACGACCAGATCGCCCAAGTAAGCGCTCATTGCTTCTGAGCGCTATTTTACAGATTGTTCTTTAAAAAAAATCATATCTCAAGTTCTATTTATTGGATTTTTGTCATTTTATTTATTAAATTAAGTTTTATTTTCCTAACTTGGTGTGGAATCTTTTTGTGTGATGTTTTCACTGTTTTACTGTTTGAAGCGTTGCACAAATACTTTACACACTGCCTCTAATTTTAGCCTTACTGCTCTGTGCCAAGCTACCAGAGGGTGAGCAAAGGTTAATTTAGGGTTGCCTTACACTTACCCTGATTTAATTAGCAAAATTACAAAATGACACCAAAACAACAAAACAGCAAAAAATCCTAAAAGAGGGATGTTTTAAAAGATTTTGGAGAAAATTGCACCAAGAAACACAAAGCTCCAATTATGTCCAAAGGTAACAGTATACCGGGACCTAGGGGAGATTTGAGTCCAACCATGATAGAGCATTGGTTAGATACATCAAGTAGATTGGCCCTGCTAGAGCCTGGAAGTGGGACAGTTGAAAACGTTTCTAAGTCCCATTCTGAGAAGGGGCTTGTCATTTTTCTGGAGAAAAACTCTTCTCTGAGCAGGACAGACATAAAATTTAGTGTGACAATGTAGAACAGGTGATCAGATACTTTTTTGTGGTTGGTCGCCTGGAAGCGCTAGAGCAAAAGATTTGCAAAAGTACCCAAACTCCTTTTGGTGTGCAAACAATCACAGGTGTACACTTCCAATATCCCAGAATCTCAGGGCAACACTTAGAAACTCTCAGGGTGTCAGACAGAGTGCACAGCAAAATCCAGCCCATATCTAGCTGCAATTAGTCAGCTGAGATTCTTCACAGAAATGACCTCTTCAGCTTTTTTATGTTCTTGGAGCCACCCAGGGGATCGGCCTTGTGATAATGGGAGATCTTCCTCTCCTTCAATTTCAAGTGGAAGAGGATTCAACCTCCTTAGGTCCTGTCACAGATGTCAGGTGAAGGAGGGTAAGCAGTGTTCTGGTGAAGATGTCTTGGGGTGTCAGATTTATACCTGGCGTGAGCTAGTAGGTGGGAGTGAGTCCTGGCACTCCCTAATCAATGGGGTAAACGTTCCCGGGGTCAACCCTACCTGCTTTTCAGTAGTTCACATTTGCCTTACTGCTAACAGATTCGAAATGCCACGTTCCAGTGTATTTACAAGATGAAAAAAAACTTAGGCCACACTAAACTTGGGCTCTGATGATTGTTTTTGGTGTGTTTTTAGTGTGCTAGGGTAACCACCATTGTCATCTCACATCTAACACTGAAATCCTGTTTGAAGCAGGCACCATGTTCACAATGAACCCATAGACAAAGGTCTGGTAGGACAAAAGCAGGGTCCTTCAACATCATCTCCTACGCCGACGACACCCAGCTGATCCTCTCCCTCACCAAAGACCCTCACACCGCCAAAGCCCACCTCCACGAAGGAATGAAGGCCGTCGCCGAATGGATGAGGACCAGCCGCCTGAAGCTGAACTCGGACAAGACGGAGGTCCTCATCCTTGGTTCCAACCCTTCAGCCTGGGACGACTCCTGGTGGCCAACATCACTGGGAACAGCCCCGCCACCCACCGACCACGTACGCAACCTAGGGGTCATCCTCGACCCCACCCTCTCCATGACTAAGCAGGTCAACGCCGTTTCCTCATCCTGCTTCAACATCCTCCGAATGCTCCGCAGGATCTTCAAGTGGATCCCCACCGAAACAAGAAAAACAGTCACCCAGGCCCTCGTCACCAGCAGGCTGGACTACGGAAACGCCCTCTACGCAGGAACGACGGCTAAGCTCCTGAGACGGCTGCAACGCATCCAGAAAGCCTCTGCACGTCTTATCCTCGACATCCCCCGACGCAGCCACATCACACCCCACATGAGAGACCTGCACTGGCTCCCTGTCAACAAGAGGATAACCTTCAAGCTCCTCACCCACGCACACAAAGCACTCCACAACTCCGGACCAGCCTACCTCAACAGACGACTCAGCTTCTACACCCCCACCCGCCAGCTCCGCTCGACCAGCCTCGCCCTCGCCACAGTCCCCCGCATCCGGAAAACGACCACCGGCGGCAGATCCTTCTCCCACCTCGCCGCCAAGACCTGGAACACCCTCCCCACCAACCTCCGACAGACCCAAGACCTACTGGCCTTCAGAAGACTCCTCAAGACCTGGCTCTTCGATCAGTAGCAGCACCACCCCCCTCTTCCCCCAGCGCCTTGAGACCCTCGCGGGTATGTAGTGCGCTTTATAAGTGACATGATTGATTGATTGATTGATTGATTGATCCTTCAGCAACCAGACAGGAAATACCCAAGAATTGTCCTGGCATCTTATTCTCTCCCTTTCAAGTGTGCCAAAGTGTTATATGTGGCTCAACAGACCTGTCAGGCAGGATTTGACACTGTGGTGTCGTCAACAGAATGGCCTCAGGCCTCACTATGTATATTCTATTGAGCTAAGACGAGTCATCTCCTCCTATTCAGGTCAGCCTGTTGTGTGTTCCTGGGAGGAATATCACATCTTCTCCTGGGCTGAGCACAGGCTGTGGGTTGCTGGAGAGTTATTTCAAGTTAGCCTGCAGGATCTTCAGATAGGCAAAAGGTAACTTTCTAAAAGATACGTTTTCTTAACATTTATTTAAATTCTTATTAAACTTTTAGGGATCTGGTAACTTTAAAGTTCAACGTGTCCCACTTTCAAATACCGTGCACACTACCTTATGGGTTTCAAAACCTACATATGGGCGATTTACTAATATTCAAGAGAGAGATTTCTATCTGTCAAATGGATATTTTAGCAGGTAGCACTGAAGGTTTTGCACAGAAGCGGTCAAACCATAATGGTAGTCCTGAAGCCATATTTCCTTTGTCACATTAGTGAAAAGCATAATAACTGGTGTAGTACTCAGGTGACAATTAACATTTTATTATTCCATGGAGGTATTTCTGCAACTTATTATGGCATAATAGGAAAGTTAAATATGCCACTTATGGATTAACAAATGTCTACATGTTTTAGGGGTTAAAGTACAAACACTGGGCACTGGATAGCAATGCCCCAGAGTGCAGTCTAAAGAAACCACCAATAAAATTCAAGAGAAACAGAGGAGACCAGGAAAAAGGTGCCATTTTCCTACATCTGATATAAGGGGAACTTGTGGCAAAATGCTGGCACTGGCACACAAGGGGTACTTCTTGGCATATGGGACAGGCGTGGCAGAAAGCAGACACTAATATACTGGAGATAGGTCTTGGCATTAGGAAGACCAACCATGACATGGGAGGTGGGACAGGCAATCATGCCAAAATGCTGGCACTAACATATTAGAAGAAGTTTTTGACATATGGGTCACTCATGGTATATAGATTATGAATGCAGTAAATGATAACATTTGGGTTCAGGCATATTATGTTTAATTCTTGGGATAAGGGGGCACCCGTGGCATTTGGGGGGCATCAATGACAACATAATGGACCTTGCACAAGAAAGGTAATAGGTGAAATATAATCAGGGTTGGACTGAGACAGAAAATAGGCCTGGACACCAAAATAAAAGAAGCTCCCATTAACAAATCAGGTTGGTACAAAGTGGTCCACATTAGCATATTCGGGCAGTTTTGAACTTTTAAAGACATACTATGTAAGTAATGTGAAAGGTATGGGTGAGTGCATGAATTTGTTATTCCTGCAGGCAATGTATGTGATATTGTAAGGGAAACCAACATTAAAAAAACAGCCCAAAAGTCAATAAAACAGACCCACAGTGTAAAAAACACAGGCCCACACGCCGACTTTTCAGACCAGACCTTCGAGCACTGCCAGGTTGCCCTATAGGCCACTCCGATCCTGCATATGCGGGTGCCCCGAACTTAACTTTTTGAAAAAAAATATGAGACTAACCCCTGAGCAACGTCCAACTTCAGTGACTTGGCAGGCCATGTCAATACTTCAGTACTTAATGAGTGCTCTTGCAAAAGTATTTGTAAATTGTGATTTAAAATATACTATTTGTTCCCATTTTCCTCAAAAATGTCTTTGGAAGAGAACCAGTCGAAACCCTCCTAAAAGAAATTCCTCTGGCTCGCTTTGTTCGCTGAAATTCAGGGCCGATATTACCCCCACCACTTTCAAAGCTCATCAGCAATGCTGTGCTCCCACCCCACCCCGACCAATGAAACATTCTTTAAAAGTCCATGCAGCTTTTTTTTAATGCAATTATAGTGTAAGGTATATATTTTAAAAATAGAGCAAAATATTTAAGAATATAAATGTAAGGATAATATAATAATGTAGGCCTAACTATTTAAGCACGTGTAGACATTTGACTATCTTCGAAAGATAAGATCCAGTCACATAAAAGAAAAAAATGTATACACACATTTGAAAATCACAATTCGGAAATAAGGTCCCTATGTATCAACGCATTTCTACATAGACTCACAATGGGGAACACCCTTTTGCACCTTAGAAGTGCTGTAGCTGTACAGCCTGCGATAGATAGGCAATAACGAAAGTAAAGTTCAGAAAATGTAAATTTCCCGAGTCAAGGCTTCCAAAACAATTGACACCAGAAGCAATGAGAGTCAGCTGTTCAAATATGCCACTGAGACATCAAGCTGTTTAAATAAAACTCAAAATGTGTATATTATCACAGTCTTCAGTAGATCGCAGAATGGTCTCTAATTAACAAGCATCTGATAAACATACTAATGCTATATAATGTGCACTTTCAACCACAGCTTACTTTGTAAATTAACTAACAATTTGCGGTGTCTTAATGATCCACAACGAAAATTAGAATCTCGGCTGAGGTAATGTATACCTTTAGTGTAACTAACCTAATATCAGACGTCATTCTCCCGCTGACAAAGCTAAAAGGCGAATATATTAGTGAGCCGCTGGGTGGCGCTGCAACCCCACTCTTATTTTACGCTGCTGTCGTTTGCAGTGAATTTTCTTTAATTGGGATGTAGCAGAAGGAACACGGGTTTTAATAAATAAGTAGACTGCCAAGGCGAACAATGAAGCATGAGGCTCTGAGGAAAGAGAAATGAACCCATACGGGTCGAGAGTCTTTCAGAAAGCGTGCCGATCTCTGACGTACTTTTTAATGACAAAAAATAAGCAAAGGAAGGCACTTGTCTTTAGAAGCCAAGACACCTCCTAGAAGTAATTTATTGTAATGCAATTTAAAGGGGTAATTACATTCGTATCGCTACAGTATATCTGTTATGAAAAATGTTTCACAACTTTTGTGTGTACATTGTATTTTTGTGCTGCCTGCCTACGTGATGACGCTTTTATTTTGGCATTTTACAGTCATTGATTGCTTTGTGCCCAAAGTAAACATTTTTTTTCTATGCCTAACTTATTAAAGCGTCGGTGGTATGTGGCAAGGGGTCAAGAAAATACAACAGCGCAGGAATATTAGTTTTTACTCGACAACCCAGTCCCCAAGTAACATATTGTGTCGGTGTCATATTTACTCAATAAGTTAAATATCATGGGGCTTATTTACAAGGCCCTTACGCCACTTTTGCGTCACTTTTCCCATATTAAAAATGACGCAAAAGTGGCGCAAGGGCCTTGTAAATCTGCCCCCATAATGGCCGAACGCCGAAGGGGGGGGGGGGGGGGGGGGCGGGGGTTAAGAAATGAGTCATTGTAAATTAGGGTGAAGTAAAATGATGATGGCATTTTGAACGTTACAGGGTAGAAGCGAGAGACCGTGTGACCCAGAACCTGAGAAGGCACAAGGTGTGAAGGGAGAAAAGGAAAGGACAAGTGGGGAGAAGGGAAAGAGGTGTAGAAGAAACGAGATGAAGAGAGAGAGAGAATAGGAGGAAAAGAGGACGAGAAGAGAAGGAGGAAGAGAAAAGGAATTAAGGAGAGGATTGAGAGAAGAGGGAGAGGAAAATAGGAATGCAAGATATAGAGAGAGGAGTTGTGGAGAGAAAATGAGAATAAAGAACATGGAGAAACGGCAAGTGATTGGAAGAAGAAAGCGTGGTGAGCAGAAAAGAGTGTGAGAGTGTATATCAATGATAAGAAACAGGAAGACGTTGACAGGCTGAGAAGAGGGGGGCGAAAGAGGGAGAGACGAACAGGTGAAAGAGGAAAGTAAGAGGGGAGAAGCAGAAGGGGGGATTAAGTGAAGAGAGACGTGGGAAAAAAGAGAGAGGGAGAGAGTGCAATGGGCGAGAGAGTGCGAAAGAGAGAACGATGAGACAATCACGACGAGAGGAAGGAAGGCTAAGTAAGACAGGGAGAGGCAGCGGGGGAATGGGAAAACATAGGTGAACAGCGCGAGAGCGGGAGGAGGGAAGAGAGAGAGAGAGTTTGCGATGGGCGGGAGAGATTGAGACGACTCCTGCTCACATTTCCTTTCCGCCAGCACAAGCTTTGTTCGGCTCCTACAGCGATCCGACTTCACTCGTCGCTACCTGGTCACCCCCGCTCTCCCAGCATGGACCTCCCAGGTAACGAGACCTTGTTCTGCGCTTGTTGGCTCAGGCAGCATCGCCGCGCGCCACTCGGGCTGTTAATGCCCCAGATCTCAGCACAGAGGGCAGATTCAAATGTTTGTGCTTCAGGGGCAAGGGGCGAGGCAGCGTCCTGGGGCCGGCTGGACAAGCAGTGCCAGCGGCGGAGAAGGTTTGCTGCTAAGAAGCTTTTCTTTCATCTCTCATATTGCCTAATTGATTGAACTGTATTATTAATTAGCTTGTAATGTGTCCCTGGAAATCAGAGTTAAGTGACCCCGGGAATGGGTTAAAATGCAACTTGGCGCAGAACTTTATTAGTGATGAGTGATTTCCCAGAAGGAGAGCCGTTCCCGAGCTGGGGGGTTTGAGGCTGCGGGGCTTGGCTGCAAAGGTCAGTGGTTTACAGCCGGCTTGTTTGTGTTGCCCGCGGCATGCGTGTGCAGCCGTGCTGATGCAGCATGTCAGCTGGCATGCACTTGTGGGCATGTGGAAAGTACCATCAATGGCCCATGCTGGCAGGGAGCTGCAAAGCAGGTGCCCTGTCGGTGGGCGCCGTGTGACAGGGCAGGATGCGGGAGAGGGGGGCGCGGCGGACGTCTGCTGTCACCTCTGGGAGTGTTCCGCCCGTTCATTGTCTTGCGCTTTTGTTCGCGTCTGAGCGAAGTTCGAGTTGAGTAGGCACGGGGCTCCGCGGCCGTCCGGCAGCCCTTCCGAGCTGGGTCAGGCTAGCGCTGGCTTAAGGTGACATTACTTGTACGCTTCCGCCGTTTCTGAAGGAGTCCCGAAACTTTCCGGCGCGCAAGGTAAACGATCTCTTTGAGACATCGCCCGTTCCTCGGGTTTGTGAGATGCATCTGGTGTAGAATGGTCTGATTCTGTACAGATGTTGGCAAAGACTAGAACGGAGAATGTGCTGCCTTCTGTTTACCAGAGACCAGGCAGATTGTGGCGTTACCCTTCGTTATATCACTATGTTATATTAGTGTGTTATATCATGCTGTTCTATTGGAGAGGTATACCAGTGCTTTATATCAGGATTATTCTAGAGTGCTATACCTGTTTGTTATAGTATTGTGTTATGTTAAGGTAGCAATGTGATGTACAGGTGTGCTATACCCGTGTGTTATGCTTTTATGAGATACTAGTGTGATATACCAGTGTGTTATGCAGGTGTGTTATAGCATTGTGTTTTATCAGTGCGTGCGTGCGTGCGCAAACACACACCTACATACATGCATACATACATATCAAAGCTTTCCACTAATGTGTTATAAACGTGTTTTATATTACCGTCTTCTATAGCCGTGTGTTGTTATACGACTCCCTTATAGCAGTCGACATTGTTTATTGAAGCAGTGTGCTATTTCAGACTTTTGTGCAGTCTGATTTTAAGTATGGTACAACAGTTTGTGAACCAATGTGTTACAGCAGTCTTCTATGCCAGCGTGTTAAATCAGTTTGTTGTTTCAGTTTGTTATAGCCACCCGTTTTCTACCACCTGCTATACAAGTGTGATGTACGAGTGTGCGTATTGTACGCAGGGCTGGGAGTATTCTATGGGGCATGAGAGGCGTAAACTGACTGGCATACGATTGTTGGTTAGCCCAAGAAAAAATACCCACACTGGAAGAGTTTGCATTTCTTTTACTTCAGCCTCTCGTCATAAATCAGATATTCCCAGAATAAAAGACGACGAATTAAAGTCTCTCTTAACTGATGGCTGACACGCTTCTGAGGCATATTTGTACACACAGAATGGTTTATAGAGACACTGCTTTGATTTGCACGAGATTCGTTTACAACTCTTTATATATGTATGTTTCATGGATATTACAGGAGCATGAACACACGTCCAATAAATGTAAACTGTCGTGTGTGGACTTTTATACAGGAAAGCGCTATCTGGGAATATATTTTCGATACTACGTTTAGACTTAGATATACGCAGACACAGATACATGTAAACTTATGTCACATAAATGTAAACTTTGTACAGCGATGACCTTCAGTTTCACATTGGGATGATGTAGAAAACAGTAAGCTTTTCGACATGTGCTATTTGAAGTTGGTCTTTTTTTCATCCAAATTTCTTGTTATGTTAAAAAAGTGGGGATATTCAAGAATGGGGTCCGCTGACGTCTGTGGTGTGGTCGATAGTCATACACAACGTGCCACTTGACACTGTTACACCGTTTTTGGCAGCAGCGATCTGACGCCCCTTCTTCTCTCCCACAGGCTCTGTCCGCCTCTCGGTCTGAGGATTGCCCGCCTGGAGGAGCGCTGTCCCCGGGGAGAGACTCGCCCCCGCTCCGAGGAGCTCGGGTCCGGCAGAGCGCCGGCCGAGGGAAGGATGCCGGCGCCGGACAGCGGCAGCGCGGAGGCTGCGCGGGCCCAGAGCTGGCGCTGTTGTTGCGGAGGCGCGCTGCCCGGGCTGCTGCTGGCGCTGCTGCTCCTTCTCGGCGTCCCCACCGCCCTTCTCGCTCAAAACGAAACGGAGCCCATCGTCCTGGAGGGCAAGTGCCTGGTGGTCTGCGACTCGAGCCCGTCGTCTGATGGCGCCGTCACCTCCTCCCTGGGGATCTCCGTGCGCTCCGGCAGCGCCAAGGTGGCCTTCTCGGCCATCCGGAGCACGAACCACGAGCCCTCCGAGATGAGCAACCGGACCATGACCATCTACTTCGACCAGGTGAGGGGCTGTCCGAGCTCACGCTGCTCTCGGCGCGGGGCATGTTGTGGGACAGGGGGCCTCCCGAGAGAGTTGTTTCACTATTGGTAAACTTCGGGACAATGGGGCACTGCCGCGGGGCTGCGCACGGAGAACTGTAGGATACAGGAACTCTTTACAGGTGCGACAGGCGGAGCATAGTAGGTTACTGTGGCCCTATAAAAAGGGACCCTCCAGGGAAGCTGCATGCTGCCGTGGCTTTGTTACAGAGTCCATAGGGCGCGAGTCGTGAAAGGTGCGTGACGCTGGGACACTTTCACAGGGGCCACTCTTCGGAAGACCGCTAGGTGCAAGGGCTGGTTTACATCACACGCAGTTAACAACCGGTTTGAGTTTCTGTGACAGGGTACACCCAGAAAGCTACAACGTACTGTGGCTGTGCTACATGTAAACTCAGGGAAAGCCGCATGTCAGTGGGACATTGTTAAAGGGGCCGCATCCGAGACGTTTCCCGGTGTGAATTTTTTTGTGTGCATGCATTAAGACATGGAGAACACGGTTTGAGGCTTTCTCACAGGGCTCGTACAGAGAAAGCTGTAGTGTGCCGTGGTTGTATTACATGTAAACTCAGGGAAAGATGCACGACGCTGGGGCATTGTTACAGGGGCCACTCCCCGGGAGACTCCGAGATGTGAGATGTTTACAGGAGTAAGACATGGAGAACAGAAGGGTCTGAGGCTTGCTGACAGGCATCGTACAGGGAAATATGTAGTGTACTGTTGCTGTGTTACACGGACACTCAGTGAAAGCTGTATGACACTGGATCACAGTTACACGGGCCACACTCCAAAAGACTGTTGTGTGAGAGGTTTGTTTACAGGAGTAAGACTTAGTGAACAGCAGGGTCTGAGGCTTGCTGACAGGCATCCTACAGGGAAAGATGTAGTGTACTGTTGCTGTGTTACAGGGAAAATCAGCGAAAGTTGCATGACACTGGGACACAGTTACAGGGGCCACGCTCCAGGAGACTGCTGGGTGAGAGGTTTGTTTACAGGAGTAAGGCACGGAAAACAGTAGGGTCTGAGACTCTCTGATAGGGATCGTATGTGGAAAGCTGTAGTGTATGTTGGCTGTGTTACAATGGCCACCCAGTGAAAGCTGTAGTATACTGTGGCTCGGTTACAGGGGGCACCCGGTAAATCACCATGGCAGTGTGACGTTATTACAGGGGTACCCTGGAAGAACTGCTGGCCACAGGCACTCTCTCGCAGAAGCCACCAGTGGACAGCTGTGGAGTACTGGGCTATGTTCAGTGGTCAAGGGCAGAGACTTGCAGGGTACTGAGACTGTTGTAGGGATTAATAATCGATCAATCAGGGGGTTTATAGAGCGCGCTACTCACCCGTGAGGGTCTCAAGGCGCGGGGGGGGCAGCTCCGGCTCAGTCGAAGAGCAAGGTCTTGAGGTCCTTCCTGAAGGCATGCAGGTTCGGGGAGCATCTGATGCTGACTGGGTGCTCATTCCAGGTCTTGGCTGCGATGTAGGAGAAGGCCCTTCCTCCTGCTCTGCTTCTGCGGATGCGGGGGGTCTCTGCTAGGGCGAGGTCGGCGGATCGGAGGTTTCTTTTGGGTGTGTGGAAGCAGACTCTCTCGTTGAGGTATTTGGGTCTGATGTTGTGGAGGGATTTGTAGGTGTGGGTGAGAAACTTGAAGGTTATTCTCTTCTCGACGGGGAGCCAGTGTAGGTCTGCAGGTGTTGAGTCATGTGTTCGTGCCGAGGGGTCCCGAGGACGAATCTGGCCGCGGCATTCTGGATGGTTTGGAGCTTGTGTAGAAGGGTCCTGTTGACACCGACGTAGAGGGCATAGAGCCGCAATAATTAATAAAATAAAATAATTAATAGAGCCGCAATGCACTGTGGCAGGCGCTGCGTTACCTTGAGTAGGGCCCAGTCAGGGGAGTAGCTTCAGGGGGGTGTTTGGGTTGTTACACCCCCTAATAAATGTATTCTGTAGTAAATAGTTGGGAGCAGGTCCTTTTTAGTCGGGTATGGTGAGGTGTCTTTTGTATTTTGCCTAGGATTTTTACATGCACACAGACTAAAACCAGCACACACTCACACACCGTCTATCTCTCTCTTGAAGTTTTTAAAAAATGTTGGTTATTTTACAAAATATTTTGTTTTAAGTACCGCTAACAATCCACACTGCTCTCTCTTTCCACTGCCCCTTGAGCCCACCTCATGCAATGCTTCTCATATAATGTATGTTAAGCAGATATGCCACCGTAATTGTTGGGACATCTGAAGCTCCCCCCCAATCTTATCGGCCAAGCTACGCCCCTTGGCCCACTCTACTGTGGAAACGGGTAGGACCACCGAGTGAGATCAACAATGTCCGGGCACCTTTAGCAGGAAACAGCCAGAAGAAGTGCAGGGTCCAGGGACTCTTGTAAGGGGCCAAACACAGAGATCTGCAGGGCACTGACGCTGGGACAAAGGACACCCCGTAGACCAGTAATCTAATGGGGTTCTGTTGCAGGAGACATCACAGAAGAGCTGCAATTCATTGGGGTCTGTCATAGCGCCACTGCAGCAGAGCAGTAGTGTAATGGTGTTCTGTTGCAAGGAAACCATATGAGAGCTTCAGTGCAGTGGGGTCTCTTATGAGGCCACTTCAGCAAACCAGTAGTGTTATAGGGTTCTGTTACAGGGGGCATCACGGAAGAGCTGCTCTCCAGTGGGCTCTGTTATGGGGAGGCTTCAGCGGAGCAGAAGGGTAAATGAGACCCCCAGGAGAGCTGCTATGCAGTAGGGCTGTGCCACAGTGGACACCAGGGAGGACTGCAGTGCAGTGGACTCTTCCATAGCAGTCGAACACACTCTCCGTTGGCAATATACCAGGGGCTTCCGCGCAGTGAGCTGCAGTTAAATGAGGTCTGTTGTGTGGCCACTTCAACAGAGCAGTAGTGTAGTGGGGTTCTTTTATAAGAGAAACCCTATGATAGCTTCAGTGGGGTTTCTTATATTGACACATCAGCAGGGCAGCAGTGTAATTGAGCCCTGTTATAGGGCACCCCCCAGGAAAGATGCTGTGCCTTGATGTTATGGTACAGGGGACACCAGGGAGCTACAGTGGGCTCTTACATAGCGGTAAAACACACAGTCTGTTGGCAATTTTCCAGGGGCTTCTGTACAGTGAGCTGGCAGACATTTTGAGGAGCGCGTTGTGGTAGGGACCTCTTTAAAAGGCTTAAGTACTCGGGAAAATCTGGTGCTTTTTTTTTTAAAAGGGAGGGTTGAGCTATCGGATGGGATATTTGAGGACACAACAGTCACATGTGGCCTGGTGAAAGCGAACTATATGTCATAGCTGTAGAAATCTGGGCTCCCAACAGACATGGCAGTGAAGGGCCTTCTCTTTTGAGAGATGGACTTTTAGGTTAAACTTGCACTCTGGCGAGCGTCGTGTAAGTGCCTGGTGTCCTATAAACTCCATCTTTTAATTCTGTTCATGCATGGGAGGGGCACATGGTGCTGTTTATCTGCGACCATGCAGACCCCCCCCTTGTTCTTGTAGTTATGATAACATGTGATAAGAGGGTTCTGTGGTGGACTTTCACAACAGAGACACCCTCAGATCAGAGTAAGGGTTCTCTTGGTGATCTGGAAGACCAGAGTGTAAAAGAGTGATCTTTTGTGTTATTCTGTTCCTTCGTGTGGACACGGGGAGAGGGTGGCGCGACGCTGTCAGACGACTGTTGGCCTCAAGGGGGTTCTGGTGTAGACCAGTATATCCAGGCTGATATGCAATGTGCTGAGCGTCTGTTAAAAGCTTTTGCCAGGGGCGCCATCTTCCTGATAAGTAAAATAGATGTATGCACGTCTGTTACCCTGGACTTCCGAAGGAGTAGGAGGACATGCAGGTGTAAGCCATGACTGTTGTGAAGACATAATGGAAAGGCGGAAGGGAAAAGTCTGTTTCAAAATTACATTGATCTTATATTTAGGATTTTTGAGACAGAGAAGACCGAATGGGCCTGATTTTAAGCCTGGTCTTTGAGACAGCTTTAAATCATACACAATATTCATATAGAGAGAAGCTTTTTGTCAGTTGGCTCTATCCATTGGGCCGTTCAATTGTCCTTTTCATTTTGTTTTCACCCACTTGCAGCATACAACATGGGTCAATGGATCAGCCCACTTTACCCTTTAGCTCCCTTCACTTGAGTGACTGCATCAGGCCCTTGCACATTGTTCACATCCACCTAAAAATAGTTCCTTTCTCCTCAGTGATAAAACTGGTTTAACGTGAGCTTTATTTTTTCACTTCTTAATATTAATAATTTTATATGATATTACTGGCTATGTATTTTATGTGAACTGTGGGTGCCCACTTAGATGGTGATTTATTTTCGGTCTCCTTTTGAAAGTTGCTGTAATAAAGTGCTTAAGTGATACTCTTTCTTTGTGTCTGCCTGCAATTTGAGTGCTTGGTTTGGTGGTGATTTACTCTTGTCTAGTTCACAAATAATAAAAAAAAATATGCGTGGCATAACTGAAAGGCTTATTATAAAAAAAAATCACTAGCAAAGCTGCAACCGAGGTGGATTTTTAACATTTATCTTGTGAGCACATGCCAGCCATGTTTAGGTGGCAGTATGTTTTTTCATCAATGTTGTTTTGTGTCCTATGCTTGGATTAAAAGAAAATATAACCATTGTACTGGTGAAGGCCAAACCTGTTGACTGTGCCAATGCTTGTTTGTTAGAGTCGTTTTTAGATGACCTAGAGTAAGTCCTCCTGCGGAGATACCATTGCAGTAGAAACAACACCACCAAGTTCATCCATACTTAAGCAGTCATTGGAGCCCCTCGTGGCACTGCAGACCCTGACAGCATGAAGGGTAAAGATGAACTATTGCAAGGGGCGTGACCAGGTGTTTTGCTTTTCAATTCTGTGCTGTTTCACCTTTAAATGTGCAACAATCCTTAACACTTGTAACAAAGACCACAACATATGTCCTTCTACAACCTCTCAATAAAACAGAAGGGGCAAAGCAGTGGTGGCCATGGACGGACACAAAAAGGCACGCCTCTTCGAAACATGAACCAAAGTTGAATATGGAGTAAACCTTTTCCAAAAAATTGCAAATCACACTTGGGGTAAACTCAAAGTAAAAAAGCACATCGTTCAAGAAACTAATGGAAAACAAACACCTAGTGATGCCCTCTTTTGTTTCAACCTGTGAATGTGCTGTCTCCCAGGAGCTTGGATAAGGACATGAGGATTTTGTGTGTGTTCTTAGCCTGTCAGCCCTTTAAAGGTTGTTGCTGCATAACCCCTTCTTTAAAGGTAGCCGATATTTTGTATAATTGTTGGTCTTAATAAGCCAGTTTTTATTATTCAGGCCTTAAACTAAAAGGAGAATTGTGGAAATGGCTCCAGGTACATATCAGCAATTCGAATTAGAGATATGTCAACTTGTGGGTTCACAAAATTTGTTTTCTTTAATTTAGGGTTTAGAGCTGAAACTCGTGATCCCAATGAAGGGCTTTAAAATGCTTGTTTCGTATTTACATTCCATCCACAGCATGTCAGAACATTGCACTGCTGTCCGTATTTAAAAGACTTTTACAATTTGCTCCAGAACTAGTTGGAAAAATAGAGCAGAATCTTGCTAGATTTGAAACCTGGCTCGGATACTGTACTTCACTTGGCAACTTTGAATTAAAGGTTTTTAAACAGTGTTTCATTGAAATACACCAAGCAATTAAATGCAACCGAGAAATGTATTGCATTGCTTCAATGCATCGCTGGTGGAACAGTGTATTTGACACTGTTAGTTTTGGGGTCGCACTGGTAAAGTTTACATTGGTACAAATCGACCTCATGATGACTAGGATTTTTTTTTACTATTTCAGTTTCTTGTATTTCAACGACGTAAGAGCTTAAAAGGGGGGATGCCACTATTTTTTTGGGATAGTAAAATGCACGGTAAATTTGCACAACGAAGCAAAATAGAAAAAAAAAAATCGAATTAGCTACCCTAATAGATAGAATGTTTTTTGTTTCATTACAATACCTATCAAGGTGCACACACAATGGACTCACCGAGGGCTTAACAATGAAAAAGGTGAGCACGCAAAAATCTAGGAACATTTAACATATTTTTTTCATTTTTGACTGTATCTATCTCTTCGTTTTTGTAAGTCGAAAACGGTTGTGAGACGGGGACACCTCTATGCAGTATATCGAAAAAGCACAGCACAAGGTAGAATCCATCTCAGCTTACTCCGCCTTTTGTTTTTCGGTCAATGCTTTCAGCATAAAGAAAACGGCGCTGAAGATTAATTAAAGAAGCTTTCTGAGGCTTCGAAGTTTAAACCACACAGGCAGTTCTGAGATGCGATTCTTCTACCCTAAAATACGCACTCCTCTCAAATTTTATCAACCAGATAGGGCAATGCTTCATCCATTACACAAGTGCAGAAATAGCAATACAATGCCACAACAATAGTTGGAATCCTGTTTTTTTTTAGAAAGAAGTCATTGTTGTAATTACATTTCAGAATTCCTGGCTTTAAAATGCATTTATATGCATGCATATCTATAATTTTCATTTTGTTGTCTTTCTACCCCCCTCTCCTTTTGTTCTCTCGCATTCTCTATGCGTGTTTAGGGTGTGACCAGTTAATAATTCTGTCATGCCCTGGAAAATGAACAATGTAAGACTTCATGAAGCTATCAGTACAGTTTCAGGGCACGTTGATGACAAAAGAATGAATGATTCAAATATGAGTCGCTTGCATGACATACCATAGAGGAGACGTTCACGTATCAGGGCGTAACAAAGGACCCTGCAGCCCCTGCGGAGCGGGAGGCGGGGCAACATTTCAAGGGGCCTCCCAAACCTTCAAGGGGGGTGGCCGTTCAACCCGAGGCCTATGAATATCTGTGAGATATGTGAGACTCGGGTGGCCCATATCACATTTTTTGTTTGGGGGGGGGAGTTTTATATGGCGCGAACTCGACCCGAAGGTATTAGAGCGCTTTACATGAGCACCAGTTGCATTACAGATGGACACATTCCTTTTATTTTTGGGCATGGGGAGATTAAGTGATTTGCTCAGAATCACAGGATGTTCGAGCCTCCCGCAAGACTCAAACCTGGTTCCCCAGCATCAAATTCGGCCACTCTAGCCGTTAAGCCACATCATCTCCCCATTCAGTGGGGGTTGGGGTGGGCATATCGCATTCTTCAGGGGGGGGCATCACTTTGCTTTACAACACTGTCACATATCCCATTTAAAATGATGAATTATGATTTGAGACTCTCCTATATATAGGCAGTGAACATACATATAAAATGAACAGTTTCAACCACATGCAAATTGTATGTTAGGCTATTTTGTTGGCAGCCTTAGGACCACTTCAGTGTGCTGCTAACTCACAGAACAGAGAGACAAGGCGAGCAAGGATAATTAGGACTAGAAACTGACAGCTCGAAGACAGTGATGATTTTCACTGCCTTTCTGACTTTCATTTTTAATTACATTTTTTTTATTAAAGAACATAAAACAAACACAAAATTAATAAACTGGTATCTTTGGCAAAATAGTTCGTTTATGTTCACAGTCCAATAATGGAAATACATTTGCAGTAAATGTTCTGATATGTACGCCAGACATAGCTTGAAAAATCGTAAAATAATTTATTTTTCGATTCGGAGCTGTCTGCTGTGCAGTAGTAGATAAAAAGCAGATAACCCATTATCGTTTAGTTATTTTATAACATCTGGGAAGCCAAAGTGGCCTTTGCATAATAGGTATAAAAATAGTTCAATCGCATGTGTTCTGACACACCAGGTTCAGACACAGTGTGCTCATGTGACAGGCTGACACATTACATGTGTTCTTCTGAAATGTAGGCAACATCCTCCGGAAACGGTGACTCTGGCCTCTTAACCCTAATCAATCTGAAGCAATCCATTTAAAACTTTTCTTTCGGGGTGATATTACCTGAATCGAGGTGTAATATTTTCATACTCTTTCCCCAAATTTTAGATATTCACCACTATTTTCATGTTTTTGGGCGAGTTCAATGAAAGAGAGCAGGAATTGATTGTGACAGACGTAAATATGTGGGTCATGCAGTATTATTTGCTAGTAGGGGTTAGCACGTTGATAAAACAATATGTTACCTTCTAACCATCCATTTCACTCAATCACTCAGGGTGACTGAAATCTGTAGTTTTATCCGGTGTATGACTTGATCATATGTGCAACATCCTGTGCATGACTGAGTTCTCAACACCTTGCTACTTATGCTACACTTGGCAAGGGACACAGTTCAATGTTTATGCAATCAAGTGTGGAGGTTGTACACTCAAAGTGTGTGCGTGTATCTGTGTGTGGCATGTGTCTGTGTGTGAGTCACTATGTTTGAATATGTGTCTCCAATGAGGCCTGCTTTAGGGCAAGGTTAGGCAAGGGAGTTGCTTGGAAAATAACAGACTCAGGTGTATCATATGGGATCTACGCGCATAAACATTTTACCTCAAGCCTGGGGTTACGGATGTCAGTATTTTACTTCGATTAAGGTCGCAAAATGCTTTCTTCCAGTCCTGTTGTCTTTGCACTCATCTATAAAACGCTACATATTCACACTGTTTTTCACGTAATACTGTCAAGTGTGTTTCTGTCTTTAATTTTTTTTTAACAACGTTATTGTAATGCCAAGCTAAAAAAAAAGTATATCCTCACAATTTTGTAGCACACCATGTTTAAACGTAACAGTTACACTGTGAAAAGACTGCACTATTTTGTACATTAATGGCTAATCTTGTCTTTTCTTCCCCAGGTGTTGGTTAATATAGGCAACCATTTTGATCTAGTCTCCAGTGCATTTGTGGCACCAAGAAAAGGCATATATAGCTTCAGTTTCCATGTGGTCAAGGTCTACAACAGACAAACCATTCAGGTGGGTGATGAGATCTCACTGCAAGTTAAAGAACAAAATTACAGCTACTAGTTATCCACTAGGCATTGTGACATTCCTTGTTAAACTTCACCCTTGTCAGTACAACCTGCTGTTCTCTGTTTAAAGGGATACTAGAGACATCTCAAAAGCAGATACTTCTGTTCAGCTCTACTTAAAAAATAAAGATTTTTTCTGGTAATCTAAGAAGATTAAATGTATATTAAAGAACGTGATGTGCACCAATCAAATTTCTTGGCACTGTATAACATCTTAAAGGCAGATACTATATACCGGTGTGTAGAGTATTCAGAAAATATTCAGTCAATGTCACTGTATAGCATGTGACTACTCACAAGGCATGTTCTTAATGAAGCAGAGTTGATAGACTTGTGTTACATATGCCTCATTATAGTAAGGACGATGCAATTCAATATTTATAAATCCACGGGCAGGCGGCTGGGAAGGCTGACAGGATACTTGGGAAGCATATGCAATTTTTATCACGCAATTATATTAGTAGTTTGACACTGTGCTTCTTTCTAGGTCAGTCTAATGCAGAATAACTATGCAGTTATTTCAGCATTTGCGGGGGATCAAGATGTGACAAGAGAAGCTGCCAGCAACGGTGTCCTACTGCACATGGAAAGAGCTGACAAAGTTCATCTCAGACTGGAAAGGGGAAATCTTATGGGAGGCTGGAAATATTCAACGTTTTCTGGGTTCTTGGTCTTTCCGCTCTAAAGAAAACCCTGAAAGACCGGCAAGAGCCAGACGTTGGGCAAGGACACATGATTCAACAATGAATGAATCCGAAACCCCGGCAGAACTTGGCAATCATTCCACTAAACCCAGGCAACCGGCCAAGTTGGCAGAATTACCATCTAACTCGAATATTTACTTTGAATATTGGCATTTCTTCAGGAACCACCACCTCCAATTAGTCTTAGACCGCAGTGATCTTTAGGATAAATGAAGTAAGCAACCTGGGAAATTTGTACCTGTGATTGTAAAGTCAATTTCGGATTTTATTGTTGGAAATCATAGACTTTTTCCATTGTCGGTCTGAGATAAGTACTCGGATCACCGCACTTGATGTCAAGAATCATAATCAGAAGAATTGCGGACCTGATTGAGTGTTCTTGCAATGCTTTCTTTTGTGTTTGTACTGTATAGCCTTAAGACACGAATGGCTTCAGTCTCAGTAATGTATCTTTTTTGGGAATAATGAACATTACTGTGTCAAGAAGTGCTTTATGAAGAGAAGCAAATTTTGCACGATTGGAATATCCTACAGTAATACGTTTTGTGTCGTTCGTGTTTTCCTCGACATTTCTTTTTTTGGCGGTGCTGAAAGAAATGTAATCTAGATTTATCATTAAAGCAAAATATATACCTGTAGATCAAGCAAAGCTTACCAATGCACCACTGCCCTTTCCTGGAAAGATGACTCTGAAATTCATGGAGAACAATGCTGATGATTCATTTTTGAATTTGGTATAGGTTACCACTGCCCAAATGTAGTATCAAGCCAAATTTGCTTATGGCCACCACACTCAATATGTAAAGGGTTCTTGATAATATTGCCAAATGAATCTCTCCACTTTCCATCCCTGACTGTATTGGTAGCTGTATCTAGTGTGTATAGAAGTGTTGTTCACCACTGCTTGAGCCAACCTTGTGAGAACACCAAGGCGCTCACACCAGACTCCCATTTCCTCTAAATTAAATAAAATATATCTTTATTACAGTATTCACATTCTGTGCATTGTTTTGAGATACGCCCTCAATATTCCCATGCTTCATTTGAACACTTTGATCTTGATAATGAGTATGACGGAGAGAGTAGGATGGTTCCCACACCTGGTAAATGCAGTCATCACCAGGAGAAGTAGTTACCAGGTGCAATCAATACCTCTTATTATACGTTTTTATTTTTTTTAAAAGTAGGACTTACATGTGTGTATTGGGGCTTTCCACATCCCATTTTGTAAATTAAAATATTTGGTAACTTGTAATGCTTTCCCTGTTGTAATTCACCAAGGGAAAATTGTTGGGGTGTGGTAATTACCAAACATTTTGGAATTTTAGCCCATGTGCAAAGAGGTTTAGCACAGAAATTGACAATATCATCTGACTTACAATTAGGGTCTATGTGGGGATGCCTGGAAATGTAGATTGCGTTAGGAGTTGATGACACTCACTCAAAGACAACTTTGTTGTGTCTTTGGAAAGATCGGATATCTTTATATAGAGTGCAATATAGATGTAAAAAATATATACAGAAGAAGTGATTGTCAATATGTTAATCCTCTCTAAAAATCCAAACAGTATAGGGTTTCATAATTGTGAATTCATTTAACATAGTTTAACGCAGTTTATCCTAAGTTGGTACAGTGTTTACTTAATCAAAGTCACAGTGGCCTCTGGTGTGTGATAGTCAGATACTGAGCTGCAGAATGTACAATTTATGATTCAGGCTTTCAGGCATTTACTACTTTTAAGCTATTTGCATTAATTCCTCAGTCAGTTCATTCTTAAGTGAGACCTACAAATGAGACATGCTGTTATATACGTATATAATACATGGATAAACATGGTTTTCATGTATGTTTGTGATTTCAAATGGTATTCTATCAATATAGTGAGTATTTAGTATAGCCCTGTCAAAATATTAGCTGCCACAGTATCAAGAATGCTAGTATATATCAGTAAGTTTAGATTTGTTATTCTTAACTCCATATATATATATAATATGATGATGTATATATATCTTCAACGTCACATAGTTGTGGAGATAAGAATTTAAAATCTGCAGTTACCCATACATACTTACTTACTACCTTCACAGTACTGTGGTTGTTGATATTTTAGCTATTGTATTTTGACACAATTGTATATTTCTCCTCGAACATTTGCCATGCAAAGCATCAATTTGTTTTCTAAACCCTTTGTTTGGGTGATGTTATGCCACCATTTTCTAGTCAGGTTCTATTCTGTATCTCTGGTGTCTGATTCCCAGTCCCCGTATCTGGTGGTTCATTTCCCATTAGATTCTTCCAGGGTATGTGGGTAATCCGCTACTTCCTTTTTATGGTGGTTGCACTTAGGGGTGCTGAATTTATTCTGCTCATGAGTCCAAAGTAGCAGGAACACAGATCTTTTTTTTCCTAAGGCAGTTGTGAGGTGCCACAAAGTGCAGGTGGTTGATCAATTGTCTAGGCCCAGGTATGTGGAAAGAAGGCGCTGTCTGCCACTACACTCTTTCTCTATTGTATATGTATACAACATATAGTATGCACTTCTAGGGCTTGGAATTGTGATTAGATTTTTTTCAATATCTTTTCTAGTTCTGAAAATCACTGTTGTACTCCTGGTACCCCGTCATAATCTCACTCTGTTAAAAATAGACAGTGGTGCACTTAACACTTTTTTTGACTTCCCAAAAAAGCATTCATTTGTGGTTGTTCATTTGATTTGATTTTGCAATTCCCTGGCGCTGCCTATTATCATCCCTTGGTATACCTGCTTTCTTAATATCAGTCAATATTTTCTTTTGTTATGCATGCCTATGCTTTTTATACTACACACACACACACAGACACAGATATGTCTTATTTGCACATGTACATTGCACAGACATTCTTTTTAGTGAATCAAATGTAATGTAATTAGGAAAACAATATACTCTTCTGGTTGAAAATCACATTTCCGCCTGGAAAATTATTGTGAATCGCTCCCTTAATTCATAAAATAATGGTTAGAAAACGAAATTAGAAATTTCGGGTTCACCCTGCCTCGGATACATGTCTGGGAAAGGCAATTTAAACCAGGAGAACTATTTTGGTTCCAGAAAAATAGTCTTGTGTAGATGTACTGAAGTTGTGCTTCAGTCCGTTGCTGCCATCTGAGGAAGAAATGCTTGCACCTTTGAATCCTTATTTGTCCTGAATCTAGGCATATTGTTTTCGGTTAGTCCCATAGGAAGTTTTAAATCTGTAGTTAACTGCATTTAGGCATATTCGAGACACTCAGACAGAGCAGTGATTGTGTTTGTTTATTTTTGAAATGATTGTTTGAATATAAAACATATTATTTTTATCACATTACACTATCCCATTGGTGGATAGTTGAAGGTTATTTACGATTTTGGTTTTGAATACAATGGATTAAAGGAAGTGCCTCCTGCTAGGGCTAAAGGGGATCTTTCACAAACAGCATTGACCATTTTTTGTGGAATTACCAAATAGAATTTTTCAAACCTGTTGCTTGGGAAGCCACACTTTTTAAAAGTGAGATCAACAATGTTGAAAAAGTGTAAGGGGCTTTTCTTCCTTTTCTTCCATGTCATAGAGAGAGCATGAGAATGTCACAATTAACGTAACTACCCGTGAAATGATTAGAGGCTTTATTTTTGCTGTACCAGGAAATGGTTGTTTTATTTTATGTGGTCTTTGAGATTGTTGTAGCATGGTGGAAACAAAAAAGGTTAAAACGTTTTAGGATGGATCACATTAGGCCCCGGCTATGTTTTGTTCATGCTGAAGTCATCTTCCCCCATTTCGTGCTATGATTGTTAAGGGAAATCCCTGAGATTACGCCATTATACCATGTCTTGAAACTAAGGTTTTCGGTCGGGTAAAAATCTTATAATGGGAGCATGGCTGTCGTTCACACCATTTGCGACTTTCCACTATTTTTAAGCAAGAAATGTGTCCTCATATCCAATATAGATGCAAGGATGTATTTTGTGCTAAAAAAAAAAAAAAATAGTGCAAAATGCCGGACCAGCATTTAAAGAAGGGAAATGTGCGTAATGTTTTATGTATTTTGCTTACTTTTGACAAAAGAAGTGACACACATTTCACCTAGAGATAGATTAAATGAATTGCAAAGATTGCATTAAAGAACGGGCTGTATTGCACAATAAGTTTTGACGAATATCTAGTGCAAAATTATATTTGGACTAACTTTTCAATGTGAGCGTAACCTTTCCACCAACGGAAAATATCATTTTACCCTGGTTATTCATTTCAAAGGCTGGTGCAATTTACCTTATGCCCAGTGCAAAACCGTTTAGTCAGAAGTAAAATGTATACAATACTGTACATTGTGCTTGCCCTTGCATAGTCCAGAAGTTTGGTATGACCAGTAATTTAAGAAAGGGAAGACAGCGAGAGTGACTGTTTTTCAAAATATAGTTTTTTAAATTTGTTAATTATTTCATTTAATGAATAAGCTACAAATATCCAAAACTATATTTTGGCTAATTCATTTCATTAAAACAATAAATAAGTGTGATCGTTATTTTCATCCTTTCCGCATGCCAATATCTTTTTGTTTTAAACCAAAGAAACATCCACAGATATTCAGTGTCTGTCTGAGATGGAAAGTGTGGGGGAGATAAGAATTTATATGTAACACAGAGATGGAAATAAGAGTCTTGTTTGGTATGAAATGTAGTTGGAGATGGCTACACGCCATCAAATCCTCACAGTCTCCAGAATATGGCAGTCTGACATAGTGTTTGAAATCTTACAATTGAAGAATCACATATTCTGCTGGGAGTAGAGATGCATGAATGAAGGCACAGATTTACAAATCTTCAAGCAATACAGCGCAGCAAGCAAATTTGATGCAATGTGTGCGCAACGTGGAAACACAGCTCAGAGCCACATCCAAGATGACTGGCTTGCTGCCTTCATCTCTCACACCATGGTGCATTGGTGAGTGTGTGCTGTCTAGCATAAGTTTTGTACTGGACACATAACCTTCAAATAGGAATTCCTAAACCTAAAAAAACCTCAAAGATCCCACGCATTGGGTGTGTGTTTGACACTCCAGCATACACGTAATGCATCATTTGTTTGGGAAATAAACACATTTCCCCTTGTTAACGCCGTCTTCAAGTAGGCATTGATTTTTCAATGAAAAGCCAATGTGTTTGCGTTGATCCTCCCCAGCGATGCCACCATGGTGCATAGTGGCGCCAAGCAGTGCAAAGACTTTTTGCCCTGAAAAAGTGCACCTTTCCAGTGCAAACCAACGTTTTCACTGGAAAATAAATACCACATGCCGATTTGCATCACTGTAATGCTATAAAGCAGATGTTTATCATTGGCCAACTCAATTAATTAATTTTATCCACATAAGGAGAATGAAAGGCTGAGCAGACTGGCTCAGAATCATACCAGTGACCATATGGACAATAGATCCCAGCAGTGGACGCATTAGTCCATTGACTCACCAAAACAGACATCATAATGAGTATCATGGACCTTGACTGGTAAAAATATTCACACCATCTTGAAAAAATTGACTAATTCGCAAACAACTGAAGAAACATTTCCATAATTGTGTTATTAAGGTGTTCAATAAGTGATTCCTATTGCTCTAACAGTGCTGTATGTTTGTTAACAGTTATAGTATTGACCATGTGAGTGAACAACCCTATAGTGTGTGGGATACTCTTCTTTGCCCGTAAATAGATTGACAAAGATAACTCAGTATGGCATGGAATCCTCTCACAAGTTAAAGAGATTGACATTACATGGTTCACAGCTGGGCCTTTTATAGGAAGATTTGATTTCATTCTTGATGTGGACTTCTAGTCAATTTGGTTCCAGTTTATAATTTCATTCAAATGCATTATGCCAAATTAGGAAGAGTGGGTTCTAAATTCCTTATTTGAAAAAATCCTTCCTTTAAAATACATAAGTAAAACTTTACCTAAGTTGTTAACAGGAACCTCGCTTACAAATCTGTAGCTGTTGCCAGCTAAGGGAGTAATGCAACCTGGAGGTATTTGATAATATGATATCCATCTGTCAGACCCTATGAATGGACACAGGAGACTTACACTTCTAGAACATAAGCACAGTTGTTTCCTTCACTTCAAAAGTAATTTCATGAGGAGGCACTAAGAAAGATGGTTCTTGTGGCATTCAAGCAAACATCTGTGATCAGTCATCAATAATTTTAATTGCCTTGTGATGGTTGCTTTGTTTTCCCCAATTGTAACAGTGGGTGAAAATGTTTGCTGCCTTGAAGGACCAACAGTAAGATGGAGCCAGTTGGCCGCAAACCTGTGCTATCTGCCACCCTGTAAAACTCTGGCTTCTTTGTTCCAGTCCCATCTACCATACCCTTACCAGCACTGCAGAGAGACCCTTAGCCATGCACTCCGCCCAGCCCCCCACTACTCATCCTGTAGAGCCTCCACTCAATGCCCCACATCCAGATTTTACTTTACAAAGGGTCAACTAGCCAGGCATTAATATTTAGTTAGCACTATTGGAAAGTTAGTCTGCAACATGGATAGAGCAGATGAGTTTTGCCAAAATGAAACTCATGATTAACACAAGATAATCTTGATTTTTCAAATCTTTTTCTAAATTTTATGTATAGTCTTTAAACATTTGTACATAGACTCCTTCTAAGACATAGCAACTTAGTTAAAGAATTTAAATGGAAGCCCCTGACCATTATCCAACTACCGGTATCCCTAAATTGGCTAGTGACAAATTAAATACATTGTCTAAGAATTGATTAAATAAAACTTCTGACAGCTTTAATTCCACTTGAACATGCAATCCATTATCTCCAAGCTTCAGGGATTTACTAATTTAAGTCATACTAGATAATTCTATACTCCATTTATAATCTAAACTCATATTGTTGTTAATAAACTGGATGATTTACCCAAAATGAAGCTCTTTACCTATCTGCCTACAAATATTGCAAATATTTATCTGTTAGTAATTATGGGGCAGGGGAATGCAGAAAAAAACACAAAACTCTGAATTGTTATATGTGTATTGGCAGCTGTTACCACACATATTGGAGCCTACTTGTGACCAGGGCCTGAGATGTATTTTTGTTTAAAGAGACTGGCACCAGACATGGTGTACTATTTTGAAATATTCAAGTAGCAGTTGCAATTTTTTGAATTTCAGCAACTATGGTCCATGTTTTGAAGGACAGATTTGTACGCTGAATTCGTTAGAGTGTGTATTTAATTCATACTTGACATTCATAAATTTGGGTCAAATATTCCAGCCAGCTCATTTTAGGTTGGTCCTGGGTGCAGTTCACCCTTTTGCAATAGGTCCATTTTGAACAGAATAGACTTATAAACCTTTCAGCACCCGAACCTGGAGGAGTCCCCGGGCCAGCTGAATTTCTTAATAATGCTCCTTGAAATGTGTCTTACAGGAATTTAACAGGTTTACTCACATTTAAAGAATGGTAGGGACTCTGTTAATGCCATTTCTCTCATTTCATCAAGCTCATTTGTGACAAATAGCTTTTATTGTTCATGTCTGGGAGAAATGGAAATGAGAAGGCACCCTTGATGCATTCTTAGTCTAACATGGTCAAACCCTAAAAAACTTTCCTTCCTCCTCCTGTATGGTCTCTGAAAACAATATCCACATTTCCTACATGCATACAAGCAGCCTTAGAGTTGATGTCAGTGGGTGATGAAATAGCCTCAGATGTAGAGAGTCTTATTAACATAAAAGGCCACTTTATGAAAATTCCTTAAATTCCTGAAGAGGCTGATAGCAGAGCTCCTGACCACGTCAGGACTGCAAAGACTATGGGAACACTAGGACTTTTCATGTTTCCTTAGGAGATTTCAGATGGTGAAAGTAGCCAAAATCCAAGGAAAACAGGGGAATACTGGTGGATCACTGATTCCCTTGGTAATTCCCTATTTCTCAGTTGTTTCTCAGAGTACAATCCATTATCCTAGTTAATTAAAAAGCAGTCTGAGATGAATTATGAAGCAAATGTTGAAACAACAGGGTATGGTTAAGGAAAATAAATAAGCCACAAACCAGTTAGGAAAAGGTAGTTATAAAATATAGGCCACCCTTCTTGTGATAACAACTTAGAAGCTCATTGGTGATTATTAAAAAGCCTAGTGGACTCAATCATAGATTTTTTAAATACCAATAGTCCGTGAAGGAGCATGTTAAGAGAACATTTGGGGTTAAAAGAGTAACTTTGGAGCTATGCTGCAGCACGGAATAAAAAAGTTTAAGTAGTTAATCAGCATTTAGTCATTCTGTGGTCATAGGACAAACCTTCCGAAACAAAAGAAATTATTCTTAATTTTAAGAAATAATCTCTGTAATCAGTTGAAAAACATTGTGAATTCTTATGATGCTGCTAGATGTTTTATTTTTCATCTATCTGTAGTATCTTTGAAAGTGTTTGTCAAGTTTTAGGGGTATCAGTGATGGTGGGCCTCATTCACAAAAACCTCTGCTGATAAAGTCACAAACTGACTCTCTTAAGTTTATGATTACATTTGGAGAAGATCTCCAGCATTTGTTGTGGTTCACAGAAAATCCCAAAGTGGTTCTGGAAATGTAGAAAAATCATGGAGTTCCAGGAACACTCCAATATACAAAATGTAACCCAGCACAGGGAAAATTTCTTCATATATTAATATTACACAAAAGTTCATGAGAACAGTGATTTATCTTATTCTCTATCGGAAAAATATTGTTCACATTGGAAAAAACTACTCTGGCATAAAATTTAATTTAATAGCATTCTCCCTTCCCATTGCCATCCTAGAAAGGTCCATCGCTATTGACAGAAGTAAATGTGAATGCATTTACTGAGTGTGAAAGTACCTTGAAATTGGATGTGAATGCCCACAAACTAACGGGTTTGTGAGTGTTCACCTACGTCTGCTGGGTGACCCACCTAAAAATGACAACAGTTCTGCCCTAACTCACAAGTACCACAGTTACTCTATATTGACAGATTTTCTGCCGTTGTATAAGGGCATTTTACAGAAATACAACATCACCAGTGCTATTTCTATTACCAGTACATATTTTCAGGGTGTCTTTTTGAGTACCCAAGTGCTAGTTAATTTGGCCCAGGAGTGAGGATATTGGGTTCCTAAAACATGATATAGCCCTGATTGAGAATATGTTCAGCCATGTTTCAGAAACGAATTTCTTCATTTATAATGTGCTTTTTTAAGGTGATCTTGAATAAATTGATGGGAACAATCCTAAGATCAGCACGTTCCAGTGGAGAGGGTCAGGATGATAGAATAAGTGAAGGGAACATTGGTGGAGTGGATGCAGTAAGGTATTGTGAGTGTTGAGATCAGGGAGTTATAGAGATCTTCTTGCAGTGCACAAGGCAAAGGTTTTGATGAAGGAAGTGGGAAGTCAGACATGGGTACCTTTCAAGATCAGGCCTAGGAGGCTGCTGGCTGTTAGTCAATCAAATTTTGTCAGGAGAGGGAGATGGGTTCATTGTATGGGACGGTGCACAATTTTCACTTTGCTAAGGTTCTAACTTTTTCAGTTGGAGATAAGGCAATCTGTTGTAACTGACCAATTTGCACACAATGTGTTAATTCAAAAGTTTTACTATGTGATCAAATGGATGACGTGGATGGATTTTGTATGTTGCATAGTTAATACAGTTCAACTGTAGATGAGATGAAGATAAATAAGTTCAGCTTCAAATGAGTCTTAAAAGGCACTCCAGGGTTTCTGGATGAAGAGGAGGGAGTGAGGATGTCCATGGGAAAGAGCTGCGAGGAGATGATGGTCTCAGGGACAGGTGGGGGTCTGGAAAGTAGAAAACTTCACTTTTAGAGAATTTGAGTATAAGTGAATGCAGGGCCACCCAGTGACTGGCAGCTGTGCAACAGAGATTTTGCTCTGCAGTTGAGCATGGATATGATATATGTGTTATCAGAATGGCTACAGTAAGAGAAATGTAGAGATAAGATGATCATGCCAATGGAGGAGGTGTGGAACAAAAATAGGAAGGGAAGAAGGTCAGGGGGATGCCTTTATGGAGAGGATTGATGTGGGTTGGTCAGAGCACAGATGGTATTGAACAAGTGGTTGGTGTTGTGTGAGGTGAACCACTCAAGGGCAGTCCCAGAAATACCAAAGGAGACAAATTTGAGCACTTTTTTATTTTACTTTTTCATTTAATTGAATCTACCGTCACTAAAGAAATTTGCCAACCAAGACTGGGCAGGTCAGAGTGATGTTTGCAGTGATTCAGGACCTTTGTAAACAAATTGTCAGACTCATGCAGTGAATTTAGATCATTGTAATGAATAATTTAACTTCTAGAACCCCCCCAAAATAGTCATCAGTTTAACTGTTCTTTTATGGAGGGACCATTAGCATGGCATCAGAATAGTCATTTTCACTTTTAACTATCAGGCCTGTTGTAAGCAGGTTCTGACTATCAAAAAGGAGAACAGCGAGGCTTGGCAACCAGAAACGGTTAAAGGGGCATCTTTACAAGCCCCTATCGCCACCAGAGCATCACTTTTTTTGACGCTCCGGTGGTGTAGCGCCATTTTCAATATTTACAAGATGCCACTAAGCCACTTAGCATGGCTTAATGCCACGTTGTAAATATGCCCCTTTCTGCTGCAGTCCTCTGCGGCTAAGGGGCATGCAACGCGTGTTGCTGTGGGCATTCCACCACAACACCCATTGTGTTTCGACGCTGTCCCAGATTTACAAGGAGGTGTAAATCTGTGGCAGCGCCAAAAACTAATGTAATGTAAGAGCAGACATTAAAATGGTGCACGAGGAGAAATGCTTTTATTTCTCCTCATTTTTGCACTGCCAAATTTGGTGCAGCTCCGTGCTCCAACATTTTCATGTAAATATGCCTCTCCTTTTAATTAAACAATAACGGCCAGGAATAGCAGCCACATCTCTTACAGTTGCGTGCTGAAATTCAACTTGCATTAGATACATGGCATGCTTTATACTGTACAGTGGGTGCAATAAAGAGAGGCTCAACCCCCTTTGGGCATGAAATACTGGTACAGTGGCCAATAAACTAAATGTTAGATGCTTGATCCCAGTCTGATAGAAAGGGCCATAAATACCAACTGGAGGTCACATTCTGAGGTGGTCCAGGTGGCCAGGTATGTTGTGTGTGTGTGTGTAATCTAGGATGCCACTTACTACTAGTCATTGTTTAGGCATTATCTGCTCAATGCAACTGGTCAGTTGCTCTGGTATCGCGTTTATGAATGCAGGCGCTCTGCTGGCCTTTGTTTCGGTTTATCAGTGTGTGCATCTGACTCGTCGCTTAGGCATTACATCTTTAGGCCATACTCATTTCTTAGGCATTACATCTTTGGGCCATATGTGATTTACTGCTGCAATCTTCCAGGTGTGCTTGAGGCTGTTCCATATCTGGTGTTTCCATTACAAGAAGCGCTAGGGTTCAACAGAGGGCAGTTTTGTTATGTTGATCTGTTAACCCCTTCGGTGCGCGTGACGAGCTCAGCTCGTCATGTTGCGCGGTAGCGCTGTGCGCATGACGAGCTGAGCTCGTCACGACCGCACCCGCGATCGGAATGTCCAGCACACGAGCGGAATTCCGATCACGGTCAAGGGGTTAAAGGGTGACTCTGAAACTGTAACAAGTGTTTTATTGTGACTTTGGGTAGCTCAGGCAACAGTTACTCTGCGGTGTGCTGGACTACTAAAAGCGGGACGCTTTTTTTAAATCAATTTGATGCTAACATTTCCCCTTCTAGTTGAGTTATCAACTACAGCCCTGGCTGTCTGTGTTCATGTCTTGCGTGTGGGGGGTTCCCTGTTTCTGGCTTGTCGTGTGAGTGGTTTCCTTGGCTTTGGGTATCCTAGACAGAAGTATTCCCCTAATATTCAGAGTAGCCTTCTTCACACAGGCACATATTATTTGCTGGATACAGCACAGCAAGCTTTAAACCACTGGTAACAAGGCCTTTCATAGGCCTGTGATCCATCTTTAGAACTCAGGCTAACCAGCAGGTAAACAATTCTTTGTTTGGGACCCTCCTTCTTTAACCATGACCTGCTGTAGGTTGGGCAGTGCTTGGATGGCGGTTGACAGCATGTCATTGTAAAGGTCGTTCATGGGGATGAAGGTACAGCACGCTGTACCTATCCTGCTGCATACGCCCCCTTCCATTGCAGGTATTAAGTCCAACACATACCGATGCTGCTTCACCATGAGGCAGATGACACACATTTCTTCTTTAATTGTGTCGAGGCCATTTTCGGTGGTGTTCATCATTTTCAGGAGTTCCTACCTGGTGATCTGCAGCCACTGGGTGTTGGTTGTGGTTTGTGCGGTGAAGAAAGAGATTGACCCTACTGCACCTATTTGTACATCAGTGAAGAACGGCAACTTTTCAGGAATGTTCTTGAATCTGTCCTAACCAAAGTACTGAGCTAACCTTCTTTTGCATACTTGATGTAGAAGCACTGTGCCTTTGCTCATGGGGTGATGATGCAGTGCGGAAAAATCTTCTCTGGGTATGAGAAAGCAGGGTGTGTAGAGGGTGACCAGTGAGCAGACCCCTCTCCAGTCTGGGACAAGCTGGGTGTAGGCATGCTCACCGCATTACCAGTAATAGTCCATTAAGGAGGAGGTGCCCCCTGGCATATCATTATTATGGGTTATACTCCTGCAATTGTTGTCCACTCCAACGGCTATCATCCCCTTCCCACTAAAAGACAAGGAATACATTTGTAGTTTCCTGACTACTATGGATTTCTCCTTACACTCTAGCCATATGTACGCTCCTGCCTCTGAGTTCCAGGTGTCTTGGAATTGCGTCAGAAGAGTGTCATTCGACCCGCCCCCATGGTTCCTGTTGTTACTTCTGTTCCCCAAAATGACGGCCCTGCAGGTGAACTGAACGTTGGGGTTCCACTTGCTGTTCATAAATGCAGCTCCAGATACACTAAGGGCTAGCTTTGGTCCACAGGTTGGTACTTGTGTGGACATGTTATTATACCTGGCTGAGGGCTTGGTAACCTCCAAGACACCCTTGTGGGGCTGGCTTTAGGGCCTGTATTCCAATACTGTGTCTGGCCTTTTTTCTTGAGCTTGTCTAGCTTGGACTGGCTCTCATCCTGCTCTCTCAGGATGTAAAGGACTTTGGGTATGATGTCATACTTGGTTAGGTTCACTGTGACCTCCTGTGGTGTTATAGTGTTGGGCTGATGTTTGGCTTCTATTCACATAGGTACAAGTGTATGAGGCACACAGTTTTGCTGGATGGTACCTCCTGAGACAAGTATAGTCTATATGTGCCTACTGCATGGGGTATCAATGAGCAAACGTAGCAGGAGTTGGTAGATATTTGGCTCCCCACTGAGGTCATGTGCTGATACCAGGTGTGTGCTAGTGTGCTGTGTAATGCATGTGGGATGCTGTTGTGTGCGGTTAAGTTGTATGTTAAATGTGTTAGGTCCCAAGTAACTCACGCTGGACCACTCTAACTGGGGACCTTGCCTGAAACTTGACCTTTTCCTGTTCGGTGCTACATAGCTTAAAAAACATCAAAGCACAATACATAGATGTATGTTTTCAGTCTGAGTATGAAAGATTCAACGTAAAGTCAGGGGAGGAGCACTATGGGCGCTCCTATCCTCAAAGAGTTTGCAACCTACGGGTGCTTCTATCTCCAAAGTGCTCATGTGTTCATAGTTCATGTTGGAAAAGTCTGTGATGGTGACTCCTTTGGTGGTGGTGGTAGTGATGGGTCCAAATGAATGTCCAATAGGTGTATCCCTGACCCTTTGCCTTCGACCTTGACAGCTGCAGGAGTTTAAAAGATTACTTTGAAGGGCCCTTCATACTTGCTGTCTCTCTGCCTGTGATGGAAATTTCGGATTAGGACTTGGTTGCCGGGCTGCAGGATGATGTAGAGTAAGTTAACGGAGGTGCGCACCGCCTTCCTTTTGGTAGCCAGTTTAGAGAGGAATCTGTAAGCTTTGGTCAATTTAGAGAGATATATATATACATTTCATTACCTAGGGCCTCGGGGCTCAACTCTGTGCTTCGTTTGGTTCTGTTCTGAGGTATTAGTGTCCAAACTGATGTACCAGTGACTAGCTGATGGGGTGGTTAAGTGGTGGTCTCTGCTTCAGGTGTTCCTTAGAGCAAACAGGGCTAGGGGCAAGCAATGCAGTCATTTCTTACCCATGGTGGTGCACAGTTTTCTGAGCTTGTTTTTTAGCAGGCCATTGAGGCATTCCACTATGCCATTGCTTTGGGGGTGGTATGCTGAGACTAGCTGGTGGGTTAGGCCCCTCAGAGTACAGATGTTTTTGAACTTTTTGTTCAAGAAATGTTGCCCGTTGTCTGATCAGATGACCCCCCACCTGGGTATGACTTCCTGAACCAGGAAGGTAGCTGGGGGTTTACAGGGCCCCCTTCTATCCCCCTATAAAAGGGTCAGACCATCACAATTAGATATCAGTAAGTGGCACATCTCTCAATCATGTCAATGAAATCTATGTACAGTGCCTGGAATGGCCCAGAAGGTCTCAGGATAGATGAGGTTATGTCCTTCAGTGTGGGTTTTAGATGAGTGCAGCTGACATACTGTGTACTCATTCAGGTGCATTGAAATCATTTCTGCCGCGTGATTAATAAACTAGCTGTATATTAGCAAGCATGCTCTCTACAGGGTTGTGTGCCGGGAGGTGGAGCTGCTCAGGACTGTGTAGAATAGGCTTTGGTGCATGAAGGATTTCCTTGTAAAAGTGTCCCTGTAGATGAGATTGTGGAGGGTCTGTGTATATCCCCTAGATTCCCAGAGTTCTTGCTCATGTGGGAGAGCAACTTCCTTTATTTCCCTAAGCCACAACCTAGCCATCTCAGTGTGTGGTAGTTCAGAAGGTGGTGAGGAGTCCTCTGAAGGTTGCTTCTCAACCTCCTGTACTGGGAACTCATGGATTGCTCCTGTGGCCCCATAGGCTGCCTCCTTTGCGGCCCATTCAGCAAGCGTGTTGCCCCGGAAGACAAAGTACTGGTCTCCTGTATGTGCGGTGCACTTGACTGCTACTTGTTTCAGCAGTATCAATACGTTGAGGAGGAGTTCAAACATATCCCTGTGCATTACAGGTGTGCTGTCTCTTCCATCTGCTATACTGGAATGTACGGTAAGTGGAACATAGGCTGAGTCAGAATATACCTTGATGGTGTGCCCTGCGCCTTGTGTAAGGGCCTTAATGATTGCCACCAAATCGGCTGATTGTGCAGAGAGGCACGGGAGCAATGTCAGCTATGCTGTGATTTGCAGAGAATCTGAGGATGTCTGATTATCTCTGGGGACCACTGCTACCCCTGTGTGCCTAACACCATTTTCTTGATCAATGACAGAGGAGCCATCTACCAACATGATTTTGCTGTTGGGGATTGGGTCTTTTTCTACCTTGGTGAATTAGTTTGGTGCCTGCACAGGGCAGTTCTGGACTTCCTGTCCTTCTTGTACTTCATGGGCAATGGAGGTGGCTGGGTTGATGATATGGCACCTCACTATGTTGAACACTGGTCTGGATAGCATAAGCTCATATCCTGAGACCCGTTGGGTGGTCAGGGTGCCTTTACCTTTCTGTATGATTGCGAACACTGCGTGTTTGGTGTACAGTGTGAGGGGTACCCCATGACAATGGAGGTGCTTTTGTTCAGCACAAAGGCTGAGACAGCCAGGGCCTGCTCACAAGTGAAATGTCCCTGCATTCCAGAGTCAAGTTCTCTACTGTAATATGTGATGGGTTTGTGTCCTAAGGGGTACTTCTGGGAGAGTACTGCCATCATCACCCATCCATCATTATGGCAGAATAGGGAGAACTCCTTGTTATAGTCTGGTGTCCCAAGCACAGGTGCATTTGTGATTTTTTCTTTTAATCGGGTGAAGGCCTCTTGCATCTCAGGGTTCCATGTTAGTTGGGTACCACTGGACTTTGCATTCTTTATTGCGGCCAGCCAGGGGCCTACGAGGGTGCTGTAGTTAAAGACCCATTGCCTGACGTAATTGCAGAGCCCGAGGAATCTTTACATCTCCTTCTTTGGGGAGTTGCCATTGCTCTAATGGTGTGTGCTTGCTCGGGTGTGACCCATCTTCCTGAGTCTGAGATCAACTGACCCAAATAGCTGACCTCCTGTTGAACGTATTGTACTTTCACCTTTTCCACCTTGTAGCCTCTTTCTGCTAGAGTAGTGAGGAGGGTTATAGTGTCTTGTCTGCATATCAGCTCAGTGGGGTTGCATATCAGGATATCGTCAGCATACTGTAATAGGGTGAGGTTACATTGGAAGTTGAACAAAACATAAGGATCCACCTCTAAGGAGGGTTCTCTTGACAGACTGTCTCACTGTGTCAAAAAGAGTGTGGGGCATATTAGCAAGACCGGCGATAAAATTATCGCTGTTTTAGCGGCAGGAAACTGCCGCTAAAACGGCGATAATGGGCTTGCTAATATGCATTATAGAATTCCAATAGAAGCCCAGGTTAGATGTGCAGGACATCTAACCTGGGCTTCTATTGGAATTCTCAAGGGCATATTATCAAGCCCATTATCACCGTTTTAGCGGCAGTTTCCTGCCGCTAAAACAGCGATAATTTTATCGCCGGTCTTGCTAATATGCCCCTGTGTTTCCTATCTTGGTTGGACGCACACAGTGTTTGCTTAAATACCCCTCACACACCAAAAGGGCCCTTGGTGTCATGCTTCATCATAGGGTTCTTCCCACCCCGCTGCGGGACGGGGCATGCTATGACCTGCGACTACGCAGGAGCACTGATCTTACAGTGCTATGTGTGGTGTAGGGGTAGTGAGAGGAAGGGTCAAGAGTGAATGCGAAAAGTGAATTTAAAAACGACCTGGCCTCGTGGACTTAAGAAACTTTAATAGGTCGTTGAGGCTGGTGCTGTTAAAAGTGGTGGTTCGGAGATGTCCTGCGTGTAATGTGCGGATACTCCTGATCATGTCAACATGTTTCGAAGCATCAAGGCTTCTTCATCAGGACTGGGAATGATCCCTTCAGTACTCACTATGTTGCTATCAAGATGTGATGAAATAGTGTGCTATATACAGAATAGTGAAAAAATGCAAAATATCATGCACTTTATACAGTACCCAATCGGTATTTCTAAAATGTAAGTCTGAAAAGAGAAAGAACAATTAGTTATACAATTGCGCCTCCCAATGCGCAAACACTTGTGCCTGTAAATACAAAGCGCCACAATGTGACTGTAGTGTCATTAGCCTTAGTTGTAACTTGAACATAAGTGCCGTGACCTGTGGGGATAAATAAGACAAATAAGACACACACACATAAAACAGAAACCACACACTCTATACTAGAGATCAGAATAATTGAAAATGAAAGTGGGTAAGTATGTAAAACAAACACACATAGGTAGATACATACTAGGGTGTGTAGGAGACAATGCTCCATGAGCCTTTTTGAACGGGTGGGAAGGGTGTTGCCACTGTATTCTGTTTTGTAAAAAAGGAGGGAAAAAAAGTTGTTGTCCATTGCTGGTGATTCAACGAGATCCTTAGAAAGGCTGTATACCACTGGTTCCCTAAACGGCTATGCCGTACTTACATAGTAGTCAACACTGCCTCGCTCAAGTTAACGCCATCCCGCGGCTCCGTGGTATGAATGAGTCCGCAGGAGCGGCTCTATTTATGCTGCTGGTGATTGGCACTTAGTAAACAAAATGAATGGACCTGTGAAGATGTACGTGGTCATCCGGAAGTGAATGTCCGATCACTTCCGGTGGCCGGGATGTAATACGCACTAGAGCGGTAGCCTGCCCCGAGAAATATCCAGCAAGAAGTCCAAACGGAAGTGACTTAGCCTGCGAGATCTTGAAAGCTAGAGCGATAACCCGTTTGTACCGCTGTAAAATAGGAAGTGGATTTAATTTCGAAAGTACCAAATAGGAGTTCCAAAAAAATGTTTTAGTGGTCTCTTATGGCTGCAGATTTTAAATGATTTAAAAATGAGCAAAGTAAGTCTAAATACAAATTAAAAGGCAAAAAGAACATTTAAATTACGCTGAGGTTAGTATTGAGTATTGACTAGCAGTTGTTAGGTACATGTTCCGTGGGGCGATATGCATAAAGAATCCTGCTACCGAATCCATGCGGAGAGGATGAGATCTTATTAGAAAGGCCACGGCCTAAGAATTTTCTATTATGAGCGTGAAAGGCTCATGGCGTGGTGGAGCTGTTTAGAGGTTTGTCCCTTTCAGTATGGGGAGGTTTATTATGAGAGAATAGTGGCGTGTATCAGAACCTTTTAGGTTCTTGTCAAAAGACCCACAGAATGGGAGAGTTACCTCAAGAGCACGTATGGCTCATGGCGTAGTGGTGCTCGTGGCGGCTTTACCACTAAAGGTATGGGTTCATCGAAATAAAGGAAATGTAAAAAAAAATTTGGAGATAGTGGCGTGTCTCAGAACCAGTGGTAGGCTAGCCCCCACGTGGGGTTATTATTGCATGGACTTGTAGAGTCTCCTAAACCCAGGAGCAGTGTGCCTCGATGCTAATGTTGTCTCTACATTGGGGTTGTTCCAAGGCAGGGCCTTAGAAGGTTTAAGACAGTTGAGCCCAAGGTATGTCATCGTTAAGACCAGTCAAGTGGGTGCCCAGACGGAACACCCATCGCTGTTCTTTTTCCAGCAGGCCATTTTCGTTGTGGAGTTGCTCAATTACGGTCCACTTCAAGTCATCCACGTTGTGGGCCATATTTAGGTATTGACTTGCCATCTTGGTGGTGCTCTTTTTGCAGCGGACATTACTCTTGTGTTCGCCGATACGTATCCTCACCGGTCTTGGCGTCATGCCGACGTATTCTAGTCTGCATGGACACGTGATCATATATAACACGTTTCTGCTATTGCATTTTGTGAATCTTCTTTGCTCCCAGACTGAGCCATTCATGAACGTGATGTTTTTGCTTCTTTTTGTGAGGTTGCATGTGCTACAATTACCGCATGGGTAGTGACCCTGTACAGGTGGAAGGGTAGTAGTGGCCAGGTCCCTTATAGGTGTCACGCGTGGTCTAGTATGGACCAAGATGACCTTCAGATTCCTGCCTCTCTTGCGGGAGAACATGGGTTTCGGAAAATTGAGACTTCCACAATTGAGAATTCTCCAGTGTTTATTCACTATTTTTGACACTTGATTGGAGTGAGTGTTGAAAGTAGTTATGCAAATGGCTCTTGTTTCCTGTTCTTTGGGAATGCGGTTTTCCAAGAGAGTGTCTCTTGTTGTTTCTTGCCCGTTTCAACCCTCTCTTTACAATTCGTTCTGGATAGTTGCGCTTTAGTAACTTACTTTCCAAATTGGAGGCTTGTTTTTTTAAATCTGTGAGCTCGGAACAGTTCCTCCGTAAGCGGAGGAACTGTCCATAGGGGAGGTTGTCCTGAAAGTGTCTGGGATGGAAACTGTTGTATAGTAGTAGGCAATTCTTTGCCGTCGGTTTGAAATGTGTGGTAGTTTTGAGTTTGCCACTATCCGGATAAATGTTTAGGTCAAGAAATACCAGGCTTGTGTTGGAAAATGTATGAGTGAATTTCAGAAAAGTGTTTTGTTGGTTGAGCCATACCATGAAAGCTCCGATGGATTCGGCGTCACCTCTCCATATCACCAGCACATCGTCAATGTAACGTTTCCAGACAATGATATTGTCATGGAACGGGTTGTCTTGATGTAGTATATAGTTGGTTTCTAGTTGGTGTACGTAGAGACCAGCCAGACTGGGGGAAAAAGTGCTCCCCATGCTGGTCCCGTGTTTTTGTAGGTAGTGTACCCGCTCGTACAGAAAGAAGTTACTTTTCAGGGCCAGGGAGATGCATTCCATGACCATGTTGCGAGGTGTATGGTAGTCCCATGTTGTGGTAAATAGTACTTCCTCTATGATGTCCAGGGTTTCATCGTGAGGTAAGCTAGTATATAAGCTTTCGACATCAAGTCCCAGTAAGAGGTGTTGATCTGGGTCAAAATGCAGGTCCTCGAGAAGTTGTAACACGGCCTTGGTGTCTTTTAGATAGGTGTCTGTGTTCTGAACTAATGGCCGGAGGAATGCGTCGGAAAACTTGGAAAGGGGTTCTAGTTTAGAACCGATCCCAGACGCAATAGGGCGACCAGGGGGGTATTCCAAATTCTTATGGATTTTTGGGATGGTGTAAAAGTATGGTGTCTTGGGTGATTTCTGAATGAGGAAATCAGCCTCCTTCCTCGATACCCAGTCATGTGCTGTGGCTTCTTCGACCATCCCCACAATCGTACCCGGATCTCCTCTGTTGGGTCATCACGGAGGATCTCGTAGTTCCTTCGATCTTCCAGAAGTTTCCTGCATTCGGTGTCGTAATTGTGTGTTGTTTGAATAACAATTGCACCCCCTGTATCAGCAGGCTTTATGACCAAGTTAGTGTTGTCAGCCAATTGTTGTAATGCTTCTTTTTCCAATCGTGTGACATTCTGGAAGTTTTTTTTATCATCATTAGGTATACTGGTCAGTTCCTCCAATACTGCTTTCTCAAAAGCAAGTAATTCAACTGGCAGTGTAGAGTCCAAAGGGGTGAAGGTGGATTTGAGTCGTAATCCAGTGTCCGATGTCTGCTCCTCTGTTGTCTCAGTTGTCTCTATGTTAGCAAAGAAGGCCCGTAGTTTTAATTTCCATATGAACTCCTTCATTTCTAGGCAGAGTTTAAATTTGTCCATCTTGTTAGTGGGGACAAAGCCGAGGCCTTTTTCCAGGACATGTTTTTGGGGCTCTGTAAGTGTGTACTCTGTCAAATTGACCACTAATTGCCCCTCCTGCTGGTTGATGGTTGGTTCGCTGTCGCTGTCATACTCCTCGTTGATACTCTCGCTACCTCCCCCAACTCGTTGCTCCAGTGGACCTGGTTGCCTCTCCGGTTCCTTCCTCTCGGTGGTCCAGGGCGTGCTCCTAAAAAAGGAGGCGGTCCGTAAAAGTTATATTCTTGTGGTGGTGGGTTCCAGTGTTGGAATGGGCCTCCCATCGGTGGCAGGCCGTAAGGATAATGTGCGTAGCCGGGTGGTCCTTGGTAATGGTTCCAACCTCTTCCTCTTGGTCTGTAGGGTCTCTGGTATTGTGCTCCTCCTCTCTGGTTCCTCGGGTTGCTGCCTCGGCTGGAATAAGTGTCGCTTGAGCCTGCATTGGACAAATCACTGTCCGATCCTTGTTCACTGTGGGTCTCCTTGGTTACATAATCATCCCGTATGTAGGGATAGACACGTTTGTGTCTGAAGGCTGCAGTGTCTTTTTTTAGTTTCTTGTATTTACTCTGTTTCAATGAGATTTCGTACTCACTCATCTGCTGGTTGAGTTCGTCCAGCCTCTTCTTCAAAATGGTGGTCGATTGGTAGGTCTTCAGTTGGACCTCAAGTTTCTGTATGTCGATCTTAAGTTCTTGTGCCAAACGGGTGGCCGTCTTGATGATAAGGACCAGCCAGTCCCTTGTACAGTGCCACGGTATTAGTGACCAATCCTTTTTGAAGGATTTGTCATGTTGAAATATGAAAGGCTCATTTCGGACTATCAGGCCTTGAGGTGCTGCGTTGGCCCTGAGGTATTCTGTCATTAACAGGCCATGCAAAGCAGTCTTTATCTGGGTTCTCCTCAGATTCGCCAACTCATCCCAGTCCGCATTGCTCGGACCCGGATCCGTGCTGTTTAGTCCCTCAAACGGATTGAGGGCTGCCAAGATTCTGTCAATTTCTTCTTCATCAAAAGTGAGGCCTGCTGCCTCTGCCATGTCGTCAGTGTTTAAATGAGTGTGTGTCTCCTGAAAGAGTGTGTGTGTGTGTGAGCAGGGATATGTCACCTTAAAAACTAAGGGGGGATATTCGGTACGCTGGCCGTTATCTCCCAGAGACCAGGGTTACTGGGTTACTCCCACAGCTGCACGCTGTCAAAATAGCTACAAAAAAACAAGATTAGGGAGTGAAGAGGTAGTGTCCTGCTTGGACATTGGAGGTGGATATGTGTTTGCACATTGGGAGGCGCAATTGTATAACTAATTGTGCTTTCTCTTTTCAGACTTACATTTTAGAAATACCGATTGGGTACTGTATAAAGTGCATGATATTTTGCATTTTTCACTATTCTGTATATAGCACACTATTTCATCACATCTTGATAGCAACATAGTGAGTACTGAAGGGATCATTCCCAGTCCTGATGAAGAAGCCTTGATGCTTCGAAACATGTTGACTTGATCAGGAGTATCCGCACATTACACGCAGGACATCTCCAAAACACCACTTTTAACAGCACCAGCCTCAACGACCTATTAAAGTTTCTTAAGTCCACAAGGCCAGGTCCTTTTTAAATTCACTTTTCGCATTCACTCTTGACCCTTCCTCTCACTACCCCTACACCACACATCGCACTGTAAGATCAGTGCTCCCGCGTAGTCGCAGGTCGTAGCACACTCCGTCCCGCAGCGGGGCGGGAAGACCCCTATGATGAAGCATGACTCCAAGGGCCCTTTTGGTGTGTGAGAGTTATTTAAGCAAACACTGTGTGCGTCCAACCAAGATAGGAAACACACTCTTTTTGACACAGTGAGACACTCTGTCAAGAGAACCCTCCTTAGAGGTGGATCCTTATGTTTTGTTCAGATTCCTAGAGGAGGACGTATCCACCTCCAATGTCCATGCAGGACACTACCTCTTCACTCCCTAATCTTGTTTTTTTGTAGCTACATTGGAAGTTGGACAGGTCATGCCTGAGGATCCTGCTAGAGATACCCTTGAGGCAACCTTTGAAAGAGCAGGTGTGCTCCTCTAAAGGTGAATTCCGTTAGGTACTGGCTGCCAGGGTGAAGCAAAATGCTGAAGAAGGCATTTTTAACATCTATAACTGAGAAGTCCAGAGCCTAAATTGGGATGTTGGTCAGCATGATTGTGGGTTCTGGTACCACAGGGAACTCTGGAGCCACTACATAATTTATAGGGTATAGGTCCTGTACTAGGCACCAAGTTCCCCCTCTGCCTTCTTCATGGGGTGTATGGGGGTATTACAGGGTGGCACCCTGCACAGAGTACTCCCTGATCAATGAAGGCCTGTATTGTGTGGGCTATGCCTTTCTCTGCTTCCCTATTCATTGGGTACTGTTTCACTCTGAGGAGGATGACTCCTTCCCTGAGTGTGATCTTAACTGGTTCGGCTGTGTTGATGACCCTCACGTCATGTGGACCAGTTGCCCATAGCTGTGGGAGTACCTTTGTGAAGTCTAGATCCATGAGGGATGTGGCTGTGATGACAGGCATGCTGCAGTTTGACTCTGATGTCTATGGGATCTTCAAAGACTATTGCTGAGGCTTCTGGGTAGTTGGCAAACAGTTGTTCTTCTGATATGTCCCATACATGGAGACCTTAGACTAGGAAAATACGCATGTTCATGGGACTTGATCAAGACTCCGTAAGTGGGTCTGATCTCCACTGCCTCGGCTGTCAATAGTTCCCCCTCCTGGGGCTCCTACACTTTGTGCCATTCCCTTTGGAATAAGAATTGCTTGGCCAGCTGTACTTGTCTATTAATAGTGTTTAGGCATTGGCAATGAGGGTCAGGACTGCCTTGGAGAATTCAGCCTGGTCTGTTGGTGAGACCCAGCATGTGTCACCCTTACCAAAGTTGGGTCTTAGGGTTATAAGTCATAAGAGGGAGACCCCGGGGAGCTAGAGCTTTCTTCGTCACCTGTGTTTGCGGGATCGCTATCTATGATGGCTAAGAATCGCCCTGATAGTCACCCTGCCTCACCTGACCGTGGAAGGGCTGAGGTCTGGCTCGGCTGTGGGAATAGCAGTACCCCAAGGCTGGTGTTGCAGGGGTAACCACACACATGCTGGTGTATGGAGGAGAAGGAGCTGCAGCCTCAACATTGGGCTGAGCTGAGGGGTCCTGTACTATCCTTTCTTTGAACAGAGTACAGAGGAGAAGCGTTGCCTCCTTCCTTTCCCTCTTATGTCCTTTATGTTTGGTAATTATGTGTGTTTTTTATGCTCAATTGTTTTGGGATTGAATGTTCCCTCCTTAGGCCACAGATGCATGTGTGCTTTGGTTTGCAAGGGCCACTCTTTGCAATGTTTAGTAAGTTTTACCTTGTCATTGGGGAAGGCTCCCTCAAAGTGCTCTAGAGGTGTGTCCACTTTAGTGGCTTGTGGGACCATGAGAGGGGCGTGGGTTTGACCCTGGTTGGTGGTGGTGTGGGCGTTCAGTGGTGCCCTGGTAGTCTGAATGGGCAAGACTTGGAGTGGGCAGGTCCATGGAGACATGTTTTGTCAGGAGCTAGTGGCTAAAAACGTGTGTGGAAAAAGGCAGTTCACTTTCCAACCTGAGGTAATACAATGACAATGAAAAATACTTTTTACCTGCATAAAATCATAAACATTTCAGAGACAATAAAACCTTTTTTTTGCTTTACATTGGTATTAACAGTGGGCAGAGGCTGATGACAGGACAGAAAGGCGAGGGATTTCAGAGAGAGAAAATGGGAGGGGTAGAACTCAGAGGTGCAGGATTCAGTAACACAGATATAACATAAGTCACAAAAGAGAAAAGAAAACTGTTGCATGTGTACAAGGGAGAGCACGTATGTGCAATGCAAAAGACAATTTTTTGAAAGGGTGATGTGCACACAAGAGAAGGTGCACATGAGGATACTGAGTGTGCGTATTAGCAGGACGAGTGAAGCAACCCTCAAGGAATTACGTGCACACAAGAGAGTGCTTGTCTTGAAAAACCCGAGGAGGCTGCATGTGATGAAAATGTAATTAGGACCATGAAGTCAATATGCATACGAGAGCAGAGAGTGTGCTTAGGACCAGAATGTACATATGAAGCACCCCTAAAGAATACCACGCACACAAGATATTGTGCATTTTTGAGACGGCTGAACAGTGAAACAACAATTGAATTATGCGCAAGTAGTCACTACGCACAAGAGAGCAGAGAGTGTGCATATTGATCAGAATTCACATTGGAGCACCCCCAAAGAATAATGCTTGCACAAGAAAATGCACTTTTTGAGAGCGGGGTGAACAGTGAGACAACTATCGAATTATGAGCAAGTAGTCAATATGCACAAGAAAGCAGAGTGTGTGCGTATTGACCAAAATTCACATATGGAGCACCCCCAAAGAAAAAAGTGCGTGCAAGAAAATACGCGTTTTGAGAGCAGGGTGAACAGTGTAACCATTTGTAGAGTGTTCGTTATGTCAGCTAGGGGGCACCCTTTAAGAGTGCATGCGGGCTTGGTGAGCTGCTGGCACATAAGAAAAGCGGTCTACAAAGGATGGGGTGTGCTAGCCGGGTGCGTGCACAGCCATGTAAACAGCTGAGTAAGATAACACTTAAAAGCGAGCCACAATTGCAATGCGATCCTGTTAAGCAGGCTCCTCTTGACCACAGACAATGATAATGCAAACAATGAGAATGTGCTTCGGCAGCGCGGGCTTCTCTCATTCAGACAACAACGATGCAGACAATATCAATGTGTTTCTGCAGTGCAGGCTTCTCTCAACGATGTGGACAATATCAATGTGTTCCTGCTGTGTAGGCTTCTCTCATTCAAGCAACACTCATACCTCGTTCATACGGCATATATGAACAAAATTACCTTAACTCAAGGGCACATTTCATTGTCTTACAGCCCCTCCTGGGCTCTTCTAGAGTTAGGCCTTGTCTCCTAGATGCACTGTCCCTGGTCCAAATTAAAAACGGTCTACTCCATTTTTCTTTTTCTTCTCTCAACAGTCCTTTCAGAAACAGGATTTTAAGAAAACCTCTTGTACTAAGCTCATGGTTAACTAAAAAATATGAGGTTAAGGCTCACTTACCTCCAAGCTACTCTAATTAGGAGTGCTGGGTGAAACAATTTTTATGCTTAAAGAGTACCTCCAGGCCACTCTGATCAGGAGTGCTAGGTGAGTATTCCACAATAAATAATAATACAAAAATACCTCCAGGCCACTCGTATCTATGAGTGCTGGGTGAATCTATTTTTAACCTTAGCGCTTCTGTTTGCCACGCTATGTCAAGTCAAGTCAATCTTTATTCGAATTTATATACAAATTCATAAAAGATTGATAATAGTTATAAAAAATGTTGAAAAGATCTTATGTGCATAAGGAAATAAATTACAATCCATAAAACAAAACCCTTATGTTTAATAAAAACAGCATTAAGATAGTTTAAAATAGTCATAATCTCATTACATACCAACTACTTTATAGATTTGGACACTTATTCTGCTCAATTACTTCATATCTAAGGTCATCCAGAAAAAACACAATGATTTTCTTCTTAGAACGGCCATTTTGATAAAGGTAACAACAGAGTAGCACATATAAATATTTGATAATTGTTTTAAATTATTAAAAGCCTCCTCATAAGATATTATACTGTTGGACAGAAAAAGAGGGCACAGTAAAAGCTTTCTGATGTCACTATAAAAACTTATAAAAAAGCATAAAGTGCATAGTCGATTGTGTAGCCTTTCTGTCACAAGGACATCTGGTAGATTCTGTGCCCATAGGTCATTTTTGGGCAGACCACATGAAAATGAATTAACTCCAAACGCAATCTTGTAAGTAGAAACCTATCATAGACATTCTTTACTTCTACCAGATAGTCTTGGATCCCTTGCACTCTGTATCCTGATAGATATCTGGTCACTGTTTTTTTCGTCATTTCCATATACCCTCTTTTTAAATTCATTCTCTCCATATAAATAGCTTTGACCTCATTTTTGCTATATTTTAGTATGCCATGGGGTTCCTGGACTGTAGGATTTTCCCCTATTTCTGCTAACATGGCTCTCACATTTTGTAACCATGGGATCTTCCTTGAATAATCCAGACCTATGCAATCCTTTATCACCTCCCTAATGAATTTGGTGCCCTCCTTAGCCCATATGCCATGCCATTTTCTCAGGATATTTATTTGGATAGTCTCTTCAGTGTGTTCTTTATGTATAATAAAAGTGGATATTGAACTGGATACACCTAACAATCTTCGTAAATGATAATTTTCTTGTACTTTTAACAAGGTAGACTTAATGCCACCCCCACAATGGGGATCCATACAGGGCTACTGGTAAACACTTGCTTTTATACAGCTCCACCATTTCCCTCACAGGCTTTTTTGCAATCTTTTTAGAAAATCTAAAGATTGATGAAATAGCCCTAATAAATTTTAGTTTAGCTATCTCCATATGCGATGTCCAGGTGTTTTCTTGGGAGAATATAATGCCTAGATAGTTAAATATTTTGACCTCTGTTAATTTCATCTCATTAACATAAAAACTGTTCCCTAGTTTCTTGTTTCTCGTACATGACATAACAATAGGTTTCGCTAGATTTAGCTTGAGCGCTATATCTTCCATGAATTTCACAAAATGATGAATGAGCCGTTCTAATCCGTTTGGTGTCCTAGAGATGAGTACAGCGTCATCCTCATAAAGTAGAATGGGAGTTGGTGCGAGTGCCTACCCTTGGGGCATCAGCACTATTTTCTTTTAGAGTGCGGTCCTACCCCATTTAGGCAAAAGGAAAATAAGAGGGGCGTGAGCACACAACCCTGTTAAATCCCCCTGGTCACCCGGAACTTCTTTGTGAGTTCACCATTTTGGCCATAACGCACAGATGTTGTTAAGATGGCACATAATTGGGAGAGAAAACAGATGGTATCATGGGGTGCTCCCATTTCACGTAAAACCTGCCAAAGTTTGGCATCATTTATAAGGTCAAAGGCACTTGGCAGATCCGCAAAGCATAAGTATAAATGACCTTCTCTTGCCTGAGTATATTTGCTGATTATAAGGTGGAGATTAATCCCCTGTTCTATCGTGCCTATTTCTTTTCTAAGTCCATATTGTACATCAGAGATAACCTCGTGCTTGTGGGCCCATGCTTCCAACCTTTTCATTGACACCCTTCCCATTACCTTCAGAGAAGAATTTAATAGTAATATGGGACAGTAGCATCTGGCATCCCCTCTTTCCCCCTTCTTAAAAATGGGCACAATAACACTTTCTGCCCAGGTGAATGGGAAATGGCCTTGTGCTGCAGCATTAAAAAGTTGAGTCAGGATTGGGACCCATAGTGATGGATATGGCTTGAAGGAATCCACCAGGACTCCATCGGGTCCAGGTGCCTCTCCCAGTGAGCTTTTTGTTAAGGCAATACTAACTTTCTCCATGGTAATAAACTCCAGTGCAGATTGATTTGTGCTAAAAGTAGGGATGTTCGCTATTGTAGTCTCAATATTAAATATAGCACCAAAATGGGTCATCCAGACATCTGGTGGAACTGAGATGTCCAAACTTGGGGCAGGGCAATATTTCAGAAATGGTGAATTTATGATTTGCCAGAACAATATATTATTACCCGTGACCGCTGCCTGCTTCAAATGCCCATGCCTGTTCTCCTAGTTCCTTTTTCCTGTTATTGATTTCGATCTTATAGGGGTTTCCTGGGGGGCTTTCCTCAAGGCTTGGTTTGCTTTTGAGCAAAATGAGTTAGACCACTGTAGGGAGGTTACTTTATTCTCAATATTTCAGGCAGGCCTATGTAATTTGTCCTAGATAACCTCTGATATTTTACCAAAAGCTTCTACAATTTTCTTGAGATTTGCCCTCATTCAGCACAAATCTAAAAAGGACTCCCAATGCTCTGAAACAACTGATCTATATAACTGGGGTTCATTAATACCAAACCATTTAAGGAGTACAGGTTTTCCTCCAGCACAATTAATTGAGGGTACTTCCCCGTGGGGTTCCTCCTGGGACTCCCCTCTAGTCCGTGGAATATCCAAGGTCAATACTAGGGCAACATGATCACTAAGGACAGTACATATATTCTATAGCATGTAACTAACGCTAGGTCCTTAGCAGAAACAAGGATGTGATCAATGACAGAACAGAACCTGTTGCCAACAAAGGTTGGCAAACCTACTCCAAAAACCTTCAAATTCTGGGCAACAATCTCCATATTACACCGATACAGGATTTGGTTTCAGCTGTTCCTGTAGGGCTCATGTAAAAAATGCGGTTGGTAGTTTCCACAGCAGTCCAAATAGCCACATGTAGCATTATCATTAGTCTGACATTTTTTAATGTTAAAGTCCCCAACCCAAATATACATTGGATCTGTAGATAGCTGATTTAAAAAACTCTCCAGGTCTTTTCCTTATTCAATTGCAATTCAGCCTCAGCTTTTGTCAAACGGATTATTATAATAATTAATGAAAACTACCTCAACATTTTTATTAAATATAAGTTGAATTATTTGATAAAAATTAGATTTAGTCATTGTTTCCCCAACCTTAGTATTTGTATGATTTGAAATGAGCGTAACTAGGTCACCTTTGGCTCGTCCCTGGACTGATGGAATAGCAGGTGTTGAGACTGAAAAATAGCCATCTACATATAGATTCTTCTCCATCCAGGTTTCTTGGAGACAGATTATCTCTGCCGAATTTAGTAATTCAATCCAGTCTGGATTGTTTATCTTAGACTTTACTCCTGATGTGTTCCAACTCATAATTTTCGGTAATTCCCTTGTATTATTAACCCTTTCTTCCCTTATTTTGCTACTTTCTGAAGTTCTTGTTTCCTTTACGTTCTACTGCCACCATTCATTACCTCAGATTACCTCTTGTGTCAATCTTGCTCTTCTAAATGTGATAGTGGAAGATATCTGTTAGATGTGGGGATCACAGGGAGGGGAATACCACATACTCCCTGTTGACCATCACGTTTAGATATTGCTGGGTTCTTAACCCTATTCTGGATACCCCATGGCTCTGAATTAGAGGGATACGATCCTTCACTGTAAAGGGGTCTATAGAAATAGCCCAAAGGGAGGGTTTCAATAGAGCTTTGGTTAGGCAATTTCTCAGTTAACCTTTGTAAGAGGTTTCCCACAGTGGGTGGTCTATAGAAATTCAAAATTATACAGTCTCCCCCATTCTCCTTGGGATGTATACCTAACCATGGAACATGTTTTACATATAAAACCTATTGTGACAGGTCCCCTTCCCATCCGGAATTGTTTTGTAACCAGTGAATTGACCTGTTACACAAACATTCATACTCCTCCTGGCCTTCCTTAGCAGGCATAGGGGCGCCCTTCAGTATTATAGTATATGGTGTGCATTCAGGGGGTAGCTAGGGGTATCCATTTTTATAGATGTCATCTCTCCTTCCTGTATCCCCCTGCTGCAATTTTGGTCACCTACTGTAGGCATGGGGGGATTCAGCATTACTTCAGGAGTAGATTTTCTTGTTGTGTTTTCCTTTTGTTGCCCTTTGTCCACTTGTCCGACTTCCATTGCATTATCTATCACAACCTTCTCCAGGTCCAAAGGAGACAATGTCACTTTTCCTCCCCCTGCCTCTGCCTTTCTTCTATCAAGTTGTTAATAGCCAACAGTTGTGAGGACATGACATCTAGTCTTAACATGAGTGGTGAAACTTCTTGTTTAATTACATCCTTAAAAAGCTCTTTAGATTTTTCCAACCATGTGCTCATGATCTTCTCTAATGGGGTGCAAAGACCTGTTTCTTAATCAATGATGCTTGGTGGACCCATTGCTACAGTACATGCTTCCAGGCCTCCTAATCCCTCTCCTCAATGGGTTGGGTGCGTACCTTTCGCAGTTTTAGTGGATATAGCCTTAGGTTTAGGTTTTGCAGGTCTCCTAGCTTTTTTTGTCTTGGAAGAACTGACTTCTAGAACAGACTTTCTTGGGATTCCTGCTTCACCTTGATCAAGGTTACTGTCCAGCCCATGCAATATGTTTAGACCTGATATGGGTTGAGTCCGAATTTCTGTATTACTGTCAAGAGAGGCTACACCCAAACCTAATGAAAGACTTCTTTCGGATAGGTTTATTTCTGCATTAACAGCACCTCTGGCCTTCACTAACACTCCTGTGCTGGAAGCAGCGTCGCATCTGCCGGGAATGCTGTGGAGTGTAGTCTCTCCCTCCCCCAGCACACAGCACAGGAATCCGCTCCCTGGGCCACAGAAATGCAACAGACAAGGCTCCCACGCTGCAAGACGCCTCGATGGAAGATAAGATGCTCCTGCGCCGGAAACAGTGCCACGTCTGATGGGAATGCTGGGGAGTGTGGTTTCTCGCTCACACAGCACAGGAATCCGCTCCAGGGCCATAGAAATGCAACAGAAGAGGGTCCCGTGCTGCAGGACACCTCAATGGAAGATAAGGCACTCCTGCGCCAGAAACAGCGTTGCGTCCGCCGGGAATGCTGGCGAGTATGGTCTCTTCCTCCCCAGCACACAGCACAGAAATTCGCTCCCCGGGCCACAGAAATGCAACAGACAAGGGTCCCTATGCTGTTCATATTATTTAGGAAAGAAAAGCGATTTACAACGACTTACCCTTTCCGACGGCCACCAGTGGAGGGATCCAGCCCGCCATGGGCAAGCAGGCTTGCAGTAAAGAAAGGTGCCCGCCACACCTTTTTCTTCAGAAATGCATGCAGAGTGGGCTCAGGTGGCTGGATCCTCCTGTCTCCAGGCTGCAGGCTTGGTATCCTCCGTGATCAGCTCATATCTGGCTCGCCAAATGTTCGAAGCAGGTTCTGACTATCAAAAAGGAGAACAACAAGGCCTGACAATCAGGAACAGTTTAAGTTTAATAAAACAATAACGGCTTGGAATAGCAGCCAAATCTCCTACAGTTGCGTGCTGCAATTCAACTTGCATTAGGTACATGACATGCTTTATACTGTACAGTGGGTGCAAAGAGGAGCTCATCCCCTTTGGGCAGGAAATACTAGTACAGTGGGCCGTAAATTATGTGTTAGATGCTTGATCCCAACCTGATAGAAGGGGCCATAAATACCAACTGAAGGTCACATTCTGAGGTGGTCCAGATGGCCGGGAGTGTGGTGTGTGTGTGTATAATCTAGGGTGTCACTTACTACTAGGCATTGTTTGGGCTTTATCTGATGAATGCAACTGGCCGGTTGCTCTGATACTGCCTCTTTGGGCCAAATGCTGGCCCTCTGCTGACCCTTTGTTTGTGTTTATGACTGTGTGCATTTGACTTGTTTCTTAGGCATTACATCCTTAGCCATATGTGATTTACTGCTGCAATCTTCCAGTTGTGCTTGAGTCTGTTCCGTATTAGGCCTGGGCATGAAGTTTTTTCCTCTCTCACGCTCGCCAATGCTAAGTTGGCGAGCATGAGCAAGGAAAATTTTACTCCAAACCACATCCCAGTGAGATTTCTCAATGTGGGCGGTCACGGATGGTCGCAACCGCTAGCATTGAGAAACCTTCCTTCCGCCTTTAGGAAGCTGCCGCTTGAGAAGAACATCTACTTGAGCAGCAGAAAAAAACAGCCCCCCTTGCACTGCTCATGGTGCCGTTCGCACTGATTTTCCAGCGTGGGACAAACACCCGGCACTAAAAATCAGCGCGAACGGCGTGACCTAACACACTCCGATGCTTGCGGAACTCCACGTAGCATGGCAGAGTTTTACACCGAGCTCCTCGAATTCTGCCCAGGTCTATTCCATACCTGGTGTTTCCATCGCAGGAAACACTAGGGTTGGACAGAGGGCAGCTGTGTTATGCTGATCTGATAAAGGGTGACTCTGAAACTGTAACAAGTGTTGTATTGTGAATTTGGGTTTACGCTAGCAACAGTTGCTCTGCGGCATACTGAACTCCTAAAGGCAGAACCTTTTTATAAATTGGTCCGATGCTAACAGGCCCCTAACTTGCAGCCCTTTTCATTTTACTTTAACATTTACCTAAAGCTGAGCATACATTTTAAAATGTTATTAGATTGAGAGGTGAATTTTGTTCTCTGCCTCACTTGTTTAGTTTTCAGCAGCGAAAATATTGTTTAAATCAGTTCATGGGATGGACAATTATTTCAAATTTTCCTTTATAAGCCTTTATTTGATATACTCTACAATTTTGTATGAAGGAGCTATAGATACAGTAAACAGCACTGCATATCTGTTTGAAGGACTTGTTATCATTCTTGACCATCACATTCAAGATAGTTACAGATGTGTGTGCTAAAGAGCTGCCATGAGAATGACTATAGATACCAACATATTGGTGTGCCTTTCACTTTTAAATAAATAAATCAGCATTAAAAAGGCAAACATCTTCTTGTTCATCATTGTAACACAGTCACTGGCTAGGAAGCAGTGACATTGATGGTATTCTTGAAAATTTTATGAAACTTGTTAACACAAAAAAGCTAAGGATTTTCAGTGTACCATAACAAATAGTCTAATATTTGATAGCAGGCTTAAGGATAATAAATGTCCCTAGAATGGTAAATATACATTTTAGGGCATAGATTTACCAAGACTTGGCAAACATGTGGTGCAAAGCTGCACATGCTATTTATTATCCTGCCCAAAAGGAGTGTTTTGTGCTGGAGTGATGCATTTGTCAACCTGATTTGTGTTGCTGTGCTGCTTTGCGTCAAGGGGGAGTTACTGGGGTGGATCAGTGCACACTCATTTTTTTCTGCAAAGCTTGATCTACTAATATTGCTAGACCAGTATTTGGGTGAAAAACAAGCACATACTTGAAGCAGACATAAACAAGGGGAAATGTTTTAATTTCTCACAAAAAACAATATAATGCACATGCACTGCAGTGCACGGCAAACATCCAAAGTGCTGGATCCTTCTGAACTTATGTATGTATAAGAATTTGCACTCTGGGGCGTGGCCGACCAGCAGCTGAGATGGCGGCGCTCGAGTAGAGCTCCGTCCCCTGCCGGCCCAAAACCCTGAGTAATCCGTCCAAATATCCTGAAATACTCGCAGTATTGCTGTGCCCGGTGCTCTCCGCGACCCCGAGACACCCGGCACGAGAAGCGGTGAGCCGGCGTCTACTCTGCACGCACGATCGGAGCTGTGGCAGTGTCGGCGGAAAGGGGCCTCTGAAGCCGGGGCATCGAGTGCGGTGACGTTGCGGGAGGCCCTGTAAGAAAGTCGGACCCGGCATGGCTGGGAGACGCTTGTGACGTTCTCCGTGCGGCCGCCCATCAACGGTGACTAGAGGGAATACCGGGGGCCCCCGGGGACCTCGGGGGCAGAGAGGACTGTGTTGCGGAGCTTGTGGAAGCAGCGGCTGGCGCTGGACAGCCGCTGACGCCGAGACGTTATTTTCAGGAGCTGCCTCCGTTCTACTTGCCAGCCGCACCTCCTTTCCCCTCTAATCTCCTTGATTGCCTTCACGCGCCGGTGGAGAGGGTGCTGGCATGCCTCTGCAGGACGACGCACTGTGGTGCAAATTGTATGCTGTATTGCTGGGGATGACTTTGCAGGGCGCAGGGACTGGTAGCGTGCTGCTGCGGCGAGGGATGCCTACCTGGGTCTGATTGGTGATCCTTGTACAGCTCTGGCTGTGGAAACAGAGAGGAACTACTACTGGATCTATTCCCCCTGCAGCGGATGTTTTTGGGCCCTGGTGATTTCTTGCCGCCTTCCTTTGCCTTGCTGGTGCCCCCCCTGGTGCTTGTAAACGGAGTGGGCCCTCTCTTCCGACCATATACCTCTGAACCTCATGGGGGCTCATAGCGCTTTTGGAACGACACGTGTGGGAGAGGGGGGCGCCATCCTCAGAGGTGCGGAACAGCTGCAACCGACATATTAGTTGCGACCTGGACGGAGGCAGCTCGAGGTGATTTGGCGTGAAGACGGCGATATGGCGGCGCCCAAGGGATCGAGGCAGACGCATCAAACTAAGCTTGAAAAATACGTGCTCTCCAAGGCGGAGAACCTGGAGGAACAGAATGTGGACCCAGGCGCGAAGAAACAGATGGATGGAGGGGCCCCTACCCTCGAGGACATCATGGAGGCCATACAGGGGGTCTGCACGGCCTTGGAACTTAAAATAGACTCCATCACTTCGGAGGTGACCCTAATGCACACGGATCTTCGGTCGTTAGGTAAAGGATGAAAACTGCCGAAAACTCTGTGACGGACCTACAATCCTCCACGAAAGTTTTAGAACGAGAAGTTAAGAAACTTCAAATTGCGACGAGGGAGATGGAAGCCCGGCTGGAAGATCAGGAGGGGAGGGCACGCAGGAACAATGTACGCATTTTGGGGGTGCCGGAACGGGCGGAGGGCCAGGCGACAGACCTCTTTGTTGAAGATCTGATTCGGAATCACCTGCAGCCACGCTCGCTCTCCCGCTATTTTTCTGTAGAAAGGGCCCATAGGGTGCTGGGTGGTCTCCCCAAACCCGGTGCCCCGCAGCGCCCACTCATAGCTTGGATTTTCAATTATAGGGACCGGGACGTGATCCTGCAAGCTGCACGTTCCTCCCCCCCATGAAGTTCAAAAATTCCAAAATCACTTTCTTCCCGGACTTTACAGTCAAGGTTCAGAAAATTATGAGGTCCTTTTTGGAGGTTAAGAGGGCGCTACGAGAAAAGAACATCAAGTACGCCATGCTTTTTCCTGCAAAACTTAGAGTGACAACGGGAGGGAAGGTCTGGTTCTTCTCGTCCCCGGAGGATACGTGGGACTGGTTTGAACAATGGCAGGCGGGGGGCCCCTCGCAGCAGGACTCACGGCGGAAGGAGAGGGGGCAGGATGATCTTCGTGAGGATCCTGATTCCAGGGAGGGCCATCGATAGAACCACTGTGGCGATCGAGTGTTTGCCTGTATGGTGGCCTCCTCGTCGTTTGCTGTTTCCTGAGGCCGTGAATGGGCGCTGCTCGAGACCGTCTACCACTCGGAGACGAGACTGTCCTTTAACAAGTAACTTTGTTCTGAAAGGGGTGGTGTAATGTTGATTGTTGGGCCCGTGTGTATTCTGGTTTTATTATGCTACAACATGGTGTCTTTCACCACGAGGCCTGGATCACTTCCCGGCGGGAGGGGTCGCCGGTTATCCTATATGAGAATTTTGGTCAGCAATGGGGTAGTATAAGAGCTTGGGTCGGGGTTGACGGGGCCATGTTCCCTCTACAATAGTTTTATGGGGTGGGGTAAACAGGCGCTCTGCATTTTTGGGGGTGGGCAGTTTGGAGTCCACATTGCAGGGAGGGGGAGGGGTTTGGGTGGTGTCTTAGGGGTTTATTGTTTTGTTGTTGCATGTTTATCTTCATTTGCAATAATGTTCTTTGACAGTGCAAGAACGGTACCTGTTTTGGTAATAGAATGTCCGACAATAGAACGCGTGACTTGTTTGATCACGTTGCAACTCCTCTTACTTGCTAGAAGGGGTGATATGCTACTGTGTCAATCTGTGATCCTGGGTTTGAGTTCCCCCTCGCTACGTCATATAAATGGCTAGTCAACTGAAACAGCCTGGGCGACCAGATCGACTTAAATTGCTCTCATGGAATGTGAAGCCTGGGTGACCAGATCGACTTAAATTGCTCTCATGGAATGTGAATGGGCTTGGGGATAGAATAAAGAGAGGGATTGTCTTGCAATACTTGAAGAGGGAGGCCCCTGACGTGGTCCTGCTGCAGGAAACGCACATACAAGGCTCCGCATACTGCGCTTTGAATAGGTGGGGGTATAAGTTGGTGGCACATGCAGGCTATACCAAGGGCTCTAGGGGGTAGGAATTCTTCTCTGTAAGTCCTCTCCTTTTCAAGTCCAAACCATTACACGCGACTAGTTGGGTAGGTTTGTGACGCTGACGGGTACTTGGGAGGGCCGACTTATTAACATCACTTCTTTGTACATTCCACCTCGACTTCACCTCCCGACACTTACTGATTTGGGTACACACCTGCTCAATTTGCCAGAGGGCGAGTTACTACTTGGGGGCGACTGTAATGAAGCCCTAAATGGTGAACTGGATAGACGTCCTGCCAGGCCGTGTGAGCCGGCGGGAAGAGCGCTTGCCGATTTTTTGACGGCAATGGGCCTGATTGACCTATGGCAAGCCCAAAATCCGTCCTCTCTTCATTACACCTTTCACTCGGGGGTACATGGGAGTCTGTCCCGCATAGATTATATGTTTTGCAAAACGAACCAGCAATCCCTGTTTAGCGGGGTGGGACACCTCCCTAGAGGCATTTCAGATCATTCCCCGGTGATAGCTACATATGGTAGTTGCCCCTCCGAACAACGCAGTGAGATGTGACTCAACCCCTGGTATTTGAGACTCCCTAAGATACGGGAGGGCCTAATTGACACAACAGAAAAATATTTCCAAGAAAATGTGGGCTCGGTGGACTTGGCCTCCACCCTGTGGGAGGCGTACAAAACTGTGATCAGGGGCCAGGGTGTATCTATGGTTGCTGGACATAAGAAAAAAAAGCATAAGTAACTGCTGGCCCTAGAATGCGAAACAACCCAACTGGAAGAGGACATGGTGACTGCAGGTACTCCCGAATGCAAACATAAGCTGCTTCTCAAGCAGAAGGAATATAGAGATATCGCCGAAGAGGCGGCGAAGGCTTACTATCGAGCCACGCAGTGTCGAGTCTATGAGATTGGGGACAAGGCAAGCAAGCTCTTGGCATGGCTGGACCGACGCGAACAGGCCTCCAGGTGGGTCACCGAGATTGTCACGGAGAGCGGGGATCGCCCCACGGACAGGAACAGTATACCAGGGGAGTTTGCAGAGTATTTTAAAGCAGTATACTCCTCCGAGAGTGCATGCTCAGGGGTCGAGGCGGGGGAGTTGTTATCCACCCTGGGACTCCCAGTGTTGGCAGACACAGAGGTGGAGGAGCTCGAGTTGGACTTGACCAGAGAAGAGGTTGCCAAGGCAATTGGGGCCTTACAGTCCAGAAAGGAGATGGGACCATGTGGTCTTCCAATCGAACTGTTTAAACTTAACGCGTCTACTATTGCCCCATACTTAATAGACATGTATGAAGAGAGTGTGGCTGCTGGCTGCCTCCCTGAGGCTCAAAGACAGGCAGATGTGGTGGTGATTCACAAGCAGGGTAAGCCTCCAGAACAATGTGGGTCGTACCGACCAATTTCGTTATTAAATTCAGAAGTAAAAATTTTAGCAAAGATTATGGCCATGCGTTTGCCGCCCTTACTTCACAAATTAATTCATCCCGATCAGTCCGGATTTATGCCGGGCAGGAACACAGCGCTCAATCTGCGGAGGCTTCATGGAGTTCTGGGTAGAGCCCAGACTATACAAGAAGACGCTGTAATTATGTCACTAGATGCCAAAATGGCATTTGATCTGATAGAATGGCCTTATCTCTTTGCGGCGCTGGAACGCTACGGTTTTGGCCCGAAATTTTTGTCTTGGGTACAGCTGCTTTACTCGGAGCCCCTGGCAAGAGGGGTGGTCAACGGGGGTCACTCGGCACCCTTCACCCTGCATAGGGGGACGCAGCAGGGATGTCCGCTCTCACCCTTGATCTTTGCATTGGTCCTCGAGCCATTGGCAATCTGGATCAGAAGTGACCCCCTCATCAGAGGCTTGAACTGGACGCCTGATTGGGAAGACAGAATTTCTCTCTATGCAGATGACATCTTACTGTATTTGGCCCGGCCTTATCACTCCATCCACAGAGTACTCCACATATTTACCCTGTTCCAGAAATATTCTGGTTACACCATAAATTGGGATAAGTCCTCCAATTATATTCTAGCAGGGGAAGATATCAGACTACCCGCTCACTGCAGTGTCAAAACTGTTACGGAGGGCTTTCGCTATTTAGGAATCTACGTCACGACGGACTCTGCAGTCTTTTACGATAGCAACCTGGTCCCACCTCTGCGTCGTCTGCAGGCCGATGTACAACACTGGAAATCGTTGCCCCTTACGCTCTTGGGCAGAGCGGCTCTATATAAAATGATGGCGCTGCCCCGTTTTGTTTATACCTTACAAAATACACCTTTTCCCGTTCCACTTACATACTTTCAGACTGTAGAATCGGAGGTTAGGACCCTACTCTGTAATGCTGGAAACCCTCGTATCTCTTCGGTTAAGCTCACGAAGAGCTGGTATGATGGGGGGATTGCTCTCCCCGCACTCAGGAGTTACTATTGGGCATCACAATTGGCGGTCACTAATCATTGGGTGCATTGGCCAATTGATGAACCTGCTTATAGGATGGATAGATACAATATGGTAAACGGCTCTTACCAGCGAGCTCTCTATGGGGGGCGGAGGAACGCCCCGGTATTCACACCGACTGCTACCACGGTGGCGCTGTGGCATGCTGCGACAACCGCCCTGGGTTGGAAGAATAAGATCACCCTTGTCACCCCTCTTTTTGATTCTGACCGAGTAGGGCTTTTGGCCCATGGCCCCGGGTTTCGTAGTTGGGATCTTATCGGGCTTTCAACGGTAGGAGACTTGTGGGCAAAGGCAGGGTGGTCCCATTCAGCGACTTGCAGCGTCAATATGATCTTAATCCAGGGGAAACTTTTCGATACTTACAGGTGCGTAGCGCATTGTATAAGGCGGTCCCTCTGGGAGTTGACCTCCCAGCAGCCTCGCCCCTTGAAGATAGGCTACTTGATGACTATTTAAAGGAAAAGGCAATCTCCTTGACATATAGGAAAATTTTAAACAATTCTCCAGATGCTCTAGGGAAGGTCCGTGCAAAATGGGTGGAGGACGTGGGGGACCTAGATGACGAGAAATGGCAAGAGGCGTTGTCATCTCCACGGGAGGTTGCGGTGCACTCCATATTTAAATTGGTCCACCTTAAAATCCTTCATAGAGTTTACTATACAGGTTTCGCTTTGGCCAGGATGGGCATTCTGAGCTCCCCGCAGTGCCCCCGGGGGTGTGGGCAAGTTGGCACCTACCTCCATCAGTGGTGGGAGTGCCCACGTATACGGTTGCATTGGAGTAAAGTGACCGCAAAAATGTGGGAAGTTTGCGGGAAAAGTATGGAGGTCACCCCCATCTTTGCCTTTTGAATGTGTGGGACGCAACTGACCTGACAGCTAAGGAAAGGATCTGGGTGACCGTTGGTAGTGCTGTGGCGAAACGAAATATAGCCAGAACCTGGAAGGGCGATACACTACCCAAACTCCGTGATTGGGAAACGGATATGGATTGGTGTATGCAGACGGAAAGGGTGGTCTATGAAGGGAGGGGTTGCCCCAGAAATGGACCAAGATCTGGGGTGAATGGAATAAAGCAAGGGGAATGCTATGTGAACCGTTTCCAGATCCCTCTGTTCAAGAAGACATGATTCAGTAATATTCTTGGTCAGGATGTTGTGATTGTAGGACTGTAATGTGATAGAGATGTTGGACTGCGAAGATGATGTAATGCCGCTATGGTACTTGTGCACTGTGTCACTTTATTAGAGAGTGTTCAATGTTGTTTTCTTTTGTCAATAAAAAGATTTGTTAAAAAAAGAAAAGAATTTGCACTCAAACGTTATGCTCCAGTATGAATGCACTGCTAAACAGTGCAGACTCATTAGAAGGTTGTGCTGCATTGCATGAGTAAATTAGTAAAACTGGACCTACATTTTTCAAGTAATGTGGTGGACCGTAATATTTAGTACATACCATAGTCTCTTTTCAAATTCTAATAAAATTAGAACCTGTTAGACTCCACATTGGCTTAGTGGGAAATAAATATTCCATTGGACAACTTAAGTAACTAATGGGCCAATTTACAGGTTCACTGACAGGCTGCTCTGTCGTTAATGCAACAGAGTACCCTGTTAGCCAGACTATCAGCCTGCCTGTCTCATTTAGAGATGGGTGGACTATAAGCTTTCAAGTGATGGACCCCTTTTTGGCTCAATTGATAGAAAGCTTCCTCTGATGCCCTGATGAAGTAGGGACCCCCTTAGGAAGGGCATTACCTACCTTATTTAGGGTGGATGGTGTGATGTCTTTATTTTCAAACTTTCACGTCCAGGAAAAATGTGGTGGTGAGGGACTCCCACAACTTGGTAGCAAATGCTCAGGGAGAGGAGGTCATTAGGTTTTTGGTTTTCAAAAATAAACACTCCTTTGGGAGTTTGTTTTAGAAAAAGCAAAAAATGTTACATGTTTGGAGGATGACCATGAAACTGACAGTGGCATGCAACACACCTTTTGACAAAAAAAATCCTTTCAAGGTAGAGATGACTGCTGGTCCGGTGGTCATCTCTAAATTTGGTAGATGGTAGTCTGTCAAGGTGGCCAAGATAATATTCTCTGCCACCCTGGCAGAATGTACTCTGTCTGTCATTGGCCCATAAATGATTACACAAACTTCCATGCTAAACACAGCTAGGCATCTCACTTTCACTACCCATTTCCTCACCTGTTCAATTTATCCTAGGTTAGAGAACTGTGTTTCCTGAGTGAGAGCACTTGAGCATTTCTATTTTTTAAGGAATATACCCATTTGTTTCTTTTAATTATTTAGGAAGTGTATGTATCATTCCAACAAATATATTTTACTACTAAGGAAATGCTTTTAGGCTGCTCAGCATGAAGTAATTAGAATGCAAGTGATTGAAAATAAGAGAGGTAGAAGATCAACATTGAGTAACTTTGGACACTCCTATTGTTATGGTATAGTGTGCATCAGTCTTACTCTCAGCATTGCAAAGCTGACAAACTGCCCACAGTTCTCTTTTTATTTCCTGATTATAAAGCAATTATATTGTTTCTTTTTGTCTTTACTTTACTTTGTTGTAAGGAGAGGGTGTCTGGCATCTGTTTACATCCTATAAACTTTTCATTAGTGCTGCTTTTAAAAATTTTGATAATATTCTCATAACTTTTGCACTTTTTCTAACTGACATCCTTTGACTCATTATTTGTACTTATTACTTTTAATTATGGCACTTTTCATGTATGTTGTCGTTTGCCACTTTGCTTTCCCCACCTGCCTTTTTTCAAAGTTGGTCATGGTGACACTCTTATCTCTTGTTTCTTTATTCTCATAATAAGCAGCTATATTGCGAAGCATCTACAGTACCCACCTGCAGGAGCATTTGATGCATGCCTAAGGCAAGCTAGTCTAAGCTAGCCAGGCCCAATTGAGACCAAAGGCCAGTCTTTCTGGTAGTTTCCTGATCTACTCCACAGATACATGGCTGCCAAGTTTCTCAGGTCCATGCATGATGTGCTCGTCTAGTCCAGGGTTTGTTCTTTGAATTCTGAAACTTGTAGGGCTGTTTTATAATGGAATAAACAAATTACAGAATTTAAAAAAAAACCTGGCGCAGCATATCAAGCACGGACCTAGGTAACTTGACAGGGCTGTAGATACTCTAATATCACTAGAAGAACCCTGTTGTTCACTGCTTCTTAAGCCCTTAAATCTTTGGTTGGCTGTTAGAAATTAGGTTTCTAGTTGGCAGGGGTATGCGTCCTGTCTAAGCAGAAAACACGATCTTAGTCAGGGTAAGTCACAAATACACCTTAAATTAACCTGTACTCACCCTCTGGTAGCTTGACATAGAGAAGTCAGGCTTAACTTAAGAGACAAAGTGTAAAGTATTTGTGCCACACTTCAAAGAGAAAAACAGTGAAAAACACTGCACAAAAATATCCCACACCAGGTTAGACTAATAGAACTTAATTTAATGAAAAAAACCAAGACTAAAACGACAAAATTCCAATTAATAAAACTGGAGTTATGAATTTTTAAAGAATAAACTGTAGAATAGTGCTTAAAAGCATAAAGCGCCAACTGGGGATATCTGGTCACCCTAGCCTGGATCAAATCCAAATTTTCAGGCTGAACACGATGGAGCGCAGGTCAGATACAGTCCTAGATTAGTCCTGCTGAACGTTTACTTTCTCAAGCTTTGTGCTAAGAGGCTTGTTTGCAGGGAAGCAGGCTGCCGGGAGCAAGGAGAGCGTCACTGGCGGTGGTCTGTGTGGTACAAAGAGCAGGCCGGGCATCGTGGATGGGTGGCCTGGAGCCTTGCAGTGGCAATCCACACCAGTGGATGATGCTGTGCGAAGAGACGAACTTGTGGCGGATCGCGCGGATCGTTTGTCTTTGTGGCGTACTTTCAGAGCAAATTGGCCTGTTCACATTCACGAAGAGTCACAAAGCTTGATTGAAGGAGCCAGAAACCACTTCCAAGGGCCCAGGACCTGAGAGGCACCTCTTGGGGGTCAGGAGCTTGTTGAAGACCAGCCCCGGAGCTGTGGAGAGCCTGTTTTGTCCCTGAGGCTCAAATCGAAAGGCCAGCATACTAGCCTTTTGAGTCCTGGATTCAAGATGGGTTTCAGGTCCAGTTCTGCTTCCCCAGACGAGAGGGCAGCAGGCAGCATGTCAGCACAGCAAGGCAGTTGCTCCTTCAGAGTAGCAGTCCATCAAAATGGCAGTCTTTTCAGCAGCACAGCAGGTCTTTTTCTGGCAGAGTTTCCACGGGTCCAGAAGTGTACTGAAGTGGTGGGGTGAGAGTTCCATTACTTGTACCACAGCCTCTGATGTTGGAGGGACTTCAAAGACTTGCCTTTGCCCTGCCTTTCCTGCCCTGGCTCCAAACTCACTACAGGGGAGAATGGAGCCATTTATGTGGGGGACAGGGCACAGTGTATTCAGGTTTAAAGGAGGCTGAGCCCAGCTCCTCCCTCTCATCCTGCCAGGATGGTCATTAGGTCACACCTAAGCCCCCACTTTGTGCGGCTGTCTAGGGGGAATACACAAAGCCGAGTTGTTACCCACCCCAGACAAGTGACCAGAAACAGGCAGCAGGTGCCAAATGGCTACAGCAAGAAAATGCCACCTTCTTTAACGTGGCATTTTTCAGAATTGCAATTTGAAATCTGACTTTACCATAATTTTGGATTTTAAATCGTGATTCCAGAGATACCAAACTTGAAAAGTCTATCTCTTCACAATTGAGACTTACACTTATAAAATATAATAAGGTAATCCCAATGGTATCCATTAGGAGACATAGGCCTTGCAGAAGTGAAAAAAGAAGTTAAGAGTTTTTTTACTACTAGTACATGTAAAATTAAAGGTACTTGTCCTACTTTGCACCCTGCCCTTGGACTGTCCAAGACCTACTTTAGGGGTGACTTACATGTATTAAAATGGAAAGTTTCTGCCTGGCAATAAATTTAACATGCCAGGTCGACATGGCAGTCTGAAACTGCACACACAGGCCCTGCAGTGGCAGGCCTGAGACATGGTTTAAGGGCTACTAAAGTGGGTGGCACAATCAGTGCTGCAGGCCCACAAGTAGCATTTAATTTACAGGCCCAGGGCACATGTAGTGCACTTTACTAGGGACTTATAAATAAATTAACTATGTAAATTGTAGATAAGCCAATGTGTTTTAAGCAAAGTGCACTAGCACTTTAGCACTGATTAGCAGTGGTAAAGTGCCCAAAGTACTAAAGCCAACAAAAACAAATTCAGCAAAAAGGGGAAGAGGAAGGCAAAAGGTTTGGGGGTGGCCCTGCAGAAAGGGACATTTGCAACACTGGCCAATTGGAATATTCTAGGTCCTACTTCCCACCAATTTCTCTACCTCAACTAAAACTATGAAACCTCTAACAACATAAAGTCTTAAGGTAAAATTTGTTAATGCTCTTCCTCTAATGAAACATGTTCTGGACGTCCATGACATGGTTACTGACTAAAATCAAGAACTAACTAGTGATATTTCTTATTCCAGAAACATGGGTAATGGAAATGACCTTTCTTTTTTTTAATTAAAGAAGCCATGGCACTAAGATATGGTATTTGCATAACAGATCTACAGAAAGTAAACAAGCGGGCAGTGTAGCCATGATAGACACAAAGGGCCTAATTTACAAGAAACTGATGCATCACTGCGTCAGTTGCCTTGCACCTAAGCCAAATGTCCTTGCGACACCATGGATGTACTGTATTTACAATACAGGGTTCCATGGCACAAGGATTCAACAAATGCGCCAGAAATTCTGACACATCTGTTGGCACAAAAGTGACGCATTGCTGGAGTTGGTCGTAAAACTGCAGCATCTCCAGCAATGCGTCAGAACACATAGGTGAGTCTCATTGTGAAAGCCCTGCGCCGATTCTTACGCCTGGTCTGAGCAGGCATAAGGATTTTGACGCAGTCAAGACGTTGAGTGATGCAGTGAAATGTTGTAAATTTCACTGCGCTACTTCTACGTGGCGTTTTTTGTGTGGGAACACCTACCCATCATACATTATACCTGGCACAGGTATAATGTGACAAGGGGCTCTACAAACTGACGCATGGGACCAAATGCATAAGTTTGTAGATATGGAGCAGTGTGGTGCACTGATTGGGCTGCAGCTGTTTAAAAAAAAGTGATGCAGCGGCGGCGCAAGGGGCTTGTAAAAAAGCCCCAAATTCTCTTATTCCATCATTGCCACAGTCTGTACATAAAAGGACTTGAGAGCTTTCAATTACTTATCTCTACAACTTCTACCTTCTCATTTGTACTAAACTATCGATCACCCAAGCATGTGCCTCTCTTTGCTGCAGACTTATTTGATATCTACTTCTAAATTAAATTGTACGTGGGTCATTATGATTATTGGACTGACTCCCTGTCAGATAGATCTACCCGGAATTTTTAAAACACCTTTCCTCAGTCAGCCCATACTAAAGGATTGAATGGTCAACCCACTTTAAAGCCTTATTTAGGCTTGCTGTGCAGAGCTGCATTTAACAGTAGAGCCTTAGCTATCTCTGTAGCCATATGATAAGAATATCCATTGGCAATGTTTTGTATTCTTTATGATACTTTTGTTGCTTGGATATAAATTTACTGTAAATAAATTAAAATATGAGAGGCGATGGCAAAACCACAAACAAATTGGTTGAATTAAATGCTGCAGCTGGGAGAGCCTTGACAGAGTGCGTCTGCTCAAAGTCTCAGGGCCAGATGTACGACGGTTTTTGCATGCGCAAATGGGTTTGCGAACCTGTTTGCGCATGCAAAAACCAATAGGGGTATGTACCATTCCAAAATAGCGAGTAGCAATTTATTTGCGACTCGCTATTTTGGAATTGTGAGTCGCTATTAGGAAGGGGTGTTCCCTTCCTAATAGCGAGTGCTACCCCATGTACAAATGTTTTGCAACCGCAATTGGGGTCGCAAAACACTTGCAAATTACCACCCTCTTCAAGAGGGTGGTAATGGGGTCGCAAAAGGGAAGGGGTCCCCAGGGGATCCCTTCCCCTTTGCAAATGCAGGGGAATATTTTTTAAGGGCAGGCAGTGGTCCCGGGCTGCATTTAAAAAAAAAACTGCTTTATTTAAAAGCAGTCCCAGACATGGTGGTCTGCTGAGCCCAGCAGGCCACCATACATGGGAGGGCCTGCCAATCCCAATGGGGTCGCAAATTGCGAGAGGCTCATTAATATTCATGAGCCTCTCAATTTGCGACCCCATTGGGAATCATAAACAGTGTGATACACACTGCTGTACATCCAAAATAGTGTCTCGCAAATTGCGAGTCGCAAAAAACTCGCAATTTGCGAGGTGCTATTTTGCGCTTCATACATCTGGACCTCAGTGCCTAAAGTTTTGCACATCATTATATAAAGTTCATGAGGTACAATAAAACAATTTCTACATTCCAAAAAAGCATCTCAGTCATAAATTAACAAGAGCGGATAAGGACACATATGGCTCTTGACCTCGGGGAGAGCTAGTATAGGCCAGTGTGTATATGTCCAGATGTCCGAAAAGAGGAGCACGTGATCACTATGTGTGGTATGCATGTCGTGATCTGATTGGCTGAGTGTTTCTATCTACATGTGGTATCTAGCTTTGTGGTATTTTTGGGGAACGTGAGCCTTTGGCCAAATGTGTTTTATTGGGCCCATTTGCAACTATCTATCTGTGAGATCGATCAGGGTTTTCCCTGGGGACACGTTTGTCTTTGGGCTAAGAGAGACCCCACCTGTTACCTGGTATTCAATAGGTGTGGGTGTGGTTCGTAGAACCTGCCTAACCACAGCGAGGTCACCTTGGGTGAATCTGACAGCAATGATGAGATTTCATTAGAGCTCCCAAAATAATATGGCAGTTACTGCTATCATTTTTATCAACATTCTTAACATTGTGCATACAGTTGTCATAGCATACATCAACATTGTCCTTACTGGTATCGACACCGTTATGCTTGCATAGGTCATAATGTACATCAACATTGTTCTTACTGGTAACAACATTGTCGTTTGTGCATGGAGTATGGCATACATTGACATCGTTACTGCCAGTGTCGACACTGCTGTGCGGGCATAGGTTATGACATACATTGACATTTCATTTATTAGTATTGCCTTTCTCAGGCCTGTACATATAATGGTATTCATTGACATCGTATTCTCTCATTCCAAGATTTATGTAACATATGAGGAAGAGACTATGTGTAAATTCAAGACAAAAAGTTGGGAACATGGGTTAATGATTTGCAACAAGGAAATAAGATCTAGTTGTGTGCATTAGTTTATTGAATTTAAGCTTGTGAAAATATAGATTGCCACAATTGACTTTCAAGCATCTGAAACTATTAAAATTGCATAGCACAGTGGCTATATTCAGAAACAGCTTCTCAGAAGAGAACTCTAGCAAACTAAATATTTGAGAATTAGGCCCCGATGGGCTGATTGCAAAGGTCAATGATCCTCATTTTTATCAATCAAAAAATTTGATGAAGATTATATTGCTAATATCGACTACTAGTACGAGAATGTTTCAGGGAACCATAGAAGGTATGAGAAAGTGCTCCTCTGAGGGTGGTCACCCCCATTTTGTGTGGTCTGACGCTGCTGTTTTTTTTTTACTCTGTGCACTGGGACACTGCTAACCAGGCCCCACTGCCCTTGATCTGTCACCTAAACCATGTCAAAATTGGCTTACTCAATAATTGGCCGATATAACTTTACTGTAAGGCCTTAGTATATGGTGTCCCAAAGTACATCAAAGCATACAAGAAATTGATTGATGCAATGCTTGAATTAATCTCAGCCACTGGAAATTACTTTGGACTGCATTCCAGTCCATTGTTATCTTGCATACCATGCCAACTCAGTTTGAATCCAGCCATATACAAATCAGTCTTGATCCTAATCAAATAGGTCAGTGCAGCCTGAACTGTCAGGTGGGCCCTCCTTGGACAGGAACACATAAAAACCCAGGACCAGTTTCTCCCTATGTGGGAAGAGTATGTCCAGACGTGGGTCCTGTGCACACATTGTCACTTGAAACCAAGCTATACTGACCCTTAACTAGGACGAAACTGGTCCTGAGTTGCTTGTGTTCTAGCTCAGGGAGGACCTGACAGGTCACGCTGGACTTTTCCAGTTGGAGCAGCGTCAAGATTGATATGCATATGACTGGATCCAAACTTAGATGTATGGCGTGTAAAATAACGATGGACTGCAATGTGTCCCCAAATTTTAACCAGTGGCTTAGAATAATTTAAGCATTCCAGCCATCACTTTTTGTATACTTCAAAATACATCCATGGCATGTCATTCACTAGTGTGACAAGACAAACATGACTCCAGGCCTACCTTTCTAGCATGAATTTTTCAGTTTTAAAAGTGCAGCCCAGCCAGTTGAATTGATCATTTTTGACAAGGAGAGAAACCTCCATTTTAAATAGTCAGATATCACGTGAAGTAGGACCGGTAGCCCACAAGGCATGGAACATGGTATTTAAAAGCAGGACATGTAGAAATTTTAAGTTAACATGCTCTTCAATGACTAGCACCTAAAAGCTAGTTTTACTGTTGGAAGACTTACTGACCCTTAACAAATACTGGGAAGAAATATCACATATTAATTCTGATATCCCACGCACAGGATCAGATAGAAAAATGATTCAATTACTATTTTTGATAGTTACCAAAAGCCCATATTAATTGTGAAGTTGCATATTTGATAAAAATGAAGGATAGGGACACTTAGAAAGGCATCTTCCCTCTACCAATTTGCATTACCCATCCAGCTGTCACCCAGCTGGTTAATAATTCTGATGAGGTGTGAAAACTGCTTCCAGATGATGGACCATGATTTAGTGTGGGGAGGTGTTATTGTTTCCCTGGCAGATAGACCAGTTATTTAATTTACTTCAAAGGGGCCTACCTCATCACAAGCAGGTGTCGGATGACATTTAAACAGACCCATTCCTTTGTCCTCCCAGACAACTGCGCCCCAAACTTGATTTTAAGTGACCATAGAAGAGGGGGCTGCTCATTACCCTGACCACATCTCTAGGAGGGCACACAGGCTAGGAGAAGGGTTTCCGCATCTTTGTTTTATCTAGTGAGGGGCACTGCAGGATGGTTTGCAGTAGGGCACACAGGAAATGCTGCAAAAGTGGGTAGGGTTACCCCTGGGAATGATTAACCACTTGGTTCGATTAACCAGTTGGTTAGGGAGGGGCCAAGATTCACACAAACTCATAAGCTAGTGCCAGGCATTAATATGGCATCTCATGACACCTTCTTCAGAGCACTGTGGACCTGTCGAAGAACAGAAGAAGGACTGAACAAGCTCTTTGAGACTTTTGAGGTAGTCTCTGCTCCCACTTGTACCCAGGACAAAGAAGTGGCCTCCAGGTGTCAGTTTACTGACCACTTTTGTAAGTTACCGGGTCACAACAAGCTGCAAAAGGCTTTTTCCTGAAGCATCCAGCTGACCAGGACCAACTGGTCCTGGCCTGAACCTGCTCGTGGCCTCTGGCCTGAATCTTGACCATCAAGTGCTGTCCATGATGTCCTTAGCTGTGTATGTGACTTCTCTTATCACCTCTGACAAAACTGGGACTTTGAAAATCTTTGATCTTCAAGGATACCTATGGACAGAGACAATTGTGCTGATCCTCCCAACTTTGCTGGGCTGAAGAAACAGGTTTCCCCCAACTCAGATGCTCTCTGCAGCAACAAATCTGTATCAAAGGGAACTCAGGATGAATATATATGGCCTTGTGGAATCCTCATCAGGCATAGCCCTGTGGTGTGGCCAGCTGGAGGATTTGGAACTCAAAAAAACAGACTAAGGGCCTGATTTGGATCTTGGTGGATCGGTTACTCTGTCACAACGGTGACATATGTAAATGGTCCGTCGAAATATAAATCCCATAGGATATAATGGGATTATAACGGAGCAACCCGTCTGCCAAGATCTAAATCAGTCCCTAAGTCTGAAAATAGAAATCTTGACTGGGCAAAGGCGCCAAAAGTATTCAGCCGGTGAGAGGACTCCCTCAGGTGCAAAATTCAAATTTTCCTGCTCTGAGCTTTACCCGTCAAGGCCAATGGCTTACCAGGACCTCGTCCAATGCCCATCCTACATCACATCACATCACAGAGGCCTCCTCGGATGCAGCCTGCTGCTGTGCCCCACTGAAGGATTTTGACAGCCATTTTTTAGACTAAGTGCAAAGGCAAAACCTTCAACCACTTTTAACCTGTTGACATATCCAACCCACACACCATTGCAGATGACCTAGGTCCCTTTCTACCTTGACCAGTTAACCCGCTTTGAAGTTTAGTGCTTTTTGACGCTATTTTTATTTAAATCTTCTAAAATGCATATCTCCAGTTACCCTTATTGAATTTTTGTTGCCTTGGTGTCACTTTGTTCATTAAAGTATCCTCTACTGTTATAAACTGGAGGGATTTTTTTTGCTGTTTTTGACTTTTTCACTGTTTTCATATTTCTAAATGCTTTACACATTTTCTTTAAGTTAAGCCTGCATGCTTTTGCCATATCTACCAGGGCTTGAGCTCAGGTTTATATTACTGAGATCTGTAACACTATCTGACAAGATAGTGTCTTTATTATTTGTGGTGGACCACAATCCACCCCAAATAATAAACCCCAATATGCATTTCCTGTTTCCTAGCATCAAAAAGATGACTTAAGGAGGTAAGTTGAGAACAAAAATACTGGTGGTCAGATAGCCCATGGACACTGCGGTGTCTTTCATGAACATGATTATGGTGAGCTGAATTTGACGGTACATTTTTTGTGTGTTTTTTGCAGTTTTATATAGCGCAAACTTGACCCGAAGGTATCAGAGCGCTTTACATGAGCATCAGTTGCATTACAGATGGAGACATTCATTTATAGGCACAGGAGATTAAGTGATTTGAACAGGATGTTGGAGTCTCCCGCCAGACTCAAACCTGGTCCCCCAGCTTCAAAGTCGGCTGCCCCAGCCATTAAGCCACACCCTCTCTAATATCGCATTCGAAACATAGTTAATTTTTATTTTTTGAACCACAGATTGAACCACATACCATACTGCAGGTGAACAAATTTAACTAAAAAAAAAACAACTTTTAACTCGGGGCATACAATGCAAATATAAACATACTTGCCGTCTGTCACACCCCCTAAGGGTGCGGGCACCCCTCCTGATTTATATGAATATTTGGCATTTCTACACCTAGAGGTTATTCCTGTCTTTCTTCGCATTTACTAAATGGACTGCTATTTAGAGCGTTTTTATACAACGGTTGCAACGATAGTTCCACTGAATACAAAGTCCACTACTCAGAATAATGAGACTGATTTAAAATTAGGCATAACAGGCCCCATCAGGAATTAAGCCTGGGACATGATTGGGCCTCAATGCCATCCACAGTATGAGCCCAATCACCGGATCCTGCAGCCTAGTTTTACACAACGTTCTAGCAGCTACTTCACAAAGCCAAGGATTCACACAGCACTGCACTTGAATGTACACTGATGCCATACTGCCGGGTTCCTCATTAGCAAATGTACTTTTCATACATCTGTGGGTTGGAAATGTGTAGAAATTCTACCTAGGGTCTACCCTCTGGGCTAGCCCTTTGGAACGATTGTGTGTTTTCATTTCTAAAAACAAATTACTTTCGTTAACCTTAAGTAAAATTATGTTAATTTTCTGCAAAGTGTCCAATCATTTGAACAATTGTCTTGAAGAAGGGAGATTTATCGTGATGTAAGTTTTTAGGTAGAAAGACAATTACAAAATAGTGTGAAATCTATTTTGAGATAGGACTGATTCCCTCATTGTCTTAAATTTTCCCTATGGTAAATACACTCAAAAAATATAACAATATGTGATAACCCAGAAGCTCTGGTACCATCTCTCTTTACCAAAGATACTGAATTCACTCTTCTCAGAAAATTACTTCAGAACTACCATCCAGGCATCTATACTCTTTCAACTGGATTGCAGGAATCGCCTGCTTCTTGGCTTCTCAGAATTCACACTGGTCAACCTTAACAGCAACCTGCACATGGCAGCATACCTCCTCAAAGGTCTGAAGAAATACATCCACATCACCCTCCACCCAGATGGATCTCCTCGTGGCCCACATCACCTTGAAATCCAGCTGAAGCACCACGAAAACCATCACAGACAACACCTCTGCCTTTATGACTGAAAATCTTATCATCTCCAGTGCTCTTGGCACACCTGCAGCCAAGAAATGATCAGATTAGAGATTAGCAAGCATAATAAATGGAAGAAAAGCATAAGGCCTTCTCCATTTATGAACAAAGGATCTGGAACATCATTCTTCTATCCATTAGGCCTGTCCCAACCCTACATTAGTTTTGAAAATTGCTTTTGGCTTACAACTTCAAAGAATACTACATCTTGATGCAGCTACTCTTCCAATAGCACATTGTCTCTTCGAATTTGACCCTGTAAAACATTCCACCACCATACGGTTATGTTTGTGCCCCCAAATGCCATACTCGTTCTTATATAAATAAAGAGTGGGATAGGACCTCAAGGAAAAGAGCAGCAAAAAACAGATACTTAAAAAAAATATATATAACTACATGTGTAGGCATCTTTGTGAAATGTGCTCTTTCTAAAGAGATGTTACATATGTTACAGGAAATAGGTAATGATCTAACACTAGAGATAGCTGATATGCAATCGAATCCTCCTCTACATTCTGAAAGCACTGACTCCATCATGGCTGAATAAAATGCCGACACCAATTGGTATATGTCAAGTGTTGGAGTAACTGTGCCACTTAAAGAGAAGCTTATTGATTTGAACCACGGATTTGAGTCATACCAGTAGAACTCTGTTGGTGCCCTACTGTTCTCTGAGCCCATAACTTGCAAAAATCACTGACACAGCATAGTACCTTTAACAGGCTTGAATTTAATATCTTGTCTTTTTGCCAAAGCACTACTAAGCATTCCATGAAAGTGCTCAGAAAACTCATTTGATTAAATCAGCTAAAGGGTTGAGCCTTTTGTAGTATAACTTGTGGAAATGAAAGTCCAATTAGACACCAACTCCTTACATTCTTTACGAATCCTTTAGCAATAGGTTCAAAACCTAAGGGTCATTCATATAAGCAAGAATAGTTCATTTAAGGTGCTAAAGGACCTAGTTTTGTATCCTACATCTGCAGGAATTATTATTATTCTGTCCAACCAGTAATGCTGCACTTCCACATCATCATCTTTAAGTACATGACATCAGCCTAATGTCACCTTAAGGAGTTCCAAAATTCTAGATAAAATCTGAAAAGGCTGGGCACAAGGCACTGGACCCTAACAGTTATGCCAGAGGCCTTCACCTCTCATAGCCATGGGTTCGCCATTATGTGGACCCCAAAAAAGAATGCTAGTAACCCTTTTTAGCACTTAACTGGCAGGAAAGTGAGGCAGAGAAGCCGAAGTCCTACCTAGAGTGGGTTCTCTAAATTAAAGTCCCAGCAATTATCAACACCATAAACAACATAAATTTTTTATTATACAAAGGAAAGTACTTTATTACACATAACTAAATGCAACACACGAATTAACAACTATATAAAGAAAGTCAGGTGGAAATATTTACCATTCTAACGTGAGCTGTTTACATGATGAACCACCCAAAAGACCTATCTTTAAGACCACTTTTCCCTTGTTCTATGTTAGATGAATCTGGTATTGACTTCCCAGCACCTTCATGGCCTTACCAGGTCTAGGTCCCTTCTTTCCATTGAACGCACAACTCGGTGCTGATTGAGGGCCTTATTTAAACTTTAGAGGGCGGGTTACTATGTCACAAATGTTATAGATACCTTGTATATAAGATGTGAAACAATGCACTCTAGAATAGGGAAGTTCAGCAAGATTTACAAATTTGGGGCCATATTATCAAGAACGGCGATAACATTATTGCCGCTTTAGCGGCAGGAAACTGCTGCTAAAGCGGCGATAAGGGGCTTGATAATATGCCCTATAGAATTCCAATAGAAGCCCAGGTTCTGGTGTGAAGGAAATCAAACCTGGGCTTCTATTGGAATTCTATAGGGCATATTATCAAGCCCCTTATCCCCGCTTTAGCGGCAGTTTCCTGCCGCTAAAGCGGCGATAATGTTATCGACGTTCTTGATAATATGGCCCTTGGTGTGCTACTCTGTGACGGAGCCTGCCCATCTCCGTGAATGAACTCTGCAAGATCCAAGGAACCGCAGTTACCTGGACACAGAGTGCTCAAACCATAGGACCCGCGGCCCAAATCTTAATAGATTATTACCTTAAAGTCTTTAATGTACTACACTGATGATGTCAGGAGTATTGATGAGACCCTCTAAAAGATTTCCCTGAGAAGCCCCTCCAAAACCTGGTCCATCTCTCCTCTGCGAGAACAGAGTTCATGTCCACCACCTAGGGACGCGCAAGACACTCAGGGTCAACTGGGAGCACCTCTGTACACTGCAAAGACCTTGCTTCGCACATCCCTATCTCGGGCAACTCCCCAGTGTTCAAGCTGTCAAGCAGGTAACCAACTTGTAACCCTTCAGTTCCTTCTGTTAAATTTGACACTTCTCCAAACAGGTGCACACTTTCATCTTCTACCTCATTCAGTTCTGATACACATATCTGCAGTAGTGTCTGGCAGTAGGTCTTTTGAAGGGGCCTCAAATTCCCCTGCATTAAGGCAGGCACACTAGAAGGGTGGCACACAAGAATCTACCAAGGCACAGTGTTCTGTGGTCTGTTCTTCAGGTGGCCAGAGTAAAAATTCCTTACAGAAGTGTCTAGCATCTACTTATTGTGATGCTCAGGGTCCAATCCCTATGGAGAGAGCATAATCTTTGCCGTCTGGTATTGTTACTGCAAGGTCTACTAATTTCCTATGCCTCATATGCGGCTTCCTTCTCTTCACCCTCTGGCCCTTGTCCTTATGGTCTGATCTCTGAGGAACTATCTAAGTGGATATCTGTGTAGGCAACACCAAAGCCACCACAACAGGACACAGCAACAACATTTTAAGTATAACGCACTTCACCTCACTTGGATAGTAACCTATCCTACACTGAACCTCAGAGTTCACCATTATTCCATTCCGGGAATTGAAGGAGTCCTCTATATCCTCTCTGATATTCACAGGGTCAGTCACAAACCAACACAGGGAAACTAGGGTACTTGCTACCCTCTCACTTGTTTCTTTAGCTGTTACTGCTACACCAACCACTGCATCAGGAACCACTTATTTTCTCAGTGCCTCCCACTGGCATACCTAGTAGCCAACTCTGAGGGACCTCAGGACCAGCTAGTTTTTCTTGCATCCTCACCCTGGTTACAATTTATGGGGCCGCATTCAGATTGCCTGGGCACATTTAGACACAACTGGCCCCCCGACGTCCATGGAAAGTATCTCCTTCAGTCACCCCCTTAAGCCAGCTGTCAACTATCTCCTATATTGCATAAGGAGACCAGTGTCTCTGTTCTTAGCACCCGCAGAGTCCCAGTAAGAACATATATTGAGTCCTCTTAATGATTGGGTCTATCCATTTAGTTTGCCCATCCTTCCTCTTCTGTAGTTCCCTCTTCTCTAAAAGTATTTCCCTTTTGCAGAATCAAACCATGCCCAGAAGAGCTCTCCCTTTATCTTAACTCTGTCCCTAACTGACACTGCAAAACTAGTACACTCCTTCCAAGTCGTCGAAGGGAACACCTAGTGCAAATGATGCCTGAGTTTGGCTTATCCACCTTGAACTTGGGAAAAGGGCCTGCCCAGACTTGTCAGTTAGTGTCAGCTAATCATCCTATGCAAGTTTACCACTGTCAATCCACCCCTCCCAAGAAAAATCCTTAAGGTGCCAGCTATGTCCCCGCTAGATGCTCCTTCTTGAGGTTCCCCTCTGGCAGTCTGTTTAAGAGGCAAATTTGGGGCAACACTCCAACGTCTTTGTGTGATTTATACTTTTCTTGATGTTTGGAAATAAATTTATCTTGATTTGAGAGACGTATCTCATTTCAAAAATAAAAAAGATATTTTTTCACCAAATTTGTCTTGAGATTATTTTTCATTTACTATTCTTTGATTCCTAGAACTGGTAATGATTAAAATGTGATTTATATATTTTAACTTAAATTTGTGACAGAAAATGTGTATTTGTACTTGATAAGTGATGAAAATAAACACATATGCATTGCACTTTAAAATAATAATGGCTCAAATAGCATTTGATTAAATACAAGAAATGCACTAAACAAGGGAAAATCTTAAATTGAAAAATATATTAATTGACTAAAGTTTGGAATTGAAATTGCTTTCACAATTGATTTAAAACAATCGTTTTACCATGTCAAGTGCAATTTCTACATTATATTACATTTCAATTATCGCAATAATGTGTAATGCATATGTTTATGATTTTATAACACACCTGAATTGTCAGTTTTAGATTTTTGGATTGATGTCCATTTTTGTATGTGTCCATTATCATTAAGGCAACTTGCACCAAATTTTGAATTGCAATAAAATATACAGGTGCGTTTGTTTAAATTTCTTAAACAACGACATTACACACATAGCCATTACACATTGGTATGTTATTGCTTGTTAGAGAGACTTCAACATGCACAAGTCTAGAACAAATGTGAACAGACAAGTCAAAAGGTAACAAGATTCCGGCGACAATGGTGTTGATTTGGTTTGTGGTCAAGTAGCAGCAGCAAAGGCAAGACGTGGATAATTGGCTCTATGATAGTAAATGAAGTGTGAAACAGAAAGAAGGTAAGTTTCAGCATTATATGTGTTCCAAACTGCCAACCCAGGTGTAAAGATTTTCCCGCCACAGTCACTTTGGCGGGAAGCACATCGTGACTGGCCTGGAGGACAAACTGGCTGTACTCACCCCGACAGCCGCTTTTGCCGATGGCGCCACCGTTACTGGTGAACAAATGTGGCAGAGTTGGCGGCACTCTGATGGTCTTCCATCCAACGACCTGCCAGAATCTAAATAGAGCTGGGTAGACCACCTAGTAGGTGGGTTGGGAATCTGATGGAAAAAGACCGGGGAACCGATTCTGCCAAGATCTAAATCGGAACTTTTTCTCTTGACGTCGAGTGAGGCTCCTCATCAGGCAAGGTTTTGAGTTGACGACGGCAGCTTGGCTTAGCACAAGACCTCAGTGAAAGCCTGGAAGTCTTGCGCTCCAGAGCTTTCAGCAGGACAAACTTGAAATCCAGGCCGGGTCACGGTCCAAGGTCAGTGGATTTGCTCTCAGTAACGTGGCGGTCACATTATGGAGCTTTTAACCAAAAGGTCTCCAATTTTCTCCACAATTCTGCATCTTCTTCCAGAAGGCCCTTTTGGGATTCCAAAGTGTCCACAACACCAATCCAAGTTTCCAGAAGCTATGAGTTGCTCCTTGGGATGTTGGGACTATGTCTTCCACAATTCACCTGGCCAAATGAATTAAAGTCCAGCTGAAGAAGGTCAGCTACTTTCTTCTTGCTGGAGATGATGCAGGTGGGGCTGCTTTAACCTGTTGCTTTCAGGGAGTCCACTTTTTAAAGCAAGGCAAAGTCCTCAGGACTGGAGTTACCAAAGTGTGCAGCAGGTCACTTGGAGCACTCCACTGGCTCCCCATTAAAAAGAGAGCATTGTTTAAACTCCTTCACCTCACTTACAAATCTATGTCAGGACTAGGCCCAAAGTATCTCCAGGACAGACTTACCCCATACCTCCCTGACAGAAATCTAAGGGGCATATTCTCAAGGACCCATCGCCGATTTAGCGATACTTTAGCGCCGCAAAAGTGGCGATAGATCCATTGCCCCATTCACAAGCTTGTGCAAACTGCCGACATCGCCAGTTTACCTGTGATAGCAACCGCAAAACACATCAACACGGATGAGTGCAACAACTAACGCCAATGATATGCAGAGTAGGCGTTCCCGTGCAAAAACACACAAAAACACCACTCCGCGAGATTCTCAACGACCAGTCAGATCTGCGATGCGAACTAAGAACAGGCGATAAGGCGCATTAGCAGCAGGGACTTAACACCTGCCTTTTGCTGGTGTTAAGCAGAACAACTACCTGCAGTATGAAAGGGAGCCCAGCCCAGAGCCACATCTGAAGACCAACAGATGCCATGGAGCTACTGATCATGCAGCTTGGAGAACCAAGAGGGCCACAAAACCCACCTCCACCACTCCCAGGCCCCCACCCCCCCGGACCACCACCCCCGGATTATCACCTAGGCAGCGCAGGACAGCGGACGACCCTGAAACGCACCAGCCCCAGAGACACAATGCCAGAGGAAGCCGTTGGCCAACACACGCTCAAAATCGGGCTCACCCACAGATCCATGCCCACCTAGGATCTTTAAACTTGCTCTTCCAGCAATTGAGGGAGAAATCCTCACTATGTTGAACCTCTCGCTGGAAACTGGGAAGGTTCCTAGGTCTTTTAAAGAAGCCAGAGTCATCCCCCTCCTCAAGAAGACAGGAGCTGACACTTCCAATATGAATAATTACAGACCCATATCCCAACTCCCTTTCCTGGCCAAAATTATGGAACAACATGTCCTGCAATATCTATCCAGGTTCATGGAGGATCACCACCTCCTTGGAGAGAGGCAGGCTGGCTTCAGAGCACACCATAGTACTGAGTTGGTGATGTTGTCAGTACTTGATGAAATCAGGATTACAGCTGACAACAAGAAGCCTTGTGTCCTAGTTCTTCTAGACCTGTCGGCAGCGTTCGACACGGTCAACCACTCCCAACTCCTGGAAAGAATACAAGACATTGGTATTGGAGGGCCTATCCTCCAGTGGATTACCTCATTCCTGACAGACCGCACCCAAAAAATCCAGATGGGCGACTGGGTGTCAGAGAAGGGGTCCATCCCCTGTGGAGTCCTACAAGGGTCGGCACTGTCCCCTCTCCTATTTAACATATACCTCAGTCCTTTGATAAAAGACCTAGCCTTGATGGGCTGCCAGGTATTCAACTATGCGGACGACACGCAAATCATTCTACAAATATATAACACCTTTCAGGCCCTCACCCGGGTGAAAGACGTACTGCGATTTGTGGTAAACTGGATGACGGCCAACTCGCTCAAGATAAACCCGGACAAAACGGAGGTTCTGGCCGTCACCAATGATAGCAACCCGTGGAATTCCCACTACTGGCCACATGAGCTGGGCGATACTCCATCCCCTGCTCCGGTGGTAAAAAGCTTGGGAATTAAAATAGATGCCAAACTGTCATTGGCCAATCAAGTCTCCACCGTGTTTGGAAATTGTGTGAGCCTACTCAGGCAGTTGAGGAAACTCTCCCCCATCCTCTCCTTTTCAACCATGAGGACAGTGGTGGCCGCCCTGATCCTGGCCCGTCTTGACTATGGGAACTCGCTCTACATCGGACTCCCGGACTCATTGCTGGGCAAACTCCAGGTGGTGATGAATGATGCAGCCAGGCTAATCTTCAAGCTTCCTAGGCGCACTCGGGCATCACCCCTACTGCAACAACTACACTGGCTGCCCATAAAGCAGAGGGCTAAATTCAAAGGCCTCTGCATTACACACAAGGCCCTATTTAGACAGGCACCCAATTACATCAAGGATTGCCTGGAGAAATATACCCCCTGCCGCTCACTAAGGTCCTCCATGGAAGGCCTTCTAAAATGCCCACGATTCAACTACACCACTAAAGGCGGCCGAGCCTTCTCGGTCCTTATGCCACAACTCTGGAACAGGCTGCCTGGTCAGCTCCGCTCCGAAAGCTGCCTCCTTCCATTCAGGAAGAAACTGAAGACCTTATTATTTAAAGAAGCCTTGGCATAACATTCCCCTCTGTGATACATCTCTCCCCTGGTACTTCCGCTGACCCTCTTTAAGCGCTTAGAGACCTGTAGGTATTAAGCGCTCTACAAGTCAAAATTAACATAACATAACATAACAAAAGGAAAACCATCCCCCGCATCCTGACCCACATTACCCACAGGCTGACGGTACCAACACATCGGACAACCAACATCCCCCCGCAGACAAAGCTGCAGGCTGTGCTGCACCTGTTGGCCCCTGGGACCTTCCAACCAACAACTGCCAGAGTCGGAGGAGTCTCACAGCCAGCCCCATCAAACTCCCTCACACATGTCAAGGATGCATGTCCACAAAAGCAACAGCGGGCCCCTGTAGCCGCACCACACGATAGTTTCAATTCGCAGTGTACCTGCGCAACCAACCCCAACGCCAGCCGTGCCAGACGCCTCCATGCCCCAGACCCAGGATCGTAGTAACCGTAATGTGGGTGCGCCAGGTCATGAAGTCCAGTAGTCAATAGTAGTGCAAAAACAGAACTTTATTACAAATACACAAACAAACAAAACGAAAAGCTCAGCCAACGCGTTCCATTCCCAAAGGGGAACTTCAACAGGGCAACGTGTCTCCAGAAACCTGTGGGAGAAATGGTGACAATGGTCAAACTCCCGTATAGTCACATGCCTAATCTGGTAGAGTGTACTGCACTTGGACAAACCGGAATGCTCACAGGCATGACAAATCATGCATGAGAAGACCGTAACAGAAGTTAGTGTGGCCGTAACCGTCGTAGGAATGAAAAGGAAGGTAACGACCACACGAACCACCGTCACGGTCACATCATGCAGGACTCATCATACCTGAAAGCATCACGGTGTGTGTCAGCTCGATACCCCTGCCCCTCACTCCACCCACACTGCGCAGGAACAACTTGAGACCACGCAAGGGAACTATGCCATAGCTGGTGTCACGCACGTGTTGGGGGCAATTCACAGCACACATGTACGACTCGTGCCCCCTGCCGACACTGCACACAATCACCGCAACAGCAACCACACGCATGCCATCAATGTGCAGACAAAAGTGGACCACCGTGGCCTGTCCACCAATGTCGTCGCAAACTCCCCAGGCAGTCTGCATGATTCCCACATGTCCGCAGGTCAACCACCAACCAGCGCTTTGAGGATGGCCCCCATGGAAGTGCACTGCCCATCGGCAAGTACCAACTGAACACACCACACACCTCATCTCCACAATCCCCCAACTCACAACTGTAGGAATTCACACATCACAAATCCACCACCAAAGTGACTACTGCGTGTGTCTAAGTCTCCACCATATACAGTCCATAGGCCTACACACACGTGGTCGACCACCTTCAACAGGCAGATTCACACTGGAGATGAGGTGTCTATGTCCCAAAACACCCTCGCACATCACGTCATCGCATGCAGGGTCGTGTCAGCCAGGGCGGCGCCCCCCCCAGCAACGAGGCTGAGGGGGGCGTGACCGGTGGTTCCTGCGCGATCCTGTGTGCATGCTGCACCCCAGCCCTGGTCCCGAGGCCGCCCCGCCGCCCAGCAATGACTGCCCGCCCTTGCGCACCCAGGCCTCAATGCTCACCTGCCGCCACCGGCGTGTCTCCATGGGGGCCCTCCACATGCTGGTGCAACATCCTCAGCCGGATGCTGGATTCTGCGCCACAGGCCCCCAGCGGCCCCGCACTGCGGAGTCATGTGTGTGCCGACTGCTGCCTTCGGCGTGCACCACGGTCCAACAGGGCTCACAATTCAAATCGAAGCACGATTAGCAGGACGGCTCATAGAGGCCTACGAATCACTGCAGGCTGTACACCCGCTCAGCTCTTCAGGTGGATCGAACTCAGTGCACCGTAAATCATCGCCACGTGGTGGTAGGCCCGGGCCGGAATCTGGGCCTCATGTGCCACTACCTCAGTGTGCCACGAGTCACCGTCCAGCCTCCAGACCTACTGCATCATTGCAGGCTGTACACACGCTCAGCGCTTCATGTGCCACTGACCCTGTGCAACTCAAGTCGTCGTCCCGTGGCGGTAGGCCCGTGCAGGGCCGCAGGGCATCTGGAGCCACTAACTCCGCGCGCCACAAGTCATGGACCCTTCATGATTGAGTCTCGTGGTGCGGACGCCATCATGTCATCTCCGGCAGTGGGGAACGTGATGTGCTAGGCTCCTTTTATTGGCAGGGTCACATGTCCTGTGACGCCTGTGCTGGATGGGTGTGGTGTGGGTGTTAACCAACCCTCAGGGAGTGTCTGTGACATGCTGACAACTAGACCAGTGATCCGCAGATCACTACAGGGAAGCCTTGGGACATGTAGCTTTGTCGTCCACCCCTCTGAGCGTAAGCGGAGTGGTCTGGCCTGGCGTATGCCAGGCCAGCGTAGGGGTGTGAACAATGACCCCGGGGCTCTGGGCGTGCTTCAGTTCCGAGCTGGACAAGGAAGTAACTGATGCTTGTGTCTCTGTTGTAGTGTCTACGCCACACGGACCGCAATCGGCAATGTTGCACCCAGTGACTCAAGTCCCACGACATGTGCAACAGGGTTGTGAGGGGGAATCACTGACCCTACATTCATCCATACTTTCATATTGGAATGATCAAAGACATGAAACATTTGTGCGATTCTGGATGTTTTATTCACATCCAATGGAGTGGTGCAGCTGGAGCAGTACAGGGCCATGCAAACCCACTTCACAGTATTGGCCTGTGGAGGGCCAGCCAGAGTCCTTCAGGGAATGACAAGTACATCGGAAGAGTAAGAGTTCAGTCCGCAGTCTGATCGCTGTGTCATTGGCAACCAAACAGAAAATGGCAGTCCATGTCGAGGTCCAAGGTGAGTGTCGCAGAGTGCATCGGGGGACAGTGAACGGTGATGATGTAAAGGGCAGAACCTAAGCAGAAACAGGCCATATGGCGGAGATGAATGCTACTGCCTCCTCCTTACCAGTAAGGTTGATTCACCCGCATCTTCATCCTCTGATGTCACATGTACCTCACACGTGGGTGGTGGTGGAATGTCAGCCGCACTGTGAGGCACTGACACATCAGGGGGCGGAGATGTGGATGTAGAAGCAGCAGCAGCATTCATCTGCGCCAGGCCTTGAGGCAGCAATGCAATGACGATGTGCTGCAGGGCATGGAAGGTCCCAGCCACATCTCGCTGGTGTGCAGCCGTGGCAGCCATTCTTTCCGCCGTCATCCGCTCCATGTTCTCCATGAGCCGCCGCATCTGTCCCAACTCCAGGCTGACATCGCTGGAGCCACTCTGACTGGACAGTTGTTCTTGTCTCAGTATCATGACTCCAGCGATGTCAGCCATGGATCATTGGAGAGCTTGGAGCGGACTGTGGGTGTCCGTTAGGGACTGTAAGTGGTCCCTGATGGGAATCAGACACCCATGTATGGCATCAAGTTTGGCTGCCATGGGGGGGCGTGGCCTGCTGCGAAGCGGAATGGCCGCTTCTTGAGTGTGCTCCGCCGGCCGGGACAAAATCCTGCAATAATCCTGCACGTCGGATTGTCCAAATGCTGCCCAGATCACCTGCATGACCAGCTGCCAGTGTGAGGAGCACTCGGTGAAGACCTCGGCGCCCTGACCGCCTCCGAAGCCGAGCTCTGGACGGAGGAGCAGAGACGGGGAGCCGGTGAGAGGCCGTGCTGCGTCGCCGCTGGGGCGTGCTGAAATCGAGCCCGTGGCTGCCGGAGGAGCGAAGGCCTTGAGCCGGTGGAGGGAGCCTCGTCCGCCTACTGACGGATGATACGTCAGCGCTGCACGAATGCGACAGAGGGGGATTGCAAGTGACACCCCTAATGTTGAGGAGGAGCTCGAGGCATCGGGGATAAATTTGTTGGAGGCCGCGGCTGCGGGGGTCTTGCGGTGTGGCCGGGGGCGGACCCGATGCGGGACGGGAGTGCCGAGCGGATCGTTCCCGCCCATCGCCACCGCTGAATGTGGATCAACCTCGGGAGCTGCGGAGTAAATATCACCGAAGGAGAGGACCCCCCCTGCCTTACCTGTAATTCATCTCTACCGAGCTGGCGTTAATGGGTGGCTGGGAATAGCGTCCCTGCCTGCTATTTTGTGTTACCGGGGTGTGTTGCCCGCGATTACCTTCAGGAGATACGACCTGCTGCACCCAGGCTGCGCCCACATCGAGGACGGTGCTTATGTGGCGCCCCCCCCTCCATTGCAGATATTTGCCTTCTCTGCCAGCTGGAGTGGCCCTCTGATACATAGGGGGACTTGCAGAGCCTGCTGTGAATAAGACGACACAACATATTTGACCAGCAGCTTCTGATGTTTGACTGCCACGGTGGTGCGATGATGGACCTGCCGGATTGAGGGAGCAGTGGAGTGGCACTGACCAGGGGGTAGGTTACATCTGGATATCCAACTTTCCACAGCCCTGCGCTTTATTTTTAAGGTGGGCGAGGTCAAGTACGGGTCGCTGCAGTCGTTGGACCCTGAGTGGAGACATAATGCATGTCATGTGGCTGATGGGGATGTGAACTCCTGACTACTCGCCTGGGGGCATACCGAACAGGGTCATCGCGTGTGCGGAGGTGTGGGGGAGACATTCGACCCTGGACTGTGACAGAGGTGGGGGCCGAGCCGCAGCTGTGAGAGGGGGTGCTGACGCGTGGGACTGCCGCCTTGCCGCCTTGGGAGCAGAGGTCGCAACAGCGCGTTACCCGTAGGGCACTCTTGGGCCTGTTCTGCTGGTTGACCCTGAGCCAGTGCTTAGAAACACTGCCACAATGGGTAAGCAAGACCCTAAGCAGCTGAAACTGGCTTTTGAAACCAAACGCTCCACCAGGCACGCTGACTCGGAGCCAGAAACACAAGTGGAGGGCCCACGCGATTCGCACATGGAAGATCAGGGGGAGGATCTGAGGACACTAATGCTGGAAATGAGGTCAAGTCTCCGCAACATAGACACGAAGTTGGACACGCTCACGTCGCAACTGGACTCTGTCAAGGCGCAGGTATCCACGCATGAGACACGCCTCGATGCATTGGAAAACCGACATACTGAATTCCATGAGTACCAGGTGGAAGCCAAGGAACAATTACTACATATGGACAAACTGCTGGGGGTCATACGGGCCAAAAATGATGATTTGGAGGCCAGGTCGAGACGCAACAACCTCCGTGTAATGGGAGTTCCGGAGACGACCGCCATCTCTACAATGGAGACCTACGTCACGGATATGCTACACAAGTTATTTGACCCGCATCTGTCAGCAGTCTTTGTGGTGAAGAGAGCGCACAGATCGCTGGGTCAAAAACCCCCTGTTGGAGCGCCGCCGAGGCCGATCATCGCGAACATTTTGAATTATCAGGACCGCGATATAATCCTGAGGAAGGCCAGGGAAATGGGGTAGATTGCGCACAAAGGCAACAAGATTTCGTTCTATCCGGATTTCACGCCAGCGGTGCAGGCGGCGCGGCGGGAGTTCCTACCGGCGAAGCGGATTCTTCTCCAGGCGCAGATCCCGTACTCCCTGCTATACCCAGCCAAGCTCAAGGTCTCCTTCGATGGCACTGCCCACTTCTTTAGTGATGCAAAATCCGCTTTGAAATTCGCCAAGCATGTGGGTGGTAAGAAGAATCATAAGCGGCTGGAAGTCGCGGAGGCAACGAGTGGTCATTTGAGTGACAATGATTGACTTGGGTATCGTATATCTGCACGTACTGTCTGTGCTGCATTGTTTTACTGTATTTTTTTGAGCATTGATGCATAGGTCAGGTTGTCAGGACGAATACTCCATTGACACACTATCTCTCACTATTCCCAAGGAGATACAGTACTGGGCGCATTGGAACGTCTGCAGTTATCCCGGCCACCTTGTATGATGCAAGGTAGTTCGCCGGCATTGCTACGCCCCCATGGGAATGTTCCCGATTTCATTACCTTTTGGTTCAGAGTTTTTCATTAATGGGGTGGGTTCTCTACAACCTATTTGGGGGGTTGGAGTGGGTGGTGGGTGGCAGAGGGGGATTTGTTTTGTTACACAATGCCAGTATAAATGTAAATTGGTATTTAGTCACTGCCGCATTAGCTGGGAGAGGGGCACGTTGCTGCGAGTCGTGAAGATAATCGCAGGTAACTAGTACACAAATGTCTGACAATGTTTTAAATTGCCTAACTTGGAATGTTCGGGGGCTAAATGATGGCAGGAAGTCGCGACTGGTACATGCCTACTTGGCGCGCCATAATATCGACATTTGCCTATTACAGGAGACACATCTGAATGCATCGCCATCTCAGAGGCTTAAACATAGAAGGTGGGGCCATGTGTATTCTGCTATATATTCCAACTGTGCGTGCGGGGTGGCTGTATTAGTCAAACAGGGGTTGGACTGGAGGGAGGAGCTCATTAGCGGAGACCCAGAGGGCAGGTATGTTCTGATACAGGGATCCCTGTTTGGTGTGTCCATCGTTGTCGTTGCCATATATGGTCCTAATGTAGATTCCCCCGACTTTTTCAATACTGTCTGGGCAAAAGTCAGGACAACTGGATGTAGTACGATCCTGTGGGGGGGAGATTTCAATGCTATCCTGGACGATGTGCTTGATAGAAGGGGGGCTGCTCGATCTTTACACCCTGCAGCTACCTCTGCCCTGAAGGCGATCATGGCTGATGGTGAGCTGGTTGACATATGGCGAAATAGACACCATTCACTGAAGGAGGGAACCTGCATCTCTGATCATCGCAATGCGTGGTCCCGTTTGGTCTACTGGTTGGTGTCTAGGGATGTGGCGACTTGGACTGTTGATGTGGAGCATATGCCTGTCTGACCATGCCCCATGTCTTTTGAAATTGAGGATCCCCGAACTGCCGAGGCGTGCATTCTCTTGGCGACTCCCACCTCACGCTCTCCTGGATGAAGCTTTCAAAGAGGAGATCCGGACAGATATCACGGATTACTTTGAGCTAAACACGGGGTCGGTTGATACCGAAGCCTCACTTTGGGAGGCATTTAAAGTGGTAATAAGAGGCCAATGCATAGCCCGCCAGGCGGGGGTGTTGAAGGCCATAAGAAGCACGATAGCATCTATAGAGGCCGACATTAAGCGCCTTGAGACACAATTTTATGAAACCGGGGATCCGGAAATCTCTGGAGTATTGAAATCTAAACTGCTTGACTATGTTGAGGAGGCGCAACGGGAGGTGACATTTTTAGGCTAATATGCAGAGGCCAGGAGGTATGGAGAGGGGGAGAGGCCGGGGCGTACATTAGCAGGCATGATTAGATCGCCGAAATCCACGACCCATATTCATGAGATACGTGCCGCATCAGACACCATAATAAGAGATCAGGAGGGAATTCTGAATGCCTTCAGCGGGTTTGACTCCAACCTATACACTGACACCCAGGAGGCATGTCCGGAGGGAATGGAGTCCTTTATGGATTCAATAGCGCTAGCTTGGTTCAATAACACTCATAGGGAATATATGGATCTTCCAATAAAAACGGAAGATGTCGCCCAGGTCATCAAAAGCCTGCCTCTTGAAAAGGCCCCTGGCCCGGATGGCCTGACCACGGCCTTTTACAAAACCTATGCTACAGAATTGGTGCCCAGACTACTGGCAGTGTATGAGGAGGCTTTGGGGGAGGGAGTATTGCCCCGCACTATGCGAGAAGCCATGATTATAACACTGTTGAAGCCCGGTAAACCAGAGGATGAGATGGACTGCTATAGACCTCTTTCGCTATTAAATGTAGATGTAAAAATTCTCGCTAAATTGTTAGCCAACCGGCTACAGCCACTACTCCCTATGATAGCGCTCCCTGATCAATCGGGGTTTATCCCGGGCAGGTCGACAGCACACAATCTAAGGACCGTGTTCTCCATTCTACACTATCTACACCCGACAGTACATGCTGCGGCAGTGTTTTTGGATGCCACAAAGGCATTTGACACTCTCGAGTGGCCATATCTATTTGCTATACTGCAACATATGGGTTTCAGCCCGCTCTTCATTAGTAAAATCCGACTGTTGTACACTCTGCCAAGTGCCAGGATCAGGGTAAACGGACTCATCTCTGAGCCCTTTCCTATCTCCAGAGGCACGAGACAAGGCTGCCCCTTGTCCCCATTATTGTTTGCCATAGCAATGGAGCCGTTGGCTGCCCGCATAAGGCAACACCACACGGCGCGGGGAATAGGGTTTAGCTCTAGGAGCCTACTCATATCGCTATACGCAGATGACGTGACCCTCTATCTCGTGGACCCGGAGGTCAATTTGGACCCGATATTGCGCAAATTCGTTCGTTTTGGTGGGCTATCTGGGGTCTCAGTTAACTGGTCAAAGTCGGTAATTTTCCCTCTGACTGACGCCACCCCCCAGATCATCTCCGAATACCCCCTGAAATGGGAAGCGGGGGTGGTTAAATACTTGGGCATCTGGGTGAGTCGGGACGTTCAAGAAATCTGGAATTTGAACTTTGGGAGGGCAGTCACGTGGTTGGAGGAAAAGGTTAAGATATGGGTAAGGCTGCCTCTGTCGTTGACTGGGAGATTGGCCCTTGCAAAGATGGTTATATTGCCCAAGTTTCTGTACTTGTTCGCGAATGTTCCGATTCCACTCACATCGCAATTCTTTAAAACTCTCAGATCTCATCTGGTGGCCCTGGCCTGGGCGGGTGGTCAGGCCAGAGTCTCTTAGGACATATTGACTCTACCACTGAGTCAAGGGGGATTGGGCGCCCCGGACATGGTCCTGTATGCGTTCTGTGCTCAAGCTCAATACTTGCATTTTTGGGTACATCCGACCCCGTTCCAGCCCCATGTGGCGGTGGAGCAAGATATAATTGCGCCTATGCCTTTGAAGGTGGCCATTTGTGCGAGGGCGGGACGCCCCAGAGGGACCATAGATTCCACTGGCACGCTGAGATGGGTGTGGGAGGAACTACGGAAAAGGGCGAGGGTCCCGTTATTATATGCTCCCTCACTATCACTGTCACATAACCCACTACTACCATGTATTGAGGGGGGGATTGGTAGATCCCTGGAACAGAGGCTACATCTCCATACCTTTGCGGACCTATTCTTTGATAACGTATTCATGCCTCCCCCGGTGGCAGAGGAGGGTGGGACTGTGCCATTTTCGGAAATGTTCCTGTATCATAAGCTGCGTACGGCGTGCAGGGCCCTCAATGAAGATTTCCCGTCGCCCCCCCGGTCTTCCCTGCATTGGAGAGCCTGGTGGGGTCTCCGTCCCCCCGTAGGTTGGTAACCAGACTAAACAGACAAATGCAGGCCACGGCGCCAGTGGTCGAGCCGAAGTCCCTGCAGTACTGGAATGACGACCTGCCGGAGCCACTAACTGAAGACCAATGGGTGTTCTGCTGTGGTCAACTTACAGAGCTTTCGCATAACTATAGACTACGCTTGATACATTTCAAATACTTACACAGATTATATAGGACCCCCATCAGTTTACGCAGGATGGGACTCAGAGAGAGTGATGACTGCTGGATGTGTGGCTTTTCTCCTGCTTCTTTTCTACACATGGCATGGTCGTGTCCGTCGCTCACTCAATACTGGTCTGAAGTTTTCACTTCGGTGAACCAAGTTGTAGGCCGGTCGGATGCCCCATCTCCTGTATTGGGCATACTGGGATATGTCAAAAACACTCCACCCAAATCACGTAAATTACATGCATTACTCTTCCTATTTGCTAAAAGGAGGGTGGCGTTATACTGGGGAAGGAAACGAATACCCAGAATTAAGGGCTGGCTGGCTGATGTGGCATATGGGCACACGCAATTGGGAATATTCTGGGAGCTGATGCCGCCTACTTCCCGACCTCGTGACATTTGGGAACTCTATATACAATGGGCAAACATAAGGTCAGCAAGCCCCGCAGCTGAGGGGACCGAGATTGTAATACCTGGGGAGGAACCGGGTGGGTACTGAGTGGTCTCGCAGGAAAGGGGTGGGTGATGCTATATGTAGTAGCGGACGGAGGCGAATGGATGTGTCTATGAAGGACTGTAAGTGCAATCCCAGAAACCCCCTCGAACTTATGTTGAAATCGATGACAGGTACATCCTAAATTTGCAGACAAAATGTGACCAACATTTGTATACTTGTAGCATTGTATGGCATGTGCGTATATCATATTTACTGATCAATGACCCTGCAACTGGCAAGTCTTTTGTAGTTGTATTATGTTGTATCTAATGAAAATGTTAATAAAAAAAAAATATATATATAGTTTCGCTGCCATGAGGTTGAAGCCCACCCGCACCTGATCAGCCATCTTCTCCTGGACCTCCATCACACGGCGTTGGAAGGCCATGTGTTGTTCGTGGGGGTCCTGGGAGACGGCCGGGGTGGTAGGTGCGTCCTGCTGTGTGGTCTGTTCAGGGGGTGGGGTCTCCTCGATGCATCTGGGCTGCCCTGCTCCTGGAGGTGGGGTGCCGAAGCTGTCAAAGAGGACTTGGAGGGCTTCAGTGTCGATGTCGGGGATGTCCTAATCATCATCAGTGAAGAGTTGTTGGGGCTGCTCTGCAGGAGGTGTTGATGCTCCCTCTGCAATGTGAAGGGGAGATGCAGTATTACATTGTGTTCACATGTATGTTGACGCATTGTACAAGTTCACACACAGACTGCATGGCATTGTACATTGTGACTGTTTAGGAGGAGCTGCCTATTTGATGCGGGACAGTGGACATTTCGACAACATCACGGATATGTGTTTGCACTTGTACATTGACATCTCACATTTCCCTGCTATGCCAAATGTGATTGGCCAGTTTCTACACACAAGCGGCACCTGTGGTGTCCTCTGTCCTGTTGTTAACGTGTTGCAGTTTGTACCACATTGTTGTCAATGCTGATGTGCTCTGAATGTCATGTGTGTGTGCTGCATTTTGGGTGGGTCGCCCCTGCTGCTCTGATTTTGCTGCCCCTTGTCCCTTTCAGGTGGTGTGCCTTTGACTTCTGTGCCCATACAGTGCTGAGATGTTGCAGACTAGGGTGGATTTGGGACTTGGTGGCAGTTGGGACTCTGGGGCATGGTTTGTCCGCAGATGTGTAGTTGACGTCAGGGGTTGTTTGTGCAGGTGGATGTGGCAGAGTGTGACCTGTTCCTTTACGGATGTGGTCCACACTCCGCCACCTCAGTGTGGCAGCGTGCACAATGTCATGATGATCGGACTGCAGCCATGCTAATCGTCATGCAGTGTCACTTGCATTGTCAGTGTGGCTCACGGACCCGTAGCTTTGCTGGGTTCAGCACATGTGCATGGGTTGTTTGTGAGATGAGTGATGTGTGGGTGGGACTCCTCTGGGCACATAGTCGACGGGGGCCTACGTGCTGTTGCTATATGTGCTGCAGTGTGCCAAGGGGTTCAGGGACATGATCCAGAGTCATTGTGGGTGTGCACTGTGCTCCGCTTGATTGTGCATGTGTGCCATTGTGCCCATCTCCCCCCGTCCCCCCAGTCCCTGGTGGTTACTCACCCTGTTGCTGTTGTGTCAGGTCATGTTGAGCAGAGTCCGGTCCCCCAACTCCTGCCACCATCTCCCCACTGATGACTGTGGACATCATTTCCTCCATCTCATCCAGCTCCTCCTGTGGCGCTGGACTCCCACCTCCAGTCTGCATTGCTGCCTTCTGGTTGTTGGCGAGTTTCTGCTTGGTCTTGCGCTTCACATCATTCCAGTGCCTCTTGACCACGTCCATTGTCCTCCTCAGCACTCCGACTGCATTCACCTTGTCCACAATGGACTGCCATGTTGCATTTTTTGTTGCCAATGACACAGTGGAGGTGACGAACAGTTGTTGATGGTGTTCTATCACCTCCGTGATCAAGATCCTGTTTTCCTGCGGACTGAACTGCATCTTCCTCTTCTTCTTGTCCTTGCCCTTCCCCTGTCCCTGAGGTCCCAGCCTGCTCCTCCGGGGGCCTTGTAGGGTTCTGGCCATCCTCTGTCACTGCTCCGGCTGCCTCCATTGTGCGTCGCTGTGTTTGTTTTTTGTTTGTGGTTTTTTTTGTGCTTTTGTAGTGGTTTTTCCTGCCTGACGTGTGTGACTTGCAGGCCTGGCGCTGCTTTTCGCTGATTGTCTTATCGCGGTTGGGCCCATCGCAACTTTTTTCACGTTCGGGTTTGGATTTTCATTGCCGTCCCTGTAATGTTATCGCGGACATTTTGCGCGTTATCGGGAGACTATCGCATGTTACCGCCGTGTTGTAAATACGACATTGACACGGAGTTATTTTCCCGCGATAGACGGCGATATGGAAACTTGCGTTGACCTATTTTGGCGATGTTTATCGCACGTTCTTGTGAATATCCCCCTAAGATCGTAAAATCAATTTCTGCTAAACCCTTGATGCATTTGCATGTCAAAATATGGAGGCCGGGCATTTTCCTATGTCGTCCTGCACCACTGGAATATGCTCCCTCTGTTTATTAGTGCATGTCCTAGCCTTTCCAGTTTTAAAAAACATCTCAAAACATGGCTGTTCTAACTAGCTGCTCTCTCAATACCCTCTCATCTCTTGCCTGCTAGAGAGACTAGATCTACCTTCAGGGACGAGTTGTGCACTATATCAAAACCCATTTAACATAAAATAACACATCATAACATAACACAACATAACATTATGTAGACAGTCCTCTTGGTGCAGGCCAGCATTTCAGCAGGGCAGTCCTTCTTCTTGTAGTTTCAGACAGAGATCTGAGTAGCTAGGCAGCTCTCCCAAATGTATCCAGTGTTCTTGGGTGACAAGCAGGGGGGCATCCTTGACCAATGGGGAGAAGGATGCCACCCTCAGTATGACAGCTTCCTCCAAAAGTGTAGCATATTCTTGTCCCAGAAAACATAATTCCTTTAAAATCCAAAATGAAGAAACTCTCTCCTCGAGGTTAAAATCTGGCTAAGCCAACCCACTGTCAAGACGAAGTTTCCCTAACACTCCCCTCCAGCTCCTCTGCAAATTTAATTACTGGGGCTCCTGTCTGGTTAGGGGTGCAGGATGTGGGGGTGAGCCTGTGTCCTGTCCTAACTGTCATTCCATCTTTGAAGACCAGTTTGGTTACCCAGCCCCATTCCTGCCTTTTGATCTTCAGATGCAGATCTCCTCCCACCAGATGTCCTTTGTTTCTCTGCAGGCCAATTCACACCTCATCAGAGCAGTTTGGCTCAGCCTGCCAAAGGCTGGCCAATCAGGAGAGGCTGCTGGAAGGTTGGATTATAGTTCATCAGAAAAAAAAGTTCTATAACTTATTTTCGGTGATAGTTATAATACATAGAACCTTGGCAAGTTGTTGTATTTATTCTAACTATCATTTTAATACTTTGAAGTATATTTTTAGCTGGCTCCTGCCTATATGTATACTTTCTTAAAGTATCCTCATGTTAACCTATAGGGCCAATGTGCTACAATGTGGAAAAACAACATTGGCAGTTTTTCCCTCACCAGGGCATATAAAACATCTTTTATAATGTCTCTGCTTATAATTACAAGGCACCCTACCCCTAGGGCATGTAGGGGAGACCTTAGAGGTGACATATGTAAAAATACGGTAGTTTGAGACTTTGTAAGTACCTTTAATTCCAAAGTGGAATTTGCATATTAATTTACTTTTAAAAGCAGCCTGCAAAGCAGATTTGCCTTTAAAATTGCAGCACGCAACAGAGCAGGGTGCACGTAAGAGCATTAATTCTGATGGGCATCTAAACCTACATGCCTTGCCATATACTAGGGGCTTACAGGTAGGTTGTGATACCACTCATAATTACACCAAATGTCCATTTACCTATTACACAGAGCGCTGGCCCGGGGTCTGGTTAGCAGAGCCCAGGGCACAGTCAGAGTCAGTTATCACCAGTATCAATCAAAAAATAGGGGTGATCAGGGCAAAAAGGAGGACTTTCTTACACAGCCCCACCATAGATGGAAGGTGATGGGTAACTAACCTACACCCTGGTAGTCCTCCCCAGCTTAATAGAAAAACCTGGAAAGCCCATCTGCATTGGAATGGGCAGTTCTGGGTCTGTGTTCCACTTTTAATTCTATTCCTGTAGGGGAATGGACCACATCAACAGTTTAGGATTCTCCCCCTCATCTGCATGACCTATCTGAGAGGTCTGTGACCAGTTTGGACATGGAAGTGAGTAGCAAACAGGTACAGCCTCAACTTCTTCAGGGAACAGACCACAGCAAAGGCTTCCCTCTCAATGGCTCTCCATTTTTGTTCTCTGGGGAGAAGTCACCTGCTAATGAAGGCAACTGGCTGATCTATACCCTCCTGATTTACTTGAGTAAACACTGCCCCAAACCCTTGTTCTGAAGCATCTGTCTGACCACATATTCCTTTGTGTAGTCAGGGGCCAGTAACACTGGTGCTGAACGCATAGCCTCTTTCAAAGTGTCAAAGGCATTCTGACACTCTGCGGTCCAAATGACTTTCTCGGGCTGCTTTTTAGAAGTAATTTCTGTCAGGAGAGTCACAATGGCCACATAGATCTGAACAAATCTTCTATAGTACCCAGTCAGACCAAGTAATGCCCTCACTTGTATCTGGGTTATAGGAGCTACCCAATCCAAAATGGTTTGAAGTTTGGGCTGTCACCAGTGTCAATGTCGTGTGCACCAGTTGGTGATAGCTGGGGTCAGCGAGAACAGACCAGCAAACCGCTCCAATACCTGCTTGCAGTCTCTGTGTTGCTGGTCTGTCAATTTGGGAGAGAGTACAACCCCCTCCACTGACCCATCTTGCACATTGGTAGAGAGTAGTTCTGGCAGTGGCTCAGTCATCTCCTCTCCTTCTTCATCTGTGACCATCAACATGGTCATGTCTGCCCTGTCTTGGTGGGGTTTCAACGTATTGACATGCAGGACCCTGTGGGGGCTCCTGGGGGTGATAAAGTCTACCAGGTAGGTTACCTCACTGTTATTCTCTAGGATTTTTTAGGTCCCAGCCTACTTGTCCTGGAGGGCCCTGGCAGTCACAGAGTCCATTACCCATGCCAATTGTCCTGGAGTGTACTCAGGCATTGTAGCCTTTTGGTCATACCAGAGCTACATGAGCTCTTGGCTGGCCTCCAGTTTTCTAATTGCTTTGTACATGTGCTCTGTCATGCAAGATCTCAGACCTAGTACATACTTCAGCACATTGGGTTTGGCTTCCTTGAGAGGCTTTTCCCAAGACTCTCTCACCAAGCACAATGTCCATCTTACAGAGTGCCCAAACAACAACTCAAAAAGGGGCTGAAGCTTACCCCTTGTGTGGCACCTGGCTGTATGCAAACAATAGGCATGGGAGCAGAATGTCTCATCTCCTCCTGAGTTTGCCATACAAACCCATGATCATGCCCTTCAGGGTCTTTTTGAACATTTCCACCAGACCAATAGTCTGGGGATGATACTGGGTGGTGAACTTGTAGGTAACACCACTTTCCTCCCACAGTGTCTTCATACAACAAGACATGAAATTCGTGCCCCAATATGAGACCACCTCCTTTGGGAAACACACTCTGGTGAACATACCAAGGAGGGCCCTAGCCACTGAAGAAGCAGTGACTGTCCTGAGAGGTATTGTTTAGTGACATCTTGTGGCATGGTCCAATGCCACCAATATATATCTGTTCCCTGATGAAGTTGGTGGGGCTAGGGAACCATAAATGTCCACCTCCACCTTTTGAAAGGGAGTCCCAAACACTGGAAATGGTATCAAGGGAGCCTTTGGGTTGCCCCCTGTCTAGCCATTGGCCTGCCAGCTTGCACAGTAGCTGCAAAACCCCTTCACTTTGGCAGACATGTTGGGCCAATAGAAGTGATTATCCAACCTACTCCAAGTCTTATTCTGATCCAAATGACATGCCAAGGGGATGTCATGACTTAATGTGAGGAGCAATTCACTATACATTTGGGGGACCACCAACCTTCTGGTATCTCCCTCCTTGAGGTTTTCTGGACTCAGTATATAGGACTCCCTCATCCCAGTAGACTTTGCAGAATCCACTGACATCATCCTTCTCTTGCCTGGAGGAGGTGTGCCTCAGGCTCTCAAACGCCGGACACTCTCTCAGTCCCTGACAGAACTCCTATCTGGAGGGTCCACCAGCTCCTGTCAATTCTGTCAAGGGGGGTAGATCTTGCAGGGGTGAAATCCATGCCTCATAGGTCAGATCCTCACCCTCAGGGTCAGATTCCTTCAATACTGGAGTTCTTTAGGCTTGATCATCAGACCCTTTGCCCTTTCCCTTGTCATTGGATGATTGGCCCATTGTTCCAAGGTCCTAGTGTCCAGCATTTCCCTTCTAGGCAGTTTTTTTTGTTTTTCACAAAACGTTTTTGCATACCAATCAAGAGCTTACAGTACAGGTTCAACAGCTCAAATGGGTCATTGATAAAAAATAGCGAGCATGTCAATACGGAGAGGCAGCCCAAGCAGCACCCCCCATCCCAGCAGTCATATAACATTGAAATTTAGAGCAGTAGTTTGGAATACCCCCATCTGTCCCTTCCTCTCCCAAGCCTCCCAGCCGCATGCATTCTTGTGCAGCCTACTCCGGCCCATCTGTTGTGTTGGAAGCTCTGTCTCTGAGGTGTGTTGCAAAGGGTTCCCAGATATCTAATGGTCTGGATCTCACTGGCATGAGTTCCCAATATGTGTAAAGTTGCTCCTGACAGTGGGCAGCGTCCGATAACCATGTAGCGTGTATGGGTGCAGGCCTCTGGCCCCAATGTATTGCAACCCTGTGTTTTGCCAGAAATAGAAGCATCGCAACCAGCCGGCAGTATGCAATGGGTGTCTCCTTGTCATATCCCAGCAGACATGTCACAGGGTGAGGTGGCAGATGGGCCTCCGTAATGCAGCTAATTGTGTCACATACCCTCCCACAGAATTTCGCCACCCTCGGGCACTCCCAAGCCAAGTGGAGAAACGTGGCTCCATTCGCGGAGCATCGGCTGCAGTTTGAGGTTTCCCGCAGCCCCATTTTGTGTAAGTGCAGTGGTGTACAGTATAGTTTGTGAAGGTATTTGAAGTGGATCAATTGTAGTCTGTAATTGGGGGATAGGCATTCCTTTTGCCTGCAACAGTATGCCCACCTGTCCTCTGGGACCTCACCACCCAGCTCCCGCTCCCACTCCTCCCTCGCCCGAGATGCACCCAGTTGGGGGGACTTCATTGTGATCATGTATAACCTAGTAACAAGTTTCTTCGGGACATAGTGACATACAGGTGCCCCAGCAATGCGAGGGCCGGGGGTGGCTCAGGGAAGGTGTCATAGGTTGCCCGGCAGGTCACTCGCAATTGGTAATAAAGCAGCGTGTCCAGCACTGTGGCCTCCGGCACAGAAGTGTTAGACAGTGATTCAAGGAACTGTCTTCCAGGAAACAGATCCGCATTAGTTTTAACTCCTGGCTCGGCGGCCCTACCTGTCGACCCTTTGTCTTGCAGCAGGGGGAATAGTGGGTTTTCTGACAGTTGAGCTGATGGGGCATGTAAAACCGGGAGTCCAGCCCACGTTGTTTGCGAAGTAGTTTAAGATAGTAGAACGTATTTCCTCCTGGAATGCGGCGTCCCATAGGGCATGTGGGGGAAGCCGCCAGGAGAACACCTGCAGGGTAGTCTGCAGTATTGTCAGCACCAGGCGCACTGGGGAAGGTGATCCACCGTCCCAATCCAAGTGACCACATTCCTGGTCCCCAGCCAAAAATCAAATGCGTGACCAAGAGCTATGGTATGTAGAATGGCAGGTACCGCTCCTCTGTTCCACGTGTGTGTGTCGCCAGATATCAATCAGTGCAGTGTCAACTATGGTCCTAAGAGTGTCTGCTGCCTGTGCGTGATGCTGTTTGGCCCTGGAGTGGTCCAGCTGACAGCTTAATGCAATATTGAAATCTCCACCCCACACCACCGCCCCAGGGCCAAATCCTGCCACCTGTCTCCAGACCCGCGGGAAGAAACTTGGGTCATCCTGATTAGGCCCATACACTGCCACCAGTGTCATGGGCTGCTGGAATAGTGTCCCTGCGAGGATAACATATCTCCCCTCCTTGTCTATGATTGTGTGAGTAGTGCACCATGGTAACCCCCTCCTAAGCAGAACAACAACACCCGTTCCATAATTAGAATATACAGATGAGTAAGTTTTGCCACACCAGTGTGGTAGTGAAAATTCTGGACCTGTGTCATTAACATCATTGTAACATGACGATTTTGGTATCAGCAGACCGGTAATGACAGGTATGCTATATCTGAGTATTTGCGTCATATTCGAGTGACGGGATCACTCTAATATTAACGATTCCCTTGTGAACCCTCGGGTTCCATTTTGTGTACGGCAGCCATTTTGTGGTTGCCCTCACATAAGGCAATGACTAAAGCCAAAACGCGCCTTAGGGGACACGTACACTTTCAGTGACCTGGGCAAGCTGACTCCACTGTCCAGAGCCAGAACCTGTTCGGCCAGTTTTAGTTCCCAGTGGCCGATCGAGATTAGGGGCCCAGGTGCAGCATGCCATAAACCCTTCATTGCACACATCTATATCTAAATCTTATTCACACCTGTCACTGCTCTTTCTTTATGACCTGCTTTACGAGGAGGAGGTGCCCGGTTTTATTAGGGGTCCAGATTATATCTGTTGCAGGTGTTGGGCCTCACTGGGTATTTGGTTGTGGGCTGGACAAACTGAAAATGGGCTTGTCATCATGAATCTGTTTTTTGTTGTTGTAAGAAATATGTGAATGACTCACTGTAAAAATAAGGAATGTTTGCCTAAAGCATAATATTCTGTATAAAAGAGATAGCTGGTTTGCATGATAAAGGCAGTCTCCTGAGAACATACACATTGTTGTACTTCTAGGATACCTGTTGCTGGCTGCAGCCAACAAATTGATCTTTGAAGCCACCAAGAAGACTCTGTGTTTCTGTAGTCTGAGACAGGAAGAACTCGAGGTCATTGGGTGTGTTCCCTGGCACCGCTGGGTCCAATAAAACCCAGTACTTCAATTGGCGCCCAACGTGGGGCGATTTCAGCGGTACCGGTCCAAGCCAGAGGTCGTGAGGAGCTTCGTGTAAAATTCTGGAGGAAGGCCAACCACTTCATCGACCCCTGTATGTCGTTCGTGGTCCGAAAGTCTTTGCTGCGAGGTGCCCCGCGTCCCGACGGCTACGAAGGACTGCTGCCCTGACTATCGCCCTGTCTTGGACCCTTTTATGATTTGTAGAGCGAGACAATAGACGAGTCTTCTGGTGACGTCATCGATACCTCAGTTAAGTATAAGTGGAGCGTCTCCCAGTCCTTAGTCTTGGTTCTTAGTTTTGGGTATCCCATGGGATCTTTGATTTGTTAGGATCTTTTGATTTGGAACTTGCAAGTACCAAAGCCGAAGGACTCTTGTATTCACGAGACTGTCGTATTCGATAATCCTTTGAAGTTTGAAGCTAGACTAGTGAGCGAAGATGCCTGGTCTTAGCAGACTTGGAAATTTGTTTTGTCTTGGTTGTAATAGGGATTCCCGATTGGAGGACTCGTGTCCGGTTCCTCCAATTGGAACTCCAACCTATGAGCTCTACGTGAAGCATGGAGTGGGCCCTATCACGTATAATAACGTATGGGTTAGGTACACAAGGAAAGATGGTGTCCTAAAGTGGCCCCAATATGGTAGTTTTGACACCGAAATTCTGGATAATTTAGAGGTTAGACTTTTTAAGAAGAAAGCCCGGCCGGCGATGTTTGACTCTTTCCGCCTATGGCGAAAAGAAGCCAAACAGAAAGAAATTAAATTAGTAAAGAAGAATAAAAGAGAAAAGGGTATTTCAATAATGCAAGCTGCTATGCAGTATAAGGATGATGAAGAGGAACAAGCGAGTGAACAGCTGCACAGGCAACGTAAATTGGCAATTGATAAATGTTATCCAGTTTTGCCACCTCTTCAGCAAGATACAGTGAAGGAACTTGAGAAGGATCCTTTAATGTCTCATTTGTTGAATTCACCACCTCCTTATGCGCAGAGTGCTACAGCACCTCCGCAACCTTTAGTTGTACAACCCCCAGTTGTTGTACCTCCGGTTCTTCCACAACCACCAGCTGTTTTTCAGTTGGCACCTACTACTATGGTGCAGCCCCCTCAAGGGCTGCCACCTTTACTACCTGTTCCATCTTTACTTCCTATGACTTTGCCCCCTGCATCTATTTCCCTCCACACTATCCCTTCTGACACTGCCTCTGCATTTGCTTTGTCTCCTCCTGTTTTTCCTCCTGTTCATTTGTCAACTTCTCCTTCTGTCCGACAGAGAATGACAAACACTGTTACTAGTATTTTGTCTCCTTTCTTTGGGTCACCGACTACGACCCCCGTTTTAGAGCGTAAACAATTGCGTAGCCAATTGCCCGATTCTAGAGAGAAGGGAGTATTGGATCATTTGGCGCATAAATGGGTCACTGACCCTACAAGATATGAGTTAGAGTCTGTTATGGATGTCTTCCACCAATGGCAAACATCGAAACAGAGATATGTTTTTGACAAAATGTGCGAAGTTCTTCTTGAAAGATTAAAAGATTGTGATATGGAGGCCAATCCGCCTGAGTTGTGTCGTGTACGGTTTGAGTTTTCCAAAGGCACGATTGTGGGTTCCGATATTGAGAAAGCAGTTGCGACATTATTATCATTTAGGAGTGAGGGTATTTCTCGACTGTTGTTTGAGCCAGAACCCTCTGTTAAAAGGAAGGTCAGACAGTATCCCATGAGAGAAGTTCCCCCAGTTTGGAAAGAAGGAGACCTAAATGCTGTTCCACCTATTCAGCCTCATTTTCAACGTGTGTGGGTACATGTTCCATGGAAGCGAACTGAAGTCCTGGCTCTTAAGCAGACTCTACCCGACCCCCGTAAAAACCCTGCAGGTTATTATAAGGAATTATCACAGACTGCAGACTCCTGTGTTATGAATTTAGCTGATATAGACATGTTGTTTGGAAATGTGGTCCCACAGCCTTTATGGAGAGTGATCCGTCACACGGATCATGCGCCGGAGTTAGGGGACACATGGATTAATATCAATGCGGCAAATGACAGACAAGTAGGCGGTGCTAAACCAGAGCCTTTAGTAGCAGACCTCCCTGGTAGGATCGTTACTTACATGAAGACTTTGATGCCTGCAATGCGTGTAAATTGGGATAAATTGTCTGCATGCAAGCAGAAGAAGGAGGAAAGTGTATCTGACTTCTTCACTAGGTTTGAAGAGACATTTATCGACCACAGTGGTCAGGATATGAGTACAGAAGGTGGTCAAAGGTTGTTTGTTGACAAGTTTGTGCATAATTTGCTTCCCGAATTGTGTAAAAAATTGAAAGATTCAGAGAGTTCTTGGGCCGTTTCCTCTTCAGCACAGATATTGGCTACTGCACAATACTACGAAAATAGAGATAAAGATGAGAAAGATAGAGCAGACAAGAAAACTAAAGAGTTAAAAACAAAGGTTCTTTTACAACAAGCGTATCCGCCTCGTAGTAATCAGCGTGACTATCAGCAACCTCAACAGTATCAGAGGAATTCGCAAGGTTTGAGTATCCTCAACAACGTGCTCTGATAGGCCCTAACCAATGTTCATATTGTAAGGAAGAAGGTCATTTTAAATATAATTGCCCTATTTTGTTGCAGCGTATGAATGGTATTTCTGGCGCAAGAGGTCGAGGTGTTCCACAAGCACCTAGAGCTAGAGGACGCGGAAATTTCACCCAGAACGCGCGCCCATTTCCTCCTCAAAATTCAATGAATAGTTTTGATCAGCAGAATAACGCGTCTGGTAGGACGACTCAGTACTATGCTGATGACTACTATGCAGAAGGTGAGAGTATGGAAGGTGATGATTGCTAGGACAGCCATAGACAAAGAGAGGGAGTTGTTTCAGTTCCAGTAGATCAGAGTGGACCTTATATTGAGGTGATTACATCAGGTGTGTCAGAGCCTTTTCTGTTGGATACTGGTGCTACAAAGAGTTCTATTATGCACTCTAAATTCCCTGGCGCACCTTTGTCTGGCGAAACTAATGTTTCAGTAGGTTTTTCTGGCGCCCCGGTTAGGAACCCGATTTCTAGCCCTATGTCTCTTTCTGTTGGACCTTGTGAAATCGAAGCACCACTTATTCTAACGACAGGTTGTGGTGAGAACTTGTTAGGATTGGATCTGCTGAAAAGATTGTATGCGACATTGTATTGTTCTCCTTCGGGAGTACAACTCACATTGGGTAAGACAGTGGTTTCACCAATATATTTGTCAAAGGACAAACTTCCAACAGAATTGTCGTTTCTCCCTGATATTCTTTGGGCTACTGGTCCCAATGATGTAGGTCTTTTGGAAATACCGCCATATGTTGTAACGTTGAAAGCCAATGTTAAAATGCCGCGCATTCCCCAATACAAGATCTCTAATGAAGGTGAAAAAGCGTTGCTAGCGATCATTTATGATTTGATTGAGAAAAATGTAATTGAAGAGACAAGAGGTAATGTTTGCAATAGTCCTGTTTTACCTGTCTTGAAGCGTACTGACTCTTCTCAGCCACCTGTTTACAGGTTTGTGATTGATCTTAGAGAGGTAAACAAGATAGTTGTGCCACAGTTTCCAGTCGTTCCCGATATCACTGCTTTACTGACAATGATTCCAGCCTCAGCCACTTGGTTCTCGGTGATTGACTTGAAGAATGCTTTCTTCAGCATCCCTATTGCCGTAGAGAGCAGGGATATTTTTGGATTCTGTTTAGGAGGCCGAAGCTTCCGATTTCAGAGAGCTCCTCAAGGTTTTTGTGAAAGTCCTTCTATCTATAGTCAGGCTCTGAAGTCTCAGCTTGACACTCTTGTGTTACCTGGTGGCGCTACCCTTCTACAGTACGTCGATGATTTGTTAGTTGCTGCAGATACTAAGGAGATTTGTAAAGAAGCCACTTTGTCATTGTTGCGTCATTTGTCTGATTTACACCACAAAGTGTCTCTTTCCAAGTTACAGTATTGTCGACAAGAAGTGACCTATTTAGGTCACCTCTTATCGAAAGAGGGAAGAAGATTGACCCCAGAAAGAATTCAGGCAATTGCAAAATTAAGTGTGCCAATGACACAGAGAGAAGTGCGTGCTTTCTTAGGTATTACATCCTATTGCAGACAATGGATACCGAATTTTTCATTGATGGCTAAACCTTTGGTAGCATTGACCTATAAAGACACGCCGAATCCCTTCCTTGGTCCGAAGATTGTCAGAAAAGTTTTTCCGAATTGCGTGATGCATTGTGTTCGGCTCCTGTGTTGGGTACCCCGACTACAGCAAGCCCTTTACGCTGTATGTCCATGAGAGAGAAGGATGTGCATTATCAGTGTTAACACAGTCTTTTGGGGACAAGCAACGTCCATGTGCATATTTCTCGTCGATTTTGGACCCGGTAGCTAGAGCGTTGCCGAGTTGTTTGAGAGCCACAGCGGCAGCAGCTGTTTCTATTCGACAGTCTGCTGGTTTGGTGATGAATAATACGCTGGTCGTGATGGTCCCACATGCAGTGGATATTTTGTTAAACAGGACCAAGACACAGCACTTAACTAGTGCTCGATTGTCAGGTTACGAGTTGACACTTTTAGCGAGCCATGTGCACATAAGAAAATGCAACACGCTGAACCCAGCTACATTGTTGCCAATTATAACAAAGACAGATGTTCCGGAACAGCATGATTGCTTTCTTAGGACAGAAGAAGAAACGAAAGGGAGAGTAGATCTTAGGGACACTCCTCTTGTAAAGTGTGATGGTACCTTATGGGTGGATGGGTCATGCTTCAAGCTTCCGAATGGTGATACGACTGCGGCATATGCTGTCACGACTTTACATACGATTGTTGAAACTGCACGTATCCCACATAATTCAGCTCAAGCAGCAGAGTTGACTGCACTTATGAGAGCGTGTGTATTATCAAAAGGAATGAAAGTGACCATATATACCGATAGCCAGTATGCGTTTGGTGTGGCCCATAGTTTTGGACGCTTGTGGAAGGAACGTGGGTTCCTCACGTCTCACGGTACGAAAATACAGCATGGTCAATTGGTGAATGAGCTCCTGGAGTCACTTACTTTGCCATTGCAAGTCGCGATTGTGAAATGCAGTGCACATAAGAAGATCACTGACGACGTTGGTCGCGGTAATATGTTTGCTGATGAAGTTGCGAAAGAAACAGCAAGAGATGTGATGAGTCGAATGTATGTTGCGGGCCCTGCAAGATGGATTGGTGACGTTGGAATGTGTGAAGATACGATAGAGAGTGTGAAGTCCATCCAAGCTGAAGCTACGGAGAAGGAATTAAGTACGTGGAGAGAGAGTACGGGTAAATTGGATGCAAATGGTTGTTGGGTTGAATTGTCGGAGCATCAGCGATGGTTGTTACCCGATACATATGTGCTTGCAGTGGTTACAATGGCACATGGGATGGCCCACATCAGTGTGAAAGGAATCTGTAAGTTATTGGCTCCAGTGTGGCAAAATGCTGGAATTCCCAAATGTGCAGAGAATGTGGTCAAAAATTGTATGGTTTGTTTGAAATACAATCCTGGTAAGGGAACCCCAACTCCAGCTGGTCATTTTGCGCCTCCAACGTATCCGTTCGAGGTTTTGCAGCTAGATTTCATCCACATGGAGAGGTGCAACAATTTGAAATACGTACTCATTGTTGTTTGTGCCTTTTCAAGATGGGTAGAGGCATATCCTCTGAAAGATAATACTGCCTTGTCCACAGCGAAAGCCCTTCTCAAAGAGTTCTTCCCTAGGTTTGGTTTGCCGAGAATGGTGTGGAGTGATAATGGGGGTGAATTTGTGGGTCAAGTGATGAAACGAGTGTGTGAAGGTTTAGGAATCCGGCAGAAATTTCACGCTGCAAATCATCCCCAATCAGCTGGATTAGTTGAGTGCTATAATGGCACTCTTAAACTAAAACTGGCCAAGATACAAGCAAGCTCTGGCCTTAAATGGCCTGATGCGTTGCCATTAGCACTGTTGTCAACTAGGATGACCGTACATTCCCGAGTAGGACTTAGTCCTCATGAGATAGTGTTTGGTCGCCCGGCTAACATATGGGAGTGCCGAGGCCAACGAAATTCAGCGAGATTGAACACCCTGTACTGCTTGATTACTTGCATGATTTGACGGCTAAATTGCGTGTTTTACACCAACAGGTTCATAATACACTGCCTCAGGCTTCTAAAGATCCAGGGCATGCAATCAATCCCGGATCGTGGGTGTTAATCAAGAACTTTCAGCGGACAAAGAACGATCAGCCCCGCTGGATTGGCCCCTATTTGGTGATTTTGTCCACAAGATCTGCAGTGCGAGTACAAGGGAAGAAAAACTGGATCCACGGCGTACACTGTAAGAGGGTCCCTTTGCCTCTACCATATGACCGGTGGGTCCAGGAGGGAATTGCTGACTCGGAAACTGAAACAGTGCCTCGTTTTCTGCCTTTTAGTGACGCGCGCGTCACAGGGACAAATTCTGAGCGAGAAAGTGACGATCTTCTCCAAAGAGCAATACCATCACCACTTCGATTGGACACTACTGAGCCTGAACTTTTGTTTTGCGACCAGACATTGCCTGGAAAAAGCCGTTATAACTTGCGACCGAGAGTCATGGACAAATAAAATGAAATTTTGGTCCTCCCATCCGAAAACCTGTTTTTGAACCACCACCCGGGTTCAGCTGTAGGGTCGTGGTGAAAAGACTTGAGTGTGTAGCCTGCGGACACAAGGTCTACGGGTCTGGTTTGTTCTAGGGCGTTCCCTGGGACATTCAGAAACACTCTCAAGTGAAGAAAACCAACCGCCGCGAACAGCACGTTAGAGGATGGAGCCTTTTCAGATGGAGAGACCTGTTGAAAGAATAAGTTTCAAGAGGAAAATATGTGCAACCATGAGCAGAAAATGTTTTCTAATTATGTGTCTTTGTATTTTACTCAGTCTAATGATGTCTTTAGTGGGGTATATCATATTCTCTTTTCAAGTGACATCTGCACCCACTGTACAGCCCATGCCTTCCTCTACTATCTCCTCACATTCTTTTCACCCTCTACCTGAACACGAGTCCGTTAGAAGATTAGAGTTTATGAACAACTCCTTTGTTCAGCTCTTACACCAACACCAGCTAGTAGTGAACAGAACCAACTGTTGGGTGTGTGGCCTTATGCCTCATACTACTGAGAAAGGTATTCCCTACCTAGTGCTGCCATTCAGCTACAATGGTTCTGTGTGGGCATACCGAACGATGTTCATCTATGCTCGCGAAATCCACCCCCTACGTTCCGTCAAAGACAACCCAAAGAATAGTGCTCTAGTTAAGGGGATAGTCGACATGATAAGGGGAACTAGTTCCTACGAAACTATCCCGGAAGATGAGACACTAGCGTATATTGGATGGAACGTGACTGGATATGGAGCGAGTCTGAGCGAGAACCAGCAAGCAAAAAGATCCGCTCCAATTTGGATTGTACCCCATCAGGGTCATCTATGTCTGCAAGGTAATGGCAAGAATCCAAGAGCTCAGTTAGGGAAGAGTATCTGCACTGAAACGTATATTTTTGCGTCTCAGACTTCCCCTTTGTTCTTAGCAGCTAGGGGTACCTACTTTATCTGCCATGATAGGGCCTACACGTGGTTGCCCCCTGACTTCTCGGGCACATGCTTCGTTTCATTCCTGTTGCCTCCCACCTACACAGCTGCGGCAGATTACCATAAGATAAGAAGAATTAGGGGTGTCTTCAGCAAGGAAGACACTGCAGGACAAGGAGCGGGAGACTTCTTTAGGGGTTTTCTGCCGTTCTGGGGACCTATGGCTAAGAACAGGAATGTGAGGCAATTGACGCGAGTGGTTGAATCCACCATAGTCGAAACTGTCGGTGCCCTTAATAATTTGACTGCTGAGCTCCAGTCGGACCGCCTTATGACCCTGCAGAACAGGGTCGCGTTAGACATCATACTTGCAGACCGTGGTGGGGTATGTAGAGTGATCCAATCCAGTTGTTGCATTTTCATTCCAGATAACGCTCCAACAGTGTACCAGGCCATCTCCAAACTACATAGGATCTCTGAATCCATCCATATAGATGAAGGAGACTGGTCGTTGATGGGATGGTTCTGGGAACTGTTATCCACCTGGGGATGGAAAGTTCTGATGGTCATTGGGATACTTCTAGCCATCCTTTTCCTGTTTTGTCTGTGCATACAGTGTGTTCCTGCCATATGCGGCCTATGTGTTACATCATGTGTAAGGAAACCTGTATCAAGGGATGAGCTAAGTAATAGGATGATGCTACAGCAACATCTCAATGAATTCATGAACATAGACCTAGACTCAGATTAGCATGAGTGTAAGTAAATTGCCTATGTAAGGGCAAAAGGAGGGTCTGTGGTACTGAAAATTCTGGACCTGTGTCATTAACATCATTGTAACATGACGATTTTGGTATCAGCAGACCGGTAATGACAGGTATGCTATATCTGAGTATTTGCGTCATATTCGAGTGACGGGATCACTCTAATATTAACGATTCCCTTGTGAACCCTCGGGTTCCATTTTGTGTACGGCAGCCATTTTTTGGTTGCCCTCACATAAGGCAATGACTAAAGCCAAAACGCGCCTTAGGGGACACGTACACTTTCAGTGACCTGGGCAAGCTGACTCCACTGTCCAGAGCCAGAACCTGTTCGGCCAGTTTTAGTTCCCAGTGGCCGATCGAGATTAGGGGCCCAGGTGCAGCATGCCATAAACCCTTCATTGCACACATCTATATCTAAATATTATTCACACCTGTCACTGCTCTTTCTTTATGACCTGCTTTACGAGGAGGAGGTGCCCGGTTTTATTAGGGGTCCAGATTATATCTGTTGCAGGTGTTGGGCCTCACTGGGTATTTGGTTGTGGGCTGGACAAACTGAAAATGGGCTTGTCATCATGAATCTGTTTTTTTTGTTGTAAGAAATATGTGAATGACTCACTGTAAAAATAAGGAATGTTTGCCTAAAGCATAATATTCTGTATAAAAGAGATAGCTGGTTTGCATGATAAAGGCAGTCTCCTGAGAACATACACATTGTTGTACTTCTAGGATACCTGTTGCTGGCTGCAGCCAATAAATTGATCTTTGAAGCCACCAAGAAGACTCTGTGTTTCTGTAGTCTGAGACAGGAAGAACTCGAGGTCATTGGGTGTGTTCCCTGGCACCGCTGGGTCCAATAAAACCCAGTACTTCACCAGCGGGCATGGAGTCTGGCCTCATTGGCCTCCATCAGGTGTGTCTCTTGCATGAAGCACACATCCACTCCCTGTCTAGCGAGGTAGGCATACACCAGCCTAGATTTCCGGTGGTCATTTAGACCTCGGACATTCCATGTTATGCAGGTTATCTTAGCCATGTAGTCCTGTGCGTGTCATGGACACTTTACGATGTGGGGGAGTACGTGACCTAGCGCAAGGGGGGGACGCGGGTGCACTCACATGTGCCACTTGTGTTGCAAGTGTACTACCAAGCACATTTTTGACCCATCTGGCCTGTCATCTCTGTCCCCTCCTCATAAACAAACCCCACCCTCCTGCACTTTGCCCCCAAACAGTACCCCATTGAAAAGGAACCCCAAACTCTCCAAACTCCCAATCCCTCCCCGCCCTCTCACACCAACCCCCCAATTAGGTTGTGACAGTCTGCCCGCCCTCCTCCCCAATCAGTCTGAAATTACTTAGGGAATTATCCTGCGGGGCAGGACCTCTTCCAGCGGTCTCTCATGGCAACAAGGACTGGGTGGCCAAGCCATACTTGGTAATGTGGACTTTTTAAGACTACAAACTAGGATAGTTAGTGTCCTGCCTCCCGAGGATGCATCTCATTCCTGCGAGCGTGTTTCAGGTCTCGTGTTGGCTCACTTCTAGTCCAGCTCACCAGCAACTCTTAGTGTTTGTTCGTTAATCATTATCGCTGGTGATGGCTTCTTCTTGGTGGTCAGGGGTCTTGGACTGTGCCCGTTATCTTTTTTCCGGTTTCTTGGCGACATCAATGCGGCCTTCGTATCCGTGAAGAACTGCATCTTGTCCCCTCTCTTGGTGTACAGTTTGGCCGGGTAAAGCAGGGCGTACGGTAATTCTTGTTTTAGGAAGATTTCCGTGACTGGGAAGAATTCATGGTGTGCAGCCTGGCCTGCCAGTGTGAAAACCAGGAAAAAAGAGAGAACGTTTCCTTGGTGCCTCACCTCTTCCATTTCTCGTGCAGATCGCAGAACGATGTCCCGGTCTCAGTAATTTAACAGTTTGGCCACTATTGGAAATGCAGGCACCCCTGGCAGTGGTCTGGGCACCAGCGATCTGTGTGCCCGCTCCACAATAAAGACCGAGGATAGAACATTTCCAAAGATTTCGCGCAGCTGTGCCTCCACATAATCCTCCATCCGCGATATTGCAGTGGACTCCGGTACTCCTGTGATGCGGAGGTTATTCCTCCTGGAACGCGATTCCAAGTCCTCATTCTTGGCTTTGATCAGTTCAAGCACCTTAACCATCTTAATCAGCCGCTGTTTGTCCTCTGCCAGGGTGTCCTCATTGCCCGAAACACTGGCCTCCAGCTGCGCAATTTTGGTGTCGTGGGTGACCACCCTGGTTTTGATTTGATCAAGGCGGGCCGACAGCTGGTCCATCTTCGAGTCGATTGTGTTCAAGCTGGTTATAACCTCCAGGAGTATTGAACGAAGATCATAATCGCGGGAGGATTGTCCGTTTGGGTCCACTTGCTCGTCCGCCTCAGGGGGGATTCCTCTTGCCAAGTTTGATGCCTGCTCTCAAACGGGAGCTTTGACTGCTTAGCGTTAGCCTTCCCCATTTTGATCGCAGTGGGCCCCAATTCAATCAATCAATCAATCATAGCATTTGTAGAGCGCACTACATACCCATGAGGGTCTCATGGCGCTGGGGGGGGGAGGGGTGCTGCTACTGCTCGAAGAGCCAGGTCTTGAGGAGTCTTCTGAAGGTCAGCAGGTCTTGGGTCTGCCGTAGGTGCATGGGGAGGGTGTTCCAGGTTTTGGCGGCGAGGTGGGAGAAGGATCTGCCGCCGGAGGTCGCTCTTCGGATGCGGGGTATTGTGGCGAGGGCAAGGTCGGCGGAGCGAAGCTGGCGGGCGGGGGTGTAGAGGCTGAGTCGTCTGTTGAGGTATGTAGGTCCGGTGTTGTGGAGAGCCTTGTGTGCGTGGGTGAGGAGCTTGAAGGTTATCCTCTTGTTGACGGGGAGCCAGTGCAGGTCTCTCAGGTGAGGGGTGATGTGGCTGCGGCAAGGGATGTCGAGGATCAGGCGTGCAGAGGCGTTCTGGATGCGTTGCAGCCGCTTCAGGAGTTTGGCCGAGGCTCCAGCATAGAGGGCGTTTCCGTAGTCCAGCCTGCTGCTGACGAGGGCCTGGGTGACCGTTCTTCTCGTTTCGGTGGGGATCCACTTGTAGATCTTGCAGAGCATGCGGAGGGTGTTGAAGCAGGAGGAAGAGACGGCGTTGACCTGCTTAGTCATGGAGAGGGTGGAGTCGAGGATGACTCCTAGGTTGCGTGCATGGTCGGTGGGTGTTGGAGCTGTTCCCAGTGCGGTCAGCCACCAGGAGTCGTCCCAGGCCGAGGGGGTGGAACCGAGGATGAGGATCTCCGTCTTGTCAGAGTTCAGCTTCAGTCGGCTGGTCCTCATCCATTCGGCGACGGCCTTCATTCCTTCGTGGAGGTTGGTTTTGGCGGTGTGGGGGTCTTTGGTGAGGGAGAGAATCAGCTGGGTGTCATCGGCGTAAGAGATGATGTTGAGGTCGTGCAGTCGGGCGACGTGGGCGAGTGGTGCCATGTAGATGTTGAACAGCGTTAGGCTGAGGGATGAGCCCTGGGGTACGCCGCAGATGATCTCGGTGGCCTCGGAGTGGAAGGGGGGGAGGCTTACGCTCTGTGTTCTGCCGGAGAGGAAGGAGGTGGTCCAGTCCAGGGCCTTCTCTTGGATTCCGGCGTCGTGGAGGCGTGTGCGTAGTGTGTGGTGGCATACCGTGTCGAAGGCGGCTGACAGGTCCAGGAGGATGAGGGCCGCGGTGTCTCCGTTGTCTAGCAGGGTCCTGATGTCATCGGTGGCGGCGATGAGGGCAGTTTCGGTGCTGTGGTTGCTGCAAAACCCGGACTGGGATGGGTCCAGGATGCTGTTCTCCTCGAGGTAGCGGGTCAGTTGTTTGTTGACGGTCTTCTCGATGACCTTCGCCGGGAACGGGCGCAGGGAGATGGGCCGGAAGTTATTGAGGTCCTTGGGGTCCGCCTTGGGTTTCTTGAGTAAGGCGTTGATCTCGGCGTGCTTCCAGCTTTCCGGGAAGGTTGCTGTCTCGAAGGAGATGTTGATCGCTTTCCGGAGATGGGGTGAGATGGCGGTGCTGGCTTTGTTGAAGATGTGGTGTGGGCATGGGTCTGACGGAGATCCGGAGTGGATGGTGTTCATGATCTTGATGGTGTCGTCGTCGTTTATGTTGGTCCAGGTGAGCAGGCGGTTGGTGCGGATGTTGGTCGTGGGGGCAGAGATCTCAGTGGTTGTCGGGGCGATCGTGGTGTTGAAGCTGTCATGGATGTCAGCGATCTTGCGATGGAAGAAGGTGACCAGCGAGTTGACCTGCACTATAGGGTCTTGCATACTCTGTGGGTAGTTCACCTCCTTTGCACCTGTATTCATGAGGCTTTTAGTGTCTAGGTTGCAGTGAAATTGATAGAGGTAGTTTTAAATGTCCCCCCACACCTCAGTCTAGCGCATGAGTAAAGGGGGGGTGACTCCAACACTCTGGTCCCCTCTCGCAATTTCTTCCCTCCAGGCCTTCACTGCGGCTAAAGGTAGTTGGCTTACTTTCCCCTTCTATTTTGTTTATTGTTCGTTGCAGTAACAGTGTCCAGCCTTATGATTAGGCCGTTTGTGAGACCTTTCCACCAAATTTCCGACCCCAGCCTCCGCCTTAAACTCGGGCCTGCAACATTGTGCGGTGCCTAATGCAGCCAGATCCACGCTTCGGGCCCTCTGTCGCAGCTCTTCCCCCAGGTCTCATCTTGCAGATCAGCCCACCGGGTGGGGAGCGAGGAGTCAAACGGGAGGGCTGCCGCAGAGGCCCACCAGGTCAAAGAGGAAGGCACTGGTCTGCTCCTCCATTGGCAAGGATATGGCACCAGCACCTGCCAGCCCCCGCCCCCGCCCCAGTCCCAGCACACCTCCTCGCTCCTCCGCAGAAGCAGTGCACCCTCCAAAGCAATGACCCAACCCAACCACGGCGTCTCCGACCCGCTCACCTGGGGTCCTGTGCATGTCTCCTCTGCGGCCTGGTGATCTCCGGGTTCTTCGGCTGCAGCTGCTTCAGCTCTCTGGGGCCGATGATCGCCACGACTCTCCACGCGGATGACAGTAGGTCGTGGGCCGCCCCTACAGGCACGATTTCTTGCTTCATCTCACCTGCCAGCAAGGTGAGTCTTTATTTGTTTTCACCATCCGTTAGAACTCGCACGCAGGGCCACCGCAGCACAGACACGGCACCCAGGCACCTGCGGCACATGCGGCACATGCGGCCTTGTTGCTCAGCCACCTGCAGGCTGCTCCATGGCGGGTTCATTTATGGCATCCTCCTCACCAATCGGCCTCCAACAAAAGCAATATTTCACACCCCCAGGGTGCGAGGCACAGCACCAGGTGTTCGGGGTCAGCAAGGTGCCCCTCAGTCCGCAGGATTTAGCTGGATTATTTGGCTTGGCCAGCAGAGCCCACTCAAAGTGCAGCCATCTTGCAGTCGGCGAAGCCACGCCCTCCCCCACCTTCTGGGCAGTTTTTGACCTGGTCATAGCATATACCCACTCAGGGAGATCCAGTATACTTGCTTGGATCATTCTCTCCACCCCTGCCCAGTCAGACCCTTAAAGAACATTTCCCAGTAGACATGCCACTGGGGGTGCAGGAGACACAATTACTTTCTTAGGGCCTGTCAAAAATCCCCATTCCAAACTCATCAATGCCATGGGATGGAGTTTGGCTCTTCTGTCTGCGTACATTACCTGGTGATTCACACCAGGTATGATCTGTTGTGAGGAAACCAAGTTCTCTATGACCATAGAGACACCGGCTCCTATATCTCTCAGTGTCTCAACCTGAGTTCCATTGATTTTATGCCTCTGCCTGTACCTCTCCATACTGGGATGCAAAGCAGACAGGGTTCCAATTTCCACTCCACAAAAGGATACTAAGGTTGCTCTGTGATACCCTTCACAATCTCTAGGAACATTTCTACACCCACATCTACACTGACAATCCCATGGGACTGCCCACCAGTGGGGGACTTCTTTGTGCAGGCAGAATCTCCTCTTTTGTGTCCTGTCTGATTACAGCCAAAATACCTATCCACCTTTGAAGCATCAAAGAACATTCCTGCCGTTGCAGGGTCAAAAGACTTTCTCTGATACCCTTTTCCCTTGAAATTGCAGTGGCTCCAGGCCCCCCTCCTTGTGCAGGTTTTTTGTTGGTCTTGTGAGGACTCTTTTTTTTTAACATCTTTTCCCTGGGCTTTCCCCCGGGGGGATCATGTCCTCCTTCCTTTCTTCTGTCTGTTTACTCCCATTTATGTGGATAGGAAACCCTGGTTCTCAACCACCTCATCAGCTGTCTCCCCCTGTTCCCTGGGGCAAAACAGCGTAAAGTCCACTAGATACTGGGGTAACTTCTCTTGTACACAATGAGTCAGAATGTGCTCTTTAAGGAATACATTGTAAAGTCCCTCATAAGTACTCACCTGGTTACTTTGAATCCAGCTCTCTAGTGCCTTCACTGAGATTTCTAAAAAGTCTACCGAGGACTGTATGTTTACTTTCTGCATGTCCCCAAGCTTCATCCAGAACTGCTCTGGAGTAAGACCAAATTTCGTGACTAGACATTTTCTCATGTGGGAGTAGTATTCTGCCTCATCCCCCACAAGAATCAGGAGCCTATCCCACAAGAGTGAACGCCAACATTTGTAGTGGACCCTTCTCATCTTAAGGGCCCTTCAAAAGCAATCAGCCAAATGTCAATGTCACCCCCCTTCATACTTGGGCACTATCCCCTTGGGAAGCCTGGGATCAATCCCACCACCCCTGACCATCTCATCATCTTCCTCATTTTCACTGCTACCATTTCTTTTCTCTTCCACCTTTGCCTACTTCTTATTAGCTAGGTCAAGCTTTTCCTTATCTACAGCTATGTATGCCAACTGACGCTCAAGCTCTTGTCTTCTGAGGGCCCTCTCTGGGTCTTCTGTGTGGGAGCCTCCCCTCTACTATTAGCTGGAAGTCTGAACCTAGTACTAGAAGTTATGGATGAGTTGTCATTACCCTCCTCCTGGAGGTTGTTGGAGTGTCCCCATCCCCTGGAGCTGACTCTGCCCAGGCCTTAAGGGACCTGACCATCTCTGCCTTTATATTTTGATTAGCAGTTGGCAGCCCCCTAGTCCTACACTGTACCCTAAGCCTAGCTACTGTGAGGTTAATCAGGTTAGCCTGATACAGCTCCATGGAATCCCTAGTTTTTGGTGACTAAAAAACTTTTGCAAAGAGAAGTAGAACAATTTTGAAAAATTAAGACGAATTAAAAACAATTTAGTCCAAATTTCAAAAATTCAGAAATCAATGTTTGTTCTAATCAATTGTCTCAATTTTTAAAGATCTTCACTTAACTACTATATGGTATGGTCAAACACAAGTACTGGATCCCACCACTGCACACCAAATGTTGGAATGTGGTTTATTAGTAGGTGAAGGTAGGTACCTACCACTAGTAATAAGGCCACAATCACAATATAAGGTCCAATCAAGGTCTCAATAAATTTTTCCCTTCCTCAACTCTTGGTAGCTGGCTACAAGTAGGCAGGTTTAACTTATGCGAAGGGTGTTTCAAACATTTTAAAACACCAACACATTAAATAAGTAAGACACAACACACAATAAACATCCAAAACCAATTTATAAAAATAGGAAATATTTTTATGATTAAAATGGCAACAAAACGACAAACATCTAATGTAGGGAACCAGAGATATGAATTAATAATCACTTTTTAGTGCTTAAAACCCAGAAGCGCCACTTTAGGACATCCGGTCGTGCTTGATGGGGACAAAGTAAAAGTTTCAGGCCAACCGCGATGGAACGCAGGTCTGATACACTTAACGGTAGAGCCCGGTCAAGTTTTTACCTTCTGACTTAGTCACTTTTTGGAGCTTTTTCTTTCAACATAGTGGTAGGCTCCTTGTCAGGCTGGGTTTTGGGTCTACGACAGTGGCGTGGCTCAGCGTGAGGCTTTCAGCTGGATGAACCTGAAATCCAGGCAGGGAGCAATTCGACGTTGGCTACTTGACTCTCATCGACGGGTCAGTCACCTTATGAAGCGTTTTACCAAAAATGTGCCAATCTTCTCCAAACATCTGGATCTCTTTTTACAAGGTGCATTTGGGGTTCCAAACTGTTCACAACACCAATTCAAGGTTCCAGATGCTCTGAGTTGCTCCTTGGGATGTTGGGACTATGTGTCCTAAAATACACCTGGCCAAATCCTTTAAAGTGGAGCTGAAGGTGGTCAGCTGGTTTCTTCTTGCTGAAGATAATGCAGGCGGAGCTCTTTTTAACCCTTTGCTTTCAGGGAATCCGCTCCTTCACTTTTTAAAGGCTGGCAAAGTCCTTAGGGCTGTAGTTACCAAAGTGTGCAGCAGGTGCAGTCATTCAGAGTTTAGTCCTCTTGGTGCAGGCTAGAGTTCCAGCAGAGCAGTCCTTCTTCTTCTTCTTGCAGTTGAGGGCAGGGATCTAAGTTGCTGGGCAACTCTCCTATATTTATCCAGTGTTATTGGGTGGCAAGCAGTGGGGCATCCTTGACCAATAGGGTGCGGATTTCCACTCTCAGGTATAACAACTTCATTCAATGTGTGGCATATTCTTGTCCCAGAAAGAAGCACTATTCCTTTAAAATCCAAAATGGAGAAACTCTCTCATGGAGGTTAATATATGGTTAAGCCAAACTACTGACATTGCTAAGTTTCCCTTACACTCCTTTCCAGCCCCTCTGCTAATTCAATTACTGGGGCACTTGTCTGGCTGGAGGTGCAGGATGTGGGGTTGAGCCTGTGTCCTCTCCAAACTGTTATTCTCAACTTTGAAGACAAATTTGGCCACGCAGCCCCATACCTGCCTTTTGCTCTGCAGCTGCAGATCTCCTCCTACCTGATGTCATTTGTCTCTATGCAGGCCCTTTACACCTCATTAAAGCAGTTTGGCTCAGCCTGTCAAAGTCTGGTCAATCAGGAGAGGCTGCTGGAAGGCTGGATTTTAGTTAATCAGAAAAGAAAGTTCTTTAACTTATTTTCTGTGATAGTTATAATAAATCTAACCTTAGCAAGTTGTTGGATTTATTCTATCATATAAATACTTTAAAGTATATTTTTAGCTTTCTCCTGTCAATATTCATACTTGCGTAAAGTATTTCCATATTAGCCTATGAAGCCAATATGCTAATTTGGGAAAAAACTAGATTGGCAGGTTAACCCTCACCAGGGCATATAACACATATTTTATAATGTCCCTGTTTATAGTGACAAGGCACCCTATCCCCAGGGCACCTAGGGGATACCTTAGGGGTGACTTATAGCTACAAATAAGGTAGTTTGAGACTTTGTAAGTACCTTTAATTCCAAAGTCGAATTTGGATATACTTTACTTTTAAAAGCAGCCTGCAAAGCATGGCTGCCTTTAAAATGACAGCTAGCAACTCAGTAATGCATACTTGAGTGCATTAATTCTGCAGGGCCTCTAAATCTACATGCTCTAACATATACTAGGGACTTTCAGGTAGGTTGTCATACAATTGTAACTACACCTAATTACCATATACCTTTTACAAAGAGCACTGGCCCTGGGTCTGGTTGTCAGAGCCCAGGGCATAATGAGAGTCAGTTACCACCAGTATCAATCAACAAATGGGAGAGATCGAGGCAAAAAGAAGGACTTTCTCACACCTTATTAGATATTGAAGGGAAATACTTTGCAAAGGCCATATTAAATAATTTAGAAGAGTGGGCAGATAGGAACTAACTGAGGGGCATATCAGCAACAGCCGGCGATAATTATCGCTAAGCGCGCTTAGCGCGAGGATAATTATCGCCGGCTATCGCTGGGATAGCGCGATATCAGCGACGCTTATCTCCAAAGCGATAAAAATCCAAGCGATAGATGCTGAATGTGCGATTATCGCTGGAAATCCAGCGATAATCGCACAGGGAACGGCGATAGCTTGATGATAGGGCAGGACAGACTTAGCCATAATATCCACCTTCCATTGGATATTATGGCTAAGTCAGGTTATAAGCAGGCGTAAAGAAACCTGCGTTATGCGCGGTTAGCGCTACTTTTATGATCGCTAAGCCGGTTAGCGATTACATTGATAATTGGAGATATGTCGGTTAGCGACATTCTCCACGTAAGTTTGGCAGGGTACGCCCACTTTGCATCTCATTGGCGATGCAAAGATGGGCGTTAGGGAAACCAGCGCTGAGGCATGGGAACACGCGTTAGCGTGTCCATGCTGATAGTGCGATACAATTATCGCCGCTTTTTCCCCGAAAACGGACGCTAAAGCGGCGATAATTTTATCACGGGCCTTGATGATATGCCCCTGATTTCTAACTGTCAAACTGGGTTAAAAGAGGGTTGCAGCATTGAAGAGACTCTGGTGCCAATGTCATTAATGACAAATCAAAGCAGCACTAAAGGCAACTTACTGTATGCTGCCTTTATTGATTTTAAAACCACTTTTGATTCTGTTGACCGAGGCATACTTTGAAGGAAGCTACATGCTTGGAGTATCCCTACCAGCCTGCTGAATGCCATCAGTTTATGCTCAAATTACTGGATAAAAATGAGTCTGGCTTTGGATACAATCACCACCAAGCAGAGAAGAACACTCTTAGGGGCATATTATCAAGAACGGCGTTAAAATTATCGCCGCTTTAGCGACAGAAAACTGCCGCTAAAGCGGCGATAATGGGCTTGATAATATGCCCTTGAGAATTCCAATAGTAGCCCATGTTGACACCAGAACATGGGCTTCCATTGGAATTCTCAAGGGCATATTATCAAGCCCATTATCGCCGCTTTAGCGGCAGTTTTCTGCCGCTAAAGCGGCGATAATTTTAACGCCATTTCTTGATAATATGCCCCGCAGTCTTGAAACAAGGTTGTGTCCTTGCACCACTGCTCTTTAACCTGTATTTATCTGGCCTAGGAGCTGCATTGCTGAAGGCCACACCTTCCCCCCGAAATTGGCTTAACATCCTACAATACACAGATGATGCTGTATTACTTGACAAAACACCTGTTGGCTTACCGAGTAAGTTAAATAAGCTAACCGAGTACTGTGCAAGCCACAACCTAAGTATAATTATTAAAAAGCAAAGTGATTATCCTGGCCGGAAGATTGTAATAAAGGGTATCTGGTACCTCAATAAACTCTACACTAGAGTGGACCGCACAGTACCGATATCTAGGACTATGGCTGAATGAGCGGGGAGCCCATAAAGGTCAACTATCCTCCATGAAAATAGCAGCTACTACCCTGAACGCAACCATTCTTAATTTAATCAATAAAATGTGGGGGCCATCACTTACCCCTTATTTACAGGCAGTTAGAAGTAAAGTAATGCCCACACTAACCTTTGGACAGACAATTTTTCATTGAAAATGTGCTAACTGGTTGGATGTGGCTCAGTGCTAGACATATAGACAACTGTGATATACTCAGAATGGCCCCAGAAACGTCTTTACAATATCTAGTACGGCAAGCAATCATGACCTCAAGACACAATAACTCCTGACTGTCTGTCTGAATGCCTCACTTTCAGTCCTGCAACTCATATTCTGGAAACTATAGTTATCACCTCAAAAAAAAAAGAATGATAAAGTAGGCAAAATATATTTCGAGTGTTGAGGACTTAAGCTGCTTGTGAGGGAAAACAACACAGCTAGATGCTAACAAGCAAATGTAAGAAAATAATGATGCACAAATGTTTTACTCCTTCCCAATTTTGCATCTGGAGATAAAAAGACAGCTGCTTAGAACCAGCAGCAGCCTGTGCAGGTAAGAGTGGTGAGGCCAGGTTGGGGGTGATTCGACAGACGACAACGAGGGAAAATTAAATAAATAATTCATTTTCCCTCGTCATCTGTCAAAATCCCCCCCCCCCCCCACGCTCTTACCTGCACGGGCTGCAGCTGCTTAGAACAAGATTCTGCACAATCGCTCTGAGATCTTACTAATATGATTATCCCAGCCCTAGAAAGGAGGTTACAAGTAGTTTAGGCAAAAAGGCCTGTGAATCGTCACTTATGTTGAGAAAAATCTGGTTGTGCCAGTCACAAATACTTGCAGATGCTTTCTTGAAGCTCAAGATGGAGAGCTGTAAGGACGCAGCGCGAGCATGCCTGGGCGGAATGGATCTCCACCTGACAGTGTTTTTTTTAAAATTCTTTCATATCGCTTTAGCTGAGATCACAATTTCTGCAGCACACAATGTTGCAAATAATGCCCTCCTTGGACATTATCATTTTTATGGTCTAATAAATAAAGTTGTGTACTCGCATTATATTGCAATGATTTTAAGCAACTGTGCAATAAATATTTATTATTATTATTATCATTATTAGTAGTAGTAGTAGTAGTAGTATAGCTATACTTAGCTTAAGCACCAATCATGGTTTTCTCACCCTACTGAAATTCTATTTAGATTTTATCCGTCTCTAAAATGTTCTAATTTTTATCAAACTTGTCTCAATATATAACATCTGTTTATCTCACAATTCTACTGTTATCATAGGGACCACTGTGCTTTGAAATATTACTTACACCCCAGGTCCCTAGTAATCCCTAGGTCTCCCTTACACTTTAAATACAGTTACGTTTTGGGCATTTCGTAAAATATATATTTTTTAGAAATGGCGCACACATCCTCATTATTCTGCGCTTGTTTCAGGAAGTCTCAAAAATCTGATCACACCTGGTATGACAGGCATTGATTCAGCGTGAAGGGTTGGTTCCAACAGGGTCATACTTACAGTTAGTGGAAATTGTTGGGAAGGGCTTTGAGTCTCTCACTGACCTTGCTCTGGTTTGATGGGACCTTTTCCTTTGTGTGCATTTAAAGATCCTACCACCTAACATTTGACTTTCTTTTCATCTGGGTTGATATCAATATCTTAGTGTTTTGTGTTATTACATCTACTGCAGCTTTTCCAAACAACTTGTCATTATCCAATGTCTACCACTAGAGCATTCAGTTCTTCTTCCATTATACATTTCTTCTTTCTCCTGACTTCTGAAGCACCATTGGTCTCCTGAGGTGTTAGAGGTAGATGGCTGTGGATTTGCAGACTGTATCATCATTGCTGCTCTTTGTTTCCACAAAGGGTACTGGGAGACTATCAACACCGAACATGCAACTTACCTAAGTAGTGCTTTTTAGCAAATCACAAATTAGCAATTCCTTAATTCCTTTAAATGACTGAAATTTTGGGCAAATTGTTACTTATAGGTAGGCTATCTGGTTTTAGGTTTAAACCTATAATAACTGATAAAACCCCACCGAAAGGAAAATAGCCATCACCAGTGTAAACATATAAACACTGAAAAAACACCTTCACAAACAGAAACTAAGTGCCATTCAAAGAAAGGAAAAGATGAGTGAAAGTCATTTTTATTTCTTCCTGAAGGGGCCAATACAATATAACTTTGTTATACAAGGCAGCAGAAAGAAATACTGGGCTAACATTATTCTGCTTGAGTTTTGTTGTTTAGGGATGTCACTAAAATATTGTTTTTTCCTTCAGCTTTTTTCAGTTTTGTGGTCTTTGTTCTAAAGATGAAGTGTTTAGGAGCATGTTTTAGGTCTTATTTAGCTATTTTATAAACTGTAGAGGATCAGGAAATATCAAAATCATATTTGATATTTTGGCTACATTTGATTTCACTGATAGGTAAAATGGCTGGTTTCATAATAATCTTTCCCAATATGTACCATCACATTTACCCACAGACCGAGAATGGCTGAAATCCTTTGATACATCAGCCCCCTTTTCTAGCGAGTCAGTATTGATCGTAGGCGAAATGCCAAACACCCCAGGCTTGAAACATTCAATGCAAGGTGTAGTGACAGGTATATGTGAAAAGAGTGTTGTCACCAAGCATCTGAGATAGTGGTGAAAACATGACATAAGATGTTTGGTAAACATGGAATGCAGTGTCACTTGGAATGCTGCTGCTAAAACGTTCCTACCAAGTTCAATAAAGATTGAGTGATATTGTTTGTATTTGCAGTAATTCAGCTACGTATATGAAAAAGTTGTATGATGACCTACCAAAATCGATACCTGAGCTGAAGTGCTTCCCTGTAAGAGATCCTTGACACTTTCTAGATGGTATGCTGAAAGCATCTTTACAATCTTCAGAGTTAATGAAGAATGCTATTGACTTTGTAGTCCATTCTGGCCCACTGTTTCGTTATTCCCATGAACTAAAATGCAAATATTTCTCATTTTGTGCTTTGTGTGGCATCAAAGAAAGAGTCATCCTAACTGTGTCATTCAGCCGGTGGTTCTCAGTCCTAAAGGCTGTGAATGCTATAGTATCCATGTTGTGACCGTTTACAGAAACTTTGCTTAGTGATGATGCCAAATGCAAGAAATGTGATGATCTTTGGTCACATATTGATAGTGATGTAAAAAAATACAGTCTACTGCATGCTTAGGGTTTTCCAGAAAAACATGACTGCTGTAGTGGACATAATCAAAATACTAGAGTTTGAAAACGCCCTTTTCTACCAAGTGTTCAGCGTAATTGGTGTAGATGTGAAACATCTCCTTGAGAGTAGGCTGGGAGACACTTTTAGTGACTTTGGCACTGCAACATGCTCCTTGTTAAAAGTCTTTGGTAAGCAAAGAAGTGTTGAGGAGCAATTCAGAAATTTTTATTTTACAGTCTATGGGAAATGGCTTGCAATGATGCATTGAAATGTCCCTTCACCAACCATGGCATTTGAAGTTAATGAAGCCTCACTGAGGTACTCTGCACAAGTTCTAGATCCCTTCTGAATTTTCTCCAGACTTTAAAAAGTACTGCTTCATTTTTGACCGCATCAATAACTGAGGGCATGTAAGCCCAATTCAACGCATATGTTGCAGAACATGTCCTAGAGAATCACAATCTTCAGGTGCTCCAGTATTGGCATGGAAAGCTATGTCATTGGCCAGAGTTAGAAAATTGTGTACTGGCTGTTTTGGTGTTGCCCGTCTCAAGTGCCAATGTTGAGAGGGCCTTTTCACAGATAAACGTTTACATAGGAAGGAAAGAACGAGTGTGCATGACCAAAGACTCACTAAAGAAGTATTGTATGGTGTACTACAATAAGTTTGATTTGTAAAAATGTATTTGGACCTCATATACCCTGTACACACGCTATCTATGCACAAGCACTAACATTTCATAAACACCGGAAAAACACTGTTTCTGTTGTTTTAAATGGCGCGAAAATGTGTAACCACTGATAACCATTGTTTTTTTAAGGCATTGAAAACACTGAAAAAACTTCACCAGAATTTACCAAAGATAGAAACTGAAAACAGGAAAGCCTACTTATAGGCCTTTAGACATGCTTTGCACAACTGGGGCATTTGCGATTCACTAATAATCACTATTTAGCACTATTTTAGCAACTGCCAGTGGTTAGATAAATTGCAAGCATTCCTCCCATCACTTTTTGTGTGTTTGATGTACCACGCTAAGTGGCAAGGGTATACCCAGGGTATGCCCAGACGTGAGTCCTGTGCTCACTGTGCCACTGGAACCAAGCTACACCCAACTGAACAGCCCCAATCATGGCGAACCTGGTCTATGGTTGCTTGTTTTCCAGTTCAGGAAGGACCTGGTCTGGCAGTTCTGGCTGGACTGTTCCTATTGTAGCAGGGTGAAAACTGAATTGTATATGGCTGGGTCCAAACAGAGGTGGCATAAAGGGCAAAAGAACAATGGGTTGGAATGCTACCCTGAGCAATTGCCAGTAGTTAGACATATTACAAGCATTCATCCCATCACCTTTTGTGTGTTTGATGTACAGCCCTAAGTGGCAAGGGTATGCCCAGACATGGGTCCCATGCTCACTGTGCCACTAGAACCAAGCTACAACTGACTGAAGACTCCCAATCAGGGCAAAACAGGTCCTAGGAGGCTTGTGTTCTGGTTCAGGGAGGACCTTGTCTGGCAATTTGGGCTGTACTGTTCCTATTGGAGCAGGCTCAAGACTGATTTGCATATGGCTGAGTCCAAACTGAAGAGGCATGGTGGGCAAAAGAACGGTGGGTTGGAATGTCACACCAAGAGATTGTCAGTGGCTAGACAGATTGGAAGCATTCCTCCCATCAACTTCTAAGGGTTACAAAATGCCAGGAATCAGTACTTGCCTGTCTTAGAGCTGAAGATTCACAATTAATGAGTTGTTTCTTGAAATAACGAAATACCAGTGAAACTACTTTCAATTTGAATGCCTCAACAAATGACCTACAGCTCATGAACATGTGACTAATCTTATTTTTTGCTTTATGGTTGTGGTTGTTAGAAATTGGGTTGCTGGTTGACTGGCGTATGAACCCTGGTCAAGCAGCAACCACAGTCCTAGTTAGGGTAAGGAACAGGCAAACCCTAAATTAACATTTGCTCACCCTCTGGTAGCTTGGACAGAGCAGTCAGGCTTAACTTAGAGGCACTGTGTAAAGTACTTGAACAACACTTCAAACAGTAAAACAGTGACACTACCACACAAAAAGGATCCCACAACAAATTTGCATATTAGAACTGAGATTAATAAATAAAACAAGACCGAAACGACAAGAATCCAATGAATAGAACTGGAGTAATTGAAGTTTAAAGTTTCCAGTGAGAGATAGTGCCAAAAAGTACAATGCACTTTTAAGAATATCTGATCATGCCAGACTGGGACAAACTCACAAGTTCAGACCAACAGTGTTGGAGCGGAGGCCGGGGTCAGGGACCCAGTTAGGTGATGAGCGGTGAAGCTGCGATGCGGACTTTCATCATCATTGTCAAGGCTGACCTCAACAAGAAATGGGAGGAGTTACACCGGTGAAAGCATCACAGAGTGACGGCTCCAAAGGCGATGCGTTGGTCTCAAGATGTGGGTTGCGGTGGCGATGTGAGCTTTTTGTGATGGGCCCAATCCACACAGCAATGGCAATGCGTCGATTCTGCTTGGGGATGCATTGCTCAGCAGAGAAAATGTGTTGGTTCCATTGGCAAGCAACTTAGACCCACTTCCAAAGGTCCAGGACTGGCGTGGCACCGCTTGGCAGGGGAGACTCACAGATGGCAGAGTCCAGGTTCAGATCACGAGGCCAGCCAAGTAGCCCTTGGAGTCACTCCGGGTTCTGGCGGTCAGGAGATACAGGTTCAGTCCTTCACACCCAGGCAAGAGGGCAACAGGCAGCAGGTCAGCAAAACAAAGCAGGAGTCAAGCAGAGTGCAGTCCAGCAGAGTGACAATCATCCAGCAGCACAGCAGTCATTCTTCCTGGCAGAGTATCCACAGGTCCAGAAGTGTACTAAAGTGTTGGTGTCTGAGGTCCAGTACTGATACCCAGTGGTGCCTTTGAAGTGGGGGAGACTTCAAAGACATGCCTGTAACGTGCACAGAGGTCCTCCCTTCCTGTCCCTCCTTCCAGACTCACTAGATTCACTACAGGGGGGATGCAGCCCTTTGTGTGTGGGCTGGACGCAGCCTATTCAGGTGTAAGTGGGGCTGTGCCAAGCTCCTCCCTCCCATCCTGCCAGAAATTGGCCCATTGAGACACACCTAAGCTCCCAATGTGTGTGGCTGTCTTGGAGGAATACCCAAAGCCCAACTGCCAACTACACCCAGTCATATGATCAGAGACATGCTACAGGCTCCAAATGGCTGAAGCAAGAAAAGGCCAACTTTTTAAAAGTGGCATTTTCAGAATTTCAATTTAAAATCCGACTTCACCTTAAGTTTGGATTTTAAATTGTGATTCCTAAGACACCAGACTTGAAGGATTTACCTTTTCCCAATTGAACATTACACTTATAAAATATATTAAGGTAATCCCAATGTTATACTCTGGGAGAGAATAATGAGGCACAACCCATAGTATTCCAAGTTGAAAAGTAGATGTTTAATGTCATGCATTGCAATAGTGAAAAACAAATTTGAGAGTTTTTCATTACCAGGACATGTAAAACGTAAACGTACATGTCCTGCCTTTCAATACATGGCACCCTGACCTCTGGGTTGTCCAGGGCCTACCTTAGGGGTGACATATTTATAAAAAGGGAAGCATTGGTTCTGGAAAAAGGTTTATTTTGCCAGGTCGACATGGCAATGTAGGCTGCACAAACTGGCTCTGCAATCGCAGGGTTGGGACATGGTTAAAGGGCTACTTAAGTGGGTGGCACAATCAGTGCTGCAGACCCACTAGTAGCATTGCCTTTACAGGCCCTGGGTACATGTATTACCACTTTACTAGGGACTTATCAGCAAATTAAATATGCCAATTGGGTATGAATCAACATTGCCATGTTTAGGGGAGGGCACACAAGCACATTAGCACTATCAGTAGTGGTAAAGTGCTCAGAGTTCTAATGCCAGCAAAACAATGTCAGAAATGTGGAGGAAGAATGCAAAAGGTTGGGGGGAAGATTACCTTAAGGCTGTCTGGTCTAACAGTTGTGCAAACGTTTTTGTTGATTTATGTTTTTTTTCAAATGCAACAAAATAAAGGTTTGTATCACATGGAAGTGTGCAAGCAGGATGAATGTTGCCTACATGGGGATCAAATGGCCCCATGGCTTCCCTGATCTCCTTGGCCGGTCTTTAAAATGTGTTTACTTGTTTTAATTCAGGACCTCACATTGTGTCATAAAACAGGAAGAACAGTTGACTTGTGAAAGATCTGGTACAGAAGAAATAGAAGTTTGTGTGGAGTCCTAAACACTGCAAATGGCTAACCCATATCAAATATCATTCATTGTCTGGCACATTCCATAATAACAATGGACAACCATTAGCCTTAGTTCCTTTACAAATAATTGTAATTGCATTTATATAGAGCTTACTACCTCTGGCAAGACATTGAAGTGCTTTTCAGTGAGTAGCACGCTACTCTGGAACCCAAGGGTGGCTTAATGGTGGAATAGTAGAGGTAAATATAAATTGTTATTGAGGATGGTGGGGGTGGTAGACATGTGAGTCTGTTAGTTGGAAGAATAGGATAGAGGTAGGAATCATTTAGAAAGGATGATTTAGGAGTTCATAGTAGTAAAAGAAGTTTGGGATGAGTCAGAGAGCCTGTTATTTAGACAAATAGGATAAAAGATGGATAGAGGAGGGAAGAGTTTGGAAATGGTTATGTGGGCGTTCATAGTAGTAAAGGTTATTTGAATGAGTCAGAGAGAGGAGGAAGGGGATATTTTGGAAGGGGAACAGGATGAGTCATAGACTGGTGGTTTGGTGAGGTTTGGGGAGATTAGTTAACTTGTTTTTACTTTTTTTTCTACAGTTCGAAGAAACTATATAGATATACAGATACCTAACCACACATGAGGTATACATACATAGAGGTTTTAACATGATACTCATATGGAAAACAATCAGGAGATATAAAATTGTACTAGATAAAGTCCCATATGTACATGCATGCATAAATATTTACAAACCCAGGCTTTCCATCTTTGCTGTAAATTAAGGCTTTTTTGTTTTATTTATTATTATTTTTTTTTTTAAATTGTTCCCCAATATTTCAATAGTGAAGCACTTCTATAATCATATTTACACATTATGACAGGTGTGTGTTACTATAGGGAAAAAAACCATAAGTATGCATTCATCACTTTATAAGTTACTGATGTAGTGATCTACTTATATAGGGATATAATGGTAAAGTTATACATAATACAAATATGTATGTATATAATATTTCTTATTTTTATTTATTTATATTTTGTTAGTATATGGATTTATTTTTCATTCCTCTAGTAAGTATGAAAATATATATAGAGATACATATCCATATTATTTTTGTTTATTCTTTCCATTTACTAATTAGTATCATTTGTTTTTATGATTCATTTATTTTTGATTTATGTTTTTATGATTTTTGTAAAGTAATATGTGTATTGAATAGTTTATACTTACACATAATTTCTGCATGATCATGTTTAAATGTTGTGATAGGAGTGATCATAATAAATAGAGACTCATATGCATGTAGTCAAATACTTATATGTTATTTATTTAATGACCTATATATATTGTAGATATAAATTTAAAAAGTGTATATATTTTAATCACAAGTAATATATATACATCTGTGCATTTGCTAAGCATAATTATAAGAAAATATATATTTTTTTATTCATAAGTAATATGTGCATTAGTACGATGAAATCCACATATCTGAATATAAACATATAAACACATTATATATGTTTACAAGCACACGTGCATGTGTACCATTGGTGTCTTTTGCATACTGTTGCTATACATTTGTATTTTGAATATGGTGGCCATGTAGGGAAGAACCAGCTCCTGAATTATCCTCTGAAGATAAGATGGTTATTTGTAGAGCTTATGCTTAGGAGTAATGAATTCCATAGATTGGTTGCTTGAGCAGAAAAAGATGTTCCACCCATGGTTTTTCTTGTATGCTGGGATTTTGAGGTGGGGCACCAATCTGGAGTGGAGGTTTCTTTGTTGTACGTATTTTGTGATTTCTTCCTGATTAAAAGTGGTCCTGCCAATGTATTGCTTTGTAGTTGATACAAAGCAGCTTGAAAGTGAATCTTCTGGCAAATAGTGACAAATGAGGGCCCTTAACCCCTTGCCTGCTTATGACGGAACCACGCCATCATGAGCCACGGGCGGCCTGTGCTTATGACGGCGTGGTTCCGTCATGCGGCTGCCGCTCCGCCCACGCGGCATTAATTCCCCGCCTGTGCGGGCGAATTAATGAGCGGGCGGGGCCGTGATGGAACCACGCCGTCGTGAGCACACGCCGCCCGTGACTCATGACGGCGTGGTTCCGTCACGAGCATGGCAGTGCCGCGCTCACTCCCCCCCGCGCCGTGCCAAAATTCGCACCGCGGCCAAGGGGTTAAGGAAGGAGAGCTGGCTTGTAGGCTTGTGGTTTTGTATGTAGGAGTAGCCTGGTAGCAGAGTTTTGAATTTGTTGTAGTCTTTTAGTAGTTAATAGGGGTGATCCAAGTTAGAGGCTATTGGAGTAGTCAATACAAGAGAGATAGTAGCTTGGACCTTGTGTGGAAGTTCTAGATGTTTTCACAGTAGTGAAGTTTGAGCTTGCTAATTTATCCATTTGGGCATTCATCGATAGCTTAAAGTGCATGGTAATAAACTTACTTACTCACTTATTACTAATTGTCTGTAGAGGAATTATAGAACACAATAACAATACAATAACACAACGCAACTAAACAAAGAAAACCCAAAGACAGCACTACAGGATAACAATAGCACAATGGCAACACAATTGTGGTACAAAGCAGCAGGTAACCAACAAATTATATACAAAGACAACACTGCCTTTACAAACCAGAACAGCACACTATAACAACACAAACACAACACAAAAACTTTATTCCACATCGCTATTTCAAAACATAATAACACATCGAAACCTATTACGGTAAAGACAGAAAACAAGATCACAGCAGCAGCAGATTGAGGAGAGGTGCTTAAGTGAAACAGCCTCAATTCAATTTTTTATTATGATTTGGAGCTCCTAGGAGTTCCACATAAAGAATAAACAAATAAAAAGGCTCTGATTTAACAAATCATCCAGAGCTAAAATAACAGTAATAAAATAAAATACATATAAAACCATAAATTCAACAATTTTGTTTGAGCAATACGAGATACAAGCAGCTTGCTAAAACTGAGTGTGCAAGTACGCAGATTGTAGACCAATTTCACCATTGTATTGGATTACTGATAAAACAGTTTGGGTCAAGCAGTACCGTTAAATACTAGTATATGCAGAGGCCCAACAGTTATAGTTTTCATTGTACATACTAGATTCATAAGTGCGCACAAGATAGTTGAAAGTGCAAATGCGAGACATCCTGTAACAATGTCTTTTAAAATAAAGATAAAAAGTGAATCTCGCTCAGAGGGACCTCAAGGAAAAATACAAGCAGTAGCCTAAAAGGTGCAAAATACATTAATTATGTGATGCAGTCTACGTAGCAGCATATATGTTATCAAGGTGCAAGTGTGTAAGTACTGTACTAATTCCATTAATCCTTTGATCCTTTAGGGGGCCAACTAACTTGGTGAGATGTAATTCTAATTGTGCCATTAGATTCTATAACATAATCAAATATATAATATGAGGACCCTACAATTTTAAATATAATATAATATGTAATGAATATTGTCCACATAGGACCCTGTTCAACATACTACAGCCTACTTCTTCACATTGGTTCTTATCTAAAATATATTTAAAAATTGTTTAAAAAAGATGTAAATTTTAAAACACACTTGTTCAGAAGGGGCGGCCAAAAGAAATTTCAGGCCTCCTTGGCTGTGGCGATGTTATATTTTAAATACAATGGCCTCAACAAACAACGTCGTAATGGTTGTAATAGGGGGCAGACAAATAAAACATGATTTAAATCCTGTACCCAGCTTCCACATAGGTACCAAGTCTGTCCTGCCTGGCTAATCCCTCCCACGCCCCTGTCACAATTCATAGGGGCAGCAGATTCATCCTTAACAACAGGGTAGTTCTGCGCACTCCGTGAGGGAGATTCCATACAACATATGGTTGAGGTTGTTTATAAATACTACTCCCAGCTATTGTATCATTGCCGGATTGACCTAAGCACAAAGCGGTATCTCTTTTTCGACAGACTTCATAAATGGTCTTTTTAATTAGCATTTTCAAAGCTTGTTTTGGTAAAGAGCCTACGCTGCTAAGCCCGAAGCCAAATAAATCTGCCGCTTTCACATAATTCCTAAAAACAACGCTTTTCCCCTTCAGGCTTACAAATATTTCCTGCCTTAGCGCTGCCCGTAAAGGGTTTTCAGCACTGTTCAACAAGGCATACTCCATCTCAAGCATGCAGCCATTGCGAACACATAGGTCGAGAGGAGACCGAATTCAAGCCTGATCGCTGCTATGGGGGCTGCTCTATTCAAATTACAGATCTGGCACCAAATACGCCCCTCCTCCTTCCGAAAATAAGCCCACTGCTGTTCGTCCACTAGTTCGCAAGCGTACCTCGGTGCTGGTGGGATTTTAATTTTGTATACTGATTAAACGTGTGCAAAGTGTCTTTGCCCGCAACATTTATAAAAATCTACCAATTGCGCATGCCTGAGATATTGCCTTACTTCAGCATTGGTCAATATGATCATTGCTAGAACATCTGCTTGTAAAAATTCTTCCCAGGTATGGGTACAATTTCACTACATCAATTTTACCTTTCCCCAGGAACCAATGCATATTTTTCACAACTCTACACCCCCGATATCTAAAAATCATAATTTTACTTTTTGCTATATATATTTTTTTTAAATGATCATCCGCATAGCGTGCTAACTCATTAAGGCACCTTTGAATTCCTAGCAGCAACACATGACGTCAATATTAAAAGTAACCATAACACAACATAAAACTGCAACACAAAATCATTGTGTGTACTGTGTAGACTTTTCCGGAATTTGGTGTGCATGACAAATACAATAATTATAAATACACTGGGCCGGATTCACAAAAGTAATCTGAGACAAAATCCTAACTTTACGACTTTCGGTATTCACAAAGGGTATTTAGGAGTAGTAAGTTAGGATTCCTAACTTTACTACTCCTAAACTGAGACAAAATCCTAACTTTACGACTTTCGGTATTCACAAAAGGCATTTAGGAGTAGTAAAGTTAGGAATCCTAACTTGAATAACCATAGATAGAAACTTAGACCCCAAATCTACCAAACTGTTCCACAATGCAGTGCAGCTGTCCTGCGTTGTGTGACAGGGAGAGAGCAGAGACATCTACAGAGTTATAGCACTATCCTGCTCTTTCCCTAGTGCTGGCGCACAATCAGGCTGCTGAGTGCTATTCACACACCTTTGAATTATAGTCCAATTGTGTCTTTGTAAATCTAGCATAGGTTTTGTACTCGAAGTTTACCCTTCCAGTACAAAATACTGTGCTTAGACTAACTTTAAAACTTTCCCATTTCCGATGTGTGCTGTACAGTGCAGCATCTCTGCAATGTGGGAAAAGTTAGGAGAAATAAAATATTTCTCTTTTTTAACTCCTACATCAAAACGGCATTAACATTTGGTGCAAAACCCTGCCTAGGGTTTATGCCCAAAAAACTGGGTGGTTGCATTGGAGCGACCATGTACCACGCATGAAATGTCCCCTTGAATCAGAGTTACGTAAAACAGCACTTTGCTCTACTTTGCAGCAACTTATCCACACAAAACATGTTTTGCATGGGAAAGTAGATTTGCTCAGGATTGCGTCACTTTTGTGATGCAAACCCAGTGAAAAAGGTTTGTAAAAGTGGCCCTAATGACTGTGCCAAAAGCATGTCGTTTATTCATTATTTTTGTCACAATGTAATTTTTAACTAATTTGCCTATAGCTGCCCTGCCTTGAAAGTTCTTTCTGAAACTTGGAACTCTTTCCTTTTTTTGTTTCAAAATTAATTACATCAGCAACATTTCTTAAGCACCAGAATCTTCTACAGGCATCTCAATATATTTAAACTCTAAGCAGAGAATATGGCTATTTAGAAGCATCGCCTTTCATTTTACTAGATTGGCTAAACACGTCGTGGCAGTCAACCCTAGTCCCTCTGCTGGTAATACACAGTGACACGTCATACTGTGAGCTTATTGGAATATTATTACCATACATTTGCCACATTTTCATAAATGCACAGCTGAATGTTGTGCTTATAAACGTCTTTTCTATGAAATCTTATGAACTCTAAATGATGCAGCCCCGGCCATCTCAGTTCAAACGTTTGATTACTTTGCAATGAGATTTACAACTCAAATGTGGAAGATCCAACAACAGTGTCTGAATCAGAATGCAGTGGGTTTATGGCTTTGTTTCGCCTGAGGCAGAAGCAATAAAATCCTAGTTTTAAGTACCATTGTGGTTTATGGAATGAAGACATCTGCATTATTATATTAAAATATTCCTTGGCATAACAAATATAACTGACAGTAGAGCATGACTTACTTTTTATGAAAAATATGTTGCTAGCTATGCAGTCCTAAATAGTGGGGAAGCAGACAATAAAAATTGTGTGAGTCTGGTTACCATCTAAATGCTTAACAGATGTCCATGTTTCTAGATCCCTGCTGGAAATGCCCAATAAAATAGTTATTTAAAAGGACATTAAAAAGTAACAAGGGAAAGGCTAAATGTTAAAGAGAGGGTTAATTTCTTACTGCCTTATGAAATCAGAAGTCTGTCTTTAACCTTTATCTGGAAGCATGAAGTTACATTAAGATATAGATAAATTATCTTTCCTGTGCTTCTTATTATTTTTTTGGGGTTTACATGTTCTGGTATATTGCAGTAATTCTCTCAATGTCTTATTTTACTTCAATGAAAAAGAAACATCAAATATAACACGTTGTGGGACCTGGCCCTCTCTGCAGGTCCACCCCCAAACATTTTGCCTTTTCCCTCCACTTTTTTCTGAATTCGTTTCTGTTGGCCTTTGGGCTCTGTGCACTTATCCACTGCTAAGCAGTGCTAAAGTGTTTGTGCTCTCTCCCTAAAACATGGTTAAATCGTCTTATAGGTAACTGGCATACTTAATTTACCTATAATTCCTTTGTAGAGTGGTATACCATATACCAAGGGCCTGTAAATTAAATGCTACTAGTGGGCCTGCAGTACTTATTGTGCCACCCACTTGAGTAGCATTTAAAACATGTCCCAGGCCTGCCATTACAGTTTGAATGCAGTTTCAAGCTGCCATGTCAACTTGGCATTTAAACCCCTTGCCAAGCCTTAACCTCCCATTTAGTCACCCCTAAGGTAGACCCTAGGTAGCCCAGGGGGCAGGGTGCAGTGAAATTAAAATTATTGGGCATGTACTTTTATGTTTTACATGTCCTAGTAGTGAAAAACAACCAAATTCGTTTTTCACTGCTGTGAGGCCTGCCCTTCCCAAAGGGTAAAATTGGGGATTCCTTATTACATTTAATACATTGTAATTCCTAACTGGGACCCTAGGTAGCCCAGGGGGCAGGGTGCAGTGAAATTAAAAATATTGGGCATGTACTTTTATGTTTTACATGTCCTAGTAGTGAAAAACAAGCAAATTCGTTTTTCACTGCTGTGAGGCCTGCCCTTCCCAAAGGATAAAATTGGGGATTCCTTATTACATTTAGTACACTGTAATTCCTAATTGGAAGCAGGTCGAAATATCATGTTTGGTGCCTATGAAATTGTAATGGTGAAACCTTTTTAATGGTAAAATTAGATTTTTCATTACAATGTTGAAAATGTCACTTTTACAAAGTTGGCACTTTCCTGCCCCTTTGCCCTGTGTACACAATCACAGAAAAAGAGGTAAGAGGAAATAGTCCCAAATCGCCCTCCTACAACATCATAAATCACACAAAAAAGAAAAGGGACTGTAAAAAGGCTCATGTGGTAAGTGAACTCAGGAGAGGTGTGAGAACGGGTACATACTGTAGAGAGGAGTGAAACAGGGCACACACTGTGGGGTCGATTCCGATTCGGGCCGGAAATCTCTCCGACCGAGCCGGACCCGGAGAGATTTCCGACCGAATCGGACCCGTGCAGTCCGACCGAACGAGTACGATGCGTCCGTATGTTATCGGACACGAGTCGGTCGGACTCCCATTGAACTCAATGGGAGCCGGTCGTACAACGCGTACGCGGGCTCCCATTGCCTCAATGGGTGCGAGGCGGACAAGGGCGCCCCCTACAGCGAGTACGCCGCGAGCGCTCGCGGCGTACACGCACAGGTAGGGGGACCCATGGGTCCCCCTGTGTGCGCCTCGCACGGGTACGCGTACAGGGGTCCGACACGGACCCCCAAAGTACGGCTCCGACAGCGAGTTCGAGTCGGACGGCGCGAGTCGGTCGGAGCGGTCGAGGTGCGCATCGTACTTACCCGGCCGGAAAACGTCTCCATTGCGCGGTGCGAATCGGGTCCGAGCGAGTCGGTCGGAGCGGTACGATCCGGGTACGAGTCGGTCGGAGCGGTCGGGTCGCCCGGACGAGTCGGTCGGCGAGCTCGCATCGTACTCGCTCGGCCGGACCAGCGTACGGTTCGGTCGGGAAACAGGCTTTCGCATGGCTTTTTTCCCGACCGAATGGTATTGGGTGCGCCTCCGACCGAGATCGGAATCGGCCCCTTTGTATCTAAAACTGCCCTCACACACAGCAAGCTGTGTCATGCTTCATCATAGGGCCTGCTAACACACCTCCGCGCTAGCCAACGCTGGAGGTGAGGCAATAGGGAGGGGGAAACAAACACAATATAAGAGAAAACAAAAATAGTGAGGGATCAAAGAAGTGAAAAAGAATTGCAGAAGTGAGTTGATAAAACTGGTAACAGTGTATCCCTGCTATACCTTTAATACTGGGTACACTGTCCAGATTTAGGAAATGGTCTAATCCAACCTGGTGGATGGTGGTAATGGCTACTCATTAATAGAGCCCTACCCCTCCACTCTGCTAGAATGTCGACATGTTTCAGCCGGCACGTGATAATACCCCGGCTTTCTTCAGGACTTCCACCTGATCAATCCCCAAGAAAAAAACTACTATCCCTACCTCCTAATAATCCAGAGGTGAGAGAAAGAAAAGAAAGCACCAGATTCAGTGCCAAACTCTGGAATACGGTATGGTAGAGCCCTTTGCTCTCCATAAGGAACCTGCAAGAAAAAATCGTAAAATCAAGAGAACGCAAGATACGTGAGGTGCATGGTGAAGTAGTGTAGTGCCCCGTTTAAAAAGTCGAAAACCCGAAATTGTGTGCCAAGACTCACTCTCAAGAATCACTATGTACCCATTCACAAATCCATAAGTAGTGTAAATCAACACACTCCCCAAAGTACATCTAAACCACTGTTGACATAAACTTTGTCAATTGCCTCGTATACTACTCCTAGAACATTAAGTGAGTCTGTCTAGGTATAATGGAGGTGCAGATAGCATGTACCACTATGGTGCTCTTCAAGTAAAGTCACTGTCTAAGCACATAGATACTTTAATTCATATGCTCATATGCACATTAAAACTTTAATCGGAGACAAACAATCACTCAACCCGCTCCAATAACATTCTCTTACCGAGTTTACCAAAGGGTCAAACTGGAACTGGCGGGGGGGTGCGGATAGCTCCCTATAGTCACACACTATGGTACAACAGGGCGGATTGTAAATAAAAAGAAGAAGTAGAAAAACTCACAACATAAAGTAAAAGGAATCACACACACAGTAAGTGATTAATTGCCAAAGACGGAAAACACGACATATAAACATGATTCAGTCGTTCCTTTTCCCCGTCTTTTGTTATTGTCAAAGACACTCGCTCTCTCTATTCACAAGGACTAACAATATATCTGGCATTATTAATATGGAGAAGAGTAGCTCAGCAACGATAGGTAGGTCTGAGCCCACAATAGACATTCTTCATGCTCGTCGTAAGACCAATAAAGCTACAAAAGTGAGCAGGGGAGTGAGTTATCAACAACCACAAGTCTCTCCCATAGTAGTATAAGTATGGTATAAACAGACATCAAGTAGTTGCAATAGGGCTCCGCCTAAGAACACTTACTTCGTCAAGGTGAGCCCATTAGCAAGACCACCTCGCACTCCCGGCACCGCGAAGGTAATGAAATCCCGTTTCCCTACGCCTTATCAAGGAAAGGACCTGTGATGCCGTCCTACGCGCGTCACCACGTGGCGCGTCGTTACGAAGCATCCGTAATTCGGAAAACAACTAGACCATCCCTCAGCAGAATACCGGAAGTAGGGGGATCATTATTAGGAGTCTGCACAGGAGTTTATCCTTCATTCATTCTCACTTATTCCCATATAGAATTCACGATGAATCTGCTAACACTGGGCAACACGTGAGAGACACAATACCAAATTTTAATAATTTGTATGAAACACAAAACGCATACCCACAAAAAAAAGGAAACTACTCAAAATAAATAAACAGACCACCCTAATGTAGGGGCAGAAAAAAAGAAAGAGAGGTCTCGTGATGTATCCTATGTGGGTAGTCCTTGCATCCCATGGGTCTCAGTGTACATCAAACAATACAATGGTTCCTTCTATAATGCAACAAAGTGGGAATATGCTTGTTGCATAAGAGCCCCATGGTAAATCTTACTAATGAGGAAGAAATGAACAGCTACGCCCATTTAAAAATAAAAAATAAATAAAATAAATGTTTATTCCCACAGAGTTGACATAAGAGAGTTACAATGTATAGTCAGAGAAAGAAGGAAATAGCGATATTTATTAGTTCAAGCTATTCCACGGGATTTCATCATTTAATCCCCGAATGTGACTCCGTAACCTAAACACCCATTTCTGTTCCCTAATAAAAAGGGCTCTTTCTGGCCTGTTGTGTGTCATATCAATGTGTGGTTTATCAATCACTGTCCAAAAGAAATCCTCAGCCGAGTGATTGCTCTCTTTGAAATGGGTAGTAAGTCGACTTATGGATCTCTGGCATCTAAAGGTGGACCTATGCTCCATAATCCTGACCTTAACCTTCCTGGTGGTCATGCCTATGTAGATAAGGTCACATGAGCATTTGATTAGATAGATAACATACGTAGAATTACAATTCATATGTTTCCTTTGTTCCCACAGGCTGGGTAGGCCAATGTCTATGGTTTTGGTATTGGCGGTCAGGTGGCAGACATCACACGAACCACATTTGGTGTGACCTGTTACAGGGGGTAAGGTCCCGGGAGGAAACTATGGACCGTGTTCATAGCTACTGGTGTGAAGGGCCTCGGTCTTGTGTGCACAACAAGGTCTTTAATATTATGACTCCTCTTGTAAGAAAAAAGTGGTTTGTCCAGATTCAGCCCATTGGAGTTGAGAATTCTCCAGTGACGTGTGATAATTTTTTGAATATGATTAGAAGCTGTATTAAAAGTCGTCACACAGATGGGTCTGTCAGTCGATTCCCTGGTATCTGTTTCTAAGAGGGCTTCTCGTTGGCAATTGAACGCCCTCTTGTTTGCTCGCTTCACAATTCTTTGGGGATAGTTCCTTTGTATCAGTTTGTTGTGTAGAATACGTGCTTCTGATCTAAATTCTACAGTGTCTGAGCAATTCCGACGTAATCGTAGGAACTGTCCGACTGGAAGGTTCTCCCTAAGGGATCTCGGATGGAAACTCTTGAATGACAACAGACTATTCCTATCCGTGGGTTTATGGAACATTTTGGTTTCCAAACCTCCCCTTGGGGAACAATGGTAAGATCAAGGAAGGGCAAACTTTCCTTAGACACAGTAGAGGTAAAGAATAGTAAAGGGTTCCGGCTATTAAGCCAAAGTAGAAAATCATCAATAGATTGCCTGTCACCCTCCCAGATAAGGAAAACGTCGTCTATATAACGACGCCAGATTTTAACATTGTTCGTCCAGGTGTTGTTCATGGTAAAGATGTATTGGTCTTCAAATGCTGACATATATAGTCCTGCCAGGCTAGGGGCAAAAACACTGCCCATGGAAGTGCCATGTGATTGAAGATAATAAGTTCCTTGGAACTTGAAAAATTCTTTGTGAGTGCAATTTCCGCCAGGTTCAAGATAAAAGGTCTTGGTGTGCTATGTTCCCAGTCCTCGCAATAGATGATTTCCTCCACAACCCGTAGGGTTTCCATCTGTGGAATATTCGTGTACAAAGATTCTACATCAAGGCCCACCAAAAACTCTTTCTCAGGGTCGAAGGATAAATCCTTCAATAAGACCAGAACTTCCGTTGTATCTTTAAGATAGGCCCGTCTTGACTGTACAATAGGTTTGAAAAAGAAATCACAAAACTGTGATAGAGGTTCCAATAACGATCCCATACCCGACACAATGGGTCTCCCGGTGGTGGTCGTGTAGGCTTATGTACTTTAGGTAGTATGTAAAAATATGGGGTCACAGGATCTGATTGACAAAGGAAGATCCCTTCCTTTTCAGTGATCCACTCATTATATACTGCTTCCTCAACAACGGATGTTATTTCTCTCCTGATCTCCTCAGTAGGATCCTCTCTGAGAATGGTATAATTCCTTCTGTCGGCCAAAAGTCTCAAACATTCTGTCTCATAGGCACTCTTATCCAGTACCACAATTGCTCCCCCCTTATCCGCTGGTTTTATTACCAAATCCTGATTGTTCCTTAGTGACTCCAGGGCTTTTTCTTCAATATTGGAAAGGTTCTTGTAAGGTGAACGATGTTGGCCAACCCACGTTTCTACCTCCTTGACTACAGCCTGCTCAAAGACCTCCACCTCCACTGGCAGATTGCCCAGTGCGGGGGTAAACTTGGATTTCGGTCGAAAGTTAGTATCCCCTTTGGACAGCGGACTTTCCTCCTGATTTCCAAAAAAGACCCTCAGTCTGATATTACGAAAAAAAGATGCAAGTTCCTGTGTGCCCTGTGTGCCTGCAGTCTTCGGTCACATGACTGGGTATAGCTGTAAGTTAGTCTTTGTGAATGGCGTCTGAGTCAGTTACACCATAGATGAATTAGATGTGCCTGAATGGACCCTCTGCTGGCAAGATGGGGGGAGGGGCGGAGCTGAGCACACTGCCACTTGGAGCCAGGACAGGGGAGTCAGGAAATTTCAAGCACTTCAAAGAACCTTTCCAGACATTTCTCCCATCTTCTAGAAGAATGGCACCAATGTAAAAATAGGACCATCTGACTCACTCTTCTGTTCACTGCTGGACCTGTGGAAGGACTCTCAGAAGACTGCCTGTTGCTGTGACCTGCTGTGCACTCTGGCAGACTGCTGCTGTACCTAGAAGGACCATCTTGCTGCCTGGAACCTGCAATGACCCCTCAGAGGCCGGGCCTGCTGTTGAATCCTGCATCCTCACCTGCACCCAGGACTACCAGAAGTGACTCCAAGGGCTAGTATGCTGACCTCCTGTTCAGAGCCACAGGGCCATAAAAGACTACTACCATCTTGAACCCGCACCTTGACTCAGCCTGAGTGGGTTCTGAACCCCCAAGAGGTGTCCCACCAGTCCTGGACCCTTGGCTGTTGTGATAAATATGTGTTGCTAAATATGCCCAGATGGCCAAATCCCAAAACTGAGGACTTGGCCAAAAACTGCTCTGAGAACCAGGAGACCGTGACCAACCTGCTCGCCTATCTGTCTGAGGTGCGTCGCCGGACGTATTGACTTTGCGGCTTCTCCTGCTACGTTCTTCTCTACAGCCGGCAAATCCTTTTCAGTGGTCCTTCACCAAAGGAGTATCCAACCTCATGGAACTGTCTTTGGCTACAGCCCTCTGCCTCGCCCCGCTGGTGATTTTCAACTTCCATTTCGGGGACTAAGTCTGAACGTATGAATCTTCCCTGTGGCTTCAACCCAGGGACATCCGACAACGATAATCCCTCTTCAGAAACCTCCTGCAGCCTGCACCTGCTGAACTTTACCTTCTCAGAAAATGTTTCTCTGAATTTCTTCTGAGTCCGAATTTAAGCGCTGACTTTCCCAATCCACTTCTTGTATCCGAACTGCTTTCCATCATGGTCGGCCATATTTTTTGACTTTGACCCAGTCTAGCATGACCAGGTTGGTGCCTTGATCTTTTAGGCTCTAGTTTTTACTAACAACTTTCAAAATTCATAGCTCTGGGTCTACTGATTGGATTTTGTTGTCATTTTGGTGTCAACTAGTTTATTGAAATTTACTCTTTTTTGTCTAAATTGGTTTGAGATATTTCTTGTTTAGTGTTTTCACTTTATTACTGTTTGTGTGCAGCATACATGCTTTACACATTGCCTCTAAGTTAAGCCTGACTGCTTTTTGAGCCAAGCTACGCAGGATTAGGCACAGATTAATTAGCGACTTTTTGTGGTTCACCCTGAATGGGATGGTGGCTGTTGCTTTACCATGGCTCACTCCCCAGTCAAACAACAACCCAATTTCTAACATGTGTGCATAATTATAATGAAACAAGGCATCTGCTTACCTCTGTTTAGAACTAAAATATGATTGAGGGAATCTAGAAAACGTTTTGAACAATCCAGATAAATGCATAGTGCCTCTTTTCTTGCTCTTAGTGATTGCCTGTAAAGCATGTATTTAATTTCCAACGAGTCTAGCAGAAAATATGGGGTTGATACCTAAAGATTTAGCTGTTTATAAGTGTGGCGTAGCCCTCATTATGAGTGTTTCAATGTTTTCTGACCGCTGGGCAAACCCTGACCAGGGGTCAGGTTTCTAAGTTATGAAATTGTTATCACACCCGGTAATTACTGGGTGTGATAAAGTTTGACTACCCTGTCAAATTTCGATAGGTCATGCCTGCTGGAATTTAAAAGGTGAAAAATGCAAGGTAAACGCCACAATCTGCATGTTGTTCTCCATAAACAGGAACTTTTTTGTAATAGGTGTTATTTATTGCACCCTATTGATGCCAAATCAGGCCCAATGTTTTGAAATAAGTGTTCATCTGCCGTATATTTAATCTGATTTTATTCAAACCTGGTGGGTTCAGTGTCATGCCAGTTCATCTCCAGTACACAGAATCATGAGCTTTTGTTTTACATTTCATGGATTATCTCTATGATGGAAATCCTAGAAGACCAATTGTAAATGGTTTGTATTGGAGTGAAGTTGTTGCTCGTAGGTTTTCATGACATGTAATGGATGTCATGAGTCAGCGAATGGATGTAATGAGTCAGCTAAGAAAATTCCAGTTGAACATGCATTTAGGAATGAGGTGAACAAAACAAGTCTAAGTAGAATTCAGAGTCCGGTTCTCAAAGCTTTTTGTCAGAAGTTCTGTCCTAGGTGACAATTACTCCTGAATGTCTGGCCTGAGTCACAAAGTATTTTATGTGAGTAGTTTTGTCATCATCATTAAATCTTTATTCGGTTTCATATATTAAAACCATAAAAGCACACAGGGACATACCAGATTTAACAGTAATGTGTACAAATAAAAATACAGGGATACCAAGGCTCTAATAACACACAGATGGTACCAGATGAACAAATCACTCAAAATAACGCAGTAAAAACCCCACTCATGAACTGGTTGATGGTCGAACATGCGAGCTAAGCAAGGCAAAATGCATGGTGCCTGGAAAAGTATCAGGGACATACCAGATTTACAGTAATATGTAATATGTACAAATAAAAATCCAGGGATACCAAGGCTCTAAAAACACACAGATGGTACCAGATGAACATATCACTCAAAATAACGCAGTAAAAACCCCACTCATGAACTGGTTGATGGTCGAACAGGTGAGCTAAGCAAGGCAAAATGCATGGTGCCTGGAAAAGTATCAAGGAACATGCTAGGTAATCACAGCTAGCCCTAAGCATGATAGCGGATTAAAAAAAATTAAGCAAGTAAAAATCAGTGCTACCCAAGAGCATTTGTAAAAAAATAAAAGCGGGTCGTACTTCCCTAAAATTGGCCGTTTTCGGAATGAGGGTTAAAAAGGACTTTCTAGGGGTATCCTAAAATGTGCAAAACATCATAAAATGGACCATGTCCTATGGAGATATTCCATCGCAGCCACAGGACGGCTGGATTTGTCCCTTGTTCTGGCCCCTAGGATGGGCTAGGAGGAGGTGGAAAAGATCAAACCAGAACCTGGTCAATAAAACCGGTCATATGAGTTTATGAACCCCAGTAGGTATGGCTCCACCATCTGGGTGGTCCTTAGCATGATGAAGCGGCAAACTCTGGGCTTCAGAAGCTCCTTCTCCTCCCTTGCCAAAGTCTGCTGCTCAAGGAAGGCTGCCTTAATAAAGTTCAGATTCTTCTTATTCATCACCATGTCAGGATTTGTGAAAAGATCTCCTCTTCCCATGCTCATTAAACTCTTTTCAACAAATCTGAGCCATGTTACCTGAGAGGCGTGGTCAAGAGCCAGACAATCTTTTAAGATCACTTTATTTAATGTGGTCCCTTTCTCAGCCAGGATTTTTAGCCAGAGAGACATTGGGGTGAAATGCTATCAAGTCGGTGATATAGGTCATACCAAGCTCCTCATGAGCAATGAAAGAGGGTGTACCCTGAGGAACGGATAAAATCTGTCTCTAAAATTTGTTTTCCACGATTTAAAGATGTACCCCCAGATTTCACTGCCATAAAGTTCCTTAGGAAGACACTTGACCCTGTAAAGCTTTAATAGAGCCCCACCAGTCTTTTTCCCAGCCTGGTGGCAAAATTAAATATGGCTGCCATCTCCCGGGTAAGGTAATTTTTCTTGCGGGTGAGTTGGGGCCCCCATTTCATTTTATCATCTAATAATACCCCCAGATACGAACAGACACTCGACCTTGGGATCAGGGTAGGCCCAACCTTGAATGTGTATGGCCTGCTGGACCGGACCCCCACTTGCACTATATAGGACTTAGAGTTCTTGACCTTCAAATCCTGGCCCACCATAAATTGGTCAAAGGAGTTTATGAGCATTTGCAGGCCCTGCTCGGTCCTAGCCATCAGGACGGCGTCGCCTGCGTATAGCAGAACTGGAAGGCCGTGCCGTCCCGCCTGAGGGAAGTCCGCCTTGGTCTCCAGGAGAGTCTTCTCCAAGTTGTTGATGTAAAGATTAAATAAAAAAGGGGTCAAAATGCAACCCTGACGGACCCCACTCCGGACATGGAACAGGTGTGACACCCTCAGGTCAGCCGAGTATCTCACAGCCGCCTTAGTGTCTCAATGGAGTTCTTTTAAGAAAAGAACTTCAAGTAGTTTTGTCACTTCTCAAGATTTATAGATCAATTTCCCTCTTGGATGCCACCGTCAATATCATGGGACACATCCTGCTTTATAGATTAGAAGTTTGGGCAACCACTAATAACATCTTGGTAGACACCAATTATGGTATCAAGAAGGGGATGGGGACAATAGACTAATGTGTAAACTTGAGTCAGATAATAGCTAAGTATGCTGTCATTAAGAAAGGTACTTTGTTCATGGCATTCATGGACCTAGTGGCAGCGTTTGATTGTGTTTCCCATTTGAAGCTGTGAGTTCTCATGAGAGAGATGGGGATTGAGGAGGACATCATTGTGTTTATTAGACAATTGTATTCAGAGTCTAAAGCATGTTTTCGTTATGGAAGGAATGGTGAGTGCACAAATCTGTTCAGCATTGAGCGAGGTGTGAGGCAAGGATACATTCTTGCCCCCTTCCGCCTTTCTCTGTAAATGAACAGAATCGAAGCAGCTCTTACCCTGAGATCCAGTGACACCCCCTATGTGGGAACATTTTGATGGGGTTGGTCAGAAAGGAATCCGAACCGGATTTCCGAATGGCCTCCGACGGGCTTGGAAAGCCAGTCTGCCATTCGGAAAGCCTCCAGTAATCCCTTGGGCGGCTCTTTCCGCCCAAGGGATTACGATGGCAGATTCCAACTGTCTTTCTGTGCCGGTCTTTCTGACACAGAGAGGCTGTGGGAATCCGCCTTTTGGGACTCACGTCCGTCCGACATCGTAATTGGGCCCTTAGTGTGCATCTCACCATCATTTAATGATGAGTGCTTATTTGGTGTGGGCAGGGGTGAGAATAAAATAAACATTAACATGTTTCTTACGAAAATTCTTCTTTATTGAAAGTAAATGAAATACTTTTTGAGAATTACAACTCTTTCAACACATTTTGAGAATTAAGTTTTCAGAGTTCACCAAACAAAGAAAGCAAACTGTACGTATTACATCCTATGTCTAGGCATTAATATTCAACTACTTAGCTGGACCCGTTATTGTCTTTCTGTAAAAACTATGTAGTCAACCAGGGACATGTTCAAGGATCTTTTGCAAGCACAATGCTGAGACGGAATTTTAAATGTACTAATATTGTGTTCTGCCCGGATTGGAACTACAGTCTGGGGCTTAATTATATCTTTCATAAACATTTTGTGGAAATGTTAGCAATTTATCATGGAAAATGCCCTGTAAATATGTATTAAACTTTGTGACTGCCTAATGAGGAAGGTAGCAGGGTGGTATTAACTTGTATTTATCATCCTGACTAGAAGTGAGAAAAGAAAAAACTGTTCTATTACAGCATTTCAAAAACAGGATAAGATGCAGGTAGATCAATAACTAGACAGGCAGAATCCACATGATCTTATCAATATTTTTGACCCACTCACACCTTTTATGCTGCAACAATTTGTACAAAATTAGTTACAATATATACATGTTCAATGAAAGAGAAGGAGAGTGAGGAGGTGTATTTCCATTTATTGTAGCTTACTTTAGCTGTCCTACTGCTTTGACACAAATGCGTCAAGGATATCAGGTATCACGTGTAGTTTCCAAGAATCGAATGCACAACCTTCCATAATTTACCTGTTTTTTTCCTGTGATTATATTCAGCGCAGCAATGTAAATGTGTTCTTGCTTTGTTGTCAGGTGTTCTTCGGTGTTTGTGTGAGAAAGTCATCCTTTTTTGCTTGGTACTGGTGGAAACTGACTCTGATTGCTCCCTGGGATCTGCTTACCATGCCCAGAGCCAGTGCTCTGATTATAAGGATAAGCAAATTAGGTGTAATTATAATTGGTACTGACAGCCTAGCTGTAAGTCCCTAGAGTATAATAGGACATGTAGGTTTAAAGGCCCAGTAGACCTAATGAATTTGTGTGCACTACTGTGGTGCCTGCTGTCATTTTAAAGACAACACTGCCTTTCAGGCTTTCTTTACCTTAAACCTATATACAAATTTTACTTTGGATTTAAAGGTACTTCCAAAGTCTCAAACTACCTTATATTTACATTTAAGTCACCCCTAAGTTCTCCCCTAGGTTCCCCAGGGGTAGGGTGCCTTGTAACTATAAGCAGGGACATTATAAAATATGTTTTATAAGCATTGGTGAGGGAAAAACTGCCAATTCCGTTTTTCCTATTGTAGTGAATGGCTCCATAGGCTAACATTTTGATATTTTAAGTAGAAATAGTGATAAGAGCTATGTAAAAAATATACTTCAAGGTATCAAATTAATAGTTAAAATAAATCCAACAACTTGCCACTGTTAGGTTTATAATATCTATGACAGAAAATACGTTAATAAACTTTCTAATCAGTGAGCCAAAATCCAGATTTCAACTGCTCTCTCCTGATTGGTCACCCTCTGATCAGGCTGGCCAAGCTGCTCTAATGAGGTGTGAAAAGCCCTGCTAGAGAGACAATGGGTTTCCTGTGGGCGGAGAAGTGCAAGCTGCAGAGCAGATGGCAGGAAAGGATAGCAAAATCGGTCTTCAAATGGAGAATGACACTTTAAGACAGCACAGGCTGACCCCCCACCCCCATCATGCCACTCCAGTCACACAGGTGCCCCTGTAATTAGGTTAGGGAGAGGGTTGGAAGGGGAGTGCTTAGGAAAATTAGCCACATCAGTGGGTTGTGTTAGCCTGATCCAGCTACTCAGGAGAGACTTTCACCATTTTGGATTTTTTAGAGAATAGTGCTTTCTGGGACAAGAATGTGTCACACTTTGGAGGAAGTGGTCATACACCTGGGTGGAACCATGCATTCCATTAGTCAGCCCCCCTGCTTGACGCCCAGGAACACTGGATAAATATGGAAGAGCTGCATAGCTCCTCATATCTACTGACTGAAACTACAAGGAGAAGAAGGACTGCCCTGCTGGAATCTGGATGTGCATCCAAAGGACTACATTCTGAATGACTGCGCCTGCTGCACAATCTGGTACTACAGCCCTAAGGACTTTGCCTTGCTTCAAGAAGGATTATGGAGTGGACTCCCTGCAAGCTACAGGTTAATAGAGCCCACCTGCATCATCTCCACCAAGAGTCCCCATCATGGAGTGTGTCCAGAGGACTTTTAAAGATTTAGCCAGGTGCATTGTGGGAATTGTAGTCCTGGCATCCCAAGGACCATCTAGGAGATTCCAGACCCTTGAATTTGTGTTTTGGACACTTTGAACCCTCAAGAGCAACTTCAGGAAGAAGTTCCAGAGTTTGGAGAAGTTTGGAGCACCTTTTGGAAAAGCTCCATAAGGTGACCGGCTCGACGTCGAGATTCAAGCCCTCTATCTTTACCGCTACCTGACCTGGATTTCAAGTTCGTCCTGCTGAAAGCTCCGGAGCTCCAGAATTACAGGATTTGACCCGAAACTCGCAGAGATGCAAACCGATGACTTTGCATCGAAATCGGCCTGCTGAAGTGGGCCCCTCGACATCAATAGAAAATCCTCCAGAAATGATTTTAAGTCAAATTTGGACCGAGGTAAAATTTGGACCAAGGCCTTCCGCTTAGTGTATCCGACCAGGGCTCCATGGCGGTCTGTCTCAAACTTTGACTTAGTCCTGGTCAAGCATGACTAAAAGTCACAAAGTGGCGCTATATGTTTTTAATCACTAGAAAGTGTTTATTCTTTAGAAATTCATATCTCTGGTTCCCTACATAGGATTTTTTGTCGTTTTGGTGTCTATTTGTTCATACAAATATAATCTATGTTTATACATTGGAGTTGGATTTTTATTGTGTGTTGTGTCTTATTTATTGAATATATTGGTGTTTTTAAGTGCTTTACACACCTGTCTCCTAAGTTACACCTGTCTGCTAGCTGCCAGTTACCATGGTTTGAACAAGGGAATAATTCATTGAGACCTTGACTGGCCCTATTATTGTGCTTGTGGCCTTTTTACTAGTGGTAAGTCACTACTTATAACTACTAATAGTCCACCTTTCAACATTGGTGGCAGCAGAGGGATGCCTACTTGTGTTTAAATTATACCATACAGTAAATTAAGTTAAGATCTTTAAAAATCCTCTAAATCGACTTAGAACAAAACTTTTTATTTTTACATTTTTGAAATTTGGACTAAACTGGTTTGTAATCCATATTTTTGATTTTTCTAAATTTTTCTGTTTCTGATTTATAAAGTTTTTGTGACCCAAAGCTAGGGATACCATGAAGCTAGATCTGTATACCCTGACTAAAATTACAGTGGTTGAGCTTAGGGTTCAGTGTAGGGCTAAGGGGCTAACTGATACTAACAAGATTAGGAGGCAGAGTTAGTTAGGACCCTTAAGTCCTGGGCAAGAGCAGCTCTAGATGATGAAGGGGAGGGTGATGTTGGCCCTTCCAAGATCATCCCGGAGGAGGAGGATGATGATAGTTCTTCCATTGCTTCCAGTAATGGGTTTGTCATTCCTATTGGTGGGAGGAGTGGAGGTCTCCAACACAGAACACAAGCATGTCCCTAGGAGAGAGGGAGGGAACTAGCCCTGGGAGAGAGGTAAGTGACCCTAGCTGAGAAGAAATGGGAGAGAAAGGAGGAGAGAAGAAATGGGGCAGTAAAATTGAAGAAGAGATTGAGATGTCCAGGGGTAGTGGGTTTGATCCCAAGCTTCCCAAGGGGATAGTCCCCAGGTATGTAGAGGGAAATGACATTGACAAATGGCTGACTGCATTTGAGAGGGCCATTGAGATGAGAGGGGTACACCCCAAGCATTGGGGTTCACTTCTGTGTAAACTGATCGCGGTAGCTGGAAGGGATAAGCTCCTGACCCTTAGGGGGAGGAGGGAGCTCCTGACCCTAAGGGGGAGGAGGGGAACTCCTACCCACACATGAAGAGTTGTCTCGTCAAGAAATTTGGTCGGACACCAGAGCAGTACAGGGTGAAGTTCAGGAGCATCCAGAAAATGAGCACACAGTCCTGGTTGGACTTTGTTGACATCTCAGTGAAGGCACTAGAGGGCTAGATTGAAGGTATCACAGTCAGTACTTATGAGGGGCTGTATGATTTAATTCTTAAGGAGCGCATCCTAATTTATTGTGTACAGGATATGTTACACCAGTACCTAGTGGACTCTAGGCTGTCAGATCCTAGAGAGCTGAGAGAAACAGCTGATGAATGGGTAAGAACCAGAGTTTCCAATCAGCACCAGGGGAGTCATCAAAAGAAAGGAGGACATGTCCCCCCGGGGGAAAGCCAGGGGAAAGAAGGTCAAAAACAGAAAGAGTCCATACAAGACCAACAAAAACCTGAGCATGGAGGAGGGGCCCGAGCCAATCCAACTTCAATGGGAGGGGGTTTCAGGGAAAACCTAGTAGATTCTTTGATCTCTCAAAGGTGGGGAAGTGCTTTGACTCTTACCAGCCAGGGCACAAGAGAGGAGATACTTCCTGCACAACGAAGCCCATCTACTGGTTGGCTGTCCCAGGGGATTGCTAGTGTAGGTGTTGGGGTAGAGATTGTCCCAGAGATGGGGAAGGGTTTTACAGAGGCAACCTTAGTGTCCTTGGGTGGGGTGGATTTTTCAACCCTGGCCACCTTGCCTCCTAGCATGGAGAGGTACAGGCAGAAGCCTAAAATCAAAGGAACTGTGGTTGAGACTCTGGGAGATACAGGAGGCTAGTGTGACTAAGGTCACAGCGAAGCTGGTTTCTCAAGTGTAGATCATACCTGGTGTCTATCACCAGGTAACCTATGCAGACAGCAGAGTCAAACTCCATCCCATGGCAATTATGAGTTTGGTATGGGCAGGTGTGACAGGCCCTTAGACGGTAGTTGTGTCTCCTGCACTCACAATACATTGTCTACTGGGAAATGATCTTGAAGCGTCTGACTCATCAGAGGTGGAGAGAATGGTCCATGCAAGGATGTTGGGCCTCCCTGAGTGGATATGTGCTGTGACCAGGGTACAAACTATCCAGAAGGGAAATGCAGGGCACTTGGACCCTAGAACAATGGGCCAAGCATCCCAGGACAAGGGCAATGGGTCTGGTGAGCCAGCCCCAAGAACTCCAGGGGTGCAGTCAGAATCTGACCCTGAAGGAGAGGATCACACCTCTGAGGGAGGGATTCTACCCCTGGCAGATCTTTCAGATTTTGCAGAATTGTCAGGAGCCGGTGGACCCTCCAGAGTGGAGTTTTGTCAGTGACAGAGACTGTCCCACCATTGCGAGCTTGAGGCAGACTGCCTCAAAGCAAGAGGAGGAGGATGACAGTGGATTCCACAGAGTCAACTTGGAGGATGGGGTTCTCTACACTGAGGCCAGAAACCTCAAGGAAGGGGCCACCAGGAGGTTGCTGGTTTCCCAGAAGTACAGAGAATTCCTCCTGATTTTATGTCATGATATCCCCTTGGCAGGTCATATGGGACTGAATAAGACTTGGAACCATTTGGTAAACCATTTTTACTGGCCCCATATGGCTGAAAAGGTAAAGGAGCTCTATATCTCCTATGTCACCTGTCAGGCTCCCTAGATACCACTTCCAGTGGTTGGGACACCCATTTGAGAGTGTGGGGGTGGACATTGTTGGTCCTCTAGAACCACCAACTCAGGGAACTTGTATATCTTGGTGGTTGTGGACCATGCCACAAGATACCATGAAGCAATAACTCTCAGGACAGTCACTGCTCCTTTAGTGGTTAGGGTACTGCTTGGAGAGTTCACCAGAGTAGGTTTCTCAAAGTAGGTGGTTTCAGATAGAGTCACAAACTGTATGTCCAGCTAACTGAAGGTGATGTGGGATGAATGTGGTATTACCTTCAAGTTCACAACCCCATATCATCCCCAGACTAATGGTCTGATGGAGAGGTTCAATAAGACCCTGAAGGGCATGATCAATGGTTTGTCTGACAAACTCAGGAGGAGATGGGATGTTCTCCTCCCATGCCTGCTGTTTGCCTACTGGAAGGTCCCACAAAAGGAGGTTGGCTTTAGCTCCTTTGAGTTGTTGTTTGGGCACCCTGTCAGAGGGTCATTGTGTCTGGTGAGAGAATCGTGGGATAGACGTTTCAAGGAAGCCAGGGACAATGTGCTGGATTATGTACTAGGTCTGCCCTCATGCATGGCAGAGTACATGTACAAGGCGAGCAGGAGACTGTAGGGAGGCCATGAGCTCATGAAGTGCTCAAGAGGCTGTGATGCCTGACTATACTCCAGGACAATTGGTTTGGGTGTTGAAGCCTGTAGCTCCTAGGGCCCTTCAGGACAAGTGAATTGGGCACTATCCAATCCTAGACAAGAAGGGGGAGGTTACCTACCTGGTTGGCCTGAACACCCCCAGGAAACCCCACCATGACAGGGAAGATATGGCCATGCTTATGGTTACAGATGAGGGAGGAGAAGAGGAGACTAAGCCATTGCCAGACCTCTTCTCCAATAATGTGCAAGATGGGTCAGTGGAGGAAGTTGTACTCTCTCCCAAGTTAACAGACCAGCAGCACACAAACTGCACGCAAGTGCTGAGGCAGTTTGCTGATCTGTTCTCCTTGATCCCAGATATCACCACTTGGTGTACCCACAACATTGACACTGGTGACAGCCTACCTGTCAAAAATAAACTGTACAGCTTGTCTGACCATGTCAGAGACAGCATCGGGGCTGAGGGAGCTACGATGATGGAATTGGGGGTAATTGAGCCCTCTGACAGTACAAGGGCCAGCCCAGTTGTGCTGGTACCCAAACCTAATGCCCAAGGGGAAAGAAGGAGTTAAGGTTCTGTGTGGACTACAGAGGATTAAATGCAGTCGCTAAGACTGAAGCTCACCCTATACCTAGAGCTGATGAGCTCATTGATAAGTTAGGGGCTGCTAAGTACCTAAGTACATTTGATTTGACCTCAGGCTACTGGCAGAGTACCCTCACTGAAGGAGCCAAAAAGAGGTCAGCATTCTCCACACCAGAGGGACATTACCAACTCAAAGTAATGCCCTTTGGGCTAAAGAATGCCCCTCCTACCTTCCAAATGTTGGTGAACAGGGCCCTGTCTGGGTTAGAGCAGTTCAGTGCAGCTTAACTGGACGATATAGCTGTGTACAGTTCCACCTGGGAGGATCACTTGTCCCACCTGAAGGAAGTGCTTCAGGCCCTGCAGCAGGCGAGCCTCACTATTAAGGCCAGTAAGTGCCAAATAGGGTAGAGATCAGTGGTGTACCTGAGCCACTTTGTAGGTAGAGGTCATGTACAAACCTCTCCAACCCAAGATGCAAATTATTATGGATCGGGTAGCTCCAGCAACCCAAACACAGGTTAGGGCATTCTTTGGCCTGACTGGTTATTATAGACGGTTTGTTCCGAACTATAGGACCATTGTGACTCATCTGACAGATCTCACCTCTAAGAAAATGCCCAAGAAAGTCATTTGGACCCCAAAGTGTCAGAAGGCCTTTTACACTCTGAAAGAGGCTTTATGTCCAGCACCAGTGCTACTTGCCCCTGACTACACAAAGGAATTTGTGGTTCAGAAACCTGCTTCAGAACAAGGGATTGGGTCAGGGTTGGCACAAGTAAATGAAGAGGGCCTTGATCAGCCAGTTGCCATCATTAGTGGACGAGTTCACCGCAGAGAACAAAGATGAAATGGCATTGAGAGGGAAGCCTTTGCTGTGGTTCGGCCCCTGAAGAAGCTGAGGCCATACCTGTTTGGCACACACTTCTGTGTTCAAATTGACCACATACCTCTCAAATGGCTCATGCAGATGAGGGGGGAGAAATTCTAAACTGTTGAGGTGGTCCATTTCACTACAAGGGATGGACTTCACCGTGGAACACAGACATGAGACTGCCAATGCCAATGAAGATGGACGCTCCAAGTTTTTCCGCTAAGCTGATGAGGACTACCAGGATGTAGGCTAGTTACCCATCACCCTTTATCTGGGGGAGACTGTGTGGGAAAGTCATCCTTTTTGCCCTGATCATCCCCATGTTTTGCTTGGTACTGGTGGTAGCTGACTCTGACTGCACACTGGGCTCTGCTTACCAGGCTCAGGGCCAGTGATCTGATTAAAAGGATATGCAAATTAGTTGTGATTATAATTTGCACTGACAGTCTACCTGTTTCCTAAGTTACGACTGCCTGCTCATTGCCAGCTACCAAGGGTGGAGCAAGGGAATAATTTATTGACACCTTGACTGGCCTTTTTATTGTGTTTGTGACCTTATTACTAGTGCAAGTCACTACTAATAATCCACTTTCAAGCCATTAATTTCAATCCTTATTCCTAATTTTTCATTGCCTTCATACTCCAGACTGGTGTGAAGGGCCTGTAGATTAGCATCCAAACTGCATCTTCCAAAGACAATTTAAAAAGCACAGTGATCCCCATGGTAACAGTAATAATCTAGAAATTATGAAAATATACTGGTATACATTTTTTTATAAACTAAAATAGACATAAATAAAGAACAAAACAAATTGTATGTGGAATTATCAGTGAGATGAAAAACGTTCCTGTTCTCAATCAATTGTGATACAAATATGTGAATCAAAGAAATTTGTTATCATAATGTATATACACACAGCCCGTATATTGCAAATTTATTTACTTTGAAAGGGTCTGTGTTATTTGTGGACGGCCTTTAGTATTGGTATTATAGTATGCTGGAAAAATCCGGTCCCCAGTGAAGGGAGGGTTAACCTCTCTGATATTAATTTGGTGTGAGAGTGAATGATGCTTTTATTTCTTGCAAGTTTATATCTTGACCAAAGTCAAATGAAATTCAGGAGTCTTACTTTTGTTCCTACATGGCAAGGTCAGGAAGCCTTCAGCAGGTTGTGAGCAGGATTTCTGTAATTTTCATCGCCACGTTTTCCCTTAATTTAGATTGGAATCGAGGAACTCATGTCCATCATTTTGACTTTCTCTACTTTTGCTTTTAAATATTGAGATAGGAGTGTAAACGTGGCCTTACAAAAGAGTCCAGAATCCTAATACAAGTCTCCCCCTTACCCACCCCAGCCTCTTATTGTAAAATAATAACTGAGCTGGGTCCAGAACTCAAAAATAATTTGTGCGGGCAGCCAGACAAATAACTGCAGCCGATATAATGCAGACAAGGCCTCCTACACTATGGGCATTTATAACCACTGGAATGCCAATCTCATACAACTCTCATGACAGCCATATATATTATCCTTCTCGGAATATTCTTTCCATATTGCATAGACCAGATGCTTTGAGATTGAGCAAAAGCGTTTTTCAGCATATATAAGTGGGGCTGCTGTCGGGCATAGATCTCCCTAAATTAATCATAGGGAGATCTCCACCCAAATGGCATAGATCTCCACATGGGAACATTTTTCTAAAATGATTAAACCTGGAAAAGTCTGTAAAATATTTTTGGGATAATTATTGATGCAAGTTAATTTAACATGTACATTTTAGATGTAGTACTAAATAAAAAAAAGTGCTGCAGCTCTATTAACATAATTTAGAATTACATTTTCATTAATGTAAATAGATTAAATTGAAGTTATTTTTTGAAGTTTAAATAAAAAAATTAATACCGTCTGAAAAGTACAATTAAAATGTATATTATTTATAAAAGTGATGCATATAATTAAGTAAAAAATAATGTAATTATAATTTAATAAAAAGTACTGTTAAATTAACTTTTAAATTCAAGAAAAGGTTTATAATTAAATAAGAATATGTATTATTTGAAAAAACAATTTTTCAATAAATATATTTAATGATTTTAAATAATTAAATTTTACTTAACGTTATTTCCGATGGGATTTTATTTTAAGTTCCTCCCTCAATTATTTTCTATGGGAAGGTGTTGCAGTACCATTGATTGGCCGTGTGTAACGCTGCACTTGCTACATTTTTGTTTTTCGCAGTACACAAGCATATTTGGCTCTAGCCCTTTTTCAGATTTCAAGGGGTTACAGATGTAAGTCTACATTTTTGAGTAATTTTACACTCAGATTTTGTGAATAGCCAAAAATAGTTGCTGAGTGTAATAGTAAATTACATGTTTAAATTACTTACAAGCATAATTTACCTTTGAGAATAGCCCTGTTAATCTTCAGTGCCCATCTAGCTATGACTTTTCTTTCATATTTTTTCATTTGCTTCGCCCTACAACAATGCCTGAAATTAGAGTCACGTTCTTGTTCAGTGAGAGCCCACCAAACAGTAAAAATTTGTCTATTCAAGAAAAGTATTGCATTGTATGCTATAAGAAATCCTAATCAGACTCACCAGCGGACAATGGTGAGATTCCAACAAAAAGAACAAATAGTGAGTAAATCAGTAAAAGCCAACTTTAATTAGACTTTTCAACAAACCAGTAAAGCCACTTATTTACATATACTGGATATCAAATATCTCTACTGTCTTGACCTGTTGCTCGTTAATCAAATGTATGGAATAGTTGTGTAACTCCCTATTTTTATAAGTGCACCACCACTGGAATCCAGTCCATTTAGAAGATGTGGCCTTGCTAGGATGAGTCATTATATGCGGAGATGGCAGAGGGGGAGGTGGAGGGAGGGACGCGGGTCATTGGGGAAAAGAATCCCTAGAACACAAGCACTGTAAAGAACGACATGCATGAGAATATGAGGCAATTGGGGGAAGCAAAATGTTGGAAATTGAAGTCTGTATGTAATAATGTGGACACTCATTCGCTTGTTTAGCTACAAAGACAATGGACTGAGGAATTGCCTACTGTATGCGAACTTAATAGTATACATGACTGTACAAAGCATCCGAAAATTATGAGATGTTATCTGTGCTTATTTGTTTATTAAAGTTTTGTGCTGAACCCAAAAACCTAATAAAAAGATTTTTTTTAAAAAGTAATCACACGATTAATCGTTTGTGAATAAACAACTCAGTGATATGGGACCTGGGCCACTGACCAAGTTATTTCATCCTCCAACTCTTATGCCCACTTAGGATTACGAACAATCAACAACAACAAAGCGGCAGCAGATGGGCATCATTCATAAAGAGTTGAAAGGGTAGGAACACACCATATAAACTATAAAAGGTGAGGACTATTTGCACAAAGCGCAGGCACTTTAAGAGTGATGATGAATAACAAGAAAAAGTAACTGCAAGATGAAGTCCTACCTGTAAGGTTAAACTTGCATAACAAACATACACTCTAAGAGCGTTGAAGAATCAAGCAAAAGAAACTGTAAGACCACCTGGACCAGTAAGATCTGATGATTCACTCTTTAAGAACTATGGGGTCGATTACGATGGCGGTCGGAAAAACATACCGACCGCCATGGTAGCGGCAAAAAACCGCCCGCATGGCCAACGGGAAAAACGCCGGATACATTACGATGAACCGGCACAATAATCTGTCCGCGGTGGCGGGAGACAACGAAAAACCGCCCGCACTCGCCGGACCAGCTGAAAATCCGACCGCAACGGCCGGATACTCAGCAGAAAAGCCAAGAACCGCCGCCATGTACACGGAGTAACCGCCCGTGACATTATGACATCCCCGCTACCACCATGGTACCTACCTATGAATCCGACCGCATCGTGCGCGAACAGTGATGAATCCGATAGGCGGCGGAAGGGCTGCAGCATAGCCACTGCTGCCGAGGAACCGCTGCGGAGGATCCGCAAAAAAAATGGCGGACGTAGAAAAAACACGAAAAAAATACAAACAATGCACACACTGAAGTAGACCTGTCCCAATACAAACCAAAAGTGCCCAATGACAACAGCCCCAGAAATTTCAAAATAACCAATCACAGGACAACACACACAACACACCTGACAGCAACATACCAGCTTGCCACACCCCCCATAGCCGAGCATAAAACCAGCCCCTCCCTGACCACAATCCTTTGCTACACTCCACAACTGAAGGTCCCAACCCCAGAGAACAAAGGAGAGGCAAACCTGCACACAGCACCACCACAACACACACACCACCTACACCACCCACAACACCCACAACACCCACACAACTGCACCACAGAACATCTGCACAGCACACACCATGGCACCACACAAAATGCCAAAATTCACTGATTCAGAGCTTGCAGTCATGGTAGATGAGATAATAAGAGTTGAACCACAACTCTATGGCAACATGGTCCAACACACCCCATTAGCCACAAGAACCCAAATGTGGGTGAGGATAGTCAATAAGGTCAATGCAGTAGGGACCACCCCCGCAACAAGCAGGAAATACAGAAGCGGTGGCATGACCTGAAGACCGTGGTGAAGAGGAAGAGGGCCAAGAACCGTCAGCTGGCTGACGGGACTGGTGGAGGCACTCCCATCCGACCCAAACCATACAGTCCGTGGGAGGAGAAGGTCCTTGGAATCCTACATCTAGAGAGTCTTGAAGGAATCCGCGGGGGACTGGAAGCTGGTAAGTACAAACCAATGTATATCATCACATTGCCATGTACCGTCTTGCACAACTTCAAACCTACAACCCCTAGGCCAAAGGACATTCGTCTGACCCACAATACCCAAAACAGGTCACACAGATGTAACCACCACTCAACCTGATAAAGCACAAAGCTAAACAAAACCAACTGGGATGCATGTGTACAGACAAAAAGCACTACAACACACACCAGGCCCCCATCCCCCACCCCTCAGCAGGATGGAGCACCACACCCAGAAGCATGTGTCAGCCATTGAACGCTCCCCCACCACCTAACAGGTAGGTAGCCATCTTCACAGGGATGGGGAATGTGTATCTGGAGGCAGCACTACAACTCCCAACAGGCCCCCCTCTCCCACCCCTCAACAGGATGGAGCACCCCACCCAGAAGCATGTGTCAGCCATTGAACGCTCCCCCACCACCTAACAGGTAGGTAGCCATCTTCACAGGGATGGGGAATGTGTATCTGGAGGCAGCACTACAACTCCCAACAGGCCCCCCTCTCCCACCCCTCAGCAGGATGGAGCACCCCACCCAGAAGCATGTGTCAGCCATTGAACGCTCCCCCACCACCTAACAGGTAGGTAGCCATCTTCACAGGGATGGGGAATGTGTATCTGGAGGCAGCACTACAACTCCCAACAGGCCCCCTCTCCCACCCCTCAGCAGGATGGAGCACCCCACCCAGAAGCATGTGTCAGCCATTGAACGCTCCCCCACCACCTAACAGGCAGGTAGCCATCTTCACAGGGATGGGGAATGTGTATCTGGAGGCAGCACTACAACTCCCAACAGGCCCCCCCTCTCCCACCCCTCAGCAGGATGGAGCACCCCACCCAGAAGCATGTGTCAGCCATTGAACGCTCCCCCACCACCTAACAGGTAGGTAGCCATCTTCACAGGGATGGGGAAGGTGTATCTGGAGGCAGCACTACAACTCCCAACAGGCCCCCCTCTCACACCCCTCAGCAGGATGGAGCACCCCACCCAGAAGCATGTGTCAGCCATTGAACGCTCCCCCACCACCTAACAGGTAGGTAGCCATCTTCACAGGGATGGGGAATGTGTATCTGGAGGCAGCACTACAACTCCCAACAGGCCCCCTCTCCCACCCCTCAGCAGGATGGAGCACCCCACCCAGAAGCATGTGTCAGCCATTGAACGCTCCCCCACCACCTAACAGGTAGGTAGCCATCTTCACAGGGATGGGGAATGTGTATCTGGAGGCAGCACTACAACTCCCAACAGGCCCCCTCTCACACCCCTCAGCAGGATGGAGCACCCCACCCAGAAGCATGTGTCAGCCATTGAACGCTCCCCCAGCACCTAACAGGTAGGTAGCCATCTTCACAGGGATGGGGAATGTGTATCTGGAGGCAGCACTACAACTCCCAACAGGTCCCCCTCTCACACCCCTCAGCAGGATGGAGCACCCCACCCAGAAGCATGTGTCAGCCATTGAACGCTCCCCCACCACCTAACAGGTAGGTAGCCATCTTCACAGGGTTGGGGAATGTGTATCTGGCGGCAGCACTACAACTCCCAACAGGCCCCCCTCTCACACCCCTCAGCAGGATAGAGCACCCCACCCAGAAGCATGTGTCAGCCATTGAACGCTCCCCCACCACCTAACAGGTAGGTAGCCATCTTCACAGGGATGGGGAATGTGTATCTGGAGGCAGCACTACAACTCCCAACAGGCCCCCCTCTCACACCCCTCAGCAGGATGGAGCACCCCACCCAGAAGCATGTGTCAGCCATTGAACGCTCCCCCACCACCTAACAGGTAGGTAGCCATCTTCACAGGGTTGGGGAATGTGTATCTGGAGGCAGCACTACAACTCCCAACAGGCCCCCTCTCACACCCCTCAGCAGGATGGAGCACCCCACCCAGAAGCATGTGTCAGCCATTGAACGCTCCCCCACCACCTAACAGGTAGGTAGCCATCTTCACAGGGATGGGGAATGTGTATCTGGAGGCAGCACTACAACTCCCAACAGGCCCCCTCTCACACCCCTCAGCAGGATGGAGCACCCCACCCAGAAGCATGTGTCAGCCATTGAACGCTCCCCCACCACCTAACAGGTAGGTAGCCATCTTCACAGGGATGGGGAATGTGTATCTGGAGGCAGCACTACAACTCCCAACAGGCCCCCTCTCACACCCCTCAGCAGGTTGGAGCACCCCACCCAGAAGCATGTGTCTGTAAGTAAAAACCAAAGTGACACTGCACAGGTAATCAGACAGTGCATGCACACCACCATCACTCAACAAAAGCATTGAGAGACATGACAACATGAGGCTCTACTTCACACAAAAATAGAAAAGAAAAGCACAGCCATTGACAGGATGCAGACAGCTCAGCGTACGTAACTGTGACAGAAACAGAACTGTGACTCTCAACAAATATGTCCAAGCAAACGGGCCTCTGACATGCATCACCCAGACTTCCCTCTGTAGCGTACATGGGTGCTGATCATGAAGGACCATGGGAAAAACAAACTAGCATGGTCTGCTGTATAAAGAAATACAAGCACAGGACATGTCAACGGTATGCATGTGATGACAATGGCTAGTCCATGCACACAGGTAATGTCTGCCAGGCAGAGTGATCAGCAAAGATGCTGAACATCAACTTGTAGTCATGCCAGTTGTCAGATGACAACCTCACATTGAAATCACCAATACTAGACGTGTGGCATGCTAACCAATCACAGGTCACACCATTGTGAAATGATGAATGTAACTCCACTTCATGGCATGAGGCACATCACTGTGCAGACATACAATGTGTGAAAAAGGCAACTGTGTGTAGCATAACATGTAAATAAGAGACATCAAACACAGCAACCCTGAGGTGTGTAAGGCAATTACCATCTACTTCCTGTCCCACAGGTGACCAACAACTGACTGCAGAGGACGACAACCTCAACCAGCACAGCCAGTCACCAGCTCCCGAACATCTCCCCTCGGATGCAGACTCCCTGGATAATGAGGAGGAGGAGGACCAACCCGGACCATCTGGTGTGGCAGGGCGTAATGTGTCCCAGGACCCCACAGCCCCACCACCCTCAGCAACAACATCAACGCAGAGCCCTGCTGCAACGACCTGTGCCACCACCACCTCCACCACCACTACCACTACCACTGCTGCCTGCAACACTCGCCCTGCTCCACAGGCCAACCAGACCACAACAACTGCGGAGGTACGGGAGAGTAGGCCGGTGCCCACAGGAGGGAGGCAACAGGGCCGTGACAGCAGGCCAGGTGTGAGGACAAGGCTGACCCAAAGGGAAGAAGACCCTGGCACTGAATCACTGGCACACATTCACAGAGTTGTGGGGGCCTATGAACACGCCCAGGGACAGTTGAGGCAGGCTCAGCAGGATGCCCGTGAGCAACAACAGATGCTGCGCTCAATTGACAACCGCATGGGCCAACTCGTGGCCTGCATGGGCCAAATCAGGGACCTCCTGGGCCAGCTAGTGGGGGTCCTCAGGGACAGGCATGCGGCACCGCCAACACCTACAGCTCCCTCCGTTGTGACGCAGGATGACAGACCCCCATCCTCCCCTGCGTCCAGCGAGCATGGGGACTCATCAGACACCACTGGCCATGCACCTGTGTCCCCCCTGCCAAAAGAGCAAGGGGCCGCCCGAAAAAATCATTGGGAGCATCCCGTGGCAAAGCACCTGGCAAAAGCCAGTCAAGTAGCCAGCCATGATGGCACCCCTCTTCACCCTGCTGTGTACCCTGCAGACTGTCCCCACACACAATGCCGTGGGAATGGCAAATGACTGTTGGACTGTGTTACCATACTGATCTAGTGTATACTCTATTGTCTCATCTACCATCACTGACAAATCTGTTATTCACCATTCACAAATCTGTAAATATCCACATCTACATCACATGTATCCACTGTAAATAAACACTAATAACGCACCAATGTAGTTGTCACTGTTCCATGTTCATCACAGTATGTTAACTCACACCCATGATTACAATGTCACAGGAGCAGGGATACTCCGCAGGCAAGTAGAGGCTGAAGGGACCTAGGAAAACACAACAGAACATCAGTTGCTACTCAGGTGGTGGACTAACAACCATCACACAACACAGCACATCAAGGTACGACAATCTGCACATGTCACAAGGAGCAACTGTACCAACATAGACATCAAGTAGCTGTGTCAAAAGATCCCTTACCATACACATCTGCAGCCAGCACTGACTCTGCAACATGCTGTAGTCACAAAACTCACATACACATATTCACCAAGCACAACATCATCAGACAACAGCCAGTATTGACATTGCCACTGACCATCAAGTGAAGTAGTTGTTGATGAGCTGCTGACGCTGTCCAACACCTTCCTCCTCTCCACTATCCTCGTCACTTGACGTTTGGGTGTTTGCAGGTGGGGGCTGTGGCTGGTCATCATCATCCTGGATTAAGGGGATCCCCTTCCGCACGGCCAGGTTGTGTAGCATGCAGCATGCTACCACTATCTGACACACCTTGACGGGTGAGTACTGCAGAGCCCCTCCGGTCTTGTCGAGGCATCGAAAACGCGATTTCAGGAGTCCAAATGTTCGCTCAATGACCCGACGTGTCCTCCCATGGGCATTGTTGTAGCGCACTTCAGCTGGTGTCCTGGGATTGCGAAGTGGACTCAGCAACCAAGGTCCGTTGGGATATGCAGAGTCACCTAAGTGTGAAAGACACATACAGATTGAGTGTCTGACATGTGTCCGAGGACAGCATGGCACACAAACAGCACACGACTCGACCCTTTGTACTCACCCACAATCCATGCCCGCTCCGGCGCCAGATTGGCCATCAGCTGTGGTAAAATGCTGTTGCGCATTATGTGTGAATCGTGGGCTGATCCTGGAAACTTTGCACAAACGTGTGAGATGACCATATCTGCCTGGCACACCACCTGCACATTGATGGAATGATAATGTTTCCTATTTCGGTAAATATGCTCCCGTGCTTGGGGTGGAATCAGGGAAACATGTGTGCCATCTATTGCACCAACTACATTAGGAACGTGTCCAAGTGCATAAAATTCGCCCTTCACATCCGCCAACTCATGCCGCCTGGGGAAATGTATGAATTGGTCCCTGTGTTGCATCATAGCCAACAGGACATCACGTAGCACCATGCTGAATGTTGGTTGGGACATCCCCCCTGCAATGCCCACAGTTTGCTGGAAGGATCCCGTAGCCACGAAATGTAGGAATGCCATCACCTTTGCCGTTGCCGTGAGTGCTGTTGGGTATGTCCTGCGTGGAAGCAGGTGTGGCTCCAATATTGCACAAAGTTCCAGGAGGTTTGTCCGATCCAGACGGAATCGCCTTATGATGTCGGTATCCTCCATGTTAGCCAGCAGGGTGAAGGTACGAAACACATTAGGTCGCCTCCTAGGTGAGATGAAAGGGGACACGTCATAGCAACATAAATTAGGATGTGCACAAATTCATAAAGTCTGTCCTGTCACGGCGCTAACATTGACTGTCATCCCTGAAAGCACACAGTGCAATTCAGTGTTGTCCCAACATGAGACAGATTAATTGTACAACTGTCATGGATGTGCACAGTCAGTAGACACAATACGAACACTGTCTATGTGAATGCCAAGAGTCACATATCGAGCTGAGGTGGACTCAGCCTTGGGTGTACATGACACAGGACATGTGTGAAGCAGAGACACTGCTGGCTTCCACGTTGCTGCTGTACCTGCCACACCTCCTTGGCCAATAATTGCAGGGGACACATCAACAACACAATGTGGATAGATCATTGGGATTGTCTTTGTACTCAGTGCCACTTCGAACACACTCAAATTCAATGACATTCACATCCCAAACCCATACATGTGCCAATGTCATCAGTACACAGGCCATATCTGCTGCTGACTTGAATACAAAGTCGGACAGTGACAGATGATGTCACGCCTGTGCAGAGTATGTGTACCACTGTAACAGGCCACCATTACCCCACTGCCCAATACTCTCTACAAGCACACAGATAGCCAATGTGGCACACATTAACAATAGATGAGGGACGTGATCAGCAGGGCCTGTATGCACCCTTAATCTTCCCCCATTTTGGACATTTACATGCAGCATCAAGGAGGGACTGCCCAAGGACACATGTGCACCACAACACATACCATGGTGATACACATCCAGCTGTTTCAAGACACAACAGTGCCACAACACAAACATACAACACTACATGGACAATGCCAAGCCAGTATGCCAACAAGTCTACGCATGAACAGACTGTATGCATGACATATGGACAACTGGCTCAGACACCTGACACCAGTGGATGTAATTTTACACCACATGTCCCAAAGGACATGCATCCTGACCCTCATTCCACACAGGCTGTCAGGCCCAACACAGCATACAATCAATATCCCACATCTAACAAACATGCTGGCTGTGCATGAGTAGTGGGACACTGGTACCTCACATTGACCAAATGTCGGAGTTGGATGAGTGTCACAGGCACAACAGTCAAGGTACATCTCACCTGTCTTGGGTGCCCACTCCATCCTGATACACCAGCAGATGTGATCCACCCACACAGTGCTGGAATAGATGGTGAGCAAGGATGGCTAGCACCCCATAGCATGCACATACACTAGTGTTGGTGGCAACACACTGCACACGTGTGCCACTTGTGCTGACCATCCAACATTGCAGACAATTCCCGCTAATCAGTGCACACACATTGCACAGGCAAAACTGGACACCCATAGCCTGTGGACAAATGTTGCATACTATATTCCATACAGTTAGCACAATCCACAACCGTGCATGCAGTCCATCTGCCAACGCAACATTCCTGATGTGAACAATGGACATGCACTGGTGGCAGGTGAGTAGCACCGGAACACAGCACAACACTCAAAAACATAGTTTAGCTAAGCACCATTGTTGAAATGTACATGTCACTGATTCACATACAACAGTCCAAACAACATGAGCACAGACCTGACACTACCACATAGGTCCCTGTGGTTACAGGTGGCAGACATGTAGCAAAGACATCTGCTCTGGCCGTCTACCCAAGTGACAAACAATAATAATGCAACGGATGCCAGGTGTGGTGCTGAAGTACTCGTCATCCTTTAGCAGGTCGAGCCCCCCTGTACATGTGGACATACACTGCAGGAGTTGCCAGTGTGTACAAAGACATAACATGCGGCATGTAATTGGTCTTAGCAATAACACAACAGGGTGACATCTGTTTCCAATGATGACAGTCATGCTGAATAAATGAGTTCATCTGGGTTTTCAGTGTAACACATGGGCTCAGGTGTGAGATAGTGGTCAGCATGGGTGGCAGATACGACATTGTGTGTAAATATTGCTCAACATAATGGAGTACAGTGTTCCATTTGGTGTGAGACGTTACACAGTGGCTGACATTTGTGACAGGAGACCATATCAATGTTATCCAGTGCCATGTGCCACTGTACGTATCCACTGTGCGTAGTACAGTAATGACCATTGATCCACACACAACAAGAACTGTCCGTAGGTGCCTTAAACGTGCCCCATAAACACAATGACGCACAGAGTGTACGATGTGATGCTGCATATTCCCCATAGCGGACGCACATACTGTCCGTGAATTGGGTGGCGGAGCATGCCAACCACCATTTGAACCTGTGTCGATGCCCACCACTGACGCAAGTGTTTCATGTGCTGCACATGACACATTGGTGTTAGTGATGGCCCTCTACATAGCTGCAGATGGCGTTTGTCATGCTCCACCAGCCACATCCCGGTCACCCATGTCACTCTATGGCAATCAAACAGCGGTAGCGCCGGCCACGACCCCACGGTCTGTCACCGCCATGAACCATGCCCTTGCAGCCAATGGGGACCGCTATCGCGGTGGCATGATGCAGATTCAAAAATCGCGGTAGGCGTGCTCCGCCCACAGCGGATGCGGAGATAGGATGCATTTGTAAGATGCACCACCGCGGTAGCGCCGGCCAGGACCCCGCGGTGTGTCACCGCCATGAACCATGCCCTTGCAGCCAATGGGGACCGCTATCGCGGTGGCATGTTGCAGATTCAAAAAAACGCGATAGGCGTGCTCCGCCCCCGCGGAGGCGGTCATTGGATGCTTTTGAAGAAGGCTGACCTGGAACACCAATGGCAGAAGACTATGACCACTGAAACGAGTCCAGGGCCCTATATATGTGTGGAAGGGAGCACCACATTTCCACTGCTCACAGAGCCTGCTGCCTGGGACCCCTCACCTGCTGCTGCCTCCAGGGACTGCTGCCTGAGACCCCTCACCTGCTGCTGCCTCCAGGGACTGCTGCCTGGGACCCCTCACCTGCTGCTGCCTCCAGGGACTGCTGCCTGGGACCCCTCACCTGCTGCTGCCTCCAGGGACTGCTGCCTGGGACCCCTCACCTGCTGCTGCCTCCAGGGACTGCTGCCTGGGACCCCTCACCGCCCACTGCCGCCGCTGACGTCTCATGTCCACAGTGATGGCTAGGACGGAGAAGATCCGTGCCAGTCCATTTACAAGCGAGGAGCTGGATGTCCTGGTGGACGAGGTGCTGACACAGTACCCACGGCTATATGGTGGCCCAAATGTTGTGGTAAGTCTCCAACAGTGGGGGTGTGAGTGCAAGGGGGGCACACATGTAGTCGATCAGATGGTGTATGTGCCTGAGAGTGTGGGGTTGTGTAATGCACTGGCTGACATGCTGTTTCCTAGTTGTTAAGGGGGTGTATGCAACCCACACATTAAATGCATGGACATGAAGGGTGGATGGACATGTGTTGTGTACACATCCATATGGTGTGACAGCTATCTGGTGATGCATGTTTCGGGACAGTTATTGTTCATGTGACTGTTTGTGTGGCTCCTCGTTGTCCATCTCTGTGTGATTCTACCTGGCATGGACTGTCCACGCCCAATGTGACAAGGACACATCACTGACTGTACAGAGTGTGATACGTGTGTGGTTGGCATGAGTGTACATCAATGACCCATATCTGCCGTGTGGAGATGAGTCTGTGTCATGCCACTGTTCAGAGAGAGAGGTTTTACCATGAGAGTGTGTCACTGATGTTTTCCCCCTCTTGTCTCCCACACCTGCAGCTCAAGGTACACCAGCGTAAGGCCGTGTGGAGGTCCATTGCAACCAAGGTGCGGGCTCTGGGAGTGTCAAACCGCCGGCGCACCCACTGCCACAAGAGGTGGGACGACATATCACGACTGGCAAAGAACGTTGCCGAGATGACACTGGGGATACTCCCTCGCAGTGGCAGGTTGTCACGACGCAGCTTGACACCACTGATGTGCCGCATCTTGGCTGTGACACAGCCTGAGCTGGACGCACGTTTGAAGGAGCATCAACAGCAAGCTAGGGGTGAGTATTCTGTGAAGGTTGATTTTGTCTGTGAGTGGCTGCATGTGTACCAAGCCTGTACCTGCGCTGGTGTACGTGATGTGGTTACTGTGATGCAGTGGGTTGTAAGTGGCCCCTGTGCTGGGTGTGGCAGTCACGGATTTTACATACATGCACTTACTGATGTTTTTCCAATCCTGGGAATTTCAATGGCATTGTGGGTGGTGTGCTGCAGGCCTGGTCCATTGGTGTTAGTGTTTGTACGCCCCAACATGCATGATGTTGTGCTGTCTGCCCATCACATGGCTCAGCTATGCCGTGTTTAGATGTTTGTACGCACTGTTTGAGGTAGTGAAGTGTGTCTGCATGGTGAGATTGCACGGGGTGGCCTGCAACATGTAGACTTTGTCATCCTCAGTGTTGCTTTGCTTGAATATGTTTGTCCTGTTGCTGTCACTTTGCTGACCCTACATGTCTCTCTGTTATGCAGCATCTCCCGTGGGCACGGAGGGACAGGGGACGGACACCAGTGGTGGTGAAACAAGCACAACAGCTGCACAGGATCCCAGTGACACAGATGTGACCAGCGCCTCGGAGGGGGATAGGAGTATGCTGGAGGAATCACAGCCCGAGACGCAAAGTTCAACATCATCTGATGACGGCGGTGGTGCAGACATCTTGGAGGACACAGGGAACGGAGAGTCTGCTACATCTTCCAGCACACAGCGTGCAGTGCCCACCCTCCCAGCCACTTCCTCTGTTGCTGCCCGTGTTCGCACCACAAAGAGGGGAAGAGTGTCCTTCATTCCAGGCACCGCTGCCCCTGCCCCTGTGCCCCCTGCTGCCATCAGTGCAGAGTGTGTGGACCTTATGCGCCAGCTGTGTGTGGGGCAGACAGGGCTCCTCAATGCATTGTCAGACCACGACCGCAAATTGGCACAGGTGTTAGCTTTCATGGAGGGCATACATTCAGACGTGGGTGGGCTGCACCGCACTGTCCAGACAATGTCCTCCACAATGGCGGCTGCACTTCAACTGGCTCAATCTCGTAGTCCAATTCCAGTCCCTTTGTCCACCCCCATGCCAGTGGCGACGTCTGACGACGGTGACCACGCTTCACACACCTCAACGTCACGATACTGCACACGTAGCACACAGCAGCAGCAGCCCAAGCGGTCAAGGTCACAGACACCTTCCCCTACGAAGAAAAAAACAACCCCAGAGCGCAAAGGGAAGAGCCCGTCAGGCGTTGCAAAGGCACATGATTCAAGGAGGAAGTACTCAGGGTCACAAGCCTCAGAGCAATCCCCGGCCACAGACTCTGTGGTCCCAAAACGTCTCGCAAAGGCATGCAGACACTCTCCATGCCCACTGTGAAGGTGGGGCCTGGCAAGGCTACACATAGTAAGGTATCCAAGGCTGTTTCACCAACTACCTCTACTCCCATTCCAAGTCCAGTGAAGCAGGGACAGGAGGGCACTGTAGGGGGCACACAGGGTAAAGAGGGGATGGAGGGGCAGAGGCAATGCCAGGCTAAGCGTCCTTCTGGATCCAGCACATCCCCAAAGGGAGGTCCAGCGTGTGCACCTGCGGCAGCCTTGGTGATGAGTGTGCCGTTTGTGTCCACACCACTTCCCATTGATACCAAGACAGGCAAGCCATTTAGAATCCCCAAGAAGTGGAAAGGCACCCCTCCACTGTCTCCCTCCCACACTGTGTCCCACGTCGGCCTGAGTCCACCTCCACGTGCCACTACACCACCTGGTCCAAGCAGCCCTCCAGCGTCCAAGGCCACTGATAGCTCTTCCTCAGCTGGGCGTCTCACTCCCCAGTCAAGTGGTCCAACAGTGCCCGACACACAGTCAGCTCCCAGTCAGACTGACAGCCAAGTATGAATGTTGATCAACGTCACAGACCTATCTCTCCCACACCGGTACCTGTGCTGCCCATCGTGACACACCAGACTGTGTTGCTGACCATGGCGGAGTTTGGTGACACACATTCCCTGTGCAGCTTCTCATTAACTCTGTCAGCACCTTGGACTGGCCACTGGCCTTGCAGTTTGCCCCTGCCTGTGCAGCTTCTCATTGACTCTGTCAGCACCTTGGACTGGCCACTGGCCTTGCAGTTTGCCCCCTGCCTGTGCAGCTTCTCATTGACTCTGTCAGCACCTTGGACTGGCCACTGGCCTTGCAGTTTGCCCCCTGCCTGTGCAGCTTCTCATTGACTCTGTCAGCACCTTGGACTGGCCACTGGCCTTGCAGTTTGCCCCCTGCCTGTGCAGCTTCTCATGTTCAGGCTCTGCATCTTGTGCCTTGGTCTTGTCTGATATTGTTGCCTATCAGTGCTATTTGTGAATAAAAACAGTTGCTCATGTTGTCAGTTGTGTCATTGTCCTTACTGAATAAGGCTTTTCCTGTATGTCTAACATTTACTGGGCCACATGCTCTGTGTGCCACTTCAACTGTGCCACTGGCTTGTTTGACTTATCATTTTTTTACAGGGGTGACGGGGACTTCAGTTCTTCATGACTCGGATACTTGTGGGGTCAGTGATGTTGTTTTCGGTGACATACCAGACTCATGTTCCTTCCTTGTTGCTGTTGGCTATGTTTTACTGCATCCTGGTATGTGGGCACTGCAAACACATAGAGGGGTCATATACACGGGATTGCAGGCAGGCTGACCAGGCTCAACATGTATGTGCGTTCTTGCTTTCATGTATGCCTAGCAGTGTAGATGTGTAGTCATGTTGTGATGGGCAGTCATCCTAGTCACAACGGTTACTTACATGGTGTGCATTTGGGTGGTCAAGGGTTGTACGGTGTGTTGGTTGTGGCTTTGTCGTGTGTGTTGATGTGTGTGTTAATGGCGTGTGACTCATGGCTGTGTGGGACTGTTGTGTGTTTGTGTGCACACACTGCTTGTTGTGCATTCAGTGCTGTGGGTGTATGTTGCCTTGTGCTGTCCTAGTGTACATCCCCTGATGTACTGCTGTGTTTGCTATGTGCTTTGTGGTGTTGTGCATCTGTTGTGTGTTTGATGTGTCTGTGTTGTTCTGTGATGGTGCACTTCTTGTCTGTGTTGTGGTATGTAGCCTATGCATTTTTCCTGACTGATGAGGTGGTGCACTCCTGTTGTGTGTGTGCTCCCATTGCCTTCCCCTAGTTTGGCTGCACAGGTGATGTGTGTTATTTTTGTGGTTCTGTATGTGTTTCTGTTTTGAATTGTGTTTGCCATTTTTGTTTTGGTGCAGACGTTGGTACTGAAATCCCTGTGTGTGTGTGATGTTTGTGGATGCCCCCAGGGGGTTTGATTGTTTGTCTGTATCTTGTCTGGACATTATGTAGGCCCTTCTGTGTGTCTGGCATTGGGGTTGTGTGCTGCAGATATGAGGGGGGTATGTTTGGGGACTCCTACTTGTGTTTGACAGTCATTGAGTGTGCCAATGTGCCCTGTGTGATACTCATGTGTACTTGCTGTTCACTGTTTGACTTGAGGTCCTTCCTTTCATCCCTGTCCCTATACATGGGTTACCTTGCTGTCTCCCTGAGTTGTTGCACTGAGGTGACTGTTGTTTGACTTCACTCACTGTGCCAGCCATGTGCTTGGATGGGGTGTGGATGTTGTTCTAGGTTCCTTGTCCTGCATGTGTCTGTTCACCTGGTTGTTGGTTGTCTCCTTGCCCTCCCATTTGTGTGCACATCATTTTTGCTTTCCTCTATGTTGTGCTCCATTGCTGGTGGCATGTAGTCTGTGTATGTGGCTGTGTGTCGGTGTGGGGTATGTCTGTGTGAGTTGGCAGGGTGTGTGTCCAGTAGTCTGTATGTTCCTTGTGTGTGTGGATGTTAATTTTGTGCTTGTATTCAGCTTTCTTGCCATGTATGTGGTGTTGTGGTGTGTGTGTGTGTTGCCCTGGGCCTGTGCCTCTGTGCTGTGTGTTAATCTACACCCAATGCTGCTGTGTCTGTCTCCCTAGGTGTTAGTTGTGTGCTGCTGGGTGTGGATTTAGCTCGCTTGGTGTTGGACATGGGGGTGCACAGGGGGGATTGGCATGTTTCTTGCTGTGTGCGGCGGAGCTGTGGGTGGTGGGTGGTGGTGGTGGCCTGTGGTCTTTCTGGCCTGACCGTTGCTGTACATGCATTCTGCTTTGTGCGATGGATTTCCCGCATACTCACCGCTGCGGTGTCGTCAGCAACACATTACATTATGTTCACGGTAATTTGGTGGGCTTGATGCAGGGTGTGAATTGGTGCCAGATGAGACATGTGTGGGTACACTGATGGATGTGTTCCTGTCCACACCAGTGTGTCTGGTGTGGCCAGGTGCCCTGTTTCAGCCCGTGGAATTTGTGTTCTGTTTTGTGTTGTATTGTGTTTTGTTTACGTACCTGTGGCGGCGTCCGCGGCGGGCGATGTTGGCCTGGTGATGTATCACGTACAGCACCGGGAGGACGTGTAGTGCTGGATCCATGGCGTTCGGCTCCGGGTGGAGGGCTCCGGAAGTCTCGTTTCACGCTCCGCTGTCGAGATTCCGCCGTGTCTGGAAGGGCGGTTTCTCCCCTGCGGTTCGACGGGTTGTTTGGCGCATCCTAATTTGTTGAGCGGACGGGACGTCATTACGCACGGTGGTGAGTCTCCATTGGCTCCCACTGGCACGGTGGCGGGCGCAATTTCATGGCGGTCGGCGTTGCACCGCGGAGGTCGGGAAATGGGGCATTTTTGCCCTTCATAATATGGCGGCCGTGAGGACCGCTGCTGGCGGGCGGTAAAAGGCATTTTTCCGCACCGCCGGCACCGCAGTACTGACACCGACCGCCATCGTAATCGGCCCCTATGTTTTTATGTCTCTATTTACCTATACCTTGTAGGATATGTTAAGCAAACTACTAGCACTTTTCTAAAAATTCTAGATTTAACAGATTTGTAATTATTGACTGTGCCCCTCCTGTAAGATCAGATGATTACACCTTATGCACTATGTACCTATATTTGTTTCAAAATAACAGTCATATGATATGCTGTATACATTGCTTGTACTATTTTAGCTGCATATGCAATGTTTTTTTTATAACTATGCAATAAAAGTAAACCATGCCTGCCAGCAAGGAAATCACAATGAAGAGAAAAATAATTTGCGGAAATGGCGGGATTGTTGCCCAGCCGTACAAAATTGTGGTCATACACCAGAATTTTCAGAATGTCCTTTTTGTGTTAGAAAATGATTTTGAAGAGGTACCTAAGATAATATGCACAGTGACGTTCAAAGGTAAAAAGAAACACAGAATAAAACTCTCAAATAAGAGCTTTGGTTGGAAGATCTACTGGAAATTAAAAGTAAAAGAAAAACCACTGGTCTATCTGAACCTAAACCGGGGATGGAATAAATATACAGTGTTGGTATCCAGAGAGATGAAGAGACAATTTTATTATTTGACAATATTGAATTCTAGAAGATCAGGATAAGTATTGAGGTCTCATGTTAGTTTTAAAGAAAACATTGCGCCTGGACACTGCTCAAGTAAACCTAGAGAAACAATGATGAATACATTGCTATCCTGGCTAGCCTACAAGTAACCAGGAACAAGAATAAGCATCTAAGAAGAATTGCACAGTTGTATGAGAAGTAAGGGGAAAAAGAGCCAGTCTCAAAACTAAAATATTGACTAGTTATCTAAATCTTCACCACTCAGGATACGATTTTACAATACAGATTGGAACAAAATGCTGACATTTCATTGAGTTACTTGTTAAGAGAGAAGAAATAAAAACAGAGCTAAAGGTGAAATAGTAATGAGGCAGCTGTCAATGTTCTGCCCGAGGAATAGTCTTTAAGGGTCCTAAGGAAAATGGCCTGTGTATGACTTCCCCATACAACATATAGGGCAACATATAGGGCACAAAATTGCTGCAAAATGTACCGCTTCGTCCTAATATAGTTTTGAAACTATTTTCAACACATTTTGAAGTTAGTGCACATAAGTATTCAGCACTGCAGAGTGTGTGAGAATAGACGCAGTTGCATCCATTTGAAATGATTGTAATAAAAACAGTTAAATTATTTAGACAAATCATGGGGTACATTTACAAGGGGATTGCGTCACTGGAACGTCACCTTTTTCAACGTTCTGGTGGCGTAATGCCCTGCATCATATTTACCAAGCGCCGTTAACCCACTTTGCGTAGCTTAACGCTGCTTTGTAAATATGGTACCCTTTCACGCAGTTTTCGGCATGAAAGAGGCATGCAATCGGTGTCGCTGTCTGTGTTCCACCGCAGCAACCATTGCTTTTTGACACTGCCCCAGATTTACAAGGATCTGTAAATCTGAGGCAACACCAAAAATGAATGCCATGCAAAAGCAGGGGTTAGATTGACGCAACAAGAAGAAATACTTTTATTTCTACTCCTTTTTGCTCTTAGCACATATAGAAAGAGCAAATCGCTTTTACCCCTTAGCTGCTAGGCCTTTCCCCCCCTGTCCTAAGCCTTTTTTTGGCATTTTGGGGTAGTTTGCGCTTAGGCCCCTGTAACTTTTTGACCACATAAGGTATCTACGCCAAATTTGCGTCCTTTTCTTCCAACATCATGGGGATTATAAAGGTACCCAGGGTTTGTTGATTCCCATGGGGGGACCCAGAAATTGGCCAAAATACAGCTAAATTTTGTTTTTTTGGCCATGGTGGACTTAGGCTGACAATCCACCTCCTATTCTACAAACAGGTAAGTCATGTATTTAGCAGGTGTTAAATTCTAGCGATATTCGCGCTTAGCGCGAATTTTTTTATCGCTTCGCCTGCGTTGCTAATAGGGGGAAGTTGTGTTAGCGACTGTTTTCAGTCGCTTTTAGTTGGGAACGCCTACCTTGCATATCATTAGCGATAATTATCGCTGGCATGCAAGGCGATGGGAAAACGGGCCGCTATCGCCAGAAAGCTGTCGCTAACGCCTGTTAGCGACAGCTTGCTGATAGGGCGATAAAAAAATCGCCGCTTTGGCGACAAAAAGTGCCGCTAAAGCGGTGATAACGCCCTTGCTAATATGCCCCCTCGTTTTTTCCCTGCAAATGGTATCAACAAATGGTTTATGGGGCTGAAATCACCATCTGCCCAGCTTTCAGGGACTGACAGACATTTGTCAGAAAACCAAACTTTTTTACAAAGTTTTGGCATTTTACTGGGTAGTCTATTTTTGCAATTTTTTGTGCTTTCAACCTCTTTCCAGTTAATTGTAAAAATGGGTATGAAAGCAATAATGGATCCTGGACAGCTTTACATTTCTGGAAAGTAGACAAACTTCTGAATTCAGCAAGGGGTCATTTGTGTAGATCATTCGAGGTTTTCTTATAGAAACTAACAGTTGAAAATAGGAAAAATTGAAAATGAGTTTAAATAAACAGCCACTTGTGCCAACGTTTTCACCTGTAACTTTTCCTAAGTATGACAGATTTTTAAAAGCAATATACCGTTACATCTGCTGGACCCTTCGGGTTGTGGGTATATATAGGACCTGTAGGTTCACTAATAACCCCAGGTACCCAGAGCCAATAACTGAGCAGCATCTTGCAATGGTTTTTTATTGTGTACCAGGTATATAGCAATTCATTTGGGAAAATATAAATAGTGAAAAATTGGTATGAAAGACTCCTATGTATTTCTGAAATGGAAACGAAATATAGAGTTTAGAAACAGTAGCTATTTGCACATCGCCGAAATTGTGGGTACCCATACTAGCATGTGAATTATAGGACATTTTTCAAAGTGACTTCTTTTTTACACATTGTCTTACATTTGGAAGGCAGAAATGCATCGAAAGTCAATAGGTAATAACAGTTGCTCTACAATTCTGTGTTCCCCTAAGTCTTCCAATAAGAATGGTACCTCACTTGTGTGGGTAGGCCTAGTGCCCGCCACAGGAAACGGCCCAAAACAAAACGTGGACATACCATATTTTTACAGTGAAAACTGACACTTTTTTTGCAATGTGTCTAGCTGTAGATTTTGAACCCTGGCTCTGCCGGCACCTAGGGAAACCTAGCAAACCTATACATTTTTGAAAACTTGACACCCAGGGGAATCCAGGATGGGGTGCCTTGTTTGGCCCTCACCAGTTTCTGTTACCCAGAATCCCTTGCAAACCTCAAACATTTTCAAAATAAACATTTTCTTCACATTTCTGTGATGGAAAGTTCTGGAATCTGCGTGGATCCACAAAATTCAACCCACCCCTCATTCCCCAAAGTCTTCCGATAAAAATGGTACCTCACTTGTGTGGGTAGGTCTAGTGCCCACAACAGGAAACGGCCCAAAAAGCAATGTGGACACACCACAATTTTACAGTGAAAACTGACCCTTTTTTTGCAAAGTGCCTAGCTGTAGATTTTGAACCCTAGCTCTGCCGGCAACTAGGGAAACCTAGCAAACCTATACATTTTTGAAAACTAGACACACAGGGAAATCCAGGATGGGGTGACTTGTCTGGCTCTCACCAGGTTCTGTTACCCAGAATCCCTTGCAAACCTCTAACATTGTCAAAAAAACAATTTTCCTCACATTTCTGTGATGGAAAGTTCTGGAATCTGCGTGGATCCACAAAATTCAACCCACCTCTCATTCCCCAAAGTCTTCCTATAAAAATGGTACCTCACTTGTGTGGGTAGGTCTAGTGCCCACAACAGGAAACAGCCCAAAAAGCAATGTGGACACACCACATTTTTACAGTGAAAACTGACCCTTTTTTTGCAAAGTGCCTAGCTGTAGATTTTGAACCCTAGCTCTGCCGGCACCTAGGGAAACCTAGCAAACATATACATTTTTTAAAACTAGACACACAGAGAAATCCAGGATGAGGTGACTTGTCTGACTCTCACCAGGTTCTGTTACCCAGAATCCCTTCCAAACCTCAAACTTTCTAAAAAAAAAGCATATTTTCCTCACATTTCTGTGATGGAAAGTTCTAGAATCTGCATGGATCCACAAAATCCCACCCACCCGCATTCCCCAAAGGCTTCCAATAAAAATGGTATCTCACTTGTGTGGGTAGGCCTAGTGCCCACGTAGATTTTGAACCCTAGCTCTGCCGACACTAAGGCACCTAGCACACCTATACATTTTTGAAAACTAGACACACAGGTGAATCCAGAATGGGGTGACTTGTCTGGCTCTCACCAGGTTCTGTTACCCAGAATCCCTTGCAAACCTCAAACTTTGTAAAACCACATGTTCCTCACATTTCTGTGGTGGAAAGTTCTAGAATCTGCGTGGATTCACAAAATCTACCCACCCGCATGCCCCGAAGTCTTCCGATAAAAATGGTACCTCACTTGTGTGGGTAGGCCTAGTGCCCGCGACAGGAAACGGCCCAAAACGCAACGTGGACACACCACATTTTTACAGTGAAAACTGACCCTTTTTTTGCAAAGTGCCTAGCTGTAGATTTTTAACCCTAGCTCTGCCTGCACCTGGGAAAACCTAGCAAACCTATACAGTTTTGAAAACTAGACACCCAGGGGAATCCAGGATGGGGGTGACCTGTCTGGCACTCACCAGGTTCTGTTACCCAGAATCCCTTGCAAACCTCAAACTTTGTAAAAAAAAACACATTTTCCTCACATTTCTGAGATGGAAAGTTCTGGAATCAGCGTGGATCCACAAAATTCCATCCACCCCGCATTCCCCAAAGTCTTCCGATAAAAATGGTACCTCGTTTCGTAGGCCTAGTGCCCGCGAAACGAAAAGGCCTAAAACGCAACATGGACACACCAAATTTTTACAGTGAAAACTGACCCCTTTTTTGCAAACTGCCTAGCTGAGGATTTTGAACCCAAGCTCTGCCGGCACCTAGGGAAACCTAGCAAACCTATACATTTTTGAAAGCTAGACACCCAGGGGAGTCCAAGGAAGTATGGTTTGCGTGGATACCTGGGGGTTTTCCTACCCAGAATTCCCTGCAAACCTCAAATTTTGCTTAAAAATATATATTTTCCACATATTTTTGTGTGAGATCACCGTGCCGGCACAAATGTCCTACCACACAGCGTTCCCCTCAGTCTCCTGAGTAAAATGATACCTCCCCCTTTCCAACGATACCTCTCCCATGTGTTTTGGTGCTCGGGGGGGCTGAGATAGCCCCACAAGCATCGAAACTGTGAAACTGAAACTAAGTTTCAGTTTAGTTTTCGTTGTAATGACGAGAGCGCGCAATGCGCGCGATTTTCATTACAAGGAAAACCAAAACCATGCTTTGGGAGGATTGGGGAAGCTCTTCCACACCTCCCAAGGCAAAAGAAAAATGGGAAATCCCTCTGCTGTTTACAGCAGAGGGAATTTTTGCAAGTGTGCTCATGACGGAACCATTCCGTCATGAGCATGGAAAGTGTTAAAGATTGTTAATGTGCCAGAAGGTGTCCGTTTCTGCACATAAGCAATCATTCCCTACAACACAGACACCCTTGCACTATGGTGCAAGAGTGCCTGTGTTGCAGTGATGATTCCCTGCAATGGAGCTTTAGTGCAAGGGTGCCTGTGTTACAGGCAATCATCCCTACAACGCAGGCACCTCTGCACTATGGCGCAAGGGTGTCTGTGTTGGCACTAGGCAGCTATTTTTAGCGCCAGCCCAAGGGAAACCATGGGGTGCATCGTATTCTTGTCAATACGGAGCATCCCTGCGTTTTTTAAATGACGCAGTGCTGAAAAATTAGCTGCAGCGCCACGCTGCGCCAATTCCTTGTGAATATTTCTCAATGTGTCTGTGTACCTATCCCAGATATATTAGATCCGCAATATTACTTTATATTTAAAAAGAGTAAGGATATCCTTAATACAATTGAAGAGATATTATAGGATGGCAAGACCAAAATGTTTGTTTCTCTTTATATGTGACTTTATAAATGCTTCTTGTTGGACTTGGCCCTTTTTGCAGGGTCATCCCTGAACTTTTTGCCTTCCTCCTAGCCTTTTTTCTGACATGGTGTTGGTGGATTTATGACTCTGGGCACTTTACCACTGCTGATCAGTGCTAAAGTGCATATGCTCTCTATGATAAATTGATGTGTGGATTAGTGACTCACATGATTGGCTTGATTGGTTTACTTGTCAGACCCTAGTACAGTGCACTGCGTGTGCCCAGGGCTTGTAAATCCAATACTGCTGGTGGGCTTGCAGCACTGGTTGTGCCACCCACCGGAGCAGCTTGTAAAGTGTGTCTCAGGCCTGCCATTGCAGGGCCTGTGTGCAGTCTGGTACTGCCATGTTGACTGGGCAAGTGCACCCACTTGCCAGTCCCTAAACCTTCCCTTTTATACATATTAGTCACCCCTAAGGTAGGCCCAAGGGCAGGGTGCATTGTAGGTGAAAGGTAGGACATGCCCTGATGTGTGTGGCATGTCCTAATAGTGAATTACAGCCATTTTCTTTTTCACTATTGCAAGGCTACCTGTTCCCCATAGGCCAGAATGGGCAGTTAGATTATAACACCTTATAATCCTAACTGACTCAGGGAACCAGGTAGAAATTCGAGTTTAGTATGCCTGAACTCAGAATGATAAAATACATCTTTTAGTGAAGTTGGTTTTAACATTCTGTGTTTGAAAATACCACTTTTAGAAAGTAGGTATTTTCTTGCCTAAACTATCCAAGCCTGCCTCTGCTAGGTTGTGTATTCCTTGTCTGGAGTTTGAGTGACAGGGGCTGGGGGCTTCCAGGAGACAGGGTGAGTCAGCACAGGGCTGAATAGAGAGATCTGCATGCAGATGTGAGGGAGGAGTTGCACCTGGGACCTAAATAGGGCTGTGCCTTCCCTCCACAATGCTGGCTCCACCTCCTGTGGTGTGTCTGATGTCCCTGGCCTACACTGTGAAAGGAAAGAAGGAGTCTTGTCAACAAAGTGCTCCAGGACTGACCAGAACTGGTTTGGACTAGGCAAAGGCCTCTCTGCCTTCAGAGAACAAAGAGAAAAGTAGTATAAATATTGGGACCCAGACCCAAGAACTTTAGATCACTTCTGGGAATCAAGATGAACCTTTGCTGAGGAGAAGAACCAGGAAGCTGAAGGAGGAGACTACCCCTGTGCTGTGTGTTTGGGGGTTGGCCTGCAGTGGTTGCTTCATTGCCAAAGAAAGGAGGAAAGGACTGAGTGTGCTTTCTATCAACTTGAAGAAGAATCTCCAAGGGCTTGAACTAGAGCTTGCCTCCTGCCTGAAGTCTCAGGGATACAAGACTTCACCAACCAGCTCCCCCTGAATTCCCTTGCTGGGAATTGAAGTGCCTGCTGTTGTGCTGGGCCTTCTGAGAGACTGCGTGTCACTGGGAGCTGGAAGCGCGACGCAATGACGAGAAGCGTGTCGCCGCCGCAGCCGCTGTCATCGCATCGCCGAAGAAGCGAGATGCCGTTGCCGCTGTCATCATCGCATCGCCGAAGCGCGGCGCATCGCCGGAGAAGCGGGACGCTGCCAAAGAGGTCATCGTCGCATCGTCGGAGAAGCGCGTCGCAGGGCCTGTCGCGGCTCCAAAGATCATCGAGTCGCCGCTCGGCCGTCGGGCGTGCGCGCATCACATCAACGTTGTCGCATCGCAGCCAAGACGCCATTTTGTCGCATCGCACCGGAGAAGAGTATCGCATCGAGGTGCCATCTTGTCGCATCGCACCGGAGAGCAGTAAGAAACCAACGCATCACCTCCCCACACAGTAAGGAAGCGAGCATCAACTCCCCTGTGCAGCAGTAAGGAACCGACGCATCCACTCCCCTGAGTGTAAGGAACCGACGCATCACCTTCCCTGCGACCCTTTTGTTTTCTTTGCGTTACGCATTCAAGGTACATTGAGAGTAAAGTGTTGCATCTACAACTTGAGAGAACTGAGCTATTTTATAACATTTTAAAGTCGATTTTTGAGTACAGTATTGTGGATTTTTGTCGTTTGGTCTTGTGTTAAGTCTATATAAAAATACTTATTTTTATAAATACAACCTGTGTGGTGTCCATCTGTAGTGTTGTCACTGTATTACTGTATATGTTCACAAATGCTTTACACACTGCCTCTGAGATAAGCCTGCCTGCTCGTGCCAAGCTACCAAGGGGGTGAGCAGGGGTTATTTTAGGAGTGTAGCCCCTTACCCTGACTAGACGCAAGGGTCCCTATTTGTCACAGGTACCTACCTATGCCAAATAGAGACCCCCAAATCTAACATTGGTGGTCAGCGGTGAGGATTTGGACTTGCATTTGTGATTCATATACAGTGATTGGTGTGCACTACTAGTGAGTGCAGACCATAACGCAACCACATACTTTTAGAGAATTTTTCCTTGGAACTTCTTTTCCATTTTTGATTCCTGAGAACTGCCAGTCTTTTTGCTACCATGAGCAAGTCAGCATCCATAGTATCTGTAGACATTGTTTTGGAAGAAGAGAGAATTGATACTTACACTGTGCCTCATCTCAAAGCTTTATGCAAGAAATTTAAAATCTCTGTGAAAGGCCTCACCAGGAAAGAGGAATACCAGAAGGCGCTAAGGGCCTGGGTAGAATCTAGGAATGCCAGTGAGCATCCTGAGGAGCCAGCAATGGAGGCAGATGATTTAAATGGGCAGCTTGAGGGGCCATTAGGCCTAACTGGAGGGAAAGCACCTTCAGGGGCGGGCAGCAGTGTTTCTTCCAAGGGATTGTCCCCAGGAGAGCTGGAGGACAGAGCAAAGGAGAGGATGCATAAGTTGGAGCTAGCTAGGCTCAAAATGGATGGTCAGAAAGACATAGAGAGCAAGAAAATAGAGCTTGGGATGGAATTAGAGATGAAGAAGTTAGCCTTAGAGGAAAAGAGGATGCATTTTGACCATGAGAGAATGATGAGGGAATTGGAGTTGAAAGCCAGGGGCTTAGGGATTCCTCCCTCTGGTGGCAGCAAAATTGTATTATTGAGTGCTGAGGGAATAGTACACACACCCAGAGATGTGGCGCCTGACTTGAAGGAGGGGGTTAATATACACCAGGAGGTTCAAGGATATGAGGTAGCTCCAGTGGTGCGCAGTGTCCCTGAGGTGGACTGGGGAACTGGCACAGGGGTTCATAGTCCTAGTGATGGGAGGGACGCTCTACTGACTCTAGATGAGAGGTGCAGGGAGAGGGGTTCCCCCATGGTTGAAGTCCTAGTGTGTGAGTGTGAAGACCGCCCAGAAGAGTGTGGGTTGAGTGACAGACAGTCAGATACTGTCTTGCCAGTCTCCGGAGATTGGTGTGGGGTACGTGTACAAGGCACTGGATGGTGAGGTGAAGGATAGTTTGGTGGGTCTGTGTGATCCAATTGAGGGAGAGCATATTGTAAGTCCCTATTTTCCAGAGCTATGCCAACACCTGGTGGAGTGTGAGTTCTCTGACCCCAGGGAGCTCACAATGGAGGCAGACCTTTTGGTGGATTCCAGAGGGTCTGAAGAGGCATTGGGGAGTGACCCTAACAGGAGTGGCTCAGGTGTCTTCCAACCCAGAGTGGTGGGAGAGGTTCAGTGTAGCCCAGCTAGGTCCCATGGTAGTGGGAGGGGTGTAGGGGCTCACGTCCTGTCTCTGCGGAGAAGGAGTGAGTGTGGGACTGCGTGTCCCAAGGTGCCCGAACCCCAGTCTCAGGGCCTGGAGAGTTCCTTAAGGGAACACCAGGTTGGGGGCCTAGGCTGTACTAGTAGGCCATTCGAGGAGGATCTCCTAGTGTCTAGAGAACCTGGAGCGTCTGTAAATGGAGCTCCAGTGTTTCTGGTGTCTGGCGGTGCCGCTCCACTTGGGAGGGTGCAGAAGTCCAGAGTGAGGGGTGAGAGGGGGAAAGAGTCTCCAGTGGAAGAACCAGTGGGTCAGGGGCCAGCCAGAAGGGCTGAGTCACCGGTGAATGACCATTGTGACACCACTTCTGTCCTGGGGGATCTTCACGTGCTGTCAGATGGACAGGGGGCGGGATATCTGCGCCAGGCAGACTGTCACACAACACATGAGAGATGTGTTACCCTCTGGGGGGCATGCGTGCTCCCCAGGAAGTCCTGGTGCGCCAGGCAGATTCTTACACAACTCTAGAGGAGAGTGTTTCCTTGGGGGTTGGTGTACTCTCCCGGAAGTCCTGGGTTGCCAGGCACAGGTCCAGCCTAAGGGTACAGACCCTGGGTTGGAGGGCCAGGTTCAGGGTGTCCCCCCTGACCTAGAGGAAGGGGCAGCTGCTAACAGTGACCCTACCAGTTTGTCTTCTGGGGGTACCGCTCCTGATGGGAGGGGGCAGTACTCTGGAAGGGGGTGCAGAGGGAGGGAGTCCTCGCCTCTGACTCCGGTTCAACTGGAGGGTTTAGACCCTAGATTGGAGGACCAGGTTCAGGGTGTCCCCCCTGACCTGGACGCCCATTTGCAGGATAGAACACCTGAACTGGTGGGCGAATTGTGCAGGACACCTGCCACAGGTGCCCTGGCAATTCTGGAAGGGGGTACCACTTCAGGTGGGAGGGTACAGAGCCCCAACAAGGAGGAGGAGGACTGGGTGTGGGAAAGCCCACCCCAGTCTCCTGTCCAGCCACTGGGTATAGGCCCGGGGCTGGTGGGTCAGTGTCAGGATGTTATACCTGACCTGACAGGAGGGAGAGTGGACAGAGGGTGCCAAGCACCTGGGGCTACTGCCCCCCGCTCTCTGACGCCACAGAGGTTTGAGTGCCCTGAGAGGCATGAAGCCTGGGTCTGTCAGTGGCCACTGTGGCTTGCTGTCTGTCTGTTGGGACACACCTGTGATTAAGTTAAGGTTAGGTGCTGCACGGGTGGTGTCCACAGGTGAGGAGAAGGGTTCCCCATGGGTTAGCTTGGTGGGCCCTGAGAGTATGAACAGAGGGATACAAATAGGTTCAGATTGGCGTAGAACTGGAATATGCCCCTGCTGTTGCGGGTCAGGGTCCATGTTCTATCACCCAAAGCAGGGAAGCCTATCAAGGTAGTGATTGGTCTACCCTGCGTTTTTGGCTGGAAGGGGGTTGTGTTGGTCTTGGCCCTTTTTGCAGGGTCATCCCTGAACTTTTTGCCTTTCTCCTAGCCTTTTTTCTGACATGGTGTTGGTGGATTTATGACTCTGGGCACTTTACCACTGCTGATCAGTGCTAAAGTGCATATGATCTCTATGATAAATTGATGTATGGATTAGTGACTCCATGATTGGCTTGATTGGTTTACTTGTCAGACCCTAGTACAATGCACTGCGTGTGCCCAGGGCTTGTAAATCCAATACTGCTGGTGGGCTTGCAGCACTGGTTGTGCCACCCACCGGAGCAGCTTGTAAAGTGTGTCTCAGGCCTGCCATTGCAGGGCCTGTGTGCAGTCTGGTACTGCCATGTTGACTGGGCAAGTGCACCCACTTGCCAGTCCCTAAACCTTCCCTTTTATACATATTAATCACCCCTATGGTAGGCCCAAGGGCAGGGTGCATTGTAGGTAAAAGGTAGGACATGCCCTGATGTGTGTGGCATGTCCTAATAGTGAATTACAGCCATTTTCGTTTTTCACTATTGCAAGGCTACCTGTTACCAATAGGGCAGAATGGGCAGTTAGATTATAACACCTTATAATCCTAACTGACTCAGGGAACCAGGTAGAAATTCGAGTTTAGTATGCCTGAACTCAGAATGATAAAATACATCTTTTAGTGAAGTTGGTTTTAAAATACTGTGTTTGAAAATACCACTTTTAGAAAGTAGGTATTTTCTTGCCTAAACTATCCAAGCCTGCCTCTGCTAGGTTGTGTATTCCTTGTCTGGAGTTTGAGTGACAGGGGCTGGGGGCTTCCAGGAGACAGGGTGAGTCAGCACAGGGCTGAATAGAGAGATCTGCATGCAGATGGGAGGGAGGAGTTGCACCTGGGACCTGAATAGGGCTGTGCCTTCCCTCCACAATGCTGGCTCCACCTCCTGTGGTGTGTCTAATGTCCCTGGCCTACACTGTGAAAGGAAAGAAGGAGTCTTGTCAACAAAGTGCTCCAGGACTGACCAGAACTGGTTTGGACTAGGCAAAGGCCTCTCTGCCTTCAGAGAACAAAGAGAAAAGTAGTATAAATATTGGGACCCAGACCCAAGAACTTTAGATCACTTCTGGGAATCAAGACGAACCTTTGCTGAGGAGAAGAACCAGGAAGCTGAAGGAGGAGACTACCCCTGTGCTGTGTGTTTGGGGGTTGGCCTGCAGTGGTTGCTTCATTGCCAAAGAAAGGAGAAAAGGACTGAGTGTGCTTTCTATCAACTTGAAGAAGAATCTCCAAGGGCTTGAACTAGAGCTTGCCTCCTGCCTGAAGTCTCAGGGATACAAGACTTCACCAACCAGCTCCCCCCTGAATTCCCTTGCTGGGAATTGAAGTGCCTGCTGTTGTGCTGGGCCTTCTGAGAGACTGCGTGTCGCTGGGAGCTGGAAGCGCGACGCAACGACGAGAAGCGTGTCGCCGCCGCAGCCGTTGTCATCGCATCGCCGCGGAAGCGAGATGCCGTTGCCGCTGTCATCATCGCATCGCCGAAGCGCGGCGCATCGCCGGAGAAGAGGGATACTGCCACAGAGGTCATCGTCGCATCACCGGAGAAGCGTGTCGCAGGGCCTGTCGTGGCTCCAAAGATCATCGAGTCGCCGCACGGCCGTCGGGCGTGCACGCATCACAACAACGTTGTCGCATCGCAGCCAAGACGCCATTTTGTCTCATTGCACCGGAGAAGAGTATCGCATCGAGGTGCCATCTTGTCGCATCGCACCGGAGAGCAGTAAGAAACCGATGCATCACCTCCCCACACAGTAAGGAAGCGAGCATCAACTCCCCTGCGCAGCAGTAAGGAACCGACGCATCCACTCCCCTGAGTGTAAGGAACCGACGCATCACCTTCCCTGCGACCCTTTTGTTTTCTTTGCGTTACGCATTCAAGGTACATTGAGAGTAAAGTGTTGCATCTACAACTTGAGAGAACTGAGCTATTTTATAACATTTTAAAGTCTATTTTTGAGTACAGTATTGTGGATTTTTGTCGTTTGGTCTTGTGTTAAGTCTATATAAAAATACTTATTTTTATAAATACAACCTGTGTGGTGTCCATCTGTAGTGTTGTCACTGTATTACTGTATGTGTTCACAAATGCTTTACACACTGCCTCTGAGATAAGCCTGCCTGCTCGTGCCAAGCTACCAAGGGGGTGAGCAGGGGTTATTTTAGGAGTGTAGCCCCTTACCCTGACTAGACGCAAGGGTCCCTATTTGTCACAGGTACCTACCTATGCCAACTAGAGACCCCCAAATCTAACACTTCTCATGGTAATCTTTTTAATTTTTGCTTTGAAGCGCTTCACTGCTAAATAAGTTCCAATCCTCATTATACTGATATTTGAATTTAAGGTTGAGAATACCACATCTACACCATTTGTGAACTCTACATTATGGGTGGCTGACCATTTCCGTACCACTATGAAAGGAACCATTTCATATAATTACATAATGTCCTGATGATGTTCCAATATGGCAACTTAACTGTCAAAAACAGCATGGCCCTGATTTACAAAGATTTTGCATCGGGTTTAAGTTATTTTTTTAATGCAAACCTGCCGCAAAACCTTTTTAGGGATTTATAAACCAACACATATTGGTATTTGCATTGGTTTATAAGGAAAAGTAACGTAAACTAGCACGAAGCACTGCTTTGTGTTACTTCCCTTCAAGGGGGCCTTACATGGGTGGTACATGAGCATTATCCTGCAATCACCCATGCTTTTTGATACAAAACCCTATCTACTAACATTGGTAAACATGGTTTTTTTGAGCAAAAATTAATGCTGCTGGAAAGCGGGTGTTAAATGGGGAAATGCTTTTGTTTCTCCTTTCATTCCTTCTTTGCATGTTTGCTTTGCTGTACAGTAAACATACAAAGTAGTACAAGTTTAAAAACTTTTTGAGTCCTAGTATTTTGTACTTGTGGGGTACACTTCCAGTCCAAAACCTATGCTAGGGTCACACACACACACCCTTGAACTATGGAGCAAAGGTGTGTGCGTGGGGCTCAGCAGCAAAATTCTGCGCCGGCGCTAAGGACAGGGAAGGAGAGAGACATATCTCTGTAGATATGTTGCTCTCCTGCTCTCTCCTTTTCACGCAATGCAGCGCAGCAACTTTGGGTGCTACACTGCGTTGCGTGACACTTTTGTAAATCTGGGCCCATGTACATTATTGAAATAAGTTCCAACACATCCCGATCAAAAAGAAGTGTATGTGAAACAAATATGCCATACACATAGCTGCAGGCTTTCAGATTGGTCGTGTGACATTGCCGTGTTTCTAGTGTGCTTATGTGTGAAATTTTAATGCTGTATGTGTGACACGTTGAGTGACACTTTACTCTGAGTAGAACAAAGCAGTTAAGTCTATGTAGTGAGGCTGATTTTTGAAATTAGCCCCTTCTGTAAAATTTTAATGACTAGAAAGATTTTCACAACAGCTGCACTGCTGCTACAAAATCTACATCAACCAAATGTCAGACATCACTCTCTGCACTGTCAGTCATGCAACACACCAATGGCAGTTTGCCAGAAAAAGGTTACAATTGTGCGAATATTTAAATATTAATATTTGTTTAATATAAATATCCTACTCATTTGACCTCTTTGCTTTCTTATATTTCAGCAGAGGCAGAACATCTACAACCATCCTTTCATTCATTTCTCCTCCTTCTGGCTATGAGGTGTAGGATCTCCAAGATTGGACTCAAGACACCTGGACCTACCGCCATTGGAAGGTTTTAAAAGTAAAGGCTGGGCAGATTTCAAACTCCCATGCCTTGAAAAGGCTCGCTCATGCTCTCTTCACTGTCACGGATAAACCAGTTCCTGTAATGCTGTGAGCCCCAATTACAGCAAACAGAGTGAGCCCCAATTGCAGGGAGGGTGACATGGGGCTTGCTGAGGCCAGGACAGAGGCAGCAACAAGATACAAAGGCTGTTCTGTTCGCATGGCAACCTCACCTCTTTCCAACCTGTCTTTTTCACTGCCTGGGTCACCCAGCAGCCTGGCAGCAGCAAACATGAGTTTGTGCAGAGAGCACCGCAAGCATCATGTAAAGATGCAGACAGAGTTAGACGGGACAACTAATTTGCGTGATTAATTCATTTCAGTGAGGTGATGTGTGGTCAGGCACTGAAATCTGTTAGTCTAACCTAAGATACATGGCACATGACAGGACTGCATACACGAGTCTTCTGAATAATTTGTTTGTGTACAATAGGGGTTCACATTAAGAACATGTATCTATTGGCTGTTTGTACATCCCCTTCCACCTCCATTAGATGCGTGAGTGAATGGTTTACATCAGAAATTCACAGTCCATTGTCACATTTTTTTACAGATTTTATTAAGTATGTCAGACATACATTTTTATTAAAAGCAACCCCTTTTAATATTTTACTACTGCAGCGTCCATTTCCAGCATGCAATATGACTGATTCAAAATGTTCTAAGCATCTTGACAGCACTGTACATATTGTATCATTATTTTACTATTCCAACATGACCACCACATTCAGAATCAGCATGGCAGCCATCTTTGAACAGTATTGCACATACAGGCCCAGATTTACTAAAGTTTTGTGCCAGGACTCTGTTACCCTATGCAAAGTATTATGTTGGAATATACGATCCAACATCAATCGTGGATTGTGTTGGATAGTTTCCCAAAGTAACTCAAAGTGCGTAATACACCACTTTGCATTACTTTGCATCAAATGGGCATCCATGGGTGGTACATGGGCATTCCCATGCTCCCACCCATGGATCTTCATGCAAGCCCCTATCTACAAACATTTATTGACAGAGATTTACAGCAAAAGACCTGGAGATAGACATAAAGAGGAGAAATGTTTTCATTTCTCCTGGTTTTTCTACTTTGCATGCCTTCTGCATTGTACAGTACACATAAAAAGCAAAAAAAAATTAAAGGATAGCTTTTGTACAGGAAGGATCCACTTGCAGTACAAAAACTATTCCTTACAGAACGCACACACCCATGCACTACGGCTCAAGAGTGTGTACGTTGGCGCCCTGCAGCCTACAGTGTACCAGCTCAGGGAGAAAGGAATACAGTGCAATATCTGAGTAGATATGGTGCTGTTCTGCTCTCTTCCTTTCACGCAACACAGTGCAGCAACTTGTGTGGTAACATTAAACAGAAACTGCAAAATACCCAAGAATCCCTCCAGCAACAAGTACATCATAGTAAACATTCAATGTATCAATGGCAAAGTACTTTTATCTTGCTACAGTCAAGGGAATCGTTGTAGTAGTTAGAGCTTCACAACTTGACCCACTGAGCAGAACCTAAGTTTCACTCAGGATTTGTAAATACCTTTGTAAGGGCCCCATAGACAGCTGTTACAGCACAGCTTAGAAGGCAAGGCTAAGTTCCAGTATGTAAGTGTAAGGGGACAGCTCAAGAATACAACTGTAGTTTCCCAATCCATATAAATCGAATTCTTCCTAGCTATTCACTGCCTGAAGCCTCTGAAGACAGCTCTGGAAGCGGTCAAAGAGATCCAATAAATCAAGGAAATTCTTTGAAGAGTTCCAAGGATGTGAGGAAATTCTTTGATATGAAAGTGCAGAAGAATTTCAAGGATGCACCACAACCAGAAAGATTCTGAGGATATGAACTCTCAGATGAAGAGTTAGGAGCACAGATGAAGAGTATGACACAAGGAGAAAGGGGAATATGTGAATGGCAAAGCCCAAGCAGGTGCTTCCTTTAATAAACATGGAGGAAAGTCAAGCAACTGGTCCCGCTCTGGAAATGGCTTTTACCTGCTGTGGGATTCTCGAAACCCAGGATCCTGAAATCCTGTGGCAGATCCTGAAATCCCAGTATCTACAAATCCTGCAATAGGCCCACAAACAGAACCTCTCTTAAATAATTATTTTGTGGAAGTAGGAAATAAAAATGTGATATTATCTGATCTATGACCTAGGATCTTATGTGCATAACAGAATCACTTATAATGTCAAGTAAGTTTATCCGATTTTATTAACTTACAGATATACTCTGGAGTCAACATTGCAAAGGAATGTGAAGAATGTAATATTTGTAAATTTTAAGGTAGTCCTAGATGTAGTGGCACACGTTTACTTGAAATACTTATGACTTAATGCATGTTACTATAGATGAAATATCGACTATACTAACTCACTTTCACATAGTAAAGACAGATTTGGACTGATGCATGAAACAAAACATACTCTCACCTTGACAGAACCTAGCAATCAAGCCTCTGGGATATTTTTTCAAAATAAAACCAAATTTATTTTAAGTACTATTCATAAAAAGCTCCCACCCACTATGAATTCTCACTAACTTCTCAACTCCCTCTCGACCACCCAATACCATTATTCATGGCACTTGTATCAGATTCATGTCTTAACTTCAACACAATGTGAATCAGTCTCCTCACTTTCACTTTGGTGATGGTCCTATGTCAAGCACAGACTCTGTATTAAGTTTTGGTTTTACCTTTCTTTTTTCCTATATGATTGAAACAGCCCTGAGAAAGCCCCAGGCCTATTAGCCCTAGGGGGTGAACATGTGTTGACTGTTCTTCACTTACACTGAATAACGGATTGTAATTCTGGAAAAAGAAAAAAGGAAAAACATAATGAAACAAAATTGGAGAAATACACATATGGATTGGAGCAAACTTTATTAATAAAAGTGAAGACACTCCTACACTTCTTTGAACAGGTCCTCAAATTGTGCTGCAATGACCTACTTAGAAAGAGCAGGATGTCAGATTTTTGGGGTGACTGCATAGTGACAAGATAGGCTGTGCTTCTGATGGTGGGAATCAAATCTGGACTGGACAGCTTACAAATGTGGCTTTCACAATTCTGGGTAGCACGACTCTTCTCACACCAGGGCAGATTACATCCTTTTATGGCTTCCTTATGCTGGATAAAGAATATTGACTGACTAGCTGACATCCCAAGTGGCAAACCCCTTCGCAAGGACTGGAAGATGTTGCCAATATTGCCCAGGACCAGAAATGGATTAGGTAGGAGTGGGCTCCTGGTGTACGCTATAACAAAAAGGAAGCAGTAGTGTCAAGGACTAGAGAGGGTAAAGAAATTCTTGAAGGCATTTGGACAGTAAGGAGACCCCTAGATGATAGTCCTGGTGGTAGGGGCTCACTTTCAGAAACAGGACACTCCCACCTCTATCAAAATCGTGGGATGCATCATTTGTCCATTTGCTGTGGCTGAGGACAGGGGTCTCCATTTCCCATAAGACATATGCCCCAGGAGGGGCTGTTTGATACCCGGTGCTAAAAGTGCAGGAGGACCCGCGGCACATGTCCGGGCTCATTCCCTGGCCAAGATCAGGCCCGTCGTTGACTGGAAGAGGCTGGGCTGGGTCCACTCTCTGTAATTCGCATCAAGCTACATATTTTGGTGACTTTTTACTGGCTTTCTGTAAATTAACTGACTTGTTTTATCTTTTTTTATGTGAATGACTTGCTTGTATTGACATTTCCCACTACTATCTGAATGGTTTTATTTTGTGTACACCTGCATATTGCTTTCTTCCTCTGCAATATTCTCCAATAATGGGGAAAAGAAAAGTGCCTGAAGTAAACAAAGCCCCAGCAAAGTTTAAAAAGTCATGGAAAAGTGCTGGTGTTAATTGTACATTGGACAATATTGACCATCTAATTGAAGAGGTTGAGACCATTTTGAAAACCTAAGATGCGAACTCAAAATACAAAAATGGCTTTAGAACTGTACCGCATACGTTTAGGAGAGATAAAACCAAGAATACAAAGATTGACGCTACTTACAAAACCGAGGTAGGGCTACATTAACCAATTTCGGGTACCAACATACCCAAGGACAAAGTGCTCTCTAGTGGTGTTCCATCATCTAAATGTTTGCCACTCTCTCCTGAAATCATTGTCCTCCCTAATATTCCCAGTCAAAATTGGTAAACCCCTTGGATGTTACACCTGTAGCCTCCCAGACTCCCCCTGGATCACTTGCACAAACCATAATTTCGGCTAATGTTGTATCTAATGACACATCTGATATTAGAACCTTGGTTTCTGCAGGAGATGACAACTAACCTTCTCAAAGTCAAGAGTTGAAAGAGATGAAATGTTCAAATCTCAAGCTAACTGAAAGACTTGATGAACTCACAAAAATTCAGTATAATGCTATTGCTAAGTGTAATTTAAATAGTATTCATGGAACTGAGCAGGAGGATGAACAGTGGAACATACCATTCTTAACTGGTAAATCTTTGACTTTTTTTAATCAAGTATAGTCCTCCAGCTAACCTCAGTTGTAGTCGGTCAGAGATTAAGAGCCTGTTACGGCAGAATCCACTCCAACCAGGAGATTGTGCCTACTTTTAAAAGAGGTTCATACAAGAGTACTATTGACTATGTGCTTGCTTATGTTTGACTCTGGACATTGATTGATGATGTGAACATTGTTAGTCGTGTGGATAGTGATAATAATTCCCTGACTATATTCTTCTGCAGGGATGCTCTTAGTGGAGTTCTAACACCTAATTGCATGGAGGTACCCGCCCATATTTTGGCTAATAATTATAGCAGGGTTCCATGGCCTCAAGTACTGTCCGACTGCAAATAGTATTCTGAGATTTATGATTTATTATTCCTACGTTGCTTATTTGTCTGCTTATGCAGGCCTCCCTAATGTGGAACCATCTTAGAAATTCATAGAAGGTTCTTAATCAAATTACAAGGTCTCTTTTATGAAAAAAGGTAATACACAAGTAGACATTTTATGTGAAGAAGAAACCGTGTTTCGATTTTGACTGAAAGTTAGCTAAATGCTTGCTATTGGTGGCCGTCAAAAGGTGTTCACGACAACAGATTGCAGAGATGAACGCAGTTATAAATTGGCACTTTAAAGCTAAGAATGACTGGGATGAAAAGAACAGGCAAGATCTATTGTGTGCCCGTGAGTCAAATAATCATGGAGCTTCCTGGCACATAGTATCTCATTTAGAGAGCATGAATTCTTACTACCATCATGCTCAACCAGAAAAATGGGTTACTCATTTCTCATCCTTGTACTCCTCAGCAGAGTCTGATGACTTACCCCTGTGTTCAGGCTCTGAAATCTCCACTACACCCATAAAAGCACAGACTCTGTATTAAGTTTTGGTTTTACCTTTCTTTTTTCCTATATGATTGAAACAGCCTTGAGAAAGCCCCAGGCCTATTAGCCCTAGGGGGTGAACATGTGTTGACTGTTCTTCACTTACACTGAATAACGGATTGTAATTCTGGAAAAAGAAAAAAGGAAAAACATAATGAAACAAAATTGGAGAAATACACATATGGATTGGAGCAAACTTTATTGCAGATATCCCTGAAACCAGCACAATCTCTTTTAGTGTATCCCAGACCATTGCTGCCATAAGCCGTCTTAAACCAGCTAAGGCACCCTGTCCTGACAAGAACCCTGGAGATTTGTTTAAATCCAAGCTTCAAGTGTTGTTGAGCTATTTCAATCTCCTATCGAACGCTATTGCTGCGGGCAAAAAAATGCCCTACACCTGAAGTGGAGCTGAAATAATTCTCATTTATAAGAAGGTTGATGCTGGTAATCATTCAAATTACAGGGCTATCAGCCTAATTGATAATTTGCAGAAGGTTTTCCCAAGGCAAGTCCTTGATAAGTTGTTAAACTGGATAGATGACCAGTGCATGTTGTCTCCACTGTGCAGAGATTTGATGGGGGGATCAGGAAGAGCTTACTGACCACAGTCCCATATCATGAGGTGTTCACCAGGGATGTGAGCTAGTGGCCACTCTATTTACTTTGTATACAAATGATGTATCTAATGATCTACTGACATGCCGGAAAGATTAATTAGTTTTAAGTGTCAATAAGATTCCAAGTCTACTTTTTGCCACTGATTTGTTACATATCTCTAGGACGCCTGCGGGCCTTCAAAACTTAGTTGATAAGTTTACTGAGTTCTGTAATTCATGAGGCCTTCAGCTGAATGCATCAAATACCAATTTTATGGTGTTTGGGGATAGAACAATTAGAAACTGTGTTGTGAGGGTGGGTTCTGAAGTATTGGAACAGGTCCAAAGCTTTGATTACCTGGGGGTAAAATTGTCTGAGAAGTTTAGGGGGGTCCCTCAATAAGAACTCTTTATTAATTCAACATAGATCCAAAGCAATTATATGGATGCATAAAAGAACTTGCTCTCATTCATCCACCGCCCTCCAAGTTTATCGTGCTAAGGCGCAAAATGCTGCTCTTTATGAAGCAGAACTATAGGGCTACAAAAATATGCACAAACTAACTACAGCCGAGAATCATTTTATAAGAACCCTGATTTCAGTTTCTTCAAGTATCCCCCGTGTTCCCCATCTTTTTAATACTGGTCTTAATAGAATTTCTGACGCAGCGAAACTAAAGCCTTTGGCCCATTGGGTATGGCTATGGTCTTCCCCAGAGATACATGATTAAAGGGATTGTTTAAAGGATCTGATGAGCATGACTAATGCATTGAAAGTTCCCTGGCTCAAGCTGGTTTGTAAAGCTGGACCTAACAAAATTGTGAGAAAATCCGAGAAGCATTTGTGAGGCCAAGGTTGCAGCCTTAAAGACTTGCTATTGGGCTTTTGTCCTTGAACAATACGTCCTGAATAATAACAACAGACATGTAACAAACCAGTTTTTGAGTTTCAGATTAACCTGCAATTCAAATTGTTTTTACATGTTATTGCACCTCTACTTGCTAAAAGCCTGTATATCTGTTTCAGGTTGGGTAATTTGCTACTTAAAGCTTACAAACAGATCTAGCAAAGGACAGATTTCAAGTGTGTGTCCAGCTTGCGATATGGAACCTGAAACAGAGGAACATATTTTGTACTTCTGTCCAGTATCTCTTGGTATCCACCGCAAGTGCCCCAGCTGGGCCCCAGCCACAGCGCTGAGAGAGGGGACCCCGACGGACCTCTGTCCAGGGGTCCGCAGGTAAAGCGGGGGAGGCCTGCCTGGGACTGACGGACCCACGTCCCAGGCCCTTGGGGGAGCGGCAGGTCGGGTTATGGAGCCTGGGCTGGGAGTCCTCTTCCCGGGGCCCCTGGGTCTGGCCGGAGATCCAAGGCCCGGACGTGCAGAGGAGGCCTCCCTGGGCCCATGGGACCCCGTCCCGGGCACCTTGCCAAGGATGGAGCCCAGGATGGGAAGGGGGCTCGCCCCAGGTCCCTCGGGGGGCCTTTTCAGGGTTCTTGAACCCAGCCAAGCAGAGGAAGACTCCCCAGGCTTGACGGAACACCGTTTGGGGCCCTTGGTGGAGCGGCAGGCTGCAGGACAGAGCCTTGGCCGGGAGCACCCTACCAGGGGCCCACCGGGGGCTTAGCCGGAGATCCTGGACGTGCATGGGGGCCTCCCCGGGCCCGCGGAACTCTGTCACGGGCACCTTGCCATGTGACAGGCCCGAGGATGGAGCCCAGGATGGGTAGGGGGCCTGCCACAGGGGCCTCAGGGGTACCATTCAGGGCTCCTGACCCAGCCAAGCAGGGGGAGACTCCCTGGGCCAAACAGAATCCTGTCCCGGGCCCTTGGCTCAGTGGCAGGCCTAGGGACAGAGACCAGAGAGGGAGCATCCGCCCCAGGGCCCGCTGCCATCCCAAGGCCCTGCTGTGGATCCTGGGCCCGGATGCACAGGGAAGCCTCTCCAGGCCCGCGGAACCCTGTCCCGGGCACTTTCACATGCGGCAGGCCCGAGGATGGAACCCAGGTTGGGGAGGGGGCCCTCAGGGGCTGCAGTCAGAGCTCCTGAACCTGGCTGAGCAGGGAAAGACTCGCCGGTCCTGGCAGAACCCCGACCCGAGCCCTTGGCGGAGCGGCAGGGCGGGAGACAGAGCCCAGGGATGGAGCTCCCGGGCCCAGGCGCACAGGGGAGACCTGCCCGGGCCTGATGGACCCCGTCCTAGGCACTTTGCCATGCGGTGGGCCGGAGGGCAGAGCCCCGGACTGGTGGGGGTTTCCCGGTCCTGGCCCATCTGGTTACCAGCTAAGAACCGCCAGACCACAAGGGGGTCCGATGTACCCTGTCCCTAGTAATCTGGAGGAAGGCTACCCCCTTTGCCGGTAATCAGTGCACACAGAGTGACAGAGGGGACCCAAGGAATCCATGCCCACAGCCTCCCTGGAGCCCTGGCTGGGCTCACGGAACTGAACGAACCCTTATCAGGACTTCCAGGGCAGCACCATTACTGGCAAACCAAGGGCCTTACAACTGCTGTGCACATTGGGTAAGGAGTGGCACAGACACTGTCCAGTGTGTGGATGAGAGGCCTTTATGTGTTGGGTGCTGTACCTAGCATGCCTTTTGTGAGTTTGAGTTAAGAATAAGACAGCTAATCATGTGCCATGGAGTAAAGACAGACTTTGAGATCCTTGTCTCACTCTAACGTTATACCAATTTCTGCAAGGGGTCTACATACACCTCTCTTCTCAACAGTGGCTCGTTTGGCATTTGTCGAGTTATTTGGGCAAAGGGGACGGGGGCTGACATGAGCTCTCAGTAATCCTGCTGTGTGGGACTTACTGGTGGTAATAGGGAGGGGTTCTTGGCCCCCAAGGACCATTAGCATCCAAGGGGACTTTATCCCCCAAGGAGTAGTGCACCAGGAGGTGCATTTACAGATTGGTTGAGAAATGGACGGGTCCTCTGAGGAGCTGAAGCAGGGTCCTGAGCACCACTGGATTTCCGCAGACTGCAGCGAGTTGAGAAAAAAACCCATTAAAAAGGCATTTTATTGGCCTTTATGGGTCCCTCTGGGACCTCTCTAATACACCCATGGGGTCAGGGTACCTCTACCCTGGTACGGTTATTCACTTTGCACAGAAGTTATCAGTCCCGGGAACCGTTTCCCAAGATATAAAATGGCGGCAGCAACTTTTCTGTTAAGGTGCGGTCAGCCATTCAGGACCCTGCTTTGGCACATGGAGCCACGGATTCACTGCGGGCGATCTGTGGAGGCTCTGCATCCCTCGATATGCAAATGTGGTTTCGGTTAATATCTGTAGCTTCTGCCAAATTTGGTATAATTCCGTTCAGTGGTTCGGGCTGCAGTCGTGTTCAAAATCTCAATGGAAATTAAACTGGGAAAAATGTATTTTGGGCCCCCACTTGACAGATCACCCCACAACTTTCCAGACAGCAGCTGAAGTGAGAGTCAAACTTTTTGGGAACATTTTGTGAAGATTCATTAACTGGCACCAAAGATATAGGCAAGTCAAAAAATGTTTTTCCTGTGGACACATTGTCCTAACTATAACTAGCTACTGGCGACTTGCTCACGATCAAGGTATTTGGAGATACCGAAACGCGTAGATCGTTTCTCGCCCTTATCCCTGCAAATGAAGGAGAAAAACAAATAAAAATTGCAAAAGAACTACGGGTGTGCGACCCATTTGTCCTTCTGGCTGGAAGGATTGTGTGAAAATATCGAGCGGCGTGGTTCTGCCGCAGGGGACCGCACCAACATTGAGCGCTGCATAATCCGGTGAAGGGGAACCATGTTGGAGGATATATATATATATATATATATATATATATATATATATAATATATATATATATATATATATATATATATATATATATATATATATATATATACATTAACTATTGGGAGTTGCCAGTAGGTAGTTAAAGTTAGGACCAATGTTCCCTCTAATTTTTCTTTCTTATGTGCGGCAATAGAATGTTGGTGTGCACTCTTTTATTGCCTGTGTGCGCAACTGAGTGATAAGATGTGCAACAAGGCAAGTCGATTCGCTACCACTTATAGGTAAATAACAAGCATTGGCACTGTCAATAAGCCTTGCTTTTAATTTAAAGTGACTTCTTGGTCACTGATTGGTTTAAGCACTGAATAAGTCATCACGCATGCACCTGTCAATCATCCTTGCACTTGTGCATCCATAAATCACTTATTCATTCTTGCATTCACCAACTTACACAACCACAACTTACACAACAATACAGCACATACACAAGTTGAGCCACATTTGCAAGATAAATTGAAAGAATAAAAGTAGAAAAAATACAACATGCTATCGGCTAAAAATGGCAGACATATGTGTGCAATAATAAAGTTAAACAAAGCAGCTAATTTCTTGCCCTCTGTTTGTGCCTTCTCCGCTCATTTCTTGCCCTCTGTTTGTGCATTCTCAGCTCGTTTCTTGCCCTCTTTTTGCCTTTTCTGCCCATTTCTTGCCCTCTGTTTCTGACTTCACTGCTCTTATCTTGCCCTCTTTTTGCCTTTTCTGCTCGTTTCTTGCCCTCGGTTTGTGCCTTCTCTGCTCATTTCTTGCCCTCTTTTTGCCTTTTCTGCTCAATTCTTGACCTCTGTTTGTGCCTTCTCTGCTTGTTTCTTGTCCTCTTTTTGCCTTTTCTGCAGATTTCTTGCCCTCTGTTTCTGACTTCACTGCTCGTATCTTGCCCTCTTTTTGCCTTTTCTGCTCGTATCCTGTCCTCTGTTTCTGCCTTCTCTGCTCATTTCTCACCCTCTGTTTGACTTTTCTGCTTACTTCTTGCTCTCTGTTTTGCTTTTTTCTGCTCGTCTCTTGCCTTCTTTCTGCCGTTTTCCTCCTCCCGCTGCCCAGCGCCCCTCCTTCCCCCAGGACACCTTCCCTGGCGGAGTTCAGAAACAAACTCTAAACTTGGCTTTTTGACGGAGGCCTTGCATCCCAGCACCCAGATATCCTTAGGGGTGACAGCGCTGCACACTAAAAATGCTGAGTGAGTGATTGATTGATTCAAATAAAGATACTTTAAAAAAGGTTATGATTGTTTGAAAAATGTTGATTTGCAACGTTTCTAATGGAGGTGAGTGGGAGAACTTGGTGAACTGGTTTGTGGGCAAAGGCAAAGGCCTATTGTTTGGGAAGTCCACTGCCAGTCCTTGCTTTGTGGCTCACGTTCCAAAGTACTTGACGTTTGTTTTTATAATCAGATAAGTAATATTACGAAATCATTCCCCAAATGCCCCTAAATGCCTGATGACCTTTTAAGTACTTAGTGCCTGGGCAAGTATTTTCAGTGGCCACTTAGAGTGTACTCTATGCTAAGCCTAAAATGTTTGCCCTATTTGTTCATCTTTTGCTTTGTTATGTGTATACAGTTGGCAATAACCTGTTTCACTAATAAAAGATATGAAAAGGGCACTCACTTGTTCCTAATCTGTCTGGGGACCCAAAAACCCTAGAACTAGTCCTGCTGCTGACTGTGTAATCGCTGCCTAAGTGTCAACGGCACATACTGCAGAGCTCCTGGCAGTTTCGAGAAGTGGAATGAAAAACTAACATATTGAGCAGTTTGAGGCGGGAGACACGAATGTGAATGGCAGCATGCAGTAGGGAGCATTTTAGGAGTCACTGCAGATGTAACTGACTAACAATAACAGCTGAAGGTGCTGTACTGGATGGAAGCATCTTACAAACAGTAAAAGCACATGTGAAGCCAGTGACACCACACAGTGCAAAAAAAAGAGAAGAACTGGAGAAATCAGTAGGTGGCCTGGTCGGAGGCAGTGATGTAAGGTGCAGCACGCTGGTGAAGAGCGTTTAACAAGTCACTGCAGAGGTGAATGGCCAGCAAAAATAGCAGAGGCTGCTGAACTGAGACTAACCAGCATACCGACTGATAAGGCCTCAAACAAGCATGTATGACGCCACAGCCAGACACAGAAGGAGAAAACAAAAGGTGGAGGCAGCTCTGCCAAGTACCACGCATCAGGCGTTAGACTAACGCATTTCAGTGTGGGGATCTGCATCACTGCACTGAAATGCAAAGTCATGCATTATAGCGCCTCAGCTGTAAAGCTGAGAGCGCTGCTATAATTATAAAGCACCATACAAGCTGCAGTGGCGACGCGCGGTGTGCTCTGCTGCCGGCAAACTAAGGGTGCTCTTTGGCTGAGCTATAGCTTAGTTCAACTGTACAGAGTGGTGTGCTACAATGTTATAAAGTTACAAATACACCAACGTGCCACGATATCCCTGACGTCAGAGGAGGACGGGTCAGAGCCCAATTGCTACCTAGTATCTTGACTGACAAGTGACTTTAGGCGGGCCTGGCTCCAGCTTCCTGAGACGGGAGCGGGTGGGCTGCCACGCAGATCAAAGTTGGCTGATGGAGCAATTGTGATACCTTCCCCATGGCTGACTGCTGCAAACAATAATGGCTTACTTTTAGTAGCTTGCACACCTGCGGTATCCGGCAGCTGCTACCGGACCCGGCCCCACCGGCGCCATCATGGATACATGTGTGTAATCAGGCCTGAGCAGAAGAATCATTGCCACAGGACTGAGCCAGTCAGTCCACGGTACTCAGCATAATCATTGCTTATGGCCAGCGGGGCCGCCAATTGCTGTTGTCCGTGTTCCCAGTCAGGTCAGTGTTTATTTTATATTGATATATCCTCATGGCCTGTGTTCCACTGCGCCTTGGGTGTCTCTCTGTGGAGCCTTGGGAGAGCGGGTATCTGAAGCGGTTTGTGGCCTGTTTTATTTCTTGGTCAAGGAGCCCCCCCCCCCTGTTTCTTGACAGCGCCAGGTCTCTCTTCCTCACATGCAGAGGGAAAAAAGTCAGAAGCCGCACATGAAGGTGGATTCTTCACTTAGTTAATCCAGAAACCCTCAGTCTGCCCAGTCGGCCAGATCAGCTATCACAGCACAGCAAACCATCTCCCATAGGGAACGAATATTTATTAGAGCATCTTGTAAAATAGCGTAGGCTGTGTCCGGTTTATTCTTGGTGCCCAATTAAATGGCACAGTTTACTTTTGATTTATTAGGGCATCTTCTTAAAATACAAAGAATTTCGAGCAATTATTCTAATGGAAACGGACAGTGCAAACATAGGTGAACTGCTCACCCAGTTGTACGTGTAAAGTGTGGATCATGTCAATCACAGTGCCTTCCCATAAAGTACAGCTGCCTGCTTAGTTGTGACCTAAATGCGTGTCTCCCACTCTCAGCTTTTGAATGCAGCTGTGCTTACTGCTCATGTCGCTGTGTGAGAGTCTGCGAGTCACGCAGCTTTCAATGTGCCTTATCTTTTGTCTGCAATTTTGGCTAGAGTCTGATAAAGCGAAGTCGTTTATATTTCTTACGTTTTGCAGCAGTTAACTTAGTTTCTCGTTGCTCAAATGGGTGATCTTTCTGATATTTATGTGTTCCCCTTGTCTTCATTGCTTGATTTTGCTCGCGATACACTGAATGCCATTAGTTTAGGAAACAATAACACCTGTTATATAGAGAAGTGAGAAGCGCCAAAAGTGCAGTGAAAAATGCTATATAAAAATCAACGTATTATTATGGGTTCTCTAGTAAAGCACATTTTACTAGTTTCCTTTTCAGTGTTGTAGGATGCTATATTTTTTATTGGACCTAAAAAATAAGTACGGTGTCGCATCTTAAATACATGGGCTTTCACACCGCTCTACTTCCTATGCCAGACCAGTAAAATGAATCACATACGAAAACGAACATGCAGGCATCATTTTCAGATCAGTCGTGCGACAAAAAAAACTTATCTGACACAGCATGTAATGCTATCGCTATCTGTTACATGAGAGAGATTTAGCAATACAAATTTTTTGGATCGGTATATTTATTGGTATAGTGGATAAATATCTTTTGTTTTAGTTTCTGAATGTAAGCGATTTCGGTTAAGGGCACCGCTGTCCTGATTAACGGCAGTCTAATTATATTTTACACCTCCTTTTACTTCACTTTAAAAGCTTGAAAGATTTCTCATATACTTTCAGCAAAAAATATTCTCAATTTTATTTATAATGACATTCTCAGTGTCACTCATAGTCATTGAAATGCACTCATAATTACTCTAAAATTACGAAGATGTCACACATGGCCATCTGAAACCTTGGCAGCTATGTGGAGGAGCCAGAGGTCCGTGGACTTTGCAAACGGGACTCGGGCTGCAGAGAAAGCTCTGGGAATACTCTCCTGCTGTTTAATGACAGCCATGCAGGCATTTAAACGTCCCCCATTAGCATTTCTAAAGACAAAGAACACGTCTTTAGAAATGCATTTGGAAGCGCAGCAGCATCACCATGAGCCGCACTTCAGAGGCTCCAGTGAAGTATTTACTGAATGCGTGGAATCCTTTGTAGTGCGCGCTGATTGCAGGTGTCTGCGCTGAGGAAAACCTAGGTGTGCGCGCCCGCTCAGGCGCGCAGTTTAGAGGGAACCCTGGTTAGGACCATGTTTCCAGAGGAAAGCGTTTTTTGACTTGCCTATATCTTTGGTGCTAGTTGATGAATCTTCACGAAACTTTGTCCCAAAAGAACCCTTTTTGTTATTTGGTTTACATCCGTTCTGTAGCTTTTGAGATATTAAAGAAAAAACAAATTTGTATCTATAGGGAGGCAAAGGCCTCCGATCTCATGCCGAGATCTGATTGGCTGCCAGCACTTCAACCAGGAAGTGTTGGCAGCCATCTTGGGACTTGGTCAGCCGAGTCCCACAAAAAATGTTTTAAAAAAAGAAAAGGGGGCAGGGTTGGATTACCATGACCCATTTGTTCTGGTCATGGGGTCCCAGAAGGACCCCAACATGGCCAAAAAGCACTTTAAAAAAACGTTGCTGTGAAACATGACGGAGAAGTGAAGCTGTGGCAAAAATTTAAAAAAACAAGAGTTGGCTCCAGCACTTGTTTTGATGAGATGTCATCAGTGATATCACTGACCATGTCATGAGTGATGAAATATGTGAGGTCAAAAGCAGCGCATTGCGGGGGCACGAGCTATATTTAGCTCACTAACTATAGCATATGAATTTCTCTGGTTTTGTACGTGTAAAACCTGAGCCTAACTATAATGTCCCTGTAACCTTTGGTCTTTTCAGTGAATTTCTATGTTTTTTTAAAGTTGTAGTCATGTTTGAAGAGTGGTGGAGAAAGGGGGCTGGGCCTCTGACCAGCTAGCAGGAATCCCGCTGTGTAGGACTTACAGGAGGTACCAGGAGCGCTTCTTGGCCCCCAAGGTCCTTCGTGAGTAAAGTGGACTTCATCCCCCAACCAGTAGTGCACCAGGAGGCATTGAAGAGTTGTGGAGAAAGGGGGTGTGGGGCCCGAAGACCTCTTAGCAATCTCACAGTGTGGGACCTACTGGAGTCTGCGCTTCCTTGGGTCATTTTTGGCCCTAGGGGCCCCATTTCCCGGGGCAAGGCCTTTATTTAATGGGCGAGGGGGCTGAGCAGACCACCTCCTATGGCCGATTTCAGTCCCCGGGACCCCATCCCCTGGGGCCTGGCCTTTTCATTTTTTTCTTTGACAAGGAGGGGAGCTGAGAGGCCCCCCACTCTGTCTATTTTCAGCCCTGGGGGCCCCATCCCCCGGGGCCTGCCCCTTTTTTTATAATTTTTTTTTTTAAAAGGGAGGGGGCCACGCAGCCCTCCTCCTGGGCCGATTTTGGCACTGGGGAAACCCATCCCCCGTGCCCCGGCCTGTAGTGTGGGTGGCCTGGTCCCACCCAGGGCACACATGTTTTACATGCTGGGGACCGTGGGGGGAGCCTGAAGGCCCCGCGGTCCCTGCCGGCTCCCCGCCTCCTGCAGGAGCCTGCATTGCTTTTAAACATAAGGAGCTGCTAACATGCAACTCCCTGTATGTGAAAGCAATTCTGATACGCTTCTAGTAAGTGAGAGCATTTTCTGCTCTTGCTTACTAGAAGTGGAGCAGCATTTGCTATATCTTGGCGGGAGCACACAGGCACCCCTGGACATTGCTCGAGCCAGCCCTGGGGGGTGGCAGTCCAGAGGGCCCTCTATGGCTCCATGAGGCCCCCTCCTTTCTTTCATGTAGCCCCAGGGAGGGGGTGGTCCCCGGGGCTGAAGGGTGTCTGTGCGCCCTGCTCACTAATAACAGTTAAAGACCTGTGGAGGTGGTTACCCCCGGGGTTTGGAGGGGTCCAAGAGACCCCCCATTTATTAAAGAAGCTAGCACCGAGGAGGTAGTGGTCCCCGGGCACAGGGGTGCTGTGCTGACACCCCTGCATAATACAACAGGAAAACCCCGGGGAGATGTCAGTCCCCAGGGTTTAATTAAACACTAGGAGGGGGTCCTCATACGCCCCCATCTTTTATTTTTAGCATGCCCTCTGGATTTGGCCCACAGGGGGCTTTTTTTGGCTGAATCTGCAGATCCTGCTAAAAAAAAATTAAATGCTTTTTTTGGCCCTGGGGTTCCTAGTGGGTCTGCCAAGAGGCCTAGTGGGTCAGGGTGTCATTTACCCTGCCCCCTTTTCTTTTATTACATTTTTTCTTGGGGCTCGGTTCAACTGAGTCCCAAGATGGCTACCAACACATCCTGGTTGAAGTGCTGGCAGCCAATCAAATTTCAGTAGGGTTTCAGTAGGCTGTTAGGCTCCCAGATATCTATAATTTTTCAACTTAAATTTCTCTGATCCTTCTGAATGGATTTGCACAAAATCACAAAAGCCGCTTTCTGGATCAACATCTAGCATTCTGCCAAATTTGGTGTTATTCCCTTCAGCAGTTTGGGCTGGAGTCGTGTTCAAAAAATGAAAAATACCCATAGACATTACCTGGGGAAAACGTGTTGCGGGACCCACCTTTTTTTCTCAGCCCCCACTTGTCGGATCACCCTGAAACTTTCAACACATCAAATTGAACCACAAAGGGGAAGTTTTGTGAACATTTTGTGAACATTTTGTGAAGATTCATCAAGCGGTATATATATATTTACACATATACCAGCACTCACTATGGGATTTCAAAAGTCCGTTTCAAGACGTTCTCCTGTCTTGCCAAGATGGTGCATTCTGGGGGTGGCAGTCTTCCGATGCAGGCTGCCATGACGTCTCAACCAACAGGACTTAGCTGGGCCTCCACCAATGGGAGGTTGACTCTTTGTATGAATAGCGGACCGATGCAGACACCTGGCTCCAAGCATATGATTAAGGCTACACTGCCGAAACGCGTCATGCTGATGCTGTCTGTCCTGCAATAAAACATTTTCTCCATGGAATCCCCTGCTGTGTCCCCTCCGGTTCTTCGTCTGAAGTAATCTTTCTCTGCATATGTGCGTGCTAGCCCTAGGCACCCATGGGGGGACCCGCCTGTAAAGCTGGCCAGAGCGGCATGGGCATGGGCTTTCAGCTCGTTTTCTTGTTGTCAAGGTATTGACTTTGCCCCGGCCCGTGCTTCCAAGGACTGTGTGTTGCTGCTGGGGAAACAGCCCGTGACTACACGGGGAGAACAGCCAACTGTGGTGGAGGCTCCAGTACCGCAGGACTTGCTCAAGCGGTAAGGCGTCTGGGGACCCGAGGAGATGAGGTTTTAGCAGGCACAGTACCAGGACATTTAAATCTGCACACATTCACGCTACTCACCATCAAACCAGCACTCACTATGGGATTTCAAAAGTCCGTTTCAAGACGTTCTCCTGTCTTGCCAAGATGGTGCATTCTGGGGGTGGCAGTCTTCCGATGCAGGCTGCCATGACGTCTCAACCAACAGGACTCAGCTGGGCCTCCACCAATGGGAGGTTGACTCTTTGTATGAATAGCGGACCGATGCAGACACCTGGCTCCAAGCATATGATTAAGGCTACACTGCCGAAACGCGTCATGCTGATGCTGTCTGTCCTGCAATAAAGCATTTTCTCCATGGAATCCCCTGCTGTGTCCCCTCCGGTTCTTCGTCTGAAGTAATCTTTCTCTGCATATATATATATATATATATATATATATATATATATATATATATATATATATATATATATATATATATTATCTACTGGCGGTTGCCAGTAGATAGTTATAGTTAGGACCTATTTTCCATAGGAAATTTGCAACATTCTATTTCCAATACCTTTGGCGCCGGTTGACGAATCTTCGCGAAATTCTCAAAACTTATGGCCCGCTCCGGTCCACTCCTATCCTGAAAGTTTCGGGGTGATTCGTCAAGTGGGGGCCGAGAAAGAAGGGGGGTCCCAAAACGTGTTTTCCCCATGCAATTTTCCATAGGAACCTTTAGTCGCAGCTACAGCCCGAACTGCTGAACAGAATTACACCAAATTTGGCAAAAAGGTAGCCCTTGGTTCAGAGTCGTGTCTTTTGGTTAAATGGTGTAAATCCGTTCAGTAGTTCCTGAGAAATTTGAAAAAGAACACACATATATATCTGAGCGGAGCCTAACCACACATGTCATCGTGAGATCTGATTGGCTGTCAGCACTTCATCCTGGAATTGCTGGCAGCCATCTTGGGACCAATATAAATGATAGTACCCCATTGAAATGCATTGTAGTGAATCAAAGATTTTGAGGGTTACCAAAAGAGAACTATAAAGGGTGATAACAGACTTTAGTTACATTAGAATTCATTTGTTGATGGTACCATACTAATTTCAGGAATTGTGGTGTGTTCTAAGGTGATTTTACCCTGTGAAAAACCTTCTGCTGGGATATCATGAATCATGTTTGAGAGAAAACTATTTTCACATGCTTGTCCCATACAGTTTTGGAAGGTGCTCCAGAAGCTAAAATGAGAGCATATTTTCTGTAAATTCACATTATCTTTCTCAGTCATGTGAGAATGAAGTCTGACATTCTCAGTAAAACATGTACATCCAACAAGGGCAGAGACTGTCAGTTGATTCCTTTGTGTTCTACTGCAGCTTCCCAGAGTGTTCTAAAGAACAACTAGAGTGCTAACAGCCTTACTTATGACAAAAGTATGGCACACCTGAAGCCATCTTGATTGGAATAAACTGGTAACACTTAAAACATTTAATTTAAAAAGGAACAAAATGATGGGGTTCATTTTGTCATAGAAATTATGGTTAGTGCTGTAGAAAGAAAAATTAGGACATGTTTCAAGTGTGATCTCAAATATCTTCCTGTTATATTTCAACAGGAGCAGCCTGTCAGTTGTTGCCTTTGTGTTCTACTGCAGCTTCCCAGAGTGTTCTAAAGAACAACTAGAGCGCTAACAGTCTTACTTATGACAAAATTATGGCACACCTGAAGCCATCTTGATTGGAATAAACTGGTAACTCTTAAAACATTTAATTTAAAAAGGAACAAAATGAGGGGGTTCATTTTGTCATAGAAATTATGGTTAGTGCTGTAGAAAGAAAAATTAGGACATGATTTAAGTGAGATCTCAAATATCTTCCTGTTATATTTCAACAGGAGCAGCCTGTCAGTTGATGCCTTTGTGTTCTACTGCAGCTTCCCAGAGTGTTCTAAAGAACAACTAGAGAGCTAACAGTCTTACTTATGACAAAAATATGGCACACCTGAAGCCATCTTGATTGGAATAAACTGGTAACACTTAAAACATTTAATTTAAAAAGGAACAAAATGAGGGGGTTCATTTTGCCATAGAAATTATGGTTAGTGCTGTAGAAAGAAAAATTAGGACATGTTTCAAGTGTGATCTCAAATATCTTCCTGTTATATTTCAACAGGAGCAGCCTGTCAGTTGATGCCTTTGTGTTCTACTGCAGCTTCCCAGAGTGTTCTAAAGAACAACTAGAGCGCTAACAGTCTTACTTATGACAAAATTATGGCACACCTGAAGCCATCTTGATTGGAATAAACTGGTAACTCTTAAAACATTTAATTTAAAAAGGAACAACATGAGGGGGTTCATTTTGTCATAGAAATTATGGTTAGTGCTGTAGAAAGAAATATTAGGACATGTTTTAAGTGAGATCTCAAATATCTTCCTGTTATATTTCAACAGGAGCAGCCTGTCAGTTGATGCCTTTGTGTTCTACTGCAGCTTCCCAGAGTGTTCTAAAGAACAACTAGAGCGCTAACAGTCTTACTTATGACAAAAGTATGGCACACCTGAAGCCATCTTGATTGGAATAAACTGGTAACACTTAAAACATTTAATTTAAAAAGGAACAAAATGAGGGGGTTCATTTTGCCATAGAAATTATGGTTAGTGCTGCAGAAAGAAAATTTAGGGCATGTTTTAAGTGAGATCTCAAATCCTCTTCTATTTCATTAGAAACTTCTGACATGCAGACTGAAACAATCACTTTCAATACCAGCAGTAGACTTCCAGTTAACTCCCTGGTGAGCAGTAGCTTTACTCCAGTGATCTAATGAACAACTAGAGTGCTAACATTCTGAATTGATGGCAAATGTGTGACACATCTGAATGCCTTCTTGATGGAATCAAAGTAAAAAACTGAAAGCATTTCCTACTGAGGAGACTGCAGTAAATGACGAAATTAGGAAACTTCACAACAAATAAGTCTCCCAAGATGGCCACCAGAGAAAAAAGAGCCCAAATGTAGCACAAATATCACCCAGATGTAGCCCACATATAGCCCAATGACAGAAGTGTGCAAAACACTTCTTATTTTTAGTTTTTCTGCAGTTTTATATAGTGCAAACTGGTCAGGTATTGGAGCGTTACATCTTACTTGGACCCCTTATTGCGTATTTTGCACGAAGTACATGAGATTGATCTTGCGAAATATTGAACTTTACGATTCTGTTAACCTGAAGTTGCTCTGAACCGGGCTTTGTAACACCCGTTTTTACCTACTGGTTTTAATTAATTCTCACTGTATTGTATTAGGAAAGAGGATTTACTGTTTTTATGTACACTTTTATGATCTATGTTTCTAAATCAGATCAAATAAAGTTTAATGAATTCTATGGCAGGACGGAGGCGAGGATTATGCATATATTTCCTCACTTTATTTGCATAGCAGTTCAAAGAAAACGTAACACAACAATCATTAAACAAAAGACTACACAACCCATGAACCATTAGGGGGTAGTCTCCAAGGCAACTATAGTCCAATCATATCACAGTCCATCGTATATAATATCGTGACGTCCCTTCCGCTTCCTCTTTCTTCACTGCTCGTCAGTTAAGTGCATTCCTTACATTCTTGGCTTAATCTGACGTTGTTGCTGTTTGTATAGCGGTTTCTTGTGCACGTTATTAGCATTATTGCCTTGGTATTGTTTCATATTCCCTGCACAGCAGGCTCTTGCCCGAGCGCGTTCTCCCCCTCGCAGTTTCTCCCACTGTGTGCTCTGCGCGCGGTGAGATCCTGTCAGGCGCGTCTGGTCCGAGCGAGCCAGCTCCGTCGAGCGCTCCTGCTGGTCTTTACGCGCGTTTGGGAATCCGGTCACTCTTTTAGTGTCTGCTTGATTCCCGACCAACCCTCGCCTAATTTTGACACCGCTACGCGGTGTTTTCCCCACACGGCCACGTTAGTGACCAGCGCCACCTGGTGGTGGTAATTGGTATTGCGCCTCAGTCTATTCTTATAACAGCTTCGGGGAAAGCCCAGCTGTTGGAGCACCGGCGAGGGGGCTGTCTTAAGGATTTTAAGGGCATTTGTTCTGTGATCACACCCTCTGCTATCATGTCTTCTCCAGAAGACCATTTTTACTCCTCCTACCAGGAAGTGGAGGAGGAATGGCCCCCCAACTTCTCCCTCCAGCAGTGGACCGAGCCCTCTCTCTGACTATTTCTAGGGCGCTGGCTCCTCTTAGGGATCAGGTTGATAAGCTGGCGAAAAGCATCCCTGGGGTGTTCAGTGACCCAGATCTGGTGGTGGCGGGTCCAAGTAGCTCCCAGATGGGGAATAAAAGGGCCGTTAAGCATAATGCGGGGCACTTGGAAGGATTTGATAAACTTACGGAGACCTTCCTCAAGAGTGCGCGAACGCTAAAACATGCACCCTGCCGGGAGGAGGAGGTGCCCGGAGAAAATTGCGACACTGTCACCACTATTGTAGACCCCGACGGCGGGTTTCCCTTAGAGGGAGAGGGTGTATCGGAGGACGATTTCTCCTCCGATGAGGATAAGGACGCGGGGCGTCCCTGGCATCCAGAGTCCCACTCCTCTCAGTCCCCGGTTGGGGACTGGGTCCACTCGGACATGTTCGAGCCTACCCAAATTTACCATCCTAGATCGGCAGAGTGGACACCTGACGCCAAAGTGGCAGAGTATGTGTTGGGGAAAATCCATCAACCCCTTGAAAGGGAGGTCAGGAATAGGATGAGGGGAGAATGCCCCAGGCCCTCACTGAAGGGGAAGGTGGCACACACGCCTGAAATTGATGAGAAACGATGTACCTTTTTCTCCAAGTATATGAGGGATCCCAAGAAAGGAATTGATAGGTCTTGGACGTGGTATGGCCCTTGACCCAAATTATTCAATTGACGGAGCGTTCCAAAGAGTCAGGATCCCCTTTGTCCACGGATATTGTGGCTGGTTGGGCGCACTACCCTAAACCCTAAAACACTACCCCCTCCACTACCCAAACACCACTGCACTACCCTAAACCCTAAAACACTACCCCCAGCACGACACCCTACACTACCCAAACATAACTGCACTACCCTAAACCCTAAAACACTACCACCAGCACGACTCCCTACACTACCCAAACACCACTGCACTACCCTAAACCCTAAAACACTACCCCCAGCACGACTCCCTACACTACCCAAACACCACTGCACTACACTAAACCCTAAATATACCCCCAGCATGACCTCCCACACTACACAAACACCACTGCACTACCCTAAACCCTAAAACACTACCCCCAGCACGACCCCCTACACTACCCAAACACCACTGCACTACCCTAAACCCTAAAACACTAACCCCAGCATGACCCCTACACTACCCAAACACAACTGCACTACCCTATACCCTAAAACACGACCCCCTACACTACACAAACACGACTGCACTACGCTAAACCCTAAAACACTACCCACAGCATGACCCCCTTCACTACACAAACACCACTGCACTGCCCTAAACCCTAAAACACTACCCCAGCACTACCACCTACACTACCCAAACACCACTGCACTAACATAAACCCTAAAACACTACCCCCAGCACAATCCCCTACACTACACAAACACCACTGCACTACCCTAAACCCTAAAACACTACCCCCAGCACGACTCCCTACACTACCCAAACACCACTGCACTACCCTAAACCCTAAATCTACCCCCAGCACGACCCCCTACACTACCCAAACACCACTGCACTACCCTAAACCATAAAACACTACCCCCAGCATGACCCCCTACACTACACAAACACCACTGCATTACCCTAAACCCTAAAACACTACCACAAGCATTACCCCCTACACTACTCAAACACCACTGCACTACCCTAAACCCTAAAACACTACCCCAGCACGACCCCCTACACTACCCATACACCACTGCACTACCCTAAACCCTAAAACACTACCCCAGCACGACCCCCTACACTACCCATACACCATTGCACTACCCTAAACCCTAAAACACTACCCCCAGCACGACCCCCTACACTACCCAAACACCACTGCACTACCCTAAACCCTAAAACACTACCCCCAGCACGACCCCCTACACCACCCAAACACCACTGCACTACCCTAAACCCTAGAAAGAAACCCCCACCCCATGCCCAATCCCCCTTACCTCTCACTCCTCATGGTTCCTCTCTCCTCGTGGTTCCTGCTTCACGTCATCTCTGAGGGGCGGTGCACGTCGTTGTGAGGAAACGGAACAGCCTCTGTTTCCTTACAACGACATGGATCGTCTACATGTTTTTTAGAACGCATGGTCATTTATCATACATACCTTTACAACATAATTCGTTGTAAAGGCATGCATGGTAAATGACCATGCGTTCTAAAAAAATGCGTAGTAATGACTTCGTGATGTACAACGCATGCGTGGTAATGCATGCGTTGTAATGGTATCGCAAAGTAAAAAAGTCGTTGTAACGGCTGTTTACCGATCGAAGCTGGCCCCTGTTCTTCAGTGAGACGTTTATTTGATTAATTAAGAGGAAGGAATGTGTTTTTTTTACCGAAAAGTGCATTCCCGGCTGTTGTATTGTGAAAGTGTCCACGTGGCCTGGTTTCACTTCCGGTGAGAGAGTGGAAGAGTCTGTTTGGATCTAAAGGAGTTCTGTTGTTGGACGGGGCCGGCGCGACATGTCAACAGAAAACATAGCTAATGGAAAGCGTCCTCCCTGAAGTGTGGAGCAGTGCCATGAGAGGTCAACGAGTGTGCGTCCCACCGCAGTATGACCATACCGCGTGACCCATGTGCCACCTCCAGGGTACGGGAGGCAGAAGCGGCATCGCAGGTCCTCTTGAAGACCATTGTAGCACTAATTCTACATTTTGGTACTAGGGCATTTTAACTTTGTTGTTCCTGCCAGATACAAAGAGAAGATCCTGTGTTATTCAGTGCCCTCGTTACCTTTTTTGTGGGTTGTGGTGCTTGTCACTTCGCTGCCCCGCCGGTGCACACGACTGGGCACCCCACCTCATGTGCCATCTGCAGGGCCTCTGCCCTCGGATCACTGGTTTCGGTTTCTGGAGTGGCAACATAAACAGTTGCTCCCAAAGGACTAGCCTGAACACTTAGGTGAATATCCCCTGCACCAGCATTCCACGGAAATTCTTTCCTAGCTCTCCCACGTCAACGAGCACGGCTCCGCTCACGACACCGTATGACGTCATCGGAGCCATAAGAGGACCTCGTCGGCGTGCTGTGGTCAGTTCCACCTATTTTTTCCGTGCCACCGAGGCAAACAGGGGACCGAGACATTTTCACATGTATACATAGTATAATAAATATATATATATTCACTGAAAAAACCATAGGTTTCAGGCACGTTATAGTTAGAAATTAGCATTTAAAAAACCTTAGAAATTCACTGAAAAAACCATAGGTTTCAGGCACGTTATAGTTAGAAATTAGCATTTAAAAAACCTTAGAAATTCACTGAAAAAACCATAGGTTTCAGGGGCGTTATAGTTAGTTGGACATTTCACTCGTACAAAACCATAGAAATTCCCCGTTATAGTTAGTTCAGCTAACTATAACTCACGCGCCCGCAATGCACTGCTGATGACGTCACATATTACATCACTCATGACATGGTCAGTGACATCACTCATGACATCACTGAGGACATATCAAATGACATCACTGATGACATCATCCAGTGAATGTGTGTTTTTCTGAAAATTAAATATGTTTTATATATGTATATCTCAAGGTCGATGGAAGAATAAATGGGTATATAAGTGTCTAAATGGATGATTTTTTTGTAAAATTGATTGTATAACTGACTAAGTGTATCTTAGTGAATACATGGGTTAGTGAGTAATGTTTAAATATGAAAATATCTGTATCAGTCTCTCACTTTGTGTATAAGTGGCTGCATGTGTTGGTGAGTAGCTACATGAGTGTCTATATGGGTTATTAGTTGGTTTTTGAGTATCAGTATGAGTGTGTATGGTTCGGTGGGGGTATTACTTAGTGCATAGATGCATGAATGAGTGACTCACTGTTTGTATGTGTTGAAGACAGCATGTGTGCAGGACTGTATAGGTGGATGAGTATGTGTATGGGTGTGTTAGTGAGTGAATGACTGTCTCAATATTGTCTTTATGAGTAACTACATATGTTTTAAACTAGTATATGTGAGTATTGGTGTATATAAGTGAGTATATGTGAGAGTGAGAGATTGGAAGAGTTCCTGTACAAATAAGTAGGTGTTTCTATAAGTGATTGTTTAAAAGAGTAAGTATGTGTAAGTTTCTGTAGAAGTAAGTGTGGTAGTGTGTGTATAACTGTATATGCAAGTAAATGGATGTTTGATACTTTGTTTGCATGTGTGACTATGTGTGTGAGTAACTCTATGGATGAGTGGCGGTGTGTAACAGGATGTATAGGTGTATGAGTACATATGATGAGTGAGTACATGTATGAGTGACTGTATAGGGACTGAGTTCACTGCACTTGAAAGGCTTTAAGAGCGGGAGATCCGCAAATGGTGGGAGGGGACGTCCCTACAACATTATGTGCAAGCAGAGAGGGTCCCAAGGGGCCTTCGTATATATACGATACCGGCCTATGAGAACCCGGCTCCGCAACTGCTAGAGGAATGGTCTGAGCATACAGCCAACTCCTGTAAAGGTATGCTCAATATCCTCATCAAATTCGCTTGGAGCGATCATGAGAAGGCTCGGAAAGCCATTGAGGAACATGAAACTGAAATTGATAAAGATGATAATAAAAGCAGACAAGAGGAACTGAGGGCACAAATGCTGAAACGTCTAAAGAATTACGAAGGAAAAATCAGACAAAGGAAACAAGAGAAATTTGAACGTGACGAGCTTGATTACGCGATGGGGAGAGTGTTAACGTTTACCAAGAAGTTTGACGCACCCCGGAGGGCACTCCAGACGAAATCTGTGCCTCAAGCAGTTGGCCAACAAGACACTTCGGAGTCGGATGTGACCACTCCAGAGCAATCGGGAGATGAGAGCGTGGGTACTCCAAGTATGGCCTCCAACAGATCCCTTTTTCACGACGAATTCCGGGTCATTCGCCAATCTTGGCAGAAAGGCAACAGGGGGAAACCGCCAGAATTAAAAAGCGGAGACCCACAAGGAGAGGGGGACAGTGGCGTAAGAGGACGCAGGTCTCCTCAAGTTACCAGGAGCAAGAAGAAGTTCAACAAACGATGCTAAACAATAAGCGAGCAGCGGAAGAGAATCTTACTATCATTAACCTAACCCCGCGCAAATTGACACACAGTGAGGAGGAGGTATTAGGACTGGGTTTCACTTTCTGTCCACAAAAAATACTGGAGTACACACAGCCAAGAATAGACCTATTTAGGTTCACAAGGAAGTTAAAGCTCCATAAAGTCTTTAAACTGAGACCGAGACAGCATAGCAAGAAAACGGAAGAACATTCCTCAGATACGGATGTGCTAGTTGGGCATGATTAACCGGCATTACAAGCCTTAGAGGATTTGAACAGTGAAATTGGGAATTCATGTGGAGTTAATGAATTGACTGCGGTATTGGGTATTGAACAACGGAGTGCAGTTACCCCATTTAAACCAGTATCAACTTTTCTACCCCAAATGCCCAATGATATTATAGATACATTTTCTGATGCTGTTATCAAATAATTGATGGTCATGAGAAGAAAGAATCGTGGGCGGACTAAGAGACATAATTTTACACACGTACAATATCAAGCTATTGAAAATATTAGAAACGATACATCTATTGTCTGCAAGCCCTCAGATAAGGGCGGTAATGTGGTGCTTCAAACCTATGATGCATATAATAGGGAAGCCCTACGACAATTGTCAGATATAGCTTTTTATGAAAAAGTGAGCAAAAATGTTTACAATCTGAGCATCACTAATTGCCATGTGTTGTTGAAAAACTGGTACGACAAAGATATCATCATAAAAGAGGAGTATTTGTTCCTAAGGTGTTTAAATCCAGTTACACCCTATTTTTATCATTTGCCTAAAGTGCTTAAGGATGCTACATTACCACCGGGGAGACCGATTGTCTCCTCACAGGGAAGTCTCTTAGAACATATATCTGTATATATAGATTATTTCTTGTCTGATTTTGTGGTAACATTAAGGTCATATATTAAAGACACCAAAGACTTCCTCCAACATATAGAGGGAGTACAGTGGCAGGAAGGAGACCAGATGATTGTAATGGATATCACCAGCCTATATACTTGTATAGCGCACCAAGATGGATTACAGGCGGTCCGGTATTTTTTACGGAACCGATCATTGAAGTTTAGTGAACACAATGAGATTCTGCTAGAATTCTTGGAATTCTGCTTAAATAATAACATCTTTCTGTACCAGGAACAATATTACAGGCAAGTATCAGGAACAGCTATGGGCACCTGCTTCGCCCCCAGCTACGCAAATTTATTCGTGGGCTGGTGGGAGGAGCAGGTGGCCTGGGCTGATACCAATAATATCTGGACCAAGAAAGTGGTTGCCTGGTACAGATATATTGACGACCTCTTCCTGATTTGGAGAGGGTCAGATGAGACAGCAGCAGAATATATACAGATTCTTAATAACAACGATATGAACCTGAAGTTCAGCGCAGATATTAGTTCATCCTCTGTAAAGTTCTTGGACTTGGAAGTCTGTGTGATAGGTGGCAAATTGAGTACCAAACTATATCGGAAGCCCACTGCGGGAAATTCGATATTACATGCCCATAGCAGTCACCCCCCAAGATTGATTAGTAGTATCCCCTATGGGGAACTACTATGTATAAAAAGGAATAATACTAGGGAGATTGACTTCCAGGAAAATGCTGGTGAATGTATAGAGAGATTTAGTGCGCGAGGGTATGGAGAACAAGTCCTAAAAGGCGCATTATGTAAAGTGAATTCTATTCCCAAAAGAAATTGTTGGAAGAAAAGGCTGTCAGGAAGTCGGAGGACTGTAAATTTCGAATGATTACAACCTTCTCAGAAGAGGCAGGGGAACTGAGAATCATTTTGCGCAAGAACTGGAACCTCTTAAAATTGGACCCAGTTATAGGAATGGATATTCCCACTCACCCACTGCTGACCTTTAGAAAAACTAGGTCTTTGAGAGATTCTCTTACCAGTAGCCATATGAGTAGAGAGGTACCGAATGTGTTGGGAAACAAGTTACGGGGATTCTTTCCTTGCGGTAGATGCAAGGCCTGTGCAGGTAGCAGAAGAGTCCTATCGTATCAGGGACCAGGAGTTAAGAAGTCAAAAAACATCAAGAAATTTTTGACATGCAGTACACCTTACACCGTATACTGCCTTAATTGCCCTTGTGGACTTCAGTATATTGGAAGTACTATACATCAAACCAAGATACGTATCTTGGAACACACAAGGGCAATTAAGAATTGTGACATGTCCTATCCAGTGGCTCACCATTTTAAGGCCAAACATAACAGCAATAGAGATCTCCTTACATTTTTTGCCTTGGATCATGTCCCATTACATCCAAGAGGAGGTGATAGGATTACCAGTCTAAGGAGACTGGAATCTCGGTACATAATCGACCTTCAAACAAAAGCACCCGAGGGTCTGAACACCAATGAGGAACTTGCGGTACATTTGGGTACTTAGACTGGATGTACTTCCTTGGTTATGTAAAGTTGTAGTATCCTTAATGAGCATCTTCTGCTGATTGTTTCCAAATGGTAACATCTTAGAAATTTTGATCTGCATTTGTGAATCGACTGTGTGTAGAACAAAGGGATATTTATCGATATAGATTAGGGAATAGGTTGGATTTGTTTGTGACTTAATTAGTTTCATATTGGAATTCTGGGTACCCATTCAGGGCAGAATTGAGTATTGGCCGAATCTCCGGCGAGAGCGAAATTGTATTATTGTGTACATTGTGTTGCGCATGAGCCATGGTCAATATGTGTTAGGCTCAATGAGTGCATATTTATTTATTTATATATATATATATATATATATATATATATGTAGATTTATTGCACTATGCTCTTAAATTAAATGAATTTTGCACTTTCAGAGATGGCTCCATGATTTTATACGTATTTGTCCTTTCTCTGTGTTAACTTATGTATGAGACATGACACAAAGATTTTAGACAAAGGAACTGGTTGGTTTTACGGTGAGAGCGTAATTCTAACAATTAGGTGCATTGTAGCCCATCGGTGGGCGGAATTGTTAACTAGCATTACAAATTTGTGTTAGAGCCATAATTAACAATAAGCGGAGGCTCAAATAGTAAATGTTTACTTGTATATATATTTATATTTATCTATATATATATGCTAAATTTGAATGCACTGTGACCATTGATGGTAGGAATTTTGTACGTTCCAAGACGGCGCTATGCTCTTATATGAGTTTGTCCCTTCTCTGTGTCAACCCATGTCGGTGTTGGGAAAGTAAATGAAATAAATTAAGGCCGTTTCCGGCGCGCCTGATTACCATCGAAAAAGGCGACTGCCGAAACGCGTCTGGTTGCTGTAAGTCCGTGAATAAAAGACCTGGACTCGCCCCCGTGAGTGCTTTTCTTTCTTGTTGTGAGAAATATGCAAGTTTGGGAGCGTACATATATATATATATATATATATCCAGCTCAGACTTCACGCCCCCAAGGAAATGAAGAGACCGCACTCCGCCAAGGATGAACTCGGTTATTTTATTTATCCGAGATAAAGCACAGGACGCATTTCGGCTCCGCGCCTTTTTCCACTGTACAAAGTGCTGAGTGTTACGAGATACTTTATCTTAACGTAATGTATTTACTTCCGGTGCATTTTTTGAGCAAAACAAATAACGGGTTAATGTTACACAATTTCATGAGCGCCATCTTAACGATGTGCGTGACTTCATTGAATATGTATCAACATCTCTTACAGAATGCCTGTTGAAACACATTACATTATCATTTTTTGCCCGTGTTAGGTTTTTTATCAGAACATTAGACAACTGTCAGCACAATTACTTATTCAATATCTGTATATACAAATTCATTGCATGGCAGGTCATATTAACAGGCTATCTTTAAACGGTTGGATCTGTGCTCATATTAGTGCCATATATTTCAAATTCATTATGATCGTGATTGAAAATCATTTTAAACATTTCAAACATCATTATACAGCTGCTGCCATTAATGGCTCAAATGATTACGCCCTTAGATTGTTCCCATGGGGCACAGGGTCAAGACTGATTTGCATATGGCTGGGTCCAAACTGGGGTGGCGTAGTGGGCAAAAGAACGATGGATTTAACCCAGATCTTTTGACTGGGGGAGAATGTTTGCATTGTCAGCATTCCGTCCATCATTTGTTTGCTGTAACACTTTTCGCCCTAAGTGGCATGGGTATGCCCAGACGTGGGTCCCTTGCTCACTGTGCCACTGGATTCAAGCTAGCCTGGCTGAAGAAGGGTGACATACCCTCAAACCGGTCCCAGGATGCTTGTTTCTGGTCCAGGGAGGACCTGGCCTGGCAGTTCGGTCTGGACTGTTCCCATAGGGCACAGGGTCAAGACTGATTTGCATATGGCTGGGTCCAAACTGGGGTGGCGTAGTGGGCAAAAGAACAATGGATTTAACCCAGATCTTTTGACTGGGGGAGAATGTTTGCATTGTCAGCATTCCGTCCATCATTTGTTTGCTGTAACACATTAGACAACTGTCAGCACAATTACTTATTCAATATCTGTATATACAAATTCATTGCCTGGCAGGTCATATTAACAGGCTATCTTTAAACGGTTGGATCCGTGCTCATATTAGTGCCATATATTTCAAATTCATTATGATCGTGATTGAAAATCATTTTAAACATTTCAAACATCATTATACAGCTGCTGCCATTAATGGCTCAAATGATTACGCCCTTAGATTAGCTTTTTCCTTTAGCTAATCAGGTCATTTTATAATCCTTATAAATGCTTTACATAAAAAATAATAAGTTTAAAGCAGCATTTCATAATCTCTGCATAAGATAAATACTCATAATTGTGCCCTGTATGGGCTGCTTTTATCACTCTTCATTATTATTTGAGCGTCATTTCTCCAACTTTTGTGGCTCCTCTTAGCCATCATTACTGATTCATTTTGTACAACATAATACAATAAAGTTAACCCAAATGAATTGCCAATTCTTCCTCCGTATTCAGGCCTAAGGCCATTTTAGTTTGAAGATCTATTATAAATCTCGATTCCAACCTGCGTAGCTTTAGTTCCCTCTTCCCACCACGTTCATTGAATAGAACGTGGTCCAGACAGTAAAATCTTAAAAGATTCCTGTCACTATTGTGAAATTTGGCAAAGTGTCTCGCCACAGGGTATGTGAAATCATTTTTTCCAATTGCCCTGGTGTGCTCTAATATCCTACGCTTGGTTGGATGAATGGTGCTCCCTATATACTGCATGTTACAGGGACATACCAGGCAATACACACAGAACGGTGTGTTACAGGTCAGAAATGTATTGATTGCCCTTGGTTGCGGCATTCCGGGAATTTTGTAAGTCAAGGTTTTAGAGCTATATCTGCAAGCCTTACATTTGGAGCAAGGAAAAAATCCTGTTAGGGTAATCAGTCTTGGATTATAAGGAATTGCCTCATAGTGACTATGGACTAGTCTATCTTTAAGGGACCTACTTCGTCTATAGGTTATCTGTGGATAATCCGGTAAATTCTTCCCAATTACCGCATCAGCTTGTAGAATATGCCAATTTCGAGATAGTATTTTCCTTACTGTTCCAGCATCCTTAGAGAAAGTGGTTATAAATCTGAACGTTTATATATATATATATAGACATAATAAGAAATATATATATTTACCCACTTACATGCAAAATACATACTTTTTCATGGTAATGGCATGCGTTGTACAGGCAGGTCGTGGTGGACATATGAGTGGCATAGAATGCAGTTCCAATTACTGTTTCCCTATGAAAACATATACACAAATAAAGCAGGTAATATTTCTCCTCCTACTTCACTGCCTCTCCAACAAGATCCTCATCCTCCTTGCCAGGATGTCTAAAGCTGCCATTGGGAATGACCCTGATACATTTTGGGTGCCTTTTTCTACTGTTTGCACCTCATTTCCATCAGATCCAAGTCAATGGTAATAGCATCTCCTAAATACCTTTTTTGACACTAGTTGCAATTACGAAATGCTATGTACATGCGGTTTCCTATTCGCAAAAAGGAAATCCCTATTTGTCATTTCCTATTTTGCGAATCACTGGGTAGAAATCGCATTTTGCGACGTCGTATATGCCTTTGTGCATAAAGAGAGGACAATGTGCTTTTTTTAACAGCCCGAGATATCGATTCGGGTGATAAGAAATGCAAAATCCGTTCGTACATAGGGGCCCTTGTGACTTGCGTTTCTGAAAGCAGGCGCCTAGCAATACATGAGCCTCGTGCACATTCAGACAGTAAACAACGCGAAAGGTCACTGGGGCATCATAATTTATTGGTGGTGCTCAAGTGCAACCAGGCCTTATAACGAGGCGTCAATCCAAGTTACTGTAAACAGAATTTCACAAACCATGAACCTGAATGGATATAAGACCTGCACCGTCGTCAGAAAATTACTTTCCATGTATGACTGCGATTGGATAAAGGAAGGACTCGGCATGTTCCTGATCAATCATGGCTTTTTGACTCTGTGAGCAGGGTGCAATGCTCCTTGTTGATTGAAACTCAGGCTTCCAATTGCAAATTTCAAATGCAAGGTAATTCACTGGTATTAATGTTTTTGGAAATGCAAAGCCAATGCATTGGGCAGTGGCAACTTTGAGTTCGCAAAACTACTTCATACATCAGGTTTACTGAATTTAAAAAGTAACTTTAGAAGTGACGGCTTTTAGATGCGTGTGATCTCTTACGCAGATCAGGGGGGATTTGGACAGTGACAGCTTCTGCTTCTGGATTGAAACCGGGGGCAGAGGAAAGACAAAGCATCGATAAATTGCTCAGATGATGTTTGTGTTCTGTGGCACATTTATGGTTTTTGTTTCTGCTGCGCTTTGCCATTTTTTTTAGTTGCTGTTTCCTTAAGGTAGGTGTATGTATGCATCCGACATTCAGGGCCTCATTTATGAGGTTTTACCGTAGGGCAGCGCCGCAGGCTTTCCTGCTGCACTGCCCTACAGTAAAAGAAAAGGGCAGGAATGCGCCTTATCTATGAGATACGGTGCATTCCTGTCCTTTTCCCCTGCACAAAGGGCTGCCGTGCGCCAACACAGGCACCTTTGCACCATGGTTAAAGGGTGCCTGCGTTGAGGGGATGATTGTTTTTGTGCACGAAGGGAAACCTTACTGCACAAAAACAATCACAAGAGGCTTTTTTCTTTTTCTATGTGTGCTGCAGAATGCAGCACACATAGAAAGAGGAGAAATAAAGATTTTTTGTTCTAGTAAATCTTGGGCAGTGTCAAAATGCCATGGATGTTGCTGGGAATGCCCCCAGCAACACCCATTGCACTCCCCTTTAACAAAGAAAACTGTGTTAAAGGGGGCAGCATTAAGCAAAAAAAAGTGGCTTAGTGCTGCCTCATAAATATGGAGCATGCTCCTGTGCCACAGAACGTCACAAAAAGTGAAGTTCTGACAGCGCAAGGGGCCTCTTAAATGAGGCCCACGATATTTTGTTCATATCTTCGTTTATGTAACTAAAATCTGACCAGATTAATGCATACAAAAATAACTTATCATATCCTCTTTATTGAACTAATATATGTGAGTGTGTGTGTATATATATATACACACACATATATAAACATACATACATACACACACATATATTATCTACTGGCGGTCGCCAGTAGATAGTTATAGTTACAACCTATTATCCATAGGAAATCCGCGACATTCTATTTGAAATAACTCTCTTGCCGGTTGACGTATCTTCGCAAAATTTTCAAACTTTGTGGGGCGCTCCGGTCCGCTCCTACCCTGAAAGTCTCGGGGGATTCGTCAAGCGGGGGCCGAGAAAAAGGGGGGTCCCAAAACGCGTTTTCCCCATGCAATTTTCCATAGGAAACTTTAGACACGGCTACAGCCCGAACTGCTGAACGGAATTACACCAAATTTGGCAAAGAGGTAGTTCTTGGTTCAGAAAGAACCCTTTTGTTAAATGGTGTAAATCCGTTCAGTAGTTGCTGAGAAAATGAAAAGTAAAAAGATAGTGATATCTAGGGCCGCGGATCCTCCCGAGCACGAGCTTTATGTTAATTGGCTGTCAACACTCCAAACCAGGAAGTGTTGGCAGCCATTTTATCCCTCGGTAGAACCGAGGGACAGAAACAAGTGCGCAAAGCGCACAAAGGGGGCAGGGTAGAAACACCCTGACCCCCTAGGTCTGCTCAGGGGGTCCCACAAGGACCCCCTGGGCAAAAAAATTTTTTTTTTTTTTTTTAAAATCGGCAGGATGCGCTCAGGGAGCGCGAACCCTGGCAAAAGTCCCGGGGGCATGCTGGGGGGGGTTAATTTTATGTGTGGGGGGCCTCTAAGGGCCCCCCAAGCCCCGGGGACCACCACCCCCCGGGGCTTTATGTATAATGGTGCGGGAGGGCTCTGAGCCTTCCCGCAGCCCCGGGGACCGCCACCTCCCCGGGGCTTCTTTTTTATTTAAAAAAACCTGTGTGGGGGGCTCCAGCCCCCACACGCCCCGGGACCACCACCTCCCCGGGGCACTAAGAAAAATTAAAATGGGGGTCCGTTTTGGACCCCAGAGCCCCGGGGACCACCACCTCCCGGGGCTTTCAAAATGTAGGGAGGGGGCCGCGCGGCCCCCTCCTGGAGCCCTTGATGGCCCTGGGGACCACCACCCCCCAGGGCCGGCTCCTGCAGTGTCCCGGGTGCCTACCCCCGGGACACTGCTGTTTGTAATGACAGGACGGGAGCCTCGCGGCTCCCGTCCTGTCATTGCAAACTTGCTTTGGATATTGGAAGAGAGAGCAGGAAACCTGCTCTCTCTTCCAATATCCAAAGCCGATAGCTTTCCACATGGGGAGCAGCATGTTAGCTGCTCCCCATGTGTAAAGCAATGCCGGCTCCCGTAGGACATGGGGAGCCGGCGGGACTGTGGGGGGCTTGGGGACCCCCCACAGTCCCCAACGAGAGGCCAGGCCCCGGGGGATGGGGTCCCCGGGGCCATAAGTGGCCCGGGAGGGGGGCCACGCAGCCCCCCTCCCCAAAGGAAATTTTTTTTTTTTTAAAAAGTGCAAGGCCGGCGCGGGAGATGGGGTCCCCGGGGCCTTAAATGGCCTGAGGAGGGGGGCCACGCAGCCCCCCTCCAAATAAAAAAAAAAGAGGCCATGCCCCGGGGGATGGGGTCCCCGGGGCCAATACAGGCCCAGGGAAGGGGGGCCACGCGGCCCCCTTCCCGTTTTTTATTTTTATTTTAATTTAAAAGAAAAGGGAACGGCCCTGGGGGATGGGGTCCCCAGGGCCTAAAAATAGGAAAAAGGAAGGGGGCCACACAGCCCCCCTTCAGGGGGAAAAAAACAAACAAAAAAAAACGATCGGGCCCGTAGGCCCCGCCCCCTTCCTTCACCACTCTGCAAATGCGCCCCTGGCGCGTTTGCAGAGGGGAACGAATTCCCCTTGAATACTGGGGTCCCTGGGGCCAACTAGCCCACCAGGAACCTCCAGTATGCGCCAGGGGTCTGCCTTGCAGAGAGGTGTACAGAGGCCACGCCCCTTTACACCTCTCTGCAACGCAGCTCTATGGCGCTTTTTGGAGGTATATGGTGGGCTAGTTGCACCCCAGGGACCCTCAGGATTCAAGGGGAGTTAATCCCCGACTTAAAACGCGCCACGGGGCGCGTTTGCACAGTGGTGAAGGGAGGGGCGGGGCTTCAGGTGACATGTGTGCAAACAGGCCCTGTGGCGCGTTTTAAGATGGGGAATTAAATCCTCTTCAATCCTGAGGGTCCCTGGGGGCCAACTAGCCCAACAGGTACGTCCAGAAAGCGCCACAGAGCTGCGTTGCAGAGAGGTGTAAAAAGGGGTGTGGCCTCTGTAAATGTCTCTGTAACGCAGCCCCCTGGCGCATACTGGAGGTTCCTGGTGGGCTAGTTGGCCCGTAGGGACCCTCATGATTCACAGATGTCACCTCAGGCCCTTCCCCGCCCCCTCCCTTCACCATTGTGCAAATATTCCTCTAAAATCAGCCGAAATACGAATTCTGATTTACTCACCTGTTATCAGGAGAGACCTCAGTGCTGCATCTTTCAGCCCAGTACTAATCCTGAAAAGTAATTTTAACCGTACTTACCAGTAACTTGAATTTCCTTCCATAGGCTAACATTGACTGGTTTCACTTGGAAATTCTTCTAAGTGTGGAGTTTTGGAACTTTAAAATATTCCTCTAAAATCAGCCGAAATACGAATTCCGATTTACTCACCTGTTATCAGTAGAGACCTCAGTGCTGCATCTTTCAGCCCAGTACTGATCCTCAAAAGTAATTTTAACCGTACTTACCAGTAACTTGAATTTCCTTCCATAGGATATCATTGCCTGCTTTTTGCTGAAAAAGTTTCTAAGTGTTGATTTTTGAAACATACAAATATTCCTCTAAAATCAGCCGAAATCCGAATTCTGATTTACTCACCTGTTATCAGGAGAGACCTCAGTGCTGCATCTTTCAGCCCAGTACTGGTCCTGAAAAGTAATTTTAACCGTACTTACCAGTAACTTGAATTTCCTTCCATAGGCTAACATTGACTGGTTTCACTTGGAAATTCTTCTAAGTGTGGAGTTTTGGACCTTTAAAATATTCCTCTAAAATCAGCCGAAATACGAATTCCGATTTACTCACCTGTTATCAGGAGAGACCTCAGTGCTGCATCTTTCAGCCCAGTACTGGTCCTGAAAAGTAATTTTAACCGTACTTACCGGTAACTTGAATTTCCTTCATAGGCTAACATTGACTGGTTTCACTTGGAAATTCTTCTAAGTGTGGAGTTTTGGAACTTTAAAATATTCCTCTAAAATCAGCCGAAATACGAATTCCGATTTACTCACCTGTTATCAGGAGAGACCTCAGTGCTGCATCTTTCAGCCCAGTACTGATCCTGAAAAGTAATTTTAACCGTACTTACCGGTAACTTGAATTTCCTTCATAGGCTAACATTGACTGGTTTCACTTGGAAATTCTTCTAAGTGTGGAGTTTTGGAACTTTAAAATATTCCTCTAAAATCAGCCGAAATACGAATTCCGATTTACTCACCTGTTATCAGGAGAGAACCCAGTGCTGCATCTTTTAGCCCAGTACTGATCCTCAAAAGTAATTTTAACCGTACTTACCAGTAACTTGAATTTCCTTCCATAGGATATCATTGCCTGCTTTTTGCTGAAAAAGTTTCTAAGTGTTGATTTTTGAAACATACAAATATTCCTCTAAAATCAGCCGAAATCCGAATTCTGATTTACTCACCTGTTATCAGGAGAGACCTCAGTGCTGCATCTTTCAGCCCAGTACTGGTCCTGAAAAGTAATTTTAACCGTACTTACCAGTAACTTGAATTTCCTTCCATAGGCTAACATTGACTGGTTTCACTTGGAAATTCTTCTAAGTGTGGAGTTTTGGAACTTTAAAATATTCCTCTAAAATCAGCCGAAATACGAATTCCGATTTACTCACCTGTTATCAGGAGAGACCTCAGTGCTGCATCTTTCAGCCCAGTACTGATCCTGAAAAGTAATTTTAACCGTACTTACTGGTAACTTGAATTTCCTTCATAGGCTAACATTGACTGGTTTCACTTGGAAATTCTTCTAAGTGTGGAGTTTTGGAACTTTAAAATATTCCTCTAAAATCAGCCGAAATACGAATTCCGATTTACTCACCTGTTATCAGGAGAGACCTCAGTGCTGCATCTTTCAGCCCAGTACTGATCCTCAAAAGTAATTTTAACCGTACTTACCAGTAACTTGAATTTCCTTCCATAGGAATCCATTGTCTGGTTTTCAGCAGAAAAGTTTCAAAGTGTCGATTTTCACAAACTACAAATATTCCTAAAAAATCGCCTGTATGACTTAAACGCATTCTTTCAACTGTTTACAGGAGATGCACCAGTGCTGGATCCAGGATCCAACACTGAGTAAGAAAAAGTAACGATAACAGTTTTTAACTTCTAAGTGAATTTCCTTCCATAGGATAACATTGGTGATTCTATGAGAAAAGTTTCTAAGTGTGAACTTTTAAAGTACAATAATATTCCTTAAAAATCACGACTGTAACCAAAACGCTTTTACTCAACTGTTTACAGGAGATGTCCCAGGACTGAATCTAGGATCCAGTAATGTGGTTAGAAAAGTAATCCATAAAGTAACTAATTGCATTTAACTAGAAATTCACATTGAGCTGAATGTTGCATTGTGTTTGAAAATGTGTTGCCCATTGCAACAACTGTAACTACTGTACTTAAAAGTCTATTGCCTATGTGCAAAGTAATTAAACTAAAGTAATTCATTCTGAGAAAGTATTTTTTGTAATGTAATGTATAATGTAATTACAATGTAATTTAAAAAATAAAATATGTAAAAAAAAATTGTTTCTAAAAAATTTGGAAATCAGTATGAAAAAAATGTATATAACAATTAATACATTTAAAAATTGTCATTTACAAAACCTTTGAAATTCACTGAAAAAACTGTAGGTTTCAGACATGTTATAGTTACAAATTAGCATTTAAAAAACCTTTGAAATTCACTGAAAAAACCATAGGTTTCAGGGACGTTATAGTTACAAATTAGCATATAAAAAACCTTTGAAATTCACTGAAAAAACCATAGGTTTTAGGGACAGTTATAGTTAGTTGGACATTGCACTCGTACAAAACCCGTGAAATTCCCCCGTTATAGTTAGTCCAGCTAACTATAACTCGCGCCCCGCAATGCACTGCTGATGACGTCACATATTACATCACTCATGACATGGTCAGTGACATCACTGATGACATCACTGATGACATCTCAAATGACATCACTGATGACATCATCCACGTGATAATCTGATGCACCTCCTCACACCCTAATATAACCTTTGATACACCCACTCTAAATTACAGACTGCCATTCGCAAAACCATAGACACTCCAACACCAATAACTACACACCCACTCACTGATTCTTAGGTCTACGCACACATCCACTCACTCACCCGTACAGTCACTCATACTTACGGTCACTCAGTACAGGACTATCATATGCACTCATACTCCTATATAGACACTCAAACACCGCCACTCATCCATAGAGGTACTCACACACCTAGTCAGTCATGCAAATAATTAAACACACTACCATTTACTCACCTATACAGTTATACACACACCAGCTCACTTACTCATACAAATAGTAGCACATTCTTACGCTCTTATACAATCACTGATACAAGCACACACTCATCCATACAGCCACTATCACAATCACTCACTCTCGCTTATGGCTATTTATATACTCCAACACACATATATACTGCCTTTCACATATGTAGTTACTCACACATGTACCACTGGGACATACATTCACTCACTAACACACTCTTACACACACTTACCCACCCATACAGTCTATCACAGTTGCACTCTTGAAACCATCCACCCAGTGAATCACCCACTCACACATCTATGCACAGAGTTTCACACACCCCTCCCACACAAACACTCAGACACCCATACAGATACTCAGACAAGCATTCAATAACTCATATAGACACTCATGTAGCTATTCACAAACACATGCAGCCACTTACACAGCAACAGACAGACGGATACAGACATTCACCCAGTTTAGTCACTAACCCATGCATTCAGTAAGATACGTTAAATCACTCACTTATAGAGTCAGTCACGCACCTACTAAATCATCCATACAGACACTTACACACCCACTCATTCTTCAATACGTCTTTTCCTATATATATTAAAAATATATAAACTTTACAGAAACACACAGTCACTGGATGATGTCATTTGAGATGTCATCAGTGATGTCATCAGTGATGTCACTGACCATGTCATGAGTGATGTAATATGTGACGTCATCAGCAGTGCATTGCGGGGCGCGAGTTATAGTTAGCTGGACTAACTATAACGGGGGAATTTCACGGGTTTTGTACGAGTGCAATGTCCAACTAACTATAACTGTCCCTAAAACCTATGGTTTTTTCAGTGAATTTCAAAGGTTTTTTAAATACTAATTTGAAACTATAAAGTCCCTGAAACCTATGGTTTTTTCAGTGAATATATATAAACATGCATATACACACACATATAAATAGATATATAAACATACATATACACACACACATATATATCAACATGCATATACACACACACACATATCATATATATATACAAACATGCATATATATATATATATATATATTCACTGAAAAAACCATAGGTTTTAGGGACAGTTATAGTTAGTTGGACATTTCACTCGTACAAAACCCGTGAAATTCCCCGTTATAGTTAGTTCAGCTAACTATAACTCGCGCCCCAGCAATGCACTGCTGATGACGTCACATATTACATCACTCATGACATGGTCAGTGACATCACTGATGACATCACTGATGACATCTCAAATGACATCACTGATGACATCATCCAGTGACTGTGTGTTTCTATAAAGTTTAAATATGTTTAATATATATGCCAAGGTGTATTGAAGAATGATTGGGTGTATAAGTGTCTGGATGGATGATTTAGTAGGTGCGTGACTGACTCTATAAGTGAGTGATTAAACATATCTTACTGAATGCATGGGTTAGTGACTAAACTGTGTGAATGTCTGTATCCGTCTGTCTGTTGGTGTGTAAGCGGCTGCATAGGTTTGCGAATAGCTACATGAGTGTCTACATGAGTTATTGATTGGTTGTCTGAGTATCTGTATGGGTGCCTGAGTGTTTGTGTGGGTGGGTGTGTGTGACTGCGCATAGATGTGTGAGTGGGTGATTCACTGGGTGCATGGTTTCAAGAGTGCATCTGTGATGGACTGTATGGGTGGGTGAGTGTGTGTATGGGTGTGTTAGTGAGTGAATGTATATCTTAGTGGTACATGTGTGAGTAACTAATATGTCAAAGGCAGTATATATGTGTGTTGGAGTATATAAATGGCTATAAGTGAGAGTGTGTGATTGTGAGAGTGGCTGTATGGATGAGTTTGTACTTGTATCAGTGATTGTATAAGAGCGTAAGAATGTGCTAGTATTTGTATGAGTAAGTGAGCTGGTGTGTGTATAACTGTATAGGTGAGTAAATGGCAGTGTGATTAATTATTTGCATGACTGACTAGGTGTGTGAGTACCTCTATGGATGAGTGGCGGTGTGTGAGTATCTATGTAGGTGTATAAGTGCATATGAAAGTCCTGTACTGAGTGACCATAAGTATGAGTGACTGTAGAGGTGAGTGAGTGGATGTGTGTGTAGACCTAAGAATCAGTGAATGTGTATGTAGTTATTGGTGTTGGAGTGTCTATGGTTTTGACAATGGCAGTCTGTAATTTACAGTGGGTGTATCAAAAGTTATATTAGGGTGTGAGAAGATGCATCAAATTATCACATGGATGATGTCATCAGTGATGTCATCAGTGATGTCATTTGAGATGTCATCAGTGATGTCATCATTGATGTCACTGACCATGTCATGAGTGATGTAATATGTGACGTCATCAGCAGTGCATTGCGGGCGCGCGAGTTATAGTTAGCTGAACTAACTATAACGGGGGGATTTCACGGGTTTTGTACGAGTGAAATGTCCAACTAACTATAACTGTCCCTAAAACCTATGGTTTTTTCAGTGAATTTCAAAGGTTTTTTAAATGCTAATTTCTAACTATAACGTGTCTGAAACCTATGGTTTTTTCAGTGAATTTCAAAAGTTTTTTAAATGCTAATTTCTAACTATAACGTGCCTGAAACCTATGGTTTTTTAAGTGAATTTCAAAGGTTTTTTAAATGCTAGTTTGTAACTATGCCTACAGAGGTAGGACATGTGAAGAAAGAAGAAAAAACGCACAGAAAGAAGCACAAGAAATGCAGAAAGAAGCAACAGAAGTCCACAAAGACGAAGAAAAGTGCAGGAAGAAGCAAAAGATGTGCAGAAAGAACCAACAGAGGAGCAGAAAGAGGCCTTGTTCCAAAATAATCCTGTGCCCACAACTTTTTCCAACGTGTATTGGTGGTAACTGACTCTGACTAACCAGAGCCAGTGCTATGCTAAAACACACTTAGAATACAGTTAAAACACCTACATACACTACGGAACACTATGCGTTGGGGTACCCCTGTGATTAGCATGACCTCCTCTGTAAGTCCCTAGTACATCATAGGGCAGGGGGATTAAAACTACCTCTTAAAATGCGCTACAGGGCGCGTTTGCACAGTGGTGAAGGGAGGGGGTGCCTGAGGTGACATGTGTGCAAACGCGCCCCGTGGCACATTTTAAGTTGCGGGATTAAGTCCCCTTGAATCCTGAGTGTCCCTGGGGCCCAACTATCCCATCAGGTACCTACAGTTAGGACCACAGAGCTGAGTTGCAGAGAGGCGTTCCGAGGCCACGCACCTTTTTTCACCTCTCTGCAACGCAACTCTGTTGTGCTTACTGAAGGTACCTGGTGGGCTAGTTGGACTCCAGGGACCCTCAGGATTGAAGGGGACTTAATATCCCAACTTAAAACACGCCACGGGGCCTGTTTGCACACATGTCACCTCAAGCCCCGCCCCGCCCTCTCCCTTCACCACTGTGCAAACACGCCCCGTGGCGCGTTTTAATTTGGGGGATTAAGTCCCCTTGAATCATGAGCGTCCCTGGGGTCCAACTAGCCCACCCTGTACCTCCAGTATGCGCCAGGGAGCTGCGTTGCAGAGAGTTGTTCAGAGGCCACGCCCTTTTTACACCTCTGTGCAACACAGCTCTGTGGCGCTTTCTGGACGTACCTGGTGGGCTAGTTGGCCCCAGGGACCCTCAGGATTGAAGAGGATTTAATTCCCCATCTTAAAACGCACCACGGGGCCTGTTTGCACACATGTCACCTGAAGCCCCGCCCCTCCCTTCACCACTGTGCAAACGCGCCCCGTGGCGCGTTTTAAGTTGGGGGATTAAGTCCCCTTGAATCCTGAGGGTCCCTGGAGTCCAACTAGCCCACCATGTACCTCCAAAAAGCGCCACAGACCTGCGTTGCAGAGAGGTGTAAAAAGGGGCGTGGCCTCTGTACACCTCTCTGCAACGCAGCTCCCTGGCGCATACTGGAGGTTCCTGGTGGGCAAGTTGGCCCCCAGGGACCCCCAGTATTCAAAGGGAATTACTTCCCCTTCTTAAAACGCGCCAGGAGGCGCGTTTGCAGACTGCTGCAGGGAGGGGGCGGGGCCTCCGGCACGATGCCGGTCTTTTTTTTTTTGTATGGGAGGTGGGCTGCATGGCCCCCCTTCCCTCGCCCACTTTTGGCTCTGGGGACCCCATCCCCCGGAGCCTGAGGATTTTCTTTTTTTTTTTTAAATAAAAAAAAACGGGAAGGGGGCCGCGTGGCCCCCCTTTCCTGGGCCTCTATTGGCCCCCCTTCCCTGGGCCTCTATTGGCCCGGGGACCCCATCCCCCGGGGCATGCCCTCGTTTTTTTTTTATTTAAATATTTGGAGGGGGGCTGCGTGGCCCCCCTCCTCAGGCCATTTAAGTCCCCGGGGACCCCATCCCCCGGGGCCGGCCTTTACGTTTAAATTTTTTTTTTTTTTTAATTTTTGGGGAGGGGGGCTCGTGGCCCCCCTCCCAGGCCACTAATAGCCCCGGGGACCCCATCCCCCGGGGCCTGGCCACTCGTTGGGGACCGTGGGGGGGTCCCCAATCCCCGCACGGTCCCGCCGCCTCCCCGTGTCCTGCGGGAGCCGGCATTGCTTTTCCATAAGGGGAGCTGCTGACATGCAGCTCCCCTTATGGAAAAGCAATCTGCTTTGCTTCATTGAAGCAAAGCAAGTTTGCAATGACAGGACGGGAGCCGCGAGGCTCCCGCCCTGTCATTGCAAACTACAGTGTCCCGGGGGTAGGCACCCCGGGACACTGCAGGAACCGGCCCAGGGGGTGGCAGTCCCCAGGGCCATGAAGGGCTCCAGGAGGGGGGCCGCACGGCCCCCCTCCCATCCTGTGCACAGCCCCGGGGAGGTGGTGGTCCCCGGGGCTGGGGGGTCCTAAACGGACCCCCTCATTTTATTATTTAGTGCCCCTGGGTGGTGGCGGTCCCCGGGGCATGTGGGGGGGCTCGAGCCCCCCCACACAGGTTATTTTAAAAAAAATAAAAAGAAGCCCCGGGGGTGGCGGTCCCCGGGGCTGCGGGAGGGCCGAGAGCCCTCCCGCACCATTTTAATTCAAAGCCCCGGGGGTGGCAGTCCTCGGGGCTTGGGGAGCCTTAGAGGCCCCCCACATAAATTTACATTAACCCCCGCATGCCCCCGGGACTTGGCCCACCCGGGGGCCAATTAACCACGAAGCGCGGGAGCCTGCACTTCGTTTTTTTTTTTATCGGCAGGCTCCGCACACCCAGCGCGTTGTTTGGGCCCTGGGGGTCCTTGTAGGACCCCCTGAGCAGGCCTAGGGGGTCAGGGTGTTTCTACCCTGCCCCCTTTTTGCGTTTTTTGCGTCTGTTTTCGTCTTTTCTTGTGCCTCGGTTCTACCGAGGAACAAGATGGCTGCCAAAACTTCCTGGTTTGGAGTATTGACAGCCAATTAGCATACAGCTCGTGATCGGGAGGGTACGCGGACCCTACGCGGCCATAGATATATATGTGATTTTATTTTTGATTTTCTCAGGAACTACTGAACGGATTTACACCATTTAAGCAAAAGGCACGACTCTGAACCAAGGGCCACCTTTTTGCCAAATTTAGTGTAATTCCGTTCAGCAGTTCGGGGCTGTAGCTGCTAAAGGTTCCTATGGAAAATTGGATGGGGAAAACACGTTTTGGGACCCTCCCTTTTTTCTCGGCCTCCGCTTGCCGAATCACCCCGAGACTTTCAGGATAGGAGTGCACCGGAGCGCCCCACAAAGTTTGAACATTTCGCGAGAGGTGTAAAAAAGGGCGTGGCCTCGGACCACCTCTCTGCAACGCAGGCCTGTGGTGCTTACTGGAAGTACCTGGTGGGCTATTTGGGCCCCAGGGACCCTCAGGATTCAAGGTGACCTAATCCCCCAACTTAAAACGCACCACGGGGCGCGTTTGCACAGTGGTGAAGGGAGGGGGCGGGGCCTCAGGTGACATGAGCGCAAACACGCCCTGTGGTGCGTTTTAAGTTGGGGAATTAATTCCCCTTGAATCCTGAGGGACCTTGGGGGCCAACTAGCCCACCAGGTACCTCCAGTAAGCACAACAGAGTTGCGTTGCAGAGAGGTGAAAAAAGGTGCGTGGCCTCGGAACGCCTCTCTGCAACTCAGCTCTGTGGTCCTAACTGTAGGTACCTGGGGGGCTAGTTGGGCCCCAGGAACCCTCAGGATTCAAGGGGACTTAATCCCGCAAATTAAAACGCGCCAGGGGGAGCGTTTGCGCACATGTCACCTTAGGCCCCCTCTCCCGTCACCACTGTGCAAACGCGCCTTGTAGCGCGTTTTAAGAGGTAGTTTTAATCCCCCTGCCCTATTATGTACTAGGGAGTTACAGAGGAGGTCATGCTAATCACAGGGGTACCCCAACGCATAGTGTTCCCTAGTGTATGTAGGTGTTTTAACTGTATTCTAAGTGTCTTTTACCATAGCACTGGCTCTAGGTCTGCTTAGTCAGAGTCAGTTACCACCAGTACACGTCTGGAAAAGTTGTGGGCACAGGATGATTTTGCAACAAGGCCTCTTTCTGCTCCTCTGTTGGTTCTTTCTGCACATGTCTTGCTTCTTCCTGGATTTTTCTTCGTCTTTGTGGACTTCTGTTTCTTTCGACATTTCTTTTGCTTCTTTCTGTGCATTTTTTCTTCTTTCTTCACATGTCCTACTTCTCTGGGCATAGTTACAAACTAGCATTTGAAAAACCTTTGAAATTCACTGAAAAAACCATTGGTTTCAGGCACGTTATAGTTAGAAATTAGCATTTAAAAAAACTTTGAAATTCACTAAAAAAAACATAGGTTTCAGGCACGTTATAGTTAGAAATTAGCATTTAAAAAACCTTTGAAATTCACTGAAAAAACCATAGGTTTCAGACACGTTATAGTTAGAAATTAGCATTTAAAAAACCTTTGAAATTCACTGAAAAACCATAGGTTTTAGGGACAGTTATAGTTAGTTGGACATTTCACTCGTACAAAACCCGTGACATTCCCCGTTATAGTTAGTTCAGCTAACTATAACTCGCGCCCGCAATGCACTGCTGATGACGTCACATATTACATCACTCATGACATGGTCAGTGACATCACTGATGACATCTCAAATGACATCACTGATGACATCACTGATGACATCATCCATGTGATAATTTCATGCATCTTCTGACACCCTAATATAACTTTTGATACACCCACTCTAAATTACAGACTGCCATTCTCAAAACCATACACACTCCAATACCAATAACTACATACCCACTCACTGATTCTTAGGTCTACACACACACATCTACTCACTCACCCGTACAGTCACTCATACTTACGGTCACTCAGTACAGGACTATCATATGCACTCATACAGCTATATAAACACTCACACACCGCCACTCATCCATAGAGGTACTCACACACCTAGTCAGTCATGCAAAAAAATAATCACACACCCATTTACTCACCTATACAGTTATACACACACCAGCTCACTTACTCATACAAATACTAGCACATTCTTACGCTCTTATACAATAACTGATACAAGCACACACGCATCCATACAGCCACTCTCACAATCACACACTCTCACTTATAGCCTTTTAAATACTCTAACACACATATATACTGCCTTTTACATATGTAGTTACTCGCACATGTACCACTGAGATATACATTCACTCACTAACACACCCATACACACACTCACCCACCCAAGCAGTCCATCACAGATGCACTCTTCAAATCATGCACCCAGTGAATCACCCACTCACACATCTATGTACAGAGTCACACACACCCCACCCACACAAACACACAGGCACCCATACAGATACTCAGAGAACCAATCAATAACCCATATAGACACTCATGTAGCTATTTGCAAATCCATGCATCCACTTACACACCAACAGACAGACGGATACAGACATTCACACAGTTTAGTCAGTAACCCATGCATTCAGTAAGATACGTTTAATCACTCACTTGTAGAGTCAGTCACGCACCTACTCAATCATCCATTGAGACACTTATACACCCAGTCATTCTTCAATACGCCTTTGCCTATATATATTAAACATATTTAAACTTTACAGAAACACACAGTCACTGCATGATGTCATCAGTGATGTCATCAGTGATGTCACTGACCATGTCATGAGGGATGTAATATGTGACGTCATCAGCAGTGCATTGCGGGGGCGCGAGTTATAGTTAGCTGAACTAACTATAACCGGAGAATTTCACGGGTTTTGTACGAGTGAAATGTCCAACTAACTATAACTGTCCCTAAAACCTATGGTTTTTTCAGTGAATATATATATATATATATATATATATATATGTTGCAGCTACGTTGCTCCTTCCGTCTCCCCTCGCCCTAGGCAGTGGATCGTTGTGGCCGGCGGAGCGCGCCGGGCATTTACTTCATAAAACAGTTCAAAATAAAGCGATCACTCAGAGTTGTATTTCCTCATCAGCATATATATATTCAGAAATATTTGACGTCAGCCTAGTAGAGCGTGCTATAACCCTCCCTTTTCTGTGAGAACTCCTGTACTCCTGTCAGGTTTCTATCAAAGCGCATTTCCCAAACTTTGCTGTTCATCGCCGCACTCCGTGATAATCCTCCCGCGCCGGCCGGCCCCAGTTATTACCCTTTATATGAAGGATCTCTGTTCAAAGCAAGTTATGAGTTTCGGTCCCCGCGGATCCAATGATGAAGTTGAAGCCACCTGTCATCCGAAGCTGTGTAATGGCCTCTGCTGGGAAATACAAAAGTGCCATGGATTATTGATAGAGCCATATCTGGAGTCTGGCTGACACATTTGATACTTCTTCTGATAGGTTCTGATATTAAGAAATATCTGCTAGTATATCCTTGCAATGTGCTCTCGTTGGGCGTGGATTAAGGATTGCTTTATGTCTTACTTGTATTCATTTGAAAGCGTTCCTAAATCCGGTTGAACAGAATGTTACGGAAAGAATTGCGAGCTTCGGGATACTTATCTGGACAGTACGTAATCCTGCGTAATTCATGGGACATAAATGATCAATATATTTCTATGATGTTTCTCTTTTATAAATTGTATTTTGTACGATACTGTGCATCCTCACTGAGCTTATGTTCTCTTGCATCACTGTTCCTCAAGAACTGTCGCAAAATGTAGTAACACACACGAACCAGATATTTTACGGTTTTGTTCAGTCATGTGGGGTTGTAATCCAGCTAAAAAACACACGATTGGTAAACAGAGAAAAAGTGGCAGGTTTTCTGGCATGGTCTCAGACAACTGGCTCATCCTCTTTCTCCATGTTGTTCTCATTAACTAATGGGCACATGTATGATGAGTGGATTTGCAAAAAAGTGATTGCAAATTGTGCACCGAGTATTTGCTAATTGACCAATTTATTACAAGACTGGTTTGCAAAATCACCATTCGCACCAGGCCCCAGATCGACCTTCCTATTGAATGCTAACTAAGCAGGTTTCAATTTGTCACCCTCTGTGATTAGCTGCAAACAGTGTCATTTTAACGATTTTGCGGGCCCCAAGCAAGACATATGTCAGGGGCCCCTGTTTGGAACAACAGTGAAATGCATGATATGTTTCCTGTGAATCCAAGCCTGCATAAACCAACAACTATACTGAAATATAAATTAAACTTTCAGAAACTGGGTCACAAATAAATAATTGAAATATGTCTTGCCCAGGTCCACAAAATTACTTAAGATGAAACCGAGTGGACAGAGACAGAGTAGGAGAAACAGGCAGACAGAGAGAGGGAGAGTGGTTTAGATAGTGAAGTAGACAGCACACTGAGGTTGAATAGACAGAGTGTTAAGTTTTCCTGTGAACCCCTTGGAAGATGGGGCCCTGAACAATTGCCCAATATGCCAGGCTTTAAAACACCTCTGGCCACAAACACAAGGATAGTGGCCTGCAAGAGCCCTGTGTTTACATTCCCAAATAGGAAACTTTTTTAAAGCAGCCCTTTTTCCATAAAGGATCGATAGATGTTCTAAAAAAATTACGTTTTATGTTTGGGAAAACATTATTTGAGGTTTCAGCAACTATTCAATGGTTTGTAACTGGAATTATGATCGCTAACCATTGATACATTGCACATTGAATCACAATTTTGAAGGAACACCCCTTTTACGCTCTTTCGAAATAAATATTCAATGTGGGTTTTGTACATTAGATGCAGTCATGTTGCAATCGCATACCCTGTGATTTTGCAAATAGCAGGGATTGGGATCACAACACTGATTTATAATCCGGCCCAGTGTTTTATGTGTGCTGTTCAGGGCCTTTATGGAGAGAAACAAAGAGAAATTTGTAACTAGTTTTCATGTACCAAATAGGCTTTACCGGGCCAGATTACGACGCTTGCATTTTGCGACTCGCAAATTGCGTCGTTTTGCGACTCGCAATTTTGACTCGCATAATGCAATGTACAAGTGTCTCACTTTGCGATTCCCAATGGGGTCGCAAATTGCATGCCTCATCAATATTCATGAGGGAAGCACAATTTACGACCCCATTGGGAATGGCTAGCACTCACAGGGATGATGGCCTGCTGGGGTCAGCAGACCACCATGTCTGTGACTTCTTTTTCAATAAAGCAGTTTTAAAAAAATGCATTTAAACAAGAAAAATGAAACTTTTCAGTTTCATTTTTAAGGCAGGCAGTACCACTGCCTGCTCTTAAAAAATATTTTTGCACCCATTCACAAAGGGGACGGGATCCCCTGGGGACCCCTTCAAGTTTGCGAATGGTTGTTTTGCGACCGCAAATGCAGTCGCAAAACAATGGTACATACCATTTGGACTCGCTATTAGAAAGGGACGCCCTTGGCATGCCCCTTCTTAATAGCGAGTCGCAAACGCTATTTTGTGAGTCTGTGACTCTCAAAATAGCGTTGGTACATACGACCATTGTTTTTTGCGTTCGCAAAAGGGTTGAATACTTTAAGAACAAATGGTTCTGTGATACTTACATTGAGACTATCACAAAAACCGATAAGAATGCTACCATAAAAATTTCCATTTCATCTGCTGCATGTCTGAGTTCTGAAATATGACAATAAAGTTGCTGGAAAAGTGTCAGTGCAATTAAGAACTGATGTCCATAGAATTTGTGGATATTTTTAGGTCTTGATACAGGCAGCTTTAACTGCCTAGGGTTTCATGTTAACTGCTGTTGATAAGAATTCATATGTGCTTTATAGTGTGCAGGACAGGAACGGCTCATCATGAGGTGGGAGTACGGATGAAACTATGGTGCTTGCATCAGAGGCTGTCCCCTTTAAAAAAACAGTGGGGTTGGAGGCAGAATTGCTTCTGCATCAGTCCCTGTCGCCTCATATTCCGATCAATGCCATCAGCCTCCATCCCCACCCATCTCAATCAAAGATGTCAGTGCACTATTCGGCACCTGACATCATTGCCTTACCAGACTCCACAGAAGATCAGCAGTGCATGTTGAGGCTGCATGTCGAGGGTCATTTCTTCCCCCACTCTGAGGTAGGTAGAGATGCCAGAGAAGCGTCACTGGAAAGAGGGAAGTTTCCCCTTTCAAGGGATGTATCTCCTTAAAGCATTCCTGCTCTGGAATCACAGCCATGTCGAAATCCCAGATCAAGAATACAAACCAGTTGCTAGGGATATTTTGTGGGGTCAGCCCTCCCAGGATGAGGTCGACCTCCCCAAGACCAAACTCATTTTTTTGAAGTTTTTCTTTCCCTGGGACGATCATACATCCTTGCATGGGAGGAACGTCAACCCCCATGGAAAGGAAAACATGCCAGACATTTTCTTATTTGTTCCCCTGTGCACAAGGTGTTTTGCAGCCCTGGGCATGAATTGTAATTTTTGGGAGGGATTGCCCCCACTTGCAGAGGGGCCCACTCCTTCTCAGGGCCAGGGCACTTATGCCATTGATCTGTTTCTGTGTCATTCACAACATGCGTTACCCTACCACAGCATACATCATGGGGCAAGAGATCAGCCCACTTCAGCCTTTGACATGTTATTATGACATTCACATTTTGCTTCCACCCACCACTTCAGAGGGTTTCGGACAAAGGACCAGAACTTTTCCACAACTGTTCTTTTATTCTGACATTCATGTTATGCTTCCTCCCAGCACACCATAGGGCAATGTGTCAGCCCACGTCAGCCATATCTGTTACTGTATCGAATGTGTTCCTCACATTTTACTTTCGTCCACCATAACAAAAATTGTAATGAAAAGGGTCATCCACTTCAGTCTCTGATTTGTTATTGTGACAGTCACATTATAGGACAAAGTGTCAGCCCACGTACGTGATCGATTTGTAATTGTAACATCCATAGGTTGTTCCCTGCACCACAGAATACATCATGGGGCAAGGGGCCAGTCAGTTTCAGCCTTTGATTTGTCATTGAGACATTCAATTTTTTTTTCACCCACCACATTGTGCATGGGGTAATGGGTCAGCCCACTTCAGCTATGGATCTGTTATTCTGTCATTGACATTTTGCTTCCACCCACCACATCACAGTGACTGTGGTAAGGAGTGACACACTTCAGCTATTGATCTGTTATTGTAACATTCACATTTAGCTTTTGACCACCACAGGATGCACTTTGGCTCAAGGGTAAGTCTACTTTAGCAATGGGTTAACTGCAATGTGAGTGATGGCATTATGCTCTTTCACAAGAAGAACACTCTCACACAAAGTAGTTCCCTTTAGTGGCAGAGATTATTATGGCCAATATTTACTTTTTCTTTATTGCATGTGTTTCAAGTTTAAGTAATAGTGTTTCCTTTTTTTCTCTCTTTTACTGTCTTTGGAGAAGTTCTTTAGATTTCATCCTGGAGAGAGATATGTGCCTTTCCCTTTTTAGTTTGATTTGATTATGTGATTTATATATCGCACGAATCCCCAAAGTCGTCTAGGCGCTGTGCGGAGGGCTGTACCAGGGATTCAGATGGAGATGGTGTAGCTTAGTTTGAGAATAGCCATGGGGCATATCAGCAAGGGCCTGCGATAATTATCGCTCAGCGCTTTTAGCGCAAGGATAATTATCGCAGGCTAACGCTGGATTCTATCGTGGAGATAGCGTGCTATCAGCAACGCTTATCTCCCAAGCGATAGGAATCCATGCGTTAGCTGGAAAACAGTGTGATTATCGCTGGAAATCCAGCGATAATCGCACTGCGACCAGTGATACCTTGCTGATAGGGCAGGGTGGTTTTAGCCATGTAATCCACCTCCCATTGGATTACATGGCTAAGTCAGATTACAAGCAGGCGTAAGGAAAGTAGCGATAACTGTGGTTATCGCTACTTTTCTTATCGCTCTGCTTGTTTGCGTGCAGCTTGATAATTGGAGAAATGTCGGTTAGCGACATTTCTCCAGTTATTTTGGTACGGAACGCCCACTTTGCATCTCATTAGAGATGCAAAGCTGGGCGTTGTTGTTAGGGGCGCTAAATCAGCAAAATACGCGATAGCGTGTCTTTGCTGATACGGCAATGAAATTATCGCCGCTTTTCGCCCGAAAACGGACGCAAAAGCGGCGATAATTTCATAGCGCCGCCTTGCTGATATGCCCCTAAGTCTTTAGCAACTTTCTGAATCCAATCAAAGTTGGGCAGCTTTTAATATTTAGCGGGAGCGAGTTCCAAAGCCTCACTGTACCCAGGGCAAAGCTTCTTCCTCCCCAGTGGGCTTTTTAAAATTTTGGTGTTTGGAGGAGTTTGTTATGTGCTGATCGTAGATGTCTGGATGGAAGGTACCATGTAAGGTGTTTTTTCAAGAACGCTGGTCCATTTCCAAACAATGCTTTGTACGCCAGACATAAGGATTTAAACTCAATCCTTTTCTTCACGGGGAGCTAGTGGAGTTTTTTAGACCTTCTGAGATGGACTGAAATTTGGGGATATTCAGCAGCAATCTGGCGGCTGCATTCTGCACCGGCTGCAATTTAAGCAGATGTTGTTTTTGAAGGCCTAGGTATAAGGCGTTTCCATAATCCAGTCTTGCCATGGCCAGCACCGTCACTAATGTTTTTACTGCTTCCGGAGGGATGAAAATGCGTATTTTACGGATGGATTTTTGTGTTAGAAAGACCTGGGAGATGACCTTGTTGATCTGGTGTTGGAAGGTCAGTTTGTCATCAAAGATGATGCCCAAATTCCTCACTTTATGGACTGGGGTGGGGTGGGGTGATCTCCCATAATGGGAGGCCACCAGTTCCGTGACAAAAAGGAGGTATCAGATCCTAATAGGAGAACCTCTGTTTTAGTCCTGTTGAGTTTTAGACAATTTGTGCCCATCCATTGATTTATGTGGGACATGCATTGGCTAAAGCGGTCAGCTGTTTCCTCGGGGCTGCTAGATATGGACACCACAATTTGGGTGTCGTCTGCGTAGGAGATAAGTGTGAAGCCGAACTGCCTGATGATGTTGGCTAGAGGGGTCACATATAGGTTGAATAGGGTGGGGCTTAATGAAGAGCCCTAGGGCACCGTACACGGCAGAGTAAACTGCTCTGAGCAGGAGTTGCCGATCTGAACATATTGATACCTGTTGTTCAGATAAGATTTGATCAGCTTGAGGGCAGAGTTCCTGACTCCTACCACTTGGAGTCTTTTGATTAGATTGTCGCGATTTACGGTGTCGAATGCCGCCGATAGATCCAACAGTATCAAGGCGGCCTTGGCACCGGTGTCTAGTATTGCCCGTATCTCCTCTGCTGCCATGATCAGGGCAGATTCTGTCCCATGCCCTTGTCAGAACCCATATTGGGAAGAATCCAACAAGTCTGCCGAGGAAATGAAGGTCGTTGGGAGTTGAGAATTGTTTCCAGTACTTTAGCTGGGAAGGGAATTCTCGCAATTGGTCTATAGCTACTATTGTCACTGGGATCTAGGTTGGGTTTTTTCAACAGAGGAAGAATTGAAACTGTCTTCCACGCATCTGGAAAGATGCCTGATGTGATGATTAGTTTAAAAAGTGTACTGAGTTGTTCACTGATATTATCCTGTGCCATATGATATATTTTTGGAGGACAGGGGTCTAAAGGTGCTCCAGATTTTATTGAGTTAATCACCTTCGAGATCTGTTCTATATTTGGTGACATGAAAGAATTCAAGACCTTTTTAGTGAGTTATGTCTTTGTCATTGCAATTTATTTCAACTCATATCACTCTCTCTCTCCGCTTCTCTTGCTCTCTCTCTCTCTCTCTCTCACACACACACACACACACACACATACTGCTTAATTTTCACTTCCACTTTATTTAATCTCATATCTCTCTCTCTGTCTCACACACACACTAACACACACACAACACACACACAAACACTCACACACATCATTCATTTCTAAGAGCACCTCTGTTTTCTACCTAGGTCTTATTATTTTAGACAGTTAACAAAGATGTCCTCTCAGTGGATAACTGATGTCCAGGCCCTAACTCAAATAATCAAGGAGAGCTGTGTGGCAGGTTTTGATATTGAGATAGCATTTCAAAGAGAGGATCAAGCAGCAGAATCCAGAAGTCATTTTTAAGTCAGTGGCGTGACATCCGATGCTGACTTATCTTCCAATGATTCTGAGGAACATGCCCATGGCAGTCTTGATATTCCTTTGCAAGAACAATCTGTGCTTCTAAGAGATAGTGGCAGAGTAGTCCAGTCAGCAGCTCAGGCAGGTATATAGACATTGTCAGGTTGTTCAAGCTAGTTAATTGACATTGCTTAATTTTCACTTGCAATTTATTTAGCCTATATCACACACTCACTCACACACATGCACACACGCACATTAACACACACACACACACACACTCACGCACACACACTCACACACACACCATTTATTTCATAGGGAGTCCCTCTGCTTTCTACCTAGGATATATTGTGGATATACAGTGGAGAAGTGTGGCTCAATGGTTAGAGCGGCAGACCCTGATGCAGAGATCTGGCCTGGGACCAGGGTTCAATTCCCGCCTCGGCGGGTCTTGGGCTCAACTTCCTCGGACCTGATAATTCTCGCCTCGGTGCCTATTCTAATCATGGGTCCCACTCTGCAACTCTGGGCAATAGCTTGCTTAATCTCCACAACGGCCCCACCAGCGCTGGGATGCCTGGCTTCACCTTGGGGGTGCCCAGGAGTGGACATTTCACAGGGAAAAGCCAGGAAGGGTTCCACAGCGGTATGCGTTCAGCGCCAGGAAGCCTCAGGGTAGCAGTGCGCTTTACAAGTACAATTTCATTTCATTTCATTCATTCATTGTTTTAGGAAGTTAACAAGGATGTAATCTTGGTGGATTACTGATGTCCAGGCCCTAACGCAAATAATCAAGGATGAAGGACCACTCTGAGGACAGGATATAATACTGAGACAGCATCTGAGAGAGAGTATCATGCAACAGAATCCATAAGACATTTTCAGTCAGTGGAGTGCCATCTGATGCGGACTCATCTTCCTGTGATTTTGAGGAACTTGCGCATGGCAGTCTTAATATCTCTTCACAAGCACAATTTGTGCTGCTAAGAGATAGTGCCAGAGTAGTGCAATCAGCAGTGCAGGTAGGTACCGTGCTCACTTGGCAGCCCCACAGTTTAGTTCAGCCACAAATTCCCCCATTCATTACAGATGCTTAGATGTAAAGTCAATACTGCTTCCATCATTTTCTAGCTGATGACTTTCTTGAGGAAAATGTGCACCAAACAAATTTGCGTTCTGAACAGTTTCTTGTGGAGCATGGAAACACTCTGGCGCCTCATTCTAGGGCATTCTAGTGGACTCCAACCTCACAAGGGGATTTGAAAATAATTCTGGGCCTTACATTTAACATGGGGATTGTTAACACAACATCCCTACAGTCCTACTGGTCTACTTGTATGATTTAGGCAACAACCAGCTTTGCACCAGTCATGGACAGCGAACGGTTTGTGATTCTGTAATGCATGTTGCATTCCAGTGATAATTCTGCAGCATTCCCCTGGGACCATATCGACCATGTCAGTATGTTCAAAATTCAACATGTCATGGACTATTTGTCCACTAGGGGCTATAATATGTTTGCAGCTTATTTTTCTGGATTGCTCTGGGCACACCTTTCAAAGCGCAATCCAGGAAAATGTGCCGCAATTAGGTGAATGCATTGCCCCCAAGGCAGCTGAAAACTCGCGCTGCCCTGGGTGCAGCACATTATGGTGAAAAACAGAGAGGATGCTTGAAGTCACTCCGTGTTTTCATAGTGCAGGCGGCAAACTGCCTGCACTTTTTAGGGGATTAGAGATCCCCTTGCAGGTGGGTGCAGTGAGTGACTGCACCTGCCTGCAAGGGGATGTCTTTCCCTCGCCAGAGGGCTGCAATCAGGGGGCGTACTGATAGTGCGCCACCTTTTAGGTGATGCGCTGTCAGTGCGCCTCCTGAGAGCTTCTTTGCCTCTGCGTCCGTGTCTGTAATACGGCGCGGGCACAGAGGCAAAGGGATTCTCTCATTTGCATGGGGCCATGCCCTCACGCAAATGAGGGAAAGCCCCCTTGAGTAAGCACTGGCGTTGTTTGTGCGCCAGCGCTTTCAGTATTACAGAAGGGGACGCACAAGCATCTGTGGCCCCTTCTGTAATACCAGAGTGCCCCGGGAGTGCGCAAAGTGGGCACAAATGCCTTTTGCGCCCCAAGGCACCTTGGGTAATATGGCCCAGGTTTTCAGAGATTTATATTCCTAGAAAGAATATAGCAGTCACCGAGTCATTCACCCTATTCAAAGGGCAGCTGCTGTTCAGACAATACATACAAAGAAAAAGAGCTTACGATGGCATCAAGATGTACATGTTGTTCAAGAGTTAACCTGATCATGTGTAATACCTGAGAGTAGAAAGTGTTCTATAATAAATCTTACAGGTTGTCCCTCCATGTTAGGAATTAGTTGGAAGTTTGTGAGGGAGCGTACGCAATCACTCCTTCATAAAGATTATCACCCTTGTGTGGACACATTTTATACAGGACTGCCTTTGTTCAGCAAGCTGTGCAATACTGGCACTGTGGAATGTGGTACCATTCAAAGTCACCATAATGATTGCCCCAAGAATTGATTTATCCTTCACTACACTACAATTCATGAAAAGAGTACTCCTCCAGTCACAATTTGTGGTTAGATGGCAGAGGTTCACAAGCCCCGCAGTATATTTGATTAAAACAAATACATGGACATTGTAGATAGAAAAGACAGGGTACTTCAACCATGTAATGCAAGTTGTAAAACTGGCACATAGTGTAAGAAGTTGGTCCCACCCGATTTGGTTGGCAATATACAGTGCCCATGTTGTTTATCATAAGACTAACCTTGACTTTCTGTTGTACGTGATTGAGAGGGTAAATTCTAAGAAGCAGTAGCATCTACTTCATCTGTTGAGGAGGCCGTTGAAAGACTGCAGGATCTGCACTTTGTAAACTGCATTCCTGCCACAGAGAAAAAGTGTAAACCCTACCATCAACGCTGAGTTTGCTATCAAAAAGAAAGTGACAGGAGACTACTTCTTCCTGTCCCCAGTGTTAATCACAGGCAGGCCTGCGTTTGCCATTGTGCTTCACTTTGTGAAACATAAAAGTGCAGTTCTTGGAAACTGACTGAAGCGGAGCAGTAAGATTAATAGTTATAATGTGCCTTTACATGGCTATTCATAGATACATACCTTGCAGGGCCATTATTTGACTAGCTAAGTAGCTTTTCAAACTGTTCCATTTAATTTGGAAAATCTTTCTATTCAATGAAGAAGTACCATAATCCAAGACTGTTTTGTTCCAAAATTTGATTTCAGTCACTGTGTATTTGCTGACTCCAATGAATAGTTACAAAATGGCCTTGCTTATGGCCTGCTTGACACCTTCATCCTCCGTCAAAATTTGGCAGATGTTCCAACCATCTGATTACAAATGCATTAAAGTCACTGCACGGCACATAAAGGTGGATGGGACTGGTGTCACATTTTGACAGATTTGCATGTCCTCCAAACCGTAAGGTCCTCAGTAATTCTGGAAGTGTACTTTATGGAAATTAGGACAGTCTGTCCCAGCATGTTTACCGCAGTGTTCAAAAGAAGATATGTTCACACTGTTCAAGGAATGGAGCACACATACATCCTCAGACACTTCCACACACTGGAAAGAGTTGCATTTAGCATAGTCCATGCACTAAAAGTGCATGAAAGATAAGTCTTTCTGAGCCTTGGCAGACTGCTACAGAAAGGCATTAGTAAAGTTGCACCTGGCACCCACACAGTATTAGTCAGGACTCTGAGTGAGACAGACACATGCACAGGTAGTCAAAGCTTGGCCTAGGCTTGTTTTCATAGGGACTTTGTATAGGTAGAGGGCAGATATTCAGCACAGTAGAAAGCATCAACCACCAGTGACAGTTGTGTGGGAGTTGGCTGGTGGCAAGTGTGTGGCTGATTGCTGGTGATATGTGTGACTGCTGACTGGTGGTATGTATGGATCTTGGCTGGTGGTATGTATGGCAATTAGATGACTGTTGGATGGCTATATGTGCATAGAGGTTTTATGCAGGTGTATTTGTATGCAAGTTGGATGGTGAGTGGGTGAGTGGCAGTGTGACTGGTGTTTCAGTTCTGTGTGTGAGATGGGCCCATGAATGGCAGTAGTGCTGTGTTCTGTTGGGCCCGTAGATGATGGTACGAATGGCTTTGTGTGTCGAGCATGAAAGGCATGTGAGTGGAGAGTAAAGATGAAGGTGCCTCTATGTAGCTTTACTGCTCACTGCCAGTAAGTCGCAGGTTCGATATTCTGATACTATTAGTATTTACTCATTTAACCCATTACTACTGGTAGTGCCAAAAGAAACTGGTTCTTCAGTAGGGGGCAAAGAACAATAGGTTGGAACACTACTCGAGTGATTGTCAGTGGTTAGACAAATTGCAGACATTTCTCCCACTCCTTTTGTGTGTTTGATGTACTGCCCTATGTGGCAAGGGTATGCCCAGATGTGGATCCTGTGTTCACTGCGCCATTGGAACCAAGCTACTCTTGAATGACAAGCATCAATCATGGCGAAACCTGCCTTTCGTTGCTTGTGTTATGGTTCAAGTAGGACCTGGCCTGGCAGTTTGGACTGGATTGTTCCTATTGGAGCAGGGCCAAGACTGATTTGCATATGGCTGAGTACAAACTGACATGGCATGGTAGGCAAAGCTCAATAAGTTGAAATTTTACCCCAAGTGATTTCTAGTGTTTAGACAAATAGCAAGCTTTCCTATCATCACCCTTTGTGCATTGAGTGAATGACACCAGGGACAGCATGCAGTGTACATCTTCCACTTTGCAAGTTTTGACAGCTTGGAATTTCACCAAAGGTTTGCAAGGTCAATTGCTATTGCAATCTAACTGTATATACCATTACAACTCAGACGTCAAGGAGAATACAGTTACACGGTGTTTATGCAAAATGTATTTTTCAACTCTCAATGTGTCCTTTGTCATTACGACTTTCTTTTTGCTATTGCAGAGCATGTGATTGTGTGAATTGCTGGCTTTGCAACAGCAAAAACACTTAGTAGAGGAAGTTCATGTGCTGCAGGTGGTGACTACTGTTGGCATGCAGGAATACAGCATGGCACTCTCAGGGAAACATCCACCAGCGGTTCCTGTGTGTGTCTTGCTTGCTTCACTCCTTCCGGTAGTCACATTAGCACATTCATTACCTTCTGCAGAATTCCTTCAAGAACGTCATCATCTTAGCCTCCATCTCTCATACGCCACCCCTGGACAGTGGGGTTGTGGAGTATGAAAAGGTTCCCATACCCTGTCCAAATAAATCCTTCCACGACCCAGACCTTTCATCTACATTTCTTCCTTTTGCGATTTAGCAGTGTTTCAGGTCTGGACAGGAGCCAAGTCCAGCTATTTCCCCTAGCTTGATTTCGGCTTGCTCCTCTCCATGAATTATCCATCATCCTGCAAGTCTCCATATCACTGAGAGGTCCCTGTCCAACTTCCCATCCCCATCTCTCTCTGTCTCTCTCTGTCTCTCTGACTCTTTCTCTCTGTCTTTCTCTCTGTCTCTCTCTCTGCGCTACGTCTGTCATTGCCATCATCACATTTGCATGATTTAATTTTAAGTGCAGAAAGGTTCTCTACATCAACTCTGTTTGGCAACCTTGTTTATAAACAATAGTGGTCATGCTCCCTGGTATTATTCCATCTGGCTCATATATTGAATACTAACTACTATATTGGTTTTATTTGATCCTTATTACTGTTAACACATTTTGATTTATGATCACTTGTATTGAACTATCACACTTGAAAGCATAAAGGTGACTGGTTTTTCAAACACATTATTAATTGTGGTGTAGAGACAGCCTTAGCTAGTTCTCTGCTCTGATGTAATGAAAACAAATCACAAATTAAAAAAAAAAACCACAAATGCATACATACATAACGCGGCTGTGGGACAGCTCTCTTCATCCATTGGTCTGTACAACAGACAGTCACATTTTGCTTCCGCCCACTGCAGCATGCAGCATGGAACAATGAGTCAGCCCACTTCATCCTTTATTTGCCTTGTACTGTGAGTGGCAGCATTTTGTTTGATTATCATTGCACATCCTTCTAAAAAGAAATGCACTTCAGTGTCAGGGATGATGGATCATCGCTTGACTTTTCCAATGCTTTCCCCCAATGTTATCTTTTTTTTGTTTTTTGGTCATTTTTGAGTGCTTCAAATATGCTTCAGGTGACAGTAATTCAGAGGCAATCATACGTTCACTTTGCACCAATAGGAATAATATTTTCCTGCAAAGTCAATTAAAACTAGGAAGGGCATCTCTACCTGTCCTAAGTACAATTCTCTGCGAGGAATAAATCACACTGTCCTGTTACAGTTGTATATGACTAATATTTGCTTAAAATTCAAAACTGTTATTGCAGTCATATGGTGCCACGTTTAGGTGAGTTTTGTTCTTTTATTTCTGTGATACCCTTACAACAACAAAACAAATGAACATCCCACCAGCTTGCCAACACCAGGCCTATTGATTTTGACAATGCCTCTTTTCATGTATTTACAATAATGAAGAATGGTAACAAGGCAAAAAAGTGCATTTTTTAATTTGTTTTATTTTAGGATGAATTCTTAAGATGGTAGCACAGATTAATGCATTTATTTTCCCGAACAGAAAGTGTAATGTTCCAGTGGGAGCTGCAGAAAGTAAACTGCGATCATTAGGGCACTGTTTACCTTCTGTTCTGTACACTGCTTTTGTCACCACTGAGGCAAAGGAAAGGGACTGCAAAGGCTGACATTCAGTTTTTCCAAAGGACACGCCCTAAATGGAATCCATGCATTTTTTGTCTTCATTCTTTATTTATTTTCATTCGTTATTTTATTTTTATGCTATTAAACAAATACATGTTAGTGTTTTATAAATGTAATCTAGATCTTGCAATGTTTATTCATTTGACTTCATTTCAGTGTTATGTTTTCTATTCTTGTACATTTTCCACTAGTTCAACACCTTCCTAAGAGTAAGTCTTGAACACAGGCCATTCAATAAGGCAGATAAAATTCTATTTAACAAGGTTTTTGGTTTCCTTTTGAGACCAACTGACCAAGGTGTTGTGGGAGCTACGGCACAGTATGTGAGCATATCTTTGACCATCCTCATCATGAGCCTTCAAGGATCATGCCTGACCCTGTTTAACTTTTTAATTTATTCAGAGGTATACTTCTTTCCTCCATTCTAACACATAATGCTGAAATTTGAATAATCGTTTTCCACCTTTTTTGAAGTGTGCTATTGTCTCTTTCCTTCCACCCTAAAAACAGATGCTGACCTTAAAGTGTGATATGAACACATCTTCACTCTTCCTCTCTCATACATCTCATTCCAACCTAAATCTGTGCATTCCCTGGGTATTTCTTTCACTACTTCTTCATACCTCCAGCATTTTTATCTATATGGATATCCCTGCACACAAGACGCACTGTGACACACGCCCTCATCACCAGCCAACTGGACTATGGCAACGCTCTCAACATATGAAACGCCTCACACCTCCTACAGAGACTTCAGACCATACAGAATGCCACAGCCAGACTCATCCTGACCTTCCCTGATGAACCCCCATCACACCCAACCTCAGGCAACTCTACTGGCTCCCCACACAGAAGAAATGCCACTTCAGGCTGCTGACCCACGCACACAAGGCTCTGGTGTTTTCTTTTTTTTGCTCAGCTAATTAAAGCCATTGCAAATTGATAAAACATATAAAAACAACACAATTTAGTGTAAGTCCGAAACATATCTTAAAAATATAATTCAGTGCATTTTTTGTTGTATAACTTCATGTCACATATCGAAGGATATTTGTTTATGATAAAAACAATGTTGGACAATAGCTTTAAACAATTTATAAAATCCAATACAAAACTATCAAATATCTTGCAAATTAATTAGTGATAATACATATTTAGTTACATATTTACTTAATATATTAGTTAAAACCACAGGCGCTGCTGTTGCACCCTTTATAATGAAGTTTTAAAGTGACAGTGTAAGAAATGAAAGTGAGCGTTTTCCGCAAGGGCAAGGTTTTGGTCAAGTCCTGTGCAAGTTTACTGTCCGATAATCGGATAGACATTTGTTGAACATTCTTATTTAATTACCCATGGCTTAGTGCTTCATATATTAAGCCTCTACACAACCAAGGTCCAGCTTATATTAACCACCGCCTGAACTTCCACCAACCGCAGAAAAGATTGCGCTTCGCCTCCCTATTACTTGCCCATACTTCCCGAACCTACTGAAGCAGAAGTGGAGGTGCTCCTCCTCCCACATCACAGCAAAGAGCTGAAACAGCCTCCCCACGCAACTCTGGACCATTACCTCACTTCCGGAATTCCGAAGGGCCCTCAAGACCTGACTGTACGAATGAGCCTCCAGGACCTGCTAGCACCTGGATACCCCTCCGGGTGAATAGCTGCGCTTTATAAATTCTGATTGATTAATTGACTTGAATCACCCATAAAATATACATTTCTAAGTTAATCCATTCCTGAATCCTTGCTTATAGTACCTAATGAATATCTCTTATTATTGTACAATAGCTTATTGAACAGTGTAATTTCTAACTCATCATCTGGGCCCATATTTACTAATGCTTTGTGCCAGGTTTGTGTCACAAAGATGACGCAAAGTCAGCACAAAGTGTTCAGGTGGGATTTACTATACGACTCAAATCAGGATTTGCGTTGTAAAGTTAATCAAAGGAATGCTAATTTGTGCTATGCTATACCTTGTGCTACTTAAAGGATAGTTTTTGTACTGGAAGAGCCCTGAAGATGGAACTTCTGTTTCTTTTGTACCTAGGATAAAGAAGTGAATTTAGAGGTTCATAAGGCTGACCTCCTGTTTGGGATTCATGGACACCACAAGCTTCAAGAGGCCTTTTCCTGCAATCCCAGCTAACCAGTGTCAACTGGACCTGCCCTGTATACTGCTTCTGGCCTCTACTGGAGGGAGTCTTGACCCCCAAGTGCTGACTCCAAGGTCCTGGTCACTTGGATAGTGTCAAATTGTTCTATTTCTAACACATTCTGAAATTTGGGAATTTATTTTGAAACTTTTTTCCAACTTTTTGCTCTGAGAACCAACAGGGGACAGGGACCAACCTGCCAAGTCGATCCAATGAAGGTGCATAGCTGCTGGGCCAAAGATTCAGGATGTTCCAGTACGTTCTTCTCAGCAGCAGCAAATCTGATTTAGTGGGGCCTTGTGGTGCCCTCTTCAGTTACAGTCTGTAGCCTTGCCCACTGAAAGAATCTGAGCTTAAAAAAGTGACTAATTCTGAAGGTAGAAATCTTCACTGGGTGAAGGCACCAAAAGTATCCGGCAAGCAAAGGACCTTATCTGGGAGAGAAATTCAAATTTCTCCTGCTCTGAGCTTTTCCACTAAAAGGCAATGGCTTCATCAAGACCTCCTCCAGTGTTTATCCCACAAGGTGGAGCCCACTTCAGCGACAGCCTGCAGCCTTGCTCTGCTGAGAATTTTAGACTTCCATTCTAGATAATAGGGGGCATATTTATGAGTGCCTTGTGTCATGCTTGCACGACGCAACATGGTACATGCGTTACGCAAACATATAAGTCAGATTTATGGAGTCACGCAAAGCCACTTTGCATGGCTTTGAATGGCTTAAAAAATCTGGAGTAAGGCAACGAAGGGCAAATTGATTCTTTGCCTTACTCTGTGCAAGAGAGACATTCCATGGGCTTTGTGGTGGGTGTTCCCATGCAACTCCCATGATTGGTGATGCACTACCAGATTTACAAGGACTTGTAAACCTGGGAATGCACTAAAAATATACACCTCCAAAGGGGAGGCGTAACAAGGAGGAATATTTATATTTCTCCTGTTTTTTCCTCTTTCTATGTGTGCTGCATTCTGAAGTACACATCATATAGAATGAGAAAAAGACTCTCAGGATTGTTTTTGAGCAGGAAGGTGCCCCTTTCTGCACAAAAACAATCCTGCCAACAACACAGGCACCCTTGCACACCATGGTGCAAGGGTGCCTGCACTGGTGCTAGGCTGCCAAAACAGCGCCAGCACAGGGGGAAGGACAGGAATGCGCTGTGTTGGATAAATACTGTGCATTCCTGCCCTTTCACTGTGACATAGGGCAGCACAGCAAGGTGACTTGCTGTGCTGCCCTGCGCCACAAATGTAATAAATATGACCCTAAGTCTGAAGGTAAAATTGTGCACCAAGATGCATCTGGTGTCTGCACCCGGGTTGCACTCCATTGCAGTCAGCCTTAATCCTTACCTTTGTCCTGGTGAAGCGTGACCAGATGACAGTAGTAGACTCTTAATTCTTTTTGGCACTATTTTAAACCTTAAATTAAAAAAATTCATTACTCTGGTTCTTCTTGTTGGATTTTTGGTATTTTGGTGGGATTATTTTTATTAAAAACATTTTCTAAATTAGTTTGGGATTTATCTTGTTTAGTGTTTTCATGTTATTACTGTTTGAGGTCTGCATGAATACTTTACAGATTGCCTCTAAGTTAAGCTTGTCTGCTCTGTACCATAGCTACCAGCGGGTAGAGCACAGATAATTTAAAGGGTTCACCCTGACAAGGATTGTGGCTATTATTTGAAGTGCGTAGTCACCGCCCTTAACTAATGCCCCAAATCCTCACAAAGACACAACACAAATTTGTATGGATTCCAAGATGTTCTTTGTGTGATAATATACTAAATATATAACTCACAATATGATTGTGGCAATACATTAAAGCCCTCAATATGAGTGGCCCAATAAAATCCTTGTAATGTCTGTCACAGAATTACAGTTACCAGGAGTCCCAGTAATATCTGGGGAGGGATAGGAAGGAAAAAACAAGAATTACAGCTTTTTGGGGAATAATAAGCAGGAATCAATGTTCCAAAACTGATTCATGGATGTTTTTTCCCAGAGACTCACTGAGGGGTTTTGTCTGCGTTCAGCTTTTAGCATGCAATTTCTGATTGTGAAAACTAAAAACGTATAATTTCGATGGACCCGGTAACTTCTGTTACCAGGCCTATTCGAATTTATATGCCAAAGGAAGGCCCAAAAAATCTTTTTAAAAACACTAAAGTGCAAAAAAAAGCAGTAGCCGTTGTGTAGCAGACTGGAAAAGCAAATAGATTTAAAAAGACATACAGGCAAGTGTATAAGTTCAGCATTTGTTAGAAATGGGGCTCTAGTTGACAGTGGTATACACCCTGTCCAACCAGGGACCCTTCTTTGTAGTGAGGATAAGGGGATTACACACCCATGATAGCACCTTCTCACCCCCTTGGTAGCTTGGCACGAGCAGTCAGGCCTATCTCAGAGGCAACGTATAAAGCATTTGTACATAACACACACAGTAACACAGTGGAAACACTACAAATGGACACAACAACAGTTTAGAACAATAAAGTACCTTTATCTAAATCAAACAATACCAAAACAACAAAAAACCAACATACACAACTAAAAATTTGACTTTTAAAAGGATTCAAGCAATTCTGTCTATAGGAAACTATGGGGCATATTCCCAAGAACGTGTGATAACCACCGCAAATTTAGCTTAACGCAACTTTGCATATCGCAGTCCATCACGGGAAATTAACGCCTTGTTAACCAAGTATTCACAACACAGCGGCCCCATGCGATACTCCCCAGATAACGCGCCAACTGACCGCGTTAGAATAAACGCCACGCCGCAAAAATGTGAAACACCAACGCAAAAAAAGCTGCGATGAGGCCAATCGCGATACCAAAATCAGCAAAACCCAGCTGCAGGCCTGCAATCCACACGCGTCAGGCGGTAACAATCACCATAAAAGCAGAAAAAAAACAGACAAACAAATGCCAAACAACAGCGAAGCACAATGGACGTTTCCGGAGCACGTATGGAGGAGAGCCAGAACCCCACAAGCCCCCCGGAGGACCATCCTGGGACTTGGGGGTCAGGGAAGGGCAAGGACAAGAAGAAGAGGAATACGAAGTTCAGTCCTCAGGAAAACAAGATCCTGATAACGGAGGTGACAGAACACCATCAACAACTGTTCGTCACCTCCACTGTGTCATTGGCAACAAAAAATACATTATGGCAGTCCATCGTGGACAAGGTGAATGCAGTCGGAGTGCTGAAGAGGACAATGGGCGAGGTCAAGAGGCGCTGGAATGATGTCAAGCGCAAAACCAAGCAGAAACACGCCAACAACCTGAAGGCAGCAATGCAGACTGGAGGTGGGTGCCCAGCGCCACAGGAGGAGCTGGAGGACATGGAGGAAATGGTGTCCACAGTCATCAGTGGGGAGACGGTGGCAGGAGTTGGGGGCCCGGACACTGCTCAACAGGACCCGACACAACAGCAACAGGGTGAGTAACCACCAGAGATGGGCACAATGGCACACATGCACAATTAATTTGAGCACATCTGCGGTCACACCATGCCCCAGACCACCAACTCCCACCAAGAGACCAACATACCCCAGTATGCAACATGTCAACACTGTACAAGCACAGAAGTCAGAGGCACACCTCATGAAAGTGATAAGGGGCAGCAAAATCTGAGCTGCAGGGGCGACTCCCCAAAAATGCAGCACACACATCACATACAGAGCACATCTACTTTGACAACGATGTGACACAATCCGCAAAACAGCTACAACAGAACACAGGACACTACTGGTGCCGCTTGGGTGCAGACACTGGCCAATCACAATTGGCATTGCAGGGATATGTGCGTTGATAATGTACAAGTACAAACACACATCCGTGATGTTGTCGAAATGTCCACTGTCCCCCATCAAATAGGCAGCTCCTCCCAAACAGCCCCAATGTACCCAGTCATGCTGTCTATATGTAAACATGTACAATGCGACAACATACATGTGGACACATTGTTAAACTGCATCTCCCCTTCACATTGCAGAGGGAGAATCAACACTTCCTGCAGAGCAGTCCAACCCTCTCTTCTCTGGAGACGAAGAGGACGACCACAGCTTCGACTCTGACGCCCTCCAACTGCTCGTGGAGAGCCTCCGCAGCCCACTTCCAGGAGCTGGGCAGCCCAGCTGCTACGAGGAGACCCCACCCCCTGCACAGACCACACAGCAGGCAGCTCCCACCACCACTGCTGCCTCCCAGGACCCCCACGGAGAACACATGGCCTTCCAACGACATGTTTTGGGGTGCCAGGAGAATCTGGCTGAACAGATGCGGGTGGTCTTCGACCGCATGGCAGACAAACTAGATGCCATACGTGGGTGTCTAAGTCCCATCAGGGACCACTCACGGTCCCTAACGGACACCCATAGTCCGCTCCAAGCTCTCCACCGGACCATGGCTGACATCGCTGGAGCCCTGACTCAGAGAATAGTACAACTGTCCAGTCCGTGTGGCGCTAGCGATGTCACACGGGAGTTGGGAAACATGCGGAGGTTAATGGAGACCATGGAGCGGGCGAATGCGGAACGAGCGGCTGCCACGGCTGCACACCAGCGAGAGGTAGCTGGGTCTCTCAATGACCTCAGGACCCTCCTCATGGCATTGCTGCCACAAGGCCTGGTGCGGATGCATGCTGCTGCCACCACTCCATCCACATCTCCGCCCCCTGAAGTGTCAGTGCCACACAGTGCGGCAGACCTTCCACCTCCGGCCACAGATGTGTCACTGTCACACAGTGCTGGAGACAGAACACCACCACCTACACGTGAGGCACATGAAACAGCAGAGAACGAAGATGCGGATGATACTGCCCTCGTAGTAAGGAGGACGCAGCAGCATGCATCTCATCCATAGGTCCGGCTTCAGCTTGGTACTGCCCTCTGCATCATCACCTTTCACTGTCCCCCCGATGCGTTCTGCGACACTCACCTTGGACCTCGACATGGACTGCCATATGATGTTTGATCGCCATTGACACAGCAATCAGACTGCAGACTGTACTCGTCCTCTTCCTTTGGACTTGTCATTCCCTGGAGGACCTTGGCTGGACCTCCACGGGACAACATCGTCATCTGGGGTTTGCATGGCCCTGTACTGCTCCAGATGCAACACTCCACTGAATGTGCATTAAACATTCATATACACACTGATGTGTCATGTCTATGGTCTTTTAAGTGTGGAAGTATGGATGAATGTGGGCTCACTGGACTCCTCTTATGTCCATGTGGCTCATGTCATAGAACAGGGGTGACAGGGTGACACATTGCCCAATGCGGTCCGGGTGGCGCAGACACAACAACAGGGGCACACGGATGAGTTACTTCCTTGTCCAGCCCAGTATGGAACCATGCCCAGGGCCCCGGGGTCATATACAGACCCGTACCCTGGACTGGCATACGCCAGGCTAGCCCACTCCGCTTACGCTCACAGGGGGGGATGGCAATGCTACATGTCCCCTGTCTTTCCTGTGGTGATCTGCTGCTCACAGGTCTAGATGTCAGCATGCCACAGCCACTCCCTCACAGCTAGTATACACCCACACCACACCCATCCAGCACACGCGTCACAGGACATGTGACCCTGCCAATGAAAAGGGACGGGCGCACGTGCTCGACGCCATTTCCACTCTCTATCTGGGTGCGTCCGTGTGGTGTTAATGTAGGCAAGATGGCCTCGGGCCCTGCAACATCACATTCCCCAGGACCGGAGGTGACATGATGGTGTCCGCAACACGATACCCAATCATACAGGGACCATGACTTTGGGACACAGACTTGATGGCACAGGATACATTGCGGCCGGCACAGGCACACCGCCACGGGATGGTGGCTTTGGGTGCACTGAGGTAGGGGCACCTTAAGTGCTGAGCGGTTGTGCAGCCTGCGATGATGCCCCGTCCTGGCCGTCCGGACTGCTCAGGATTTGTGTGCCCTGCTGGACTGCAGTGTAGGCCAGAGCCAGCGGGCAGATCGGGCCTACCGCCTCTTGGCATCGCATCCCGGATCACACAGTTAGTGGCACCTCAAGGGCTGAGCGGGTGTGCAGCCTGCGATGATGCCCGGTGCACTGGTATGTCCTCTGCCATGGTGAAATCAAGACCCAGAATCATATGTGAGACCTGGTGGCCTGCGGAGCAGGGCTGCATGATGTGGAGGGTGCCATGTCCGCGGGCCCCACACATGTGGCTTGCAGCGGCACGTGGTGGGAACTCATTACTACACGCCAAGGGTAGAAGGTGAGCAGTGAGGCCTGGGTGCGCAGGGGCAGGCATGCACCGCTGGGCGGTGGGAGGGGCTGGGGTACATCTGCCTTGGTGCGCAGGGGTGGACAGGCGATGATGTCTTGTGCAATTGTGTGTACTTTGCCATTCATGTCTCTGGACTCTGTTTCAGATGACGGATCTGTTTCAGATGTGTGACCTGGTGAACTGCACTACATACAGGCACGTGGTTGGAGACACACCTGTGGCAGCAGGTGGGCAGTGTGGCCTGGGTGCGCATTGTGGGCACTCTCTCTCCCTGTCTATCTCTTCTGTTATCTGTGTCTCACTCCCCCTCTCTGTCCGTCTTTCTCTCGCTCCCCCTCTCTGTCCATCTTTCTCTCTCTCTCTCCTTTGCTCTCTCTCTGTTCTTTGATGTGACACACCTTCTCATCATGATTTTTGTCTTGCAGGCTGTGACCTACGGATTGTCCCGAGGGGAGCCGCCATGTGTCTTCATTTCTGTTCTGTGTTTCTTTGAATAAATTTTCATTTGTTACATCGAAGGTGGATGTGTGATGCTCATTTTTGTGACGACACATGCATGCCACCAAATGTGATTGTGCAACATCTGGCGGATTATTTGGTACATGTACCGTATAGTTGATGTGGCATGTCTTTGGCCGGGGGGGATCCGGGGGGGGGGGGTCCTGGGGGTGGTGGCGGTGGGTGTTGTGGCCCTGTTGGGGCTCCGAGCTGCATGATCAGTGGCTCCATGGCATCTGTTTCCCTTCAGGTGTGGCTCTGGGCTCCCTTTGATGGTGCAGGTTGTCGTCCGACTTTACACCAGGTCAGAGCAGGTGTTAGATTCCTGCTGCTAACGCGCCTTATCGCCTGTTTTGTGGTCTTATCGCGGATCAGGCTGGTCGTTGAGAATGTTGAGGTGTGGTGTTGTCGCAGCTTTTTGCTCGGGAATGCTTACTCTGCATCTCATTAGCGATAGTTGCAGGGGTCATCTGTGGCGATGTTTTTTGAGGATGCTTTCGCAGGTAAACTGGTGTTATCGGCTGTTAGCACCAGCTTGTGAATGGGGCGATACATTTTTCACAACTTTGGCTGCGATAAAGTGCCGTTAACTCGGCAATGGTTCCTTGAGAATATGCCCCCATGATGCGTGATTTTTACACAAAGTACCTCAAATGCGTCAAAATCCACGAGGCAAAGCAGACGCAGAGGAGGGAAGTGTCGGGAAAAACACAGCAATGCATCAGTTCCTGAGTCATTGGGGAGGCGATGCAACAGTTCTGCTGCAAGCAGGAGAATTGATGCATCGAATCAGGACTGTAGGGGAAGTGATGCATCCATTCCAAGATGGTTCTGCTCTGCGGGTGGTGCGTTGGGAAAACTTGGTGCAAGACACGATTCATGGAAATCCAGGATGCGTTGGAGGTCGACGAGGCCGTGGCAAACAGGCACTGTGTTGATTTCTTCAGCTGTGGTCCCATGATGCGTTGTTTCTGGTAGCCGCACAGCAGGGCCTGCGTCAAACATGGGGTGCGACGGTTCTTCAGGCTGCTGACAGGCACTGTGTTGATTTCTTCAGCCACATGGGACTGTGTGCCAGGAATTTCTCCTGCACGGCGGTGTGGCATCAGAAAATACAGCCGCAAGAAGGGCGAATCATCGATTTTGCAGGTTTCTTCAGTTCTTTGCAGCAGGAACATACTCAAGGGCCCTGAAATGGACTTGGCACCCCAAGGCAGGTCAGAGCTCCCAGCAGTGGATTCCAGGATGCTGCAGGCACATTATTTGTGTCCCTGAGACTTCTTAATAGGAGGCAAGCTCTACTTGAAGCCCTTGGAGAATCTTCTTAAGCAGGATGCCACTGGATGCCACAGCAAAGCAAAAGTCCAGTCCTTTCCACTGCCCACAGACAGAAGCAGCAACTGCTGCTGTAGTGTAGCTCCTATTTCCCTTATAGGCTCTGCGCATTGGAATAATATATCCTATAGGTTTGACATAGGACTAAGGTCGGTATGTCCCTATCGAGTATATTAAACTTAATTACTTGTGCCAGCTAGCTCAGAGGCCACTAGAAACTTCTTGACGACAAGAAGGGATTAGTTTCTGGCAGCCGCAAAACATGACCACTGTGTTTCCCTTACAGAATCAGGATGTGTCCCAGAGTCGTAGAAACAATAGATAACTATTTCACTCAGCTCAGTTGTGCAGGATTCAGTTACGTCTCAAAGTTACACAGAAATAACAGACGGGTGTTTCAATAAAATGGTTTATTGAACAGTCTTGTTTCTGTTGTAAGTTAGATGTGCTGTTACGATCACAAGACAGTATGCGAGATAGATGATGTACAAGGTGAGCAGTAAAAATAAATAATACTGCGTTAGCATTATCTTTTCAGCATATATGCATTTACATAAAATGACACAGCCTAAAAATGCGAGTACTCATACGATGCGTTTCTAGCCTAGTTCTACCCAGTGTACCTAACCTATCCTAGGTGTAGGGAGAAGTAGAAGTAGGTGCTGTATTCCTGACTAGAGTATACTAAGAGTAAGTTACGCCTAGCATGCCAAGAGTCTAGTATGCCAAGAGTCCCTCTAGGTTCTAGTCTGCTCCATACCTGAAGAATGAGAGAGGTAGGAATCTCTTTCCGGACTCGAACTCCAACACCCCGCAAGGGAAGTTAGATCACTGGAAGCTGGACTCTCTGCGTGCAGGGATGACAGTGTCTTCTCAGTGCGTCTGGCCGGGAATCGGGCTCCTCTGAAGTCGAGGTCTCCTCTGATTTACAGGGGTTTGGGAAGGTATATTTATACCTGAAAATGTTAGCATTGACGTGAGTTGGGTAGCGAAAGACATCATGAATGAATCCCTTAAGGAATAGAGGTTCATGGATAATGTATGAGTCCTTGAAGAAATGAATAGTCCTGGGCAAGGGAAACTCCCGCAGCCTGAGGGTCTGTTTTTTCATGGACTCGTTGAGACGCTAGGGTGGACGGATGTCGGAATCCATGCCTGTATTTGGTATGCATGGTTTATGCCTAAATAAGGTCTGGGATTATATGCCTATATAAGGGCAGGTTGGATTGTGCCTATATATGGTCATGATTCTAGAAAGCCCGTTTATGGACACCCTATGAAGTATACAACACCCACTCCTCTTTTGTGCATACAACAATACTAAAATGCTAAACATTAAAAATGCTACACATTAAAATGGAGTACCGCATATTAAAACATATCTTAAAAAGCTTTAAAAGACATATAAAAAATGCAAAGGTTGCTGTACATCATAAAGTAGTGCTTTTCATTCTTAGCATAAGGTATGAAATAAATGCATTTGGAATGAAATTTTAAAAAGCAATATTTACATATGACGAAAATGATCGACAAGGTTGTTCAAAATCAAAAAATAATTTCCTGTCATGAAACTTAAATGAACTGATTCAGACACACAAGATCACTAAGGGTCCATGGAAGTACTGCCAAGTCTGTATTATAAGGCTAGTTCTACGTTAAGCAGATTGGAGTGCCATTTTTGTTCGAAAAAATGTGAATGTAGTTCAAATTTTGGTAATGTTCCAAAGTTTTGAAAAATGAAGGCCAAATTGCTGCTGTTTGCACTGGAACACAGCATGCCGAATCAGAGTCAGTTCACTGGTCTGGTGTAAACATTAGATCATCTATTTCAATAGACAAAACATCTTCCACTGTCGTCGGTGTAAGTTGGAACACCTCGTGTAAAAGATTGACCGCACAAAGATGGGAAACATCGCTCTCAGCAATGTCCGCGTTTGGTGTTACCTGCGTGCCTGAAGTTGTTTCTCGTACCTCAGCAGCAGCAGGAGGCGACTGTGAGATCTCAATGAATGCTGACATCAGTATTGGAAGCCTCTGGGGACAACACAGAGCATGGGCCGTTATGGGGTCCAGCAAAGCATCGACATCCTTTGGCGCAGCTGATGGATATGTTAGACAAGCGTCCAACACGCATTCTTCACCGCATAGCAGGCATCGTAGAACAGGTAAGATGCAATCTTGCCAGATTGGTCGGAAGGACAGGAACCACGTGGTATTAAGGTCCCGTAGACGAGTCATGCCTAGTAGTTGTACTATTCGCTCACGGCACTTTCTTTCAAGGAGAGCTTTCTCCATTTCGCTCGGAGTGATTTCGGCGAAGAGGCTGGCCATAGCGTAATAGCAGACAGATGAATAAAATTCCCGCAACAAGTGCTAGAATTAATGGTATGCCACCAAACACCGAATGTGCAAAGTTCGGAATGATTCCAAGTATTGCCTGGAACGGTGCTAAGAGACCGGTGCAAATGCTCTTAAATACATGAATAATTCCTGTTGTATCTGACATGTTAAAGATACGTGATATCATTTCTACGAAATGTATAGGGCAGTTTGTACGTATTAAAGTCTGTATCTCAGCCGAAGTCCTTGCAACTTGTAGATCATAGGTTTCTTTGGCCGAGGTCAAAGGCACTGTTTGCTGTAAAAGCATGGCTTTCATTCTGCTTAAAGTATCAAATCTTATAAAAGAGACGTTCAGCGAAGGCCATAAAGGCAACTCCCTGACTGTGTCTATTGGGGGAAACAATACTTGCATACAGCAAGTGACCCTGGAGTTGACCGTTACTAGATATGGGATGCCTGGCAACATTCCACAGCAGCTCTGATCATTCAACATGAGGTAACTCCCATTCAAAAGTTGTCCAAACGTCGGATTAATCACAGCAGCTGGTGAACCGTGCTGATGGCAAGACAAGTTTGCCACAGAACCATTACAAGCCCCGTGCAAAATAATGTCCTGGCAAATGAGTGAACCGGTCAGTGCAGGTTTACAGTTGATACCGCTAAGAAACACTTCACGATCCCCACTCCAACATCTATGTGTATATGGTAACTTCCAAGATATCTTAATGTATTCCTTACCCAACCTTTCATATTTGCCCGCTTGCATCTGTCTGAGGCAATACTGAAACTGAAAAGTTGTCACAGGCAACGTTATTTTGCCATAAATAACCCATTCCGTAGCTGGTTTTTCTGCCACTGTAAATGGTAATTTCTCCATTTTTTCAATGCTCAGCACTGTATACCTTGCTCCTCTCTGTGCCAATTCGATCTGTTTATCAGTGAGATTGCATTCCGCAAACAGAGACGACGTGTTGATGAAACGCCAAGGCACATAGCCCGCTCGCAAAGATTGCAGCGTCCATGTCAATAACATAATAGAACGTAATTGAGATTGACCTTGTTGTAACATAGCCAAATCTTGTTCTAGAATGTCGATAGCAGAGGATACAATGCCATCCAATGAATATATCCTGGAGGACAAAGTTGTTAACCCATTGTCGACTACAGAGAGTGTTTTCTCTAAATTAATACGATCAAGTTCACGTATTCGTTCTGCAGCCTCTATCTGTGACACTTTCCAAGCTTCGTTATAAGCAGCATAGATGCCGGCATATATGAAACGTTTTTGACGCGGTTTTCTTGGTCCAAGCAAGAATTCCCTAAGATCTGCGTCATGTGCAAATAAGGTTAAGTGTTGCTTCACATCCTTTAGTGTAGATTTATGCAGCCAATCGAGGCATAATTTTCCTACACTGTATGTTGTAACTACCCCCGGATGTTGTCTTTGGACATATCTTGGGTCTGGCCTATGAATAGTAAAGCCCTGAGTTTTGTTCAAGAACCTTTCCTGACAGTTGTTTGTGTCTGTGGGCCAGATCAACCATTTCTTCCAATTTGGATTAGTTCTGTTGAGTTGTAGTATATTTTCAACTGTCACCACCGCCTTTGTATTATTATCACTGGCAGGTGTTGGCACAGAAGGTGTTTTCATCTCTTTGATCTTGGCTAATCCAAGACAAGATGTCTGTTGGACGGTGTCATTCAAAAACAGTAATTGTTCAGGGATGATACAGGCTCTAAATAAAGCTTCTATACCCTGTACTTGCCAATCTTTACTACCCCAGACAGTTTTTGTCTCAATAGTGTTTTTCCATAAGTCGAAACCCTGTGTAGACAGTTGGGCAATAAATGCTTCAGAGTAAATCTGTTTGGTATTCGTTAACATAATTTTCAGTCCTGTTTTGTTTACATTTTTATAGAAAAATGTTTCTGGATCAGATGTATTATAACCTGAAAAATATGGAAATTTACTAGCAAAAGTTTTCGAACTACCTTGTGGTGGTGTAGGACAATGTTCCCATTGATTAAACATAAACACATTTCTTGGATATGCAGTTTTGTGCAAATAATGATGACCATAGTGGTTATAACAATATAATTCTTCGTAACCAGATGAACCCTCTAAAAATTCATTTTTAGAAAATGCAGCAGATTTCTCTAGATCAAACATTATATCTTGAACAGTCTCTATGTCCCAATCATCTGAATAGGTACTAGACGTAATTAAATCACTCAGTGAAATTTTAAATAAATGTGGAATGTTCAATTGTTCACTTGGACCGAAGACTTCATAATCTGTTTTGTCCCACACTATACCATCCTGTATAGGAACAGCTGTGATGTTCACTGATGACAAGTCTCTTGCTTCACGATGGGAAGATTTATGTGGTTTCAAAAGTACATTCACGTCTTTTCCTTCAATGTTCACATGGATGTATCTGCCACTTATAAGCACGCTTACAGTTGTCACCAAAGCTAGCCAGAGCAGGAAAACAAATAGTCCAGATGTAATCCAGAGTTCAATCCATGGAGAAACCAGATAAGTCTTTTTCAGAAAGTGAATAAAGTCTTGTACTTGCTGCTTGAAATTTGATGATGCTGGCGTCGTTTCAGGTTCGCTTGGATCTTCTGAGAACGTATCAAAGTCAATGAAATAGCCAGAAGCAGTTCTGTCAATTGTTGGAATTGCATCAGGATTCGTTGAAATCACAGGAACCAGTTCTTCACGTGTCACGTTGGTGTAGACAGGTGTATTTGGATGAACTGTTATTTGGTTGTCAAGAGGGATGAGTTCCATAGCTTGGTTGCATAGTCCTTCATTTGTTACAGCTGAGTTCTCGTTCGTGATCAGTCTTTCAGTCTGAACCTCTTGAATAGTAGCGAGAGGAGTGCGTCTGCTACTAGGTCGGAGTCCACAAGGCCTACTGCTTAGTATCGGCCACATGTTGTGGTTTGATCAGGTCGATTGACACAAATCTTTTCTCCTTTCTTCCAGCAAGGGGCGGCAGAAGTACTGTCCTTGTTCCTTGAACAGCTAGAACAGGTACCGGTTGTCTGTAAGAAGGTCCAAATTCCTTCGGGTCCGCTATTTTTTCTCTGACTAGATCCCCAACTTTTGGAATCCAGACAGGCCTTGCTGGGACCGCCGATTTTTCCCCAGTGGTGGTTGGCTGTAGGGATACGTTGCTTTGTTTCGTTCGTAATTTGTTAAGATCCTGTAAAACAGCCAAACGATCTTTGATATCAAATTTTTTCATGTCCACCACTGTGCCTACGTGTTCTAAGTCTGGAACCCACATTCTTGTCCCAAATAGGACCTCATATGGAGTGACCCCCTAGAGAACTTCTTGGCAAATTATTGAGAGCGCGCTGAACGCTAATGAGGTGTTTGACCCACCCATCACCCGAGCCTAATACCCTAGCTGTTATAGACTGCTTTATGTCCCGGTTTTTCCTTTCCACAACAGAATTTCCCTCAGGATGGAATGGAGAGGAGTACCGCAATGCAACGCCCAGACTGGCCATGGCCTACTTGTAAGCCCTAGAGCTAAACGCAGGACCATGGTCAGAATGAAACGTGCCTATTGCGTATGTGCCGATATAGACTCGCAAATCTTTTATAACAGTTCGAGCGTCAGCCGAGCGCTGAGGCCATAACCATAGGAACCTAGATTTAGTATTTGCGGGAATGCCTTTGTCCAATAGGACGCTGGCGAATAGATAGCCTAATGCTGTCTAACAGTGGTGTCTGCCCTGGGCTGCCGCATTCGCTGCATGGTGTCTGGTGGCTTTCTCGCTGTAATTTACAGTCTAAGCAGTTGTTGATGAATATGTGAATGTGTGTATTCATTCCAGGACACCAGTACATCTCTTTCAATTTCAAAATTGTTTTTGAGATCCCTTGATGTGACAGACCCTCCCCCAAATGTGTTTCATAAATCAAGGCTGCTCTTCGTTCCATGTTTGGAATTACCCTATCCCCCACTCCAGGGATTCGAGCAAAAGGAACGTTATTCGCATCAATTACATAAGAGTACTTGAGTGGAAACTTTTTTGGTAACGCTGCACTGCTGCCTTTGCTCGAAGCATTGACAGCTAACATTATCTCACCGTCTATTTTTGTTTTTGAACGAGTGATCGCAGCTATGGAAGCCGTCTGAACAGCCCCCTTCGCGGCTTCGTCAGCCAATGAATTCCCTGCAACGTGAACGCCATCACGCTGATGACTCAGTGTGTGAATCACGTGAGCCTTTGGTAGTTCGTTTTTCAACTGAACTACTTGTTCCCAAAGCAGTTTGTGCTTTATTGTGCCACCTTTCGCATCTTTAAAACCATTTTCAAGCCAGGTTCGTATATAATCATTATACGACTGAACACAGTAATAGGAATCGCACACTATCAGTGTGAGGAATTCTCGATCCGTACTCTCAAGTGCCAGTTTGAATGCCTGTAGTTCAGCTCGCTGAGCTGTACAATCACCTAGTGATTGAGTTTTTGTGACCATAGGTCTGAAGATGCCATTTCGCATGCTACCTTTAACAATAGCACACGCTGCACTGTAAGCTTGCTTACTCCCTGTTGCGGGCTGTGCGGATCCGTCAGTGTAAATTATGAATTCATACTGATCGAGAGGCAGAATCTCAGTGGGCAGAGGACATTCTTGTTCATATTGGAGAAATGCCTGTGTTTTTAAATCCGGATCAAAAACATATTCAACATCAGTTGCAGCAAGAGAATTAACCCACTGTATCCATCTCGGATGTAAAGCTTTAGCATTTGGAATGCTTGCTTTTGTGACCGCTTACAAAGCCGGTACTGGGGTTACGACAATTATGCGTTTCCCTTGGGCTAAGGCTCTTTCCTTTGCTACAGCTGTTTGAACTGCCGTTAGAATTTTTTCAGTTGAACTGAAGCGCATTTCCGCTTGTGTATACAAATGAGATTTGTATGCAATTGGTACTTTCTCACCCTCATTAAATGTTAAGTAAGTGAATCCACACTGACCCGAAATTATTCGAATCACCAAATTTCTTTGACTTACGCGTGTTTGTAAGTGGTTTGTTGCTAACATGTTAGCCTGGAGTGAACGCAAAATTTCTGTGTGTTCCTGTGTCCAGTTTTTATTTGAAAAATCAGGTTTGATTAATGCGTAGAGAGGTTTAATCCTTTCTGCGTAGTTTAGAATGTATGTTCTTCCAAAATTTAGGAATCCCAGTATTGATTGTAAGTTTTTTAGCGTTTTTGGAGGTTGGAGCAGCGCACATTTTTCTAGAAAGTTAGCTGCCAAGCTCTTGCCTTCACTTGAAAGCTCATATCCCAAAAATAGGACATTGAGATGGGCAATCCGAGACTTTTTAAAGTTGAACTTGTAGCCCTCAGAGGCGAATCCCAATATAATGGTGCTCACCCTGTTCAAGTGTTTGTCCAAGTCATCGTCTGTCAGATAGATATCATCGACATAGGACAATGCCTCGTTGTCATAGATTTGTAGTAACTCTGTTACCCTCGCTGAGAATAAACCTGGGCTGTTCTTGAACCCTTGTGGGAGTCGACAAAAGTGACGCTGGGTCCCCATTATGGAGAATGCCGTTAAGTACCTACTTTCCGGTGCTATGTTTTGACAAAAGAAACCGTTTGAGATGTCTAATGTTGTTTTGTATTTTTTACGCACAATGTTATTCATTAATGTTGTGCTGTGTGCATTTTGCACTGCAAAAGTTTTAGAACAAGTGTTTAAATGTCTGTAGTCCAAAACTAGACGATATGTATTGTCTGGTTTGGAGGCCTGAAACAAAGGATTGTTCATGGAGGAGGTGCATGTTTCAATCACCCCTTGGTATTCAAGTTGATCTAAAATCTCCCTGACCTGTTTTTTAGCTTCTTGCTTAATAGGATACTGCCTCTGAGCAGTAGGTTCATGTTTCAGATTTATTTTATGGTGAGGGGAATCCTCATCCCATCCTACATGATTTTTATATAATGCTGGAGCCTGGGCCACTGCCCATTTTCTGGCATATGTATATTTTAAGTGAATTGGAATGTGATTGGAGAAGGAAGGCATAATGATGTCTTCGCCATGTGGGCACTCCTTGACAAATTGTGGTGGCCAGTCTTTTTCTGCTAGAAGTATGTCATAACCCTTTGATAGTTTTTCCCAAAAAAGTGCTTTAACCTGTCTAGGTTTGTCTCCCTCCATCCGGAGTGTTATTTCATATAACCTTTGTGGAGTACTAACCCTGGTGTCTACAGTTTCTACTGTAATGTACTCATTCAAGTCCACTATCTCCAGAAGTTCCATCAGGTTCTGGCGAGCTATTGTGTCTTCTGCTGCACTGTCCAGCATTGTCTGAGCCCATTCTCCGTTCTTGAGTTGACTTCTCAGAATTCTCGGCATGTCTTACTATTAGACCTGCTACTTTCTTTTTGGAGAATTGAGGTTTAGTTTTAATTTTTGTTGCGTGCTTGTCGTCTTTCGATTTCACGCGTTCTTCTCTATGTTCTGTTCGTCCTCTTCTCTCCGAAGTCTGTGATGAGACCTGAAAGGGACGAGAGGAACGTGTATCATTATCTTGATACCTATCAGGTTTTCTCAAATTATCCCTATTCCTGAGGTTATACCTCCTTTCAGAGGGCTCCTTTTGAGGAGACCTACCTCGGGATTGAGATCTTTTCTCATTTGAATTTTGTTTATTAGACTCCCACTTCTTTTTAGAAGATGTTGGAGTTTGTTTAATTGAGTCCTTCTCAGGACTTTCAGATAGTTTTGGTTTAACTGGTCTCCCACCCAAACTATCTCTGCCTAATTCTGCATAAGATTGCTCTATAATTCTGGGTAGCTCTGTTTGATGTTCTGTAACATCAAATTCCCTTAGTTTTTGTCGGATCGCCACTGCTGCTGCCTTCCCTTTAATATTTGACAATATTATTGTTGAGACCTGGTCGAAATTTTTCAGTAATTTCATACCTAAATTTAAAGCAGGCTCTGCCCCGTATTCGTTTTGAATTTGTTTTAGGACATCAGGTATTACCGCTATTGACGGAATGCTGTGTGTTTTAGTGTAGATGGCAGCAAAGACTGAGCCCCAAGTGGTGCAGTCTTCCAGTTGTGGTGTGATCCCCATTGGTAAACTAATGGTTAGGATTCTGTGTTTCTCATGCGGGCTAGTATTTGGAAATACTGCTTCGATTTGAGTAATTTTTTGAGCTATCCAAAATCGAATTTGCTCACGCTTAGTGGGCGTTTTACCCATGACTGCGTATAGAGTCTGTGGTGTAATGTTTAGTGTACTCCCCTGTGGAGGAGTATGATTTGGAACTGTTAATGGTGGTTGGACTGTGAAAGTCCGCATGACATATTGAACCAATTGTCTGTAGATTTTTATTAACTCTGTGAGTTGATTAAGTATTTCCTCGTCTGACATTATTTCGATGTCTGGATGAGGTGTATAGCCTGCTAGAATCGGCCATGTTGCTCCTGGTCTACCTAGTGGACCGAGCCTGGTTATATTTTTATTGTGTTTTAGGGCGCCTTTAAACCAGAGCTGATGCTCCTGGTATGTTAATGGAATCTCAATATCCTCGAAAGGAATGTATTCCTCTGGAGCTTCATCTTCTTTGTAGAAGTGAAACAAGTGTGTCACTGGATTGGATTCAGGAAGAATTACCCATGAATAGAATACCTCTGTTTGAAAGGATTCATGTGCCTCAATCACGAAAACTGCTCTACCTCCTCTCGGTGGTAGGCCATGTTTTATAAGTTTTAGAGTAATGGCTCTTCTTAAGTTTGGAGCGATGTCAATTACACCCTCCTCGGTTTCATTTAAACCAGTATTGTTAAAAAATGCTGCTTGGGCTGGATCAGCCGCAGCTACACCGTTTCCGGCGTCATTGTCAGTGCCTGACATTGTTCTGCTTGAAAATATGGAAAAAAAATTCAAGGAAATAAAGATAAGGTGCACAATATTGTGGAACACTGTATCCTTCAACGTTGAACAAACCAAACAGCTAATATATAGGGGTCTTCCCTATGTAGCCGTGGCGGATACTATCCCTGCCCACTCCAGACGTCTTTTGGAGTATATGGGTAGGGGTCTCTGAGAGAAAAGAATATATGCACAGCTGAGTTACTCAGTCTCTAACGTTGAATTACTGCCTTACCAAACGTTGGGCGCCATGTAGTGTAGCTCCTATTTCCCTTATAGGCTCTGCGCATTGGAATAATATATCCTATAGGTTTGACATAGGACTAAGGTCGGTATGTCCCTATCGAGTATATTAAACTTAATTACTTGTGCCAGCTAGCTCAGAGGCCACTAGAAACTTCTTGACGATAAGAAGGGATTCGTTTCTGGCAGCCGCAAAACATGACCACTGTGTTTCCCTTACAGAATCAGGATGTGTCCCAGAGTCGTAGAAACAATAGATAACTATTTCACTCAGCTCAGTTGTGCAGGATTCAGTTACGTCTCAAAGTTACACAGAAATAACAGACGGGCGTTTCAATAAAATGGTTTATTGAACAGTCTTGTTTCTGTTGTAAGTTAGATGTGCTGTTACGATCACAAGACAGTATGCGAGATAGATGATGTACAAGGTGAGCAGTAAAAATAAATAATACTGCGTTAGCATTATCTTTTCAGCATATATGCATTTACATAAAATGACACAGCCTAAAAATGCGAGTACTCATACGATGCGTTTCTAGCCTAGTTCTACCCAGTGTACCTAACCTATCCTAGGTGTAGGGAGAAGTAGAAGTAGGTGCTGTATTCCTGACTAGAGTATACTAAGAGTAAGTTACGCCTAGCATGCCAAGAGTCTAGTATGCCAAGAGTCCCTCTAGGTTCTAGTCTGCTCCATACCTGAAGAATGAGAGAGGTAGGAATCTCTTTCCGGACTCGAACTCCAACACCCCGCAAGGGAAGTTAGATCACTGGAAGCTGGACTCTCTGCGTGCAGGGATGACAGTGTCTTCTCAGTGCGTCTGGCCGGGAATCGGGCTCCTCTGAAGTCGAGGTCTCCTCTGATTTACAGGAGTTTGGGAAGGTATATTTATACCTGAAAATGTTAGCATTGACGTGAGTTGGGTAGCGAAAGACGTCATGAATGAATCCCTTAAGGAATAGAGGTTCATGCATAATGTATGAGTCCTTGAAGAAATCAATAGTCCTGGGCAAGGGAAACTCCCGCAGCCTGAGGGTCTGTTTTTTCATGGACTCGTTGAGACGCTAGGGTGGACGGATGTCGGAATCCATGCCTGTATTTGGAATGCATGGTTTATGCCTAAATAAGGTCTGGGATTATATGCCTATATAAGGGCAGGTTGGATTGTGCCTATATATGGTCATGATTCTAGAAAGCCCGTTTATGGACACCCTATGAAGTATACAACACTGCCAACAAGGAAAAGCAACACACAGTAAAGGGGCAGTACTCCTACTGGAAGCTCTTCAGCTCTTCTCTTTGGCAGGGTCCTCTTAGTCCAGAAGTAATCTACAGTTCAGGGGTTTGAGGTCTAATACTTATACCCCTTTCTCCCTTTGAAGTCTTTGTTCAGATAGTCTCTCTTGTCCGCTAAACCAGTTCTCTCTTCCCTGGTCCAGCCACACTACAGAGGGTGGAAACAACATTATGCAGGGCAGCCACAGACTATTCAGGTGCTAGTGACAACTCCTCCCACAACTCTAGCCCAGAATGGCTCATCAGCATATGAAGGGCACACCTCAGCTCCCTTTGTGTGAGTGTCTGGAGCGAATACACAAACAAGCCCCTGTCAATCTAAAAGCAGACTTTGATTTCACGGGCAAGCAGAGGCACAGGATGGTTACACAAGAAAAGGCCCACTTTCTAAAAGTGGCATTTTCAAACACACAATTTATAAACCACCATTACAAACAGATGTGTTATTAAATCCTGAGTTCAGGGAGCCCAAACTCCAAATCTCTAGCTGCTCCCAATTGAAAGTTACACTTGCAAAATGTTACAAGGCAGCTTCAATGTAGCCTATGGGAGAGTTAGTCCTTGCAAAAGTGAAAAACGGAATTGGCAGTATTTCACTATCAGGAAATGTAAAACACACCAGTATCTGTCCTACCTTTCACACACACTGCACCCTTCCCATGAGAGTACCTTGTGCCTCCCTTGGAGGTGACTAAAATGTAAGAAAAGAGAATGTTAGGGCCTGGTAAGTGGTGCACTTGCCTTGTCGACATGGCAGTTTAAAACTGTGCACACAGACACTGCAGTGGCAGGTCTGAGACACCTTTGGAAGACTACTGGTGTGGGTGGCACAATCAGTGCTGCAGGCCCACTAGTAGCATTTGATTGACAGGCTCTGGGCAGACACAATGCCTTTTACTAGGGACTTACCGGTAACTCAAATATGCCAATCATGGATAAGCAATCAACATTAAAATTTACACACAGAGCACTTGCACTTTGGCACTGGTCAGAAGTGGCAAAGTGCCCAGAGTACCTAAGCCGGCAGAAACGAAATCCAGCACACAGTCAAAAAATACAGGAGGTAGAGCCAAAAAGACAGGGGAAACCACACCAAGGGTGCCAGGTCTAACAGCATTCAAACGGGCAAAATAGAAAAAAAAGTGTTCCTGTTTACAGGATAAAAGTGGAAGTGGGCATGGAAGAGCAGAAATAAGACAAAATAATTCATGAAAGCATCCAGAACTGCATATGGCACAAAGGGTTCCTTATATTCAAAATATTTTCATTGTAAATATAAGGGGTTGTACTGTTCTTCCAATTAATGAGAACCACTGAAATGTCCAAGAGATGTAGTGGAACACTATGAACCTGATAAAATTGGCCTACATTGGATATGGTAATTATTGGACCTGATAAAATACAACACCAAGGACATCAAATCTTATCATTTTCGCCTAGTGTGACGTTTTGGTGAATAACATGCAGATTTTAGTGCTTACTGCAAAACTTCATGTCCTGCTAAATACAAGGCCTTTGCCCCTATTAAATTCCTGCAGGTTTGCCCAGTCAATTTTTAGTGAAGGTTGCAAATTTTGTTCTACCTTGTAATGACCGGGTGCAGTGAATGTTGAACCCCCTTGTAAATGAGATCCCTGGGCAAACAGGTCTTTGCAGTTCGCAATTTAACATGTCACCTTTATTCAAGCTTTGAGTTTTTTTGAAATGCGAACGTGTCTGTAAATGACTTTGGATTTGCAAATTTAAAAAGTGACAGTACGACAGGGATTTGTTGGAACACATGATACAACTGCATGAATATTTCCTGTGGAGCCACATTGACCTACACCTCTGTTTTAAAGGTCGATCTAAAGGCTTTTCATTAAACGAATGAAGCAATTGCTCTCCCATTTTATTTACTATTTTCCTCGAACAATATGTGGAAGCTAGCTAATCTATTTAGAATTTTTCGGAATGTGGTTTAAGCATTGCAGGCCTCATGTACTATTATTCCTATAGCAAAAAGTGATTGCAAATAACGCACTATGGGCAGGATGTACAACCGTTTTTAGCGGTCACAAATGGAAAATTGGGCCTTTTGCAATTGCTAAAATGGCTTATGCAATGTACCAACCCTACTTTGCGACTCTGTAACCTATTGCCGAATCGCAAAATAGGGTTTGCGAGTTGCTATTAGGAAGGTGCGAGCCAAGAGCGTCCCTTCCTAATAACGGGTCACAAGGACATGAACGATTGTTTTGCGACCGGAATGCGGTCAAAAAACAATTGCAGTTTATTGCCTACTTCAACTAGGTGGTAAGCCAGTTGCAAATGGGAAGGGGTCCCCAGGGGACTTTGTGACTGACAGCAAAAACGTTTTTAAGAGCAGGCAGTGGTTCCATGGACCACTGCCTACTCTTAAAGTATGAAAAAGAAAAGTTACATTTTTCTTATTGAAATGCATCCCGTTTTCCTTTAAGGACAACAGGCTGCATATAAAATAAATAAAAAGTTGCTTTAATTAAAAGCAAACACTGACATGGTGGTCTGCTGTCCCCAACAGGCCACCGTCCCTGTGTTATTTCCCATTCCGAATGGGTCGCACATTGAGACCTGCCTCATGAATATTGATGAGGCAGGTCATTTGCGACCCCATTGGGAATTGCTAAATGCATCTGAGACACATTAGTACATTTCATTTTGCAAGTCTCTAATTGCGAGTAGCAAAAAATCGCAATTAACGACTCACAAAATGAAATGGTCGTACATTTGGCCCTATATTTCTGCAAATGGAATAGTATTTTGCAAACTGACCTATGTACAGATCAGTTAGTTAACAAAATATGAATCGCAGGGAGTCGCAGTACGACCTCCTTAATTATTATTTTTCATTAAGCAGGATGCAATTTGTGACCCCCGCAATTGGCCACAATCACAGGGATTGTAGCCTGCAAGAGTCTGCAGATCACCAAGCTTGTGAATGTGTTTAAATAATGTCATCTTTTTGTTTTTAAAAGCAACTCCTTTTTCTTGAAGGAAAATGGGTCTGAGTGTAATACAAAATGTTTTCTTTTTGTAAAAATTTCACGGAGAGTTGGCAGGAGTCCCAAGGACCACTACCTACTCTCCCTGAAACTTCACATTGGGAGAAGGGTCCAAAGGGACCCCTTCACCTTTGCAAAGCAGTTAGCACCCAAACTTGGGAGTCGACAACGTGTCAATGTTTTGCCATGGATTACAAAATTACCAACATTGATACATCAGGATCAGAATTGCTATTGTAAGAGACACCCAAACCACACCTCTGCCAAACAGTAATTTTGAAACCATTTCTAAACCCTTTCTAAATCACTAAATGGGTTTAGTACATTTAAAATAGCGCTTTAACATTCACAAGCCCGCTGATTTACTGAATCAAAGGGGCATATTACCTAGGATGTGCGATAATTATCGCAAAGCGCACTTAGCGCTGTTTTTTTTATCGCCGGCTATCGCTGGATTACATCGCGGAGATAACGCGTTATTATCAACGCTTATCTCCAAGGCGATAGAAAATCCAGCAATAGCGGCGAAACCCAGCAATAGCGCGCGAAACCCAGCGATAAATTCCACGCGCTAATAAAAAGCTTGCTAATAGGCAGGTGAGGACTTAACCTTACAATCCACCTCCCATTGACTAGAATGGTTAAGTCAAGTTTTAAAGAGGTGTTATATTCCAGCGATAATCGCGGTTAGCGCGAATTATTTTATCGCTTCGCGGGCATTGCTAATAGGGGGTAGTTGTGTTTGCGACTGTTTTCAGTCGCTTTTAGTTGGGAACGCCTACTTTGCATGTCATTAGCGATAATTATCGCTGACATGCAAAGCGGCAAGAAAACGGCCGCTTTCGCCATAAAGCTGTCGCTAACAGCTGTTAGCGACAGCTTGCTAATAGGGCGATAAAAATATTGCTGCTTTAGCGGCAAAAAGTGCCGCTAAAGTGGCGATACTGCCCTTGATAATATGCCCCAAAGTGTTTCCAAATGCTAAAGCCGTTCCTACATAAAGCCTTGCCTTCTCTACTTTTTTAAACATTATGGGGCATATTATCAAGAAACGGCATTAAAATTATCGCCGCTTTAGCGGCAGAAAACTACCGCTAAAGCGGCGATAAGGAGGTTGATAATATGCCCTTGAGAATTCCAATAGAAGCCCATGTTCTGGTGTCAACATGGGCTTCTATTGAATTCTCAGGGCATATTATCAAGCCCATTATCGCCGCTTTAGCGGCAGTTTTCTGCCGCTAAAGCGGCGATAATTTTAACGCCGTTCTTGATAATATGCCCCATTGCTTTTTCAGTCAGTAACTCCTTCCAGCAACTGTCCCCATTTTAGAAACTATTCATATAAGTTGCTACTTTAAAGATGGGTGGTTATTGTAAGCACCCTGATTTGTGCTAAATCCAGTTGAGAAAGTAGCCATGACATCTCCTCCTCATGGGACTGACAATAGCATACGTTGCGGTCCAAAATCGTTAATGTCTCATGTAAAAATCAAGGGGGGCTGCAAAGTCATCAGCAGAGAAAAAAAAAAACATTTCCAAATGACTTGGTAAGACCACAAAAAAGTTCATAGAATTATTCAGCACCTTCAAGAAAATGACCTTTCCAGATGAAATAAATAACACCACTTGTGCCACCTGATAATATTTCAAATATGTTTGTTTTGTTTTTTCAGAGTTAAAATCCATGAAGACATTATAAACTGCCTTGAGCCTTCATCATATCCCTGAATGCTCTCTCTAACACTAAGGTTGTTCTATATCTCCTGCAAACCAAGTGAATGAGGAACGGATTTTAAAACTGGAAGATGACCCACAGAATCTTGCCAAGCTGCCAGCATGCAAAATTACATTAGCTATATAGAAATCTCCAGACTGATAAATGTATCCCTTTCAAAGGGGCTGGTTCGAGGTTAGTTGAACTGCCAATATTCTCTCCTCTACTACAAATACTCACTGCAACCCTAACCCACATTTCAAATCTCCTATACCTCAACAAAATATTCTGAAAAATTGTTACAACACAGCTGAATATATACAGCTTAACCTTATTTGACACTGTCAATCAGCAGTCAAGTCACTGAGAGGAACTCAATCCTTCTTGCCTACATCAAAAATAAACTCTTGTTCTCAATGAAGACAGACTGTTAAATTGTCCTCAATCAAATTGAAAAGCAGCCTACAATATAGTAGACTATGAAACTCTGCTGTCCATATTGGAAAAGTGGCTATAGATTTCAGGGTAAGCCTTCCACTGGACTTTATTTTTCCTCTGGTGATAGTCAATAAGTTTGTTTTGGGTCTTTGGAAACAACCATAGATAACATATCAAGTAGTGTGCCTTGGAGTTGTTCTTTCTCCTTTTTGTTACTTACAAGTATATGCCACCATTAGCATGGGTGCTGGAGGAATATGAAGCACATTTCCAGGTATAAGTTAATGAAACCTAGGTTCACATTTGACTAGAGCATGAACCAGGTGAAGGAAGTGACACTCTAGGGCCACTCGGGTTTTCTTACAACCACCTGCTATGCCTTCCCAAGAATGAAGAGTCAGTCAGACAGTAGAGAATACAAACCTACATTTATTAGCAATGCTCTGCAGAGGAGTCCATCATGACCTGCACCCTAAGATGTCTGCCGAGGGACTGGCCCCCCAACAGCCCACACTGAGTAATCATTCCTCTCGAGAAGCCCCCAACCACGCCCACAATGGAAAACTACCGGCCTGGGCCGATCATGAACAAAGAGGCACAGTAGGATGAGCTAACACCTGCCAGATGGGTACATTTTATCAGGAATCCAAGGCCACAGTGCTGGGTCTCAGCATCTCCTAATGTGGAAGCAGAAACTACACATTCGGATAAGTGTGCGAGGCCTTGAACAGAAAGAAAAAATAATAACGAAATACAGTGTTCTGCTGAGACAAGCAATACGAGTAATGAGTCCTAACTCAGGCACAGTCTAAGCAGCCTAATAAGGATTACGAAATGCAAAATGGAGTCACACTCGCTAACTGAAGCCTGCGCATTACGGGGATAACCTAGTGGGTTACATAACGTGAATACAAATTACATCTATTTAGCCAAACATTGATAACCTAATATAACGTGAAATGAGTGCGTTGCAGGGATGGGAATTTGAAACCTAACAGACCCTCCTTTTAGCATGGGTGGCTAAATGCTTTATTCGCTATCCGGTAGGGTCTTTACAACTCTGAGGGGGAGAAAGAAATTGCATAGTCACTCATGTCACAAGGGAAAAACAAGCAACATATGAGCATCAAAATCACCTAATACTCGAAGATGCCCTCATCTATGAGCATCATGTTCTGAATTTCCTGCATCATCATAGCAGAAATTTTGTTATCTCGTCTTCGTAATGTAGGGGTAGGGGTAAGTTTACTCACACAATAGGTGCAAAAGGCTGGGAGGCAGTTTATGCATAAGCAACATGTAAATATGACTCCTGCGATGGCTATTAGGACAAGTAATATCTTCCAACCCCCATGATGTCAGCAGACCCCAGAGCCACCCTGTGAGGGACCATGAACCATTATCCTGATGGATATCTGAAGCAAGTTTGTGTAATTTCTGTATTGCGGAGTACACATCAGGGGCATTATCAGGGATGTACACACAGCAGCTGCTGCCGATGACGCGACAGGCTCCACCCCTATCAGCCAGAATGACGTCTAAAACCATCCGATTTTGAAGAGAAACGAGCCTCGTAGCCTGAAGCTTGACTGTAATATTAGTCAGTATACCGACAGTAGTATTAATAACTCCCTCAACTACTCTAGCAAGGCGACGAATATTACGACTATTGAACATAGGTCCCCAGAACGGCAGAATGCCCTTCATTATGTCAGTAAATTGCTGTAGACAGGTATCTGTTTGATCAATATCGTCTGGGTTGACGACTCTCTTAACTCGATGTACCTGGAGATCCCTACGCTGTAGCTTATGATCCTTGTGGTAATTGGACAGTGCAATGTAAGCGGGAGGTAAGAGAAAGGAAACATAACACCGGCCAGACCATCCCCTCGGAAGCCATGTATACGCCTGTTCCCCACAGATGAAGTATACATTTGGAGGTGTAAGCAAAGGTGGGCTGCTAGTAGTGTTTAATCGGTATGTGCAGTTACAATGACTCTGTCCTACCGAAATGTTTCCTGTTCCTTCAACACAAAAACTAGCTGTTGCATTGATCACAGGGACAGGCATGGCTTTGTCTTCAGTGATATTGCGTTCCTGGAAACATTTAAAATATTCAGTGACATTAAATCCTTGGAAATCCAGAATTTCATTTCGTAACCAAGTGACATTTTTGTTAACCTCAAAAACGTTCATGCAAGCATCTGGGTGCAGGGTACCCTCCTTGCCATCTGCCCCAGGTGTATATCCCTGGTGTACCACTATATACTCCAATACTGCTTCGTAATCAGCCTGTACCATTTTCATAGCGTCAGCATGATAGTGCATGTATATCATAGAGAGCAGTTGGAACCAGGCTTCACAGCTACCCAAATATGACAGGGGCAATGACACTAGCAAATCGTTTTTGTGCATAACTGAGGGAAGTAGCCCACACACCCAGCAATTCGTGGCATTAGTAGTACTGTGTACCTGATGAAGCATCTGAACAAAAGCATTTTGGGCATAAGTCTGTCTATGTCTCTCTTTATGTGGGGCCAATGTGCAAACGAGTGCTCAGCTGGAACCGGGGTAGTCCCTATCAAGGTGTGCACGGGGTGTTGTTCCTCTAAGTACCAGACCACCCCAAATACAACCAGCAAGGAAAGCAAAATTATTACAACAAACACTGTTTTACTCTTAGTGGACCAGGAGGACCAAACAGGACCATCTGGAATGGGACGCGGAGCTGCAAAGGGCTGCTCCTCATCAGGGATAGGACGACCAAAGGGAAACATTTAGAAAACTTCAAGGGCAACTTATAGGTGTCACAAGGGAAAGAAAAATTCACGGGCTAGAGCCACTATTGCAACAACAGTACCAGAGGGCACAAATCACCCAGCGTCCGTTTAGAGCCTCGCTGGCAGGCTCCTATTGTTCATCAACGACGGTGCTATGAAACACTCCCACGGAGGAGCTGCGCGATCGCAGCCCTTGCAGAAAAACAAATCCTTCTACTTTCAGGATAGGGCACCCTCCCTCCTGGGCAAATACCATCAACTATCCTGTCCAGTGTCCAAGGCAGTGCACCAGTGTAGTTCGCCCTAGTCTAATACAGGCACCTTAGGCACAGCACCTGCGCCCTAAGCTCGAGTCCTTCCCTAACTCCTGGACTGCCCTACTGGCGCACTGTCCTTCCGTCGGGGCCGCAAGTTGTACCTGGCCACCCCAGGCACTTCTTCATCAACAAAAAGGGGAAGAAATTCAGGCTCAGCAGGACACTGAGACTCAGGTGACTGTGTGCCAGAAGCGGGAACATCCGGGGCAGCCCTTATCTCTGGGGGGACCGCTTCAAGCAAGGCCTCGTCGGTCTCCTCGTCTGTCTGCGCCCACCTCAGTCGGGCGTCAGAGAAAGGAACAAAACGGGGCACGCGCTCCCCTTCCTGGTCAGCTATTCCATCGAGAGCCCACTGATCATACGGAAGTGATAGAGGCACCCGTTTGACATGGGATGCATGCATCCAGTGCTTCCGACCTTCAAGCTTCACTGCAGTGCGGGTGGCGAGCAGGACAATGAGGGGCCCTTTCCTCCTCGGCTCCAGGCAGTTCTTCCATTGAAAATTTCTCACTATGACATCATTCCCAGGTTGTAGCTGATGCCCGGGCCCCTCTGGTACTGGTTGGAACGTGGCTTGAATCTGTTGTTGGACAGAACGAAGATCTTTAGTCAACTCATACAAATAGTCAACAAGTAGGGGGTACTCGATCTCGGAAAAGCGCTTGGGTCTTGGGATGCCCCAGACGTTGGCGGGGCACCCAAAGACCACCTCATACGGGAACAACCCTGTTCTAGAGTGCGCTGTCACTCTGGTAGATAACAAAGCCAAAGGCAGAGCATCGGGCCATCGCAATCCTGTACTTTCTTGAATCTTTGCTAACTTCAATTTGAGAGTACCATTGTATTTCTCAACCAGGCCTGCTGACTGGGGGTGGTTCGCTGTATGAAACTTCTGTCTAATATGCAAGCCTTTACACACCAATTCAATGACCTTTGAATTGAAGTGACTTCCGTTGTTACTCCAGATCACACGCGGCAATCCATAGCGCGGGAAGAACTCCTTTAATAGTGCCTTCGCCGTCGCCATAGCCGTATTCTCCTTAGTGGGATAAGCCTCAATCCATTTACTGAATGCGCAAATCACTACTAGCACATACTTAAGGTTGTTGACTCGTTCCATTTCGATGAAATCCATCTGGAGAACCTCGAAAGGGAAGGAAGGGAACAAATGATGCAGTGTTTCACCAAGTGTGTGGCTACCTTAGGGATATTATCATTTCGCCATACTGGGTCCAGTAGCTTACATATTCCTTTGGCACTAATGTGTGCTGGGCCATGGGCCATGGTAACAACAGGGAGCACATAGGCATTGGGCAGCAACCACCTCTGTTTCCCAGACAAGTCAGTCCAACACCCTGCCTCGTCCAAACGCCATATCCTCTCCTCCCATTCTGCCAGTTCATCTACTGTTGCCTCACTCTGTATTTCCCTGACATTGTCTAATGTGTCCTCGAACATTCCATTGTCTGGAACCCACCTAGCGGGGCCTGCCACAAACATCTTTTTCATTTTTGATCTAGCTGTCTCCCTAGCGGTCTGATCTGCAAAAGCATTGCCCCTTCCAACATCATCTGTTACTGCTTTGTGAGTGCTATATTTTATTATTGCCAATTTTTCAGGAAGTGTCAGTGCTGTCAACAGTCGTTGGGCGATATTCCCAAGAACGCGTGTTAACTATCGCCAAAATCGCCTAACGCAACTTCTCACATCGCTGTCCATCGCGGGAAAATAACACTGTGTTAACGCAGCATTCACAACCCGGCGGCACCATGCGATAGCCTCACGATAACGTGACAAATGCCTGCGTTAAAATCACTGCGACGCCGAAAAAATGCAAAACTCCAACGCGAAAAAAGTTGCGACGTCCCAAATCGCGAAACAAAATCAGCGATAACCAGCAACAGGCCTGCGATTCCCACGTGACCTGCGGGAAAATGCACCATAAAAGCAGAGAAAAAACCCCCCCAAAAATGTAACTGCGTACCACCATGGACGCACCCGGACCGAGTGCTCAGGACAAGGCGAACCCCACAAGCCCCACAGACGACCAGCCAGGATCCCCGGGGCCGGGGAAGGGCAAGGAGAAGAGGAAGAGGGAGACGGGTTCAGTCCGCAGGAAAACCAGATCATCGTCACGGAGGGGACAGAACACAACCAACAACTGTACGTCACCTCCACTGTGTCATCGGCAACACAAACGGAAACATGACAGTACATCGTGAACAACGTGAATGCAGTCGGAGTGTCGAGGAGGACAATGGAAGAGGTCAAGAGGCGCTGGAATGATGTGAAGGGCAAAACCAAGAAGAAACACTATGCCAACTTGAAAGCAGCAATGCAGATTGGAGGTGGGGGACCAGCAGCACACCAGGAGCTGGATGACAGTGAGAAATGGTGGCCAGAGTCATCAGTCGGGATACGGTGCCAGGAGTTGGGGATCGGGACACTGCTCAACATGACCTGACACAACATCAACAGGGTTAGTACCGACCAGGGACTGGGGGGACGGGGGGAGATGGGCACAATGGCACACATGCACAATTAAGTACAGCACACTGCACACCCACAATGACTCTGGAACATGTCCCTGATCCCCGTGCCACACATCAGCACACATACAGATACTCAGGGAATGTGTGTCGCATTGAATTTATTTGCACATGCTGTGCCTGTGGTCATTTTGCACTGTCTCATGATTGCCAAGCACTGACACAATGTGACGTCCTCATGTGAAGAAATTGTCAAAGATGTTGTTCCTACGGGCTATTCCTGCTGCAGCTGCAGTGGGGTGTGGTCCACCTGCCTCATCTTCCTCATTATCGTCCGGTGCATCTGGCACACGTAACCATGGGGCATTGGTGCGTACACATATGTTGTGCAACACACAACATGCAATGATCATCTTGCACACGATGACTGGGCTGTACAGGAGCCTCCCATCTGTGAAGTCCAGGCACTTGAAACGTGACTTCAACACGCCAAATGTGCGTTCCACGATGCCCCTGATGCGTTTGTGAGCCGCATTGTACTGCCTCTGGGCCTGTGTGTTCGGGGCTCGGAGGGGTGTCATCATCCAAGGGCAGAGTGCATATCCCTGATCACCTGTGACAGTGCAGAGAGACATGAGTCAATAGTTGGTTCTGCATGATGTGTTGGCAGGCTCACTAGTTCATTGGCATGTGATATGTGTGTCATAGTGATTCCGGTTTGACATGTACTGCTAGTAGCAAATGAGCGCCATCAATGTGCATTACGTAGCCTCACTGCTGCTCCACCTTCCCCCCGAGCCTATTTCCTCGTGTGCGCTGCGCGCTTGCATCACCTGCACTCCTACGGCACACCATTGTCATGCCTGTCTGCGCATGTCCACAAGCCTGACAACGACACTGTGATGTTGTGCGTTGAAGGTGGTCGGCCACGTGTGTGTAGGCCTATGGCAAGGATAGGGCGGACACAGATGTGGAGTACATGGCTGGCCGAAGTCGTGATGCGGTCGAGGCAAGACCTTTGGCTCATGCTGCAGTAATAGCGATACACACACAACAGTTGGCATGTATGATCCCGGACCCCAAGCGGGTTGCGCTCATTCATTGATCCCTTCGTCCGAGCCCGCACTCGGGGGCATGTTACATTGCAACTTTGTCCATTGCGGGACGGGTGGCGCCGACACCACAACAAAGACACACGCATCAGGTACCAAATTGGCATGCCCAACACTTAACCACGCCCAGAGCCCCGGGGTGATCATCCACACCCCTATGCTGGACTGCCGTATGCCAGCCCACTCTGGCAACGCCTACAGGAGGGTATGACACAGCTACATGTCCCAGGTCTACCCCACTGCCTGAGGTGACATGGTTGCGTCCGCTGTACACAGCACAATGCAATGTGGTCGGGCCCGGGGCCCTCATGCACACACAATGACCACACGGACACACTTAGATAGTTTGTGGAACTGGCTACGGGCACGTGCGCCCGGTCCCTTTATTGCCAGGGTCACATGTCCAGTGAGGCCTGTGCTGGATGGGTGTGGGGTGAGTGTAAGCCAGCCCTCAGGGAGTTGTTGGTGCTGGCAACAACTACAACAGTGATCAGACAATGAATGAATGAATGACAATTTGTTGAGCGCGATAGCTACCCTTAGGCGTCCTAGCGCTGCGGACAATACGGGCATGAAAGACACTTGGGGCTGTCCGGGTTTATTGAAACAGAAAAGTCTTGAGGAGCTTACGGAATGAGAATATATTAGACTCTGATCGCAGATGCGGGGGGAGAGCATTCCATAGTTTGGCCACGTTGTGTGAGAACGAGCGGCCACCACATCTAGTTCTTTTTATCCTGGGTACTTTGGCAAGAAGAGAGGAGGATGACCTAAGCTGTCTAATCGGCCGGTAGGGAGTGATCAACGGTTGATTTATGGCGGGGCCTGTCTTCCAGAAGGCCCTGTGGGTGATACAGAGGGCCTTGAATTTAATTCTCTCCCGGACTGGGAGCCAATGTAGGCTTCTGAGGCCAAGACTGATAGGAGATCGACGGGGAGTCTGAAGAAGCGTTCGAGCGGCGCAGTTTTGAATGACCTGAAGCTTATTCAGAGTGGATTGCGGGGCTCCCAGATAGAGGGCATTTCCGAAGTCCAGGCGTGACAGAATAAGGCCCTGGACCATGATCTGTCTCGCCTGGAATGGAAGTAAGGGGAGAACCTTCCGAAGAAGCCTCAGTAGACCATAGCAAGTGGCCGCGAGTTTGGTTGCTTGGTGATTGAAGCTGAGGGTGTTATCCAGCCATATACCCAGGATCTTGATCGTGTCCTTGGGCAGTGGGGCAGAACCGAGACAAGATGGCCATAGTGGATTCATAATGTACTTGGGGGCATTGCCTAGGAGCATGAGCTCCGTCTTGTCTCCGTTCAGCTTTAGGCAGGATGCTGTCATCCATTTAACCACCTCCTCCAAGCATTCGCTCAAGTTGTTGTGGGCTATGTTAGCCCGGTTGAGAGCCACCACTAGCTGAGTGTCGTCGGCATAAGTGATGATTTTTATGCCGAATGGACGAACAATTTCAGCTAGGGGGCTCATATATATCTTAAACAGCGTGGGGCTCAGGGAGGAGCCCTGAGGCACCCCACAGCCGAGAGGTTTGCTGGGGGAGGTGATTTCGCCCTCGAAAACCTGAAAACTGCGGTCTGCCAGAAATGACTTGAACCACTTGATGGCATTTCCTGTTACTCCCAATTTGGAGAGTCGTTGTATTAGTATTTCGTGGTTTACAGTGTCAAATGCGGCGCTTAGATCAAGGAGAATGATTGCTGCCGCACCCCCTTGGTCCAAGATCATTCTGGCTTCTTCGGTTACTGCAAGGAGTGCGGTTTCGGTCCTGTGCATGGGCCAGAAACCCGTCTGAGAGAGATCGAGCAGATGGTTGCTCTCCAGAAAATCTGTCAGTATAGTATTGACATGTTTCTCCAGGACCTTGCACAGCCATGGTAGTAAAGAGATCGGCCGATAATTACTGGGGTCCTCCTGATCCAGATTGGGTTTTTCAAGAGGGCCTTGACCATGGCGCATTTCCAGGGGGCGGAACTGTGCCCGAGGACAAGGAGGCATTAAGCAGGTCAAGTGTAGTGGGGAGAATGTTGCTGATCGCTGGCAGCAAGGCATGCGGGGGCGCCGGGTCTAGAGGAGAGCCAGATTTCACCTGATGCATGATAAGATCCAATCTAAGGGGGTCAAGTGGGGGAAAAGTGCCCAGGGTAACTGCGGAGGGAGGGGCCATGTTTAAGGGCTGGTCGAGTGTTATGTCTGTTGGAGGGGGCGGGAAGGAAATGTATATTGTTAATATTTTTTGGGAAAAAAACTCTGCTAGGTTATTACAGCGAGTTTGTGCGTTGTTCATATTTGGTGACTTTTCCGGGAGTTGAGATATGATTTGGCAATTTGATATATTTCTTTTGGTTTAGAGGCAGCTGCTTTGATTTTTTCCTCAAAGAAGATTGATTGGGCGGATTTAATTTTGTTCTTATAATTTTTTATTGCATCCCTGTAGGCAGTTTTCTTAGAAGGGGAGTAGTCTAATCGCCACTTCCTCTCAAGTTTTTTACAGCTTCGTTTCATTTCCCCTAGACTGGGGGAGTACCAGGGTGCTGTTACGGTGCAGCGCTTTGTTGCTAGGCTTTTTGTAGGGAGTACAGAGTCCAGAGAGTTAAGGATCCAGTTATTGAATTCCTCATTAGCTAAAATGGGATTAGGGTTTTTGGGTGGCCTGGAGGTTTCGAGAGCTGACAACCAACGGTCCAGGGGAAGTCTGGACCAGTTCCATGTTTTTTGTGTCGTGAGATTTGTGGGGATGTCAGAGTCAGGGGTGGTCCAAGTGAGAGGGATCAGTGAATGATCCGACCATGGAAGCGGGGAGGGTGTTCCGACTGTGAGGTCCACGCAGTTACTAAAAACAGGGTCTAATAAGTGACCTTTAATATGGGTGGGGCTGCGGACCAGTTGGTTAAATTGTAGTGCGGCGAGGCTCATGGTTATTTCTATTGCGAGATGGTCGGTAGCGTCATCAAAGTGAATATTAAGATCCCCTAAAAGAGTGTAGTTAGAAGGCCTGAAGCCGTGTCAGCTAAAATGGAGGGAAGGGTATTTAAAAACTCTCCTATGGCCCCCGGTGGGCGATATATGAGTAGGCCGGAAAAGGTGGTTGTGGGGGAGAAATCAATGGCGAAGGAGAGACTTTCACAATCTGGTATCAAATTTGGGGAGTGGCGGCACTCATAGCAATCCTTAAAGATGATCGCTAAGCCTCCTCCTCTGCCCTCCTTACGGTCCGCTCGCTGTATATGGTAGCCCCGGGGAAGGGTCTGAACGAGGTCTGGTTCTGACTCAGCATGGAGCCAGGTCTCTGTCAGAAAAAGAACATCTGGCTTGAGTTCCTCTAAGAGGATGGCGATTTCTGTAGAGGGTCCACGACTTGAGCTGCACAGAGTTAGTGGCCACGGATGCACTGCGGCCGGCACAGGCACACCGCCACGGGACGGTGACTACCTGTGCACTGAGGTAGGGCCACGAGAGCTGAGCGGGTTCTCGTCGATGTCCAAGGTGATTGTCGCAGAGGGTTTTGGGGGACAGTGGAAGGTGTTCTTCCAGGGCATGATACAGAGGGCAGTACCAAGCAGACACATGCAATATGGAGGAGATGAATGCTACAGACTCATGTTTAACACCAAGTCATTACCAGCCACATGATGATGTAGACAACCCCCAGGCCATTGACTGAGACGCCACCAAAGTTCAACCAGAGGGTGTCCATGAATTTCGGGGCACAGAGTTAGTGGCACCAGAGCTGAAAGGGGATGCAGTCTGCGATGAGGTCTGTACAATGGTATAAACTCTGCCATAAATATATCAAGGCTCAGTTCCAAATGTGTAACCTACTTGACCGTAGTGTGGGCCGGAGGCAGCGGTCAGCAGGGGCCCCCAGCCACGTGTCCTTGGCTTGCGATGCACAGTGGCACCAGGGCAGTTGTTGGTGGGGTTCGGTCACCTCCGTAACGAGGATCCTGTTCGTCATCCAGACTGAATTGCGTCTTCCTCTTACTCCTCTCCTAGCGTGCAATGATACGGACTCTGCCATTGTAAAATCAAGACTCAGTTCCAAATGTGTGACCTACTTGACCGCAGTGTAGGCCTGAGACAGCGGTCAGCGCGGGGCAACGGCTGTTCAGGCAGCTCCTCCTGGTACTCTCACACACGACATTGGAATGCCATGTGGCAATGATTTGTGGTTGACGGAGGTAGCGGCACCAGAGCTGTGCGTGTGTGCAGCCTGCGACAATGCAGTGTCCTGCCTGGTACGGATTGGATTGGATTTGTGTGAGGCCTGCTGGACCACAGGGTAGGCAGTACACAGGTGAACCCTGCGGTGCTGGGCCGCAGTGTAGGCCGAAGGCAGTAGTCAGCATGGGCCCACAGACACGTGTCGTTGGAATGCTATGCACAGAGTCGGTGGCACCACATCGTAGGGAGTACGGTGATATAAAGCCTGCAATAAATGTATGTACTCTGCCATTGTATGATCAAGACTCAGTTCCAAATGTGTGACCTGCTGGACCACAGTGTAGGCCGGAGGCAGTGGTGGAGTACGTCAATGAGAAAGGAGTAATGGGGGGCCTGTGTCGCGGAGGCCGTGATGGTCTGAGGAGGCTGCCATGGTCACAGGCCTCGGGCTTGGAGCTTGCACTGGCACGTGGTGGGCCCTCTTTGACACACGCTGGTTTCGGCAGGTGAGCAGTGCGGCCTGGCTGCGCTGGGGCGGGCATGACGCGTTTTGGGACCAGTGGCCTGGGGTACAGCAGGCGCACAGGATCGCAGGCACCACCGCTCACGGCGTCGACCTCATGGTGGGGTGAGAGGCGCCGCCCTGGCAGACACGTTGGCCATTCCGGAAGAGAACCACGCCCAGAGAAACAGGTTTTTTATTCACACCCCTACGCTGGCCTGGCGTACGCCGGGCCAGCCCACTACGCGCACGCTTACAGGGGGGGAAGTAACAAGCTACATTTCCGCATTGTTCCCCGTTGGCTGCAGTTACATGGTTACGTCCACTGTCCAGTGCACTCCAGGCACCAGCAGTGTATGTCGACATGGAAGTGTCTGTGGTCTGCATACTGCTTTCTGTCCAGCACATCCACTTCACACTTGGCATTGTGTGTATTCTTATTCATGGGTCACCTGCCTCCTTTGCACATGCCGGGTTCCCACCTCTCCCCACATTCTGCTATTGTGTGGCTGAGGTGCCATGCCGTTGATGGCTTGTGTAGATGGCTAGCCCAGGTTGCCACAGTAAGTAGTGTTGTCGTGTTTGGAATGTGGGGATGTTGGTTCTCAGGTTGTATGTGATTTTGTGACGTGTGCATTCCCAGAGTTGTGAGTTGTCTGGATGTGGTATTGAGGTGTGTGGTGGGTTCTGTTGGTACTTACCGACGAGCAGTGCATTCCCATAGGTGGCATCCCGAAAGCGCTGGTTGATGATGGACTGTCGGAAGATGAAGGAATCATGCACACTGCCTGGGTAGTTGGCGACGACATTGGTGAAGAGTCCCCGGTGGTCCACTATTGCCTGCACATTGATGGAATGCGTGTGTTTCCTGTTGCGGTAATTGTGTGCAGTGGCGGCAGGGGGCACGAGGAGTACATGTGTGCAGTCGATTGCCCCCAAGACGTGCGGGAAGCCAGCTATGCCTTGCTTGATCTCCAGCTGTTCCTGCGCAGTGTGTGGGAAGTAAAGTTGCTGGGGTACCAAGCTGATGATGGCATCCAGGACAGGTGTGAGGAACTTTGACAGGGCTGGCTGTGAGACTCCTCCGACTATGGCAGTTGTTGGTTGGAAGATCCCAGAGGCCAACAGGTGCAGCACGGCCAGCAGCTTTGTCTGCGGAGGGATGTTGGTTCTCCGCTGTGTTGGTACCGTCAGCCTGTGGGCAATGATGGTCAGGATGGTTGTCCTTTTGAGCCTGTAGTGGGCAATGACTTCCTCTGGCATTAAGTCTCCCAGGCTGGTGCGATTTCGGAAGGTCCAGTGTCTTTGTCTGCGCTGCCTCTGTGGTAGTCCGGGTAGGGGGGGTTCTGGGGGGGGGGTCCTGGCGGTGGTGGCGGTGGGTGTTGTGGCCCTCTTGGCGCTCTGAGCTGCATGATCAGTAGCTCCATGGCATCTGTTGTTCTTCTGGTGTGGCTGTGGGCTGGGCTCCCTTTTATATGCAGGTTGTCGTCCGACTTAACACCAGGTAGGAGCAGATGTTAAATCCATACTGCTAACGCGCCTTATCGCATGTTTTTGATTCTTATCGCCGTTCTGGCTGGTCGTTGGGAATGTTGCGAAGTGGTGTTTCTGCGGGTTTTTGCACGGGAACGCCTACTCTGCATCTCATTAGCGTTAGTTGCCGGTGTCATCTGTGGCAATGTTTTTTGCGGCTGCTATCGCAGGACTATTGGTGATATCGGCTGTTAGCACCAGCTTGTGAATGGTGCGATGAATTTATCACCACTTTGGCTGCGATGAAGTGCCGCTAACTCGGCGATAAGTCCTTGAGAATATGCCCCGATGTATGAATGGACCATGTTGTATGCGCAACCCATGCGAGGTCAAGAACCCTCTCTCCGCCCAGAGGTGCCCCAAATTATGGGCCACCCCAAAGGCATACTGGCTGTCTGTGTAGACATTGACAGTCAGTCCCTCACTCAACTCACAAGCCCTAAGGAGGGCAATTAACTCTGCAGCCTGGGCTGATTGATATGGGATACGGGATGTCTCAACTACAGTGTGTAACGTTGTGATTGCATAAGCTGCGGTGGTAGTGCCATCTGGTAATTTGAAACAGGAGCCATCGACATATAGTTCCCCTTGGGGGTCAGATAAGGGAACATCAGCAGGTCTACCCGTCCCTTCGTTTCTTCCTCAGTCCGAAATAAACAATCATGGACATCATTGTCCTTTTCTTCCGAAGGGAGGGGTAGTAACATGGCTGGGTTCAGAGTAGCACATCTTTTAATGGTAATGTGCGGAGCAAACAATGTCAATTCATATCCAGTGAGACTCGCACTAGTAAGGTGCTGCGTCTTTGTTTTGTTCAAAAGCGTGTCCACAGCATGGGTTACCATTACTGTGAAAGCAGTATCAAGGACGAGCCCTGCAGATTGCCTGATAGAAACTGCCACCGCCGCGGCAGCCCTCAGGCAGCTCTGGCTCTGGCTACGTTATCAAGAATAGCAGAGAAATACGCGCAGGGTCTCTGCTTACCACCGAAACCCTGTGTTAGAACAGAAAGGGTGCAACCGTCTGCCTCATACACATAGAGCACAAAAGGCTTCTGGTAATCAGGAGTACCAAGCACAGGAGCAGAGAAAAGCGCCGTCTTTAATTGCTCAAAAGCTTGCTGGCATGCAGCTGTCCAAGGCAGGGGTTCATGCACTTCTTTAGTGGTCAGGTAAAGTAGGGGTTTTGTTAGTAGGGAATAAATAGAGATCCAGTGCCGACAATACGAAGTTAGACCTATGAACGCGTGTACCTCGCGATGGGTCTAAGGAACAGACATGCTAGTAATAGCAGCTATGTGTTCAGGTGTTAGTCTGCGACCCTCCTTCGACAGTAGGTGACCTAAATAGGTGACCTCCTGTCGACAATATTGGAATTTCGAAAGTGACACCTTGTGTCCATGGCATGCCAAATGCAACAACAATTTAACTGTGGCCTCTTTACAACCATCTTCAGTGTCTGAAGCCACCAGGAGGTCGTCAACGTAGTGCAACAGCACATTACGAGGGGGGAGTTGTAAAGAATCCAATTGAGCTTTCAAAGCTTGACTATAGATACTCGAACTTTCTGTATAGCCTTGTGGAGCACAGCAGAATCTAAAACTCCTACTGGCTATTCTGAATCCAAACAGATGTCTGCTATCTGTATGGATTGGAATGCTGAAGAAAGCATTCTTCAAATTGATGACTGAGAAAAATTTTGCAGACGGGGGAATCATTGTCAAAATCGCGGTAATGTCTGGGACTACAGGATACTGGGGTACCACTATCTTGTTCACCTCTCTAAGGTCTATTACAAAGCGGTAAACATCAGGGTGAGCATCAGAAGAATCCAAGGGTGCCTTTTTAAGTAAGGAAGAATAGGACTGTTACACACATTCGCTGCTGTCTCCTCAACCACACCAGACTCAATCAAATCCTGTATTATTTGCAATAAGGCCTTTTCTCCTGCCTGGGATATCTTGTACTGGGGAATACGTGGTAATACAGCATTGTCTTTGATCTGTATAGAGACCGGTGGGATCTGGAGTGACCCCACATCTGTGTTTCCTGTAGCCCACTGTGTACGTGGCACATCCTGAAACTCAGCGGGGAGGGGGGCATCTTTTGCAAGGCATTGTTTAGCACGGGCCACATGCGGTCCAATAGTCATGTAAACACCGTCTGGGGAACAAAATATTGTCGCATGCAACCTTTTTAACAAATCCAACCCTAACAGATTTTCCCTACAATTTGACGTTAATAGAAATGGTGAATCAACCGTAAAGGGGCCAATCGTCAAAGCAAGAGGTTTGGAAATGGGGCTGACAACCGGCACACCTGAGAAACCCACCAAAACATTATTTTGGCCAGACAGAGCTGCCCCCGGGACCAGTGAACGGGAAACAGAGCTATTCATAGACCCTGTATCAACGAAAAAAAATTCAGTAGTACCCTGTAAATCACCAGTGACGTAAGGTCCGTGCTGATCTATAGGCACAGAAACTGTTCCCTCGCCCTGTCCTCGGCTGTCCTAGCTGTGAGACAACCCTGTCACTTAGTCCATATCATAGTCATCATGATAGTACTGTCATCCTCGGGGGTCATCAAAATAATTCCCGCTCTGTCTATTGTGTGATGTATCCTCTGACTGCATCCCCCCTCTACCTCCTGTTACTCGTCCGCATCCTCGAAAACCCCGACCTCTCGGGCCTCACCTTTCTGTATCAACTCCAGACACTCGTTCTGTCAATGCCCCTTCTGCTTGCAGTACGCACATTGATTGAGCCCTAGGGGCGTGTTTGAAGCACCACCCCTGCCAGACCGGGGCGGCCGTTGGGCAGAACCCGAACCTCTACCTCGTCCACTTCCCCTCGCAACTTGCTGCATCCATACCCTCGTCTTCAAATCCTTTTACTTTTTCTCTACCCTTTCCTTGTCCTCATTTTCTCTATGTTCGTAATACTGTGCCATACTCAATATCACTGATGGGGATGATGTCGTCCAAGTACTTTCCGAAGCCTGCAACCGTGTTGCAATCTCGGGAAGCAAGTTAGTGACAAATCTGTTGACAAATAAACGAACACCACTCTACTGTGACAGGTCCTGACCACTAAAATCTAAAAACACCCCTTCAAATCTGGTAAAGAAATCCGACACACTTTCATCCTTCTTCTGGCGACACGCAGTCAACTTATCCCAATCCACTTTCTTTGGCGGAATAAGTGAGTGCATGTATGTTATAATACGCCCTGGCAAAGCGAGGAGCTCCGCTTTCGGCTTGTCGCCGGGCTTACGCTCCTTATCCCAAGCCCTGATCTCATCCCACGTGCCCCCCAACTCTAGAGCGTGATCCTGCGAATGAACCTGCCTCCATATATCCACCGGTACCAAAAAACAACTCTATGTCAGCTAGCGTCATTACTGTGGAGGAGGCTGCCTCCGTCAATTCTTTATAATATGCAGTAGGGTTTTTTCGGGGGTCCGGCAGCTGGCTCTTTAAGGATAGGACCTCACTCCTCTTCCAGGGAGTATACATCCACTGTTCCTGAAACCGAGCGTCGACCCGTGGTCTAATCACAGCATCGGTGGAATCACGCAGTTCTGGAATTTCAGGGTGGTAAATGGGATGAACTTCCCTCATGGGATGCTGTGTCCCCATCGTCGGAACCTTCTGGAGCAATCTGCCTCGGTAACCCACTAGTGTCGTTATATTGCTAAAAACCTCATTGGGAGCCATACCTGCAGCATATACCCTATCCCGTATGTCATATATTATTTGCGGTGCAACACCTTGAAAACACTGTTCCCACAACCCTATCAGCATCGCTGACATGTGCTTAAGGGCATGCTGCTGTATAAACGGCTCGTAATCTTTCATCACACTCCACACATCCTCCACACTATACATCGGATTCCGAGCCCACTGAGCTGCTTGATTCGCCACCATTTGCTTTTCCTCATCAGCCACCGCAGAACGCACCAATACTTTATCCATTCGGTCTCGCGCTGCTGCCCAGTTCACTTCATGTACTCCACGCGCAGGAGTTTTGACATTCACCTGTGCCTGGGGTGTCACACTCATGGGGGAAATAGCAGACGCAGAGACAGGTACCATCATGTAGGGAGACAGGGTGGTAGGGGTGAAAGGGGGAGTAGCAGTCGATACAGAACTCATAGACTGGGCGGGGGAGCTAACAGCACCCGTCCCAGTGACTGGTGTGAGTAGAAGAGAAGCAAGAGGGGCCGGGGCTGAAGCGGTAGCGCTAGAAACCTGAACACTAGAAGGGGCAGCACTAGAGGCCAAGGACTGAGATGTCGGGACTGTCGGGTATATCCGTTCAGGGGCATTAGGAGGAGGAGGGCGAGAATCTAATAGCTCTTCGATGAAATCATCACCTTCCTCTCTAGTAACATAACATTTATCTGTCTGTAACCGAAACTTTCTATCTGCACATTCTATACCCTTCTCTATCTTTCCTCTTTCATAGGCTACTGCTTTCTGTGTTATAGTTTGCGTCTGCCTCTTCCGGGCCTCTTTCTCTGCTCTCAGTCGTCGCTGCTTTGCTTCTCTCTGCCATACTCTTAAAGAATCAAACATCGACTGTCTGCTCCTTCTAGCAAACAACTTGTCCTGCAAGAAATTCAATTTCTGTTCATCAAATGAGCCAGTAAGCGGCCACTGTAACTCAGCATTGTCCCTCATATATTTATGCCACAATGTGCTAAACATAACAGGGCCAATACCATGTTTAACGTATACGTCAGTATTTGGAGAACCCTCCGGAGGTGCAGGCTGGCTCTCTTCCAATCGAGCATCAGTAGAACAACATCGACATCCAAAACACCCCAATTTGCTGAAACAAGGCATCTTAATATAAGACACATGCACTGTCCCTAACGGACAAGTATAACACCAGCAACTGCAATTAAGGACAAGATAAAATAACAAATATTATTCATGAACCAAACCAAACGGTCCAAGGACCACTCCCTACAGTGCGTGGACCGTACCTCATTCAAGAAGACAGGCTCCAGCCCCAGGCCTTTTCAAGCATTAGTCAAATTACCAGTTGGTCTGGCAGATTGTTCGCGGACAGTCCCGGACCTTTTCAAGCGCAGGCCAAATTTCCAGATGGTCCAGTGAACTGCTCACAAACACTCTGTGCCTTTTCCAAGGGTCCATAAACCCACCAAGTTCAAGACAAGACAGTCCGGAGACCGTACCAAGACACAGCCCGTCGACTTGTGTCGTTCAAGCAAGGCAGTTCGAGAACTGCAGACAAGACAGTCCGGAGACTGTATCAAGACAGAGCCCGCAGGCTCATGCCGTCCAAGAATGGCGCCATTTTTCCAAGAATCAAAGCACTCACCTGGTGCACACAGGTCGAGTCAAGTTATTCTCCACTGCCGACTCTTTGGACCAAACGGTCAACTCCAAGGTTTCTCCTTCTCAGGACCCCAGCCGGTGACCACTAGACGAGGAAGCGCCCGATCAGACGGGTGGGGCTGCTGCGAGAACCAAGCTCGATCGTGTGGGGTACCCCGATCTGCCCGACCGACCAGACGCAACCCCGACCCTGCAACCCGATTACGGGTGAGCTGGATCACCTTGCAGGGTCCCTGTTCGGGCGCCAACTGAAGGAAGTGGCCCTCTAGGGCCACTCGGGTTTTCTTACAACCACCTGCTATGCCTTCCCAAGAATGAAGAGTCGGTCAAACAGTAGAGAATACCAACTTACATTTATTAGCAATGCTCTGCAGAGGAGTCCATCATGACCTGCATCCTAAGATGTCTACTGAGGGACTGGCCCCCCCACAGCCCACGCTGAGTAATCATTCCTCTCGAGAAGCCCCCAACCACGCCCACAATGGAAAACTACCGGCCTGGGCCGATCATGAACAAAGAGGCACAGTAGGATGAGCTAACACCTGCCAGATGGGTACATTTTATCAGGAATCCAAGGCCACAGTGCTGGGTCTCAGCATCTCCTAATGTGGAAGCAGAAACTACACATTCGGATAAGTGTGCGAGGCCTTGAACAGAAAGAAAAAATAATAACGAAATACAGTGTTCTGCTGAGACAAGCAATACGAGTAATGAGTCCTAACTCAGGCACAGTCTAAGCAGCCTAATAAGGATTACGAAATGCAAAATGGAGTCACACTCGCTAACTGAAGCCTGCGCATTACGGGGATAACCCAGTGGGTTACATAACGTGAATACAAATGACATCTATTTAGCCACACATTGCTAACCTAATATAACGTGAAATGAGTGCGTTGCAGGGATGGGAATTTGAAACCTAACACAGGGTATTATAAAAACATCACTGATGCCTGGACCTTGTAAATTATTGGATAAGAGAAAGTTTTCTCTAATTTAATGGAGCCAACCATTAGATGATAGCCTTGGGGTAGACTGACTCAAACTCACTTCCATTCAACTGTTATCCAAGCATTGGACATCCACCTGAAATCTCCGAGAACTGAAGAAATCTGGGCGATATCATCAACACAGACCTCTCCGCAATGCCTCAAACAATTCTCTGGTCTCTGGCTTGAGATGGTAATAGCAAAACCAAAGGGGATGATGGATGGAGTGTTGAACATTGCAAGCACTCACCCCCAGTCAACTGATCTGGGTTTAATCCATCATCATTCTTTAGCTCACTCCGCCACCCCAGTTCAGACATGGCCATATGCAAATCAGTCTGACCCTGTGCCTCATGGGAACAGTCCAGCCCGAACTGCCAAGCCATGTCTTCCCTGGACCGGAAACAAGCATCCTGGGACCGGTTTCTGGCTTACAGCCGTCATCAGCCAGGCTATCTTGAATCCAGTGGCAAAGTGAGCAAGGGACCTACGTCTGGGCATACCCTGCCAACTTAGGGCGAACTCATCTACTCCTTTTTACTATTTACAATCCCGCAAGAGTCCCTTGAGATAATAAAAATGTTTTAAAAACAATATACATTTATTAGGGGATAACATGCCTTTCTGCTGTCCCCCTATGTGGCTTTTTACTTAATTTCCAAAACACCTCCAATTTCGCTCTCTAAACAATAAAGGTGGCCAGGGAGGGGGATTCAGGGGGAAAAATAAAAAATGTCTCATTTGTCTGGTTTTCATCAATAGTTGGTGGGTTGAGAGGGCTTTAAAGAGATAACAGGGAATGGAATGGAGCTAAAAATTCTGTCGTGGAATATAAACGGTCTTCGGGTGAAGAGTAGGAGAGATAAAATAATGCAATATTTGAAGGACTCTTCTGTGCAAATTATTATTTTACAGGAGACACACTTGACAGAGGACGAGAGTAAGGCACTCTTTAAGGCGCAGAGATGGGTTGCACATGCAATTTACACGAGGCAAACAGCAGTTACTAAAGGGGTTGCAGTATTAGTTTAACAGGGACTAAATATTTTGATAGAAGGCAGTGTTTCGAGTCCTACAGGAAGGTGGCTAATAGTTAAGCTAAGAGTCTTTGGGCAGATTTTCAATCTGGTTGGTTATTATGGTCCAAATCAGGATGACACAGGCCCATTAGATGAAATAGCAAATGAGCTTTTGAGTTTCTCCGGTCACATTATTATGGCAGGGGACTTTAATACAGTTTTGGACCATAAATTAGACAGATCAGCGAACAGTAGAGTGGCGGTTAATCCCAAGATGTCAGATAGGGTGAGAGGCTTGATGGCGCAGTGGGGTCTCTGCGATATATGGAGGTGCAAGGTAGGCTCCCGTATGGGTTTTACGTACTACAATAAAAAATACAAACACCGGTCAAGGATATTTTTTGGTGGACAGAACAGTGAAAGATTCTATTTTAGAGGTTGAACATATTGGGGTTTACCTATCAGATCATTCAGCTATCCTTCTTCGGATGAGGATAGGGGAGGGGACTACCAGTTCAATATGGAGGTTGGATCGCACAATTCTGTCTAAAGATGAGACGATGGAAATTTTGAAAGTGGAAACCCAGGAATTTTTTTAAAGGAATCAAGGCTCAGCTAAGATTGGAATAGTATGGGATGCCTATAAGGCCTACTTAAGGGGCAGACTAGGTGCTTTGGCAGCAGCGAAAAGGCGAGTTTATCATCAAAAGGTGTTGGAGTTAGAAGAACAGATTCGGAGGCTGGAAGAGGTTGTGATTACTGTAGGAAGCCATGAAAGGGAGATGGATGAGTTATTAAATCTAAAAGTGAATCTATCAGGCGTTCTGAGAGATAGAGTCAAGGAGAAATGGGAGTCCAGCCAGCTAGCACATTTTGAATATGGCGAGGGTTGTAGCAAGCTTCTGGCTTGGAAGGCAAAGAGCGACCGGGTCAGAAGCTTGATTAAAGAAATCAGATGTGAAGATTCAGGTGTGCTACTTAGTGATAGTAAAGAAATTGCTTCAGCATTCTATAGACATTTTGGGAGGGTATATAAGGAAGATCTGATGGTTACGGAGGAAGACGTAATGATTTGATCGGATCATATGGAGCCATTATCAGAGGAGGTGATGGAGGTTTTGAACAGGGAGATCTCTGTTGAAGAGTTGGAGGAGGTTATTAAAGGGGGCAAAAAGGGAAAAGCGCCAGGGCCGGACGGCCTTCCAGTAGAGGTTTATAGATCCCTGGCTAGTGCCATAATACCTGTTATGAGGCAGCTCTTTAATGCCATCTTCCTTTCAGGTTCTGCTATGCCCGATTCCTGGAAAGAGGCAAATATAGCTTTGATCCCTAAGCCTGGAAAGTCATTAAAAAATCCTGACTCATACAGACCTATTTCTCTTTTAAATGCTGATTACAAGCTGTTCACAAAGCTTATAGCAGGGAGGTTAAATGGGATTATGTTGAATCTGGTGCATGAAGAACAAAAGGGTTTTATTAAAGGAAGAGCTTTGAAGGAGTTGACGTTTTCTCTTATTGGTTCCATAGACATGGCTACGGCTTACGATCTTCCGTTGGCAGTAATAGCACTAGATGCTGCCAAAGCATTCGATCGTGTTAACTGGGTATATCTGCAGACCCTGCTCAAACATCTTAATTTGGGGGAAATCTTTTGCAGAATGTTAAAAGGTATATATAACGCTCCGGTAGCTAGAGTACTAGTTAACGGGGTACTGACACAGCAGGTGCGGATTTTGAGGGGTACAAGGCAAGGGTGCCCCCTGTCCCCACTTTTGTTTGATCTCTATATTGAGCCACTGGCGAGGAAAATAAGGAGCTGTGAGGGTATACTGCCTTTTAAATTTTATGATTGGAGCAAGAAAATTGGGCTCTATGCTGAATATATTGTAATTTATACAACCAATTTACAACAAACTATGAGCTGTATTCTGAAAATAACGAATGAGTTTGGCAAAATATCCAGGTCCAATGATTAAGCCTTTGTCTGCCTTGGCTGGTGACATCTTTTTCTTCCTGTGTATGCAGGAGGATAAGAGAGTGGTTTCGGTTGTTGGTGGAGGAGGGTCGCCCAGTAAGATTCAATGGCGCCCAGTTTTTTCTGTGGGCTTTTCTCCACGCACTTGGTTAAGCCTCTCTTTCCAGCAAATGAGGTTTGAAAACCCAGGGCGGTATCTTTAGAAGAAGGGTGGAAACAAGGCAAATGAGGATAAAATAAAAATTAAAAAAAATAAAGGTGGCCATTTCATTTATAACATTCCATCAGCCAGCCAATCAGAGCGCTTGCAGGACTCAGAGGAGCCCCACGCTCCCGTGTGAGCATGAAGGCTCAAGGTAAAAATTGGCCTCTCAACTAATCACAGGGCTTCAATTTTGATTTTGTGCTCTCGCTGGAGCCAACGATCGTATTTACACAGAATCACAAAAAGCACAATCTGCGGACCAAGATATAGCTTCCTGTTGAATTTAGTGTAATTTCACTCAGTAGTTTTTGCTGTAGCCGCGTCTAAAGAAGTCTATGGATTATACTTCTCAGGACCCCCTTTTTTCTCAGCTTCTACCTGACGGATCGCCCCGAAACTTTCTAAGGAGAAGCTGCGGTGGATGAACTTTTTTTTGAAAGTTTAATGAAGATTCATCAAATGAAGCCAAAGTTTTTAGCAAACCACAAAACGCTTCATCTATGGAAAAGCAGACCTAACTACTGCCAACCGCTAGTAGGTAATATATATATATATCTATATATATATATATACATATATATATATAGATATATAGATATATATATATATGTAGTTATAATTAGGACCTTGTTTCTTTTCAAAAAGCGTATTTCTTTTGCCAATATTTTTGACGCCGTTTCACGAATCTTTGTGAAATTTTCAAAACTAATGGGCCGCTCACTTTAGTTGCTGTCTTGAAAATTTGGGGTGATCCGTCAAGCGGGGACTGAGAAAAAGGGGAGGTCCCAAAATGCTTTTCCCCATGTTAATTTCCATAGGCAACTGTTGACGCAGCTACAGCCTGAACTGAGGGGACATTGTACTTCCACAACAAAAAATACAATCAACTCCATATAAGCCAGCGTCCACATTCAACCCCATCATGCCCCGTGATTCATTGGAGGTATTTCATGAAAATGTTACGGCACAAATCAAAAAATTACATAAAGAAACGTTAACCAAGCGGCGTAGATACAACAAAAAGAATCAACAATATGAGGCCCTCATGCTCAAATTGAAATTGGAGAAGAATGTCATCATCAGAAGCAGTGACAAGGGAGGCAACATTGTACTTTTGACGCGTAAGGAATACGATAGGGAAGCATACTCGCAACTTAATGATAGAGAATGCTATTTACGCAATACCCCAGTGGCCATGAAGGAATCACACAAAAGAGTACTATAAGAAATTAATGACATGGAAAAACAAACAACTGCTTACCGAAGATGAATACAAGTATTTGAAAAAAGACAATCCTATAACCCCGTCCATATATTTTATTCCTAAAATCCATAAGGACATTAACCAACCTCCTGGCAGGCCTATTATTTCTGCTAGGGATGGGATTTTAGAAAAAACATCTGTGTACATAGATTATTTTTTACAAGGCTTTGTGAAATCACTACAATCATATGTACAGGACACTGGGGATTTTCTTCGTAAAATCAAACAAGTAGTTTGGAGAGAGGGTTATTGGATGTTGACACTGGACGTAACATCTCTCTATACCAGCATCAGACATTGTGACGGTATACGAGCTATACAGTTTTATCTCTCTCGTAGGGGTCTGCATTACAAGGATCATAATGAAATGCTACTTGATATGCTGGAACATTGTCTTAATAACAACAATTTCATGTTTAATAATCTTATCTACCAACAGATAAGGGGTGTTGCCATGGGGGCCAGTTTCTCCCCTAGCTATGCCTGTCTGCATATGGGCAGCTGGGAGGAACTGGTCCTTAAGCGTGATTTTGGAGCAATATTGGACACTAATGTAATTATTTGGTTGCGTTATATTGATGACCTTTTCGTGGTATGGGATGGCACCAAACAGCAGGCAGAGGAATTTATAAGGGGCATCAATGTTAATGACCTCAATCTCAATTTTACTGCAACAATGAGTCAAACATCAATCACATTTTTAGACACCGAAGTATTCATACACAATAACACCATGGAGACTAGGCTCTATAGAAAGGAAACCTCAGGTAACTCCACATTACATGCCAGCAGTGCACACCCGGCACACTTAATTAACAGTATTCCGTATGGAGAAATGTTACGTCTTAGAAGAATATGTAGCAATGAACATGATTTGAAGCAGGCACAGGAACATAGCAGACTGAGGTTTCTAGATAGGGGGTACTCTGAGAAAATCATTATCAGTGCTATGACTAAATCCATGAAGTGTAGTAGAGATGAGCTTTTAATAGACAAAACAAAGGTGGCCCAGACAGTATCCCAAGTGGGAGCAACTAACAGAGGAGAAGGTAGGGGTGCAACCAATCAGATGAGATTCATCATGGGTTACAGTAGACAGCACTCCAGGCTCCACAGAATTATCAACAAAAACTGGCCTATAGTGCTCAGTGATCCTATTGTTGGACCAATACTACCATCCAGGGTATCCATCACATATAGGAGGGGGCCATCGATGAGGGATAGGTTGGTCAACACTAGTCCCGAAACAATGGACAAAACCACTTGGCTTCAGACCAATAGGGGTTTTTAAGTGTAAGATCTGTAAAGCTTGCCTACATGGCATCAATACTAAAACGTACACAAACCCCTTTAGCGACAAGGAGCACAAGATTCTCAAACTCCTAACTTGCAAAACGGAATATGCTATATACGTGCTGATATGTCCATGTGGGCTACAGTACGTAGGTAGCACTAAGCTACCTGTACATAAACGCATTTTGCAACATCTTCGCGCCATATCCAATCAGGATAATACATATCCGGTGGCACGACATTTCAGGGAGTTCCATAACAGCAATAACGAGGGGCTCAAATACTTTGTGGTAGATGCAATCTCACCCAGCAGAAGAGGTGGTGACAGGGAATCGAAACTGCGTAAACTTGAGACAAGGTATATTCTACAGTTCGATTCCAAAACCCCAGGGGGCTTAACGCTACTGAGGACTTGCACACATGTTTAGGATAAAATATATCAGGGATTCCAATTGACCATCTATAGGTACTTATACACTGAACGACTATGCTATTTAAATTCTTTTATTTTCCTTTTTAACTCTGAGGAGGATTCATGAATTATTTATATGACTATCAATATGGGTATTTCTATATTTATATATTTATTAATATATTTAGCAATGTATACCTATTTATATATTTATATATTTATATTTATATGTTTAGGCAGTCTGTTACAGTGTTATATTATATTTTATTTTACTGGCACACATGAGTGACAATGTCGGTTCTCACCTTGGGAGTAGATATGTGAACAACGAAATGTCGGATTCTGCTTGGGGGATTTTCAGCATTTTGTTTATATATATAATATACAGTATTGCAATAGTTTAGTGATGAGCATCTAATCGACTTGACATGTTAAAAACTATTTACCTTGAGGTTCACTAACAACAAGTCAAAACATCTGAGATCGTTTCTGCCACTTTTTATTCTACAAATGAAGCCGTTGCTTTAAAGTGCATGGTTTAAAATGAAAGTTTTAACATACCTATTTTTAACAGTCACAAGTTTTACGGTTCCATCCATCACAATTAGAATATTCGTACACACACAGGGAGTTGTTACATAGATAAGTATGACATAATATTATGGGTAAGGCAATGTTGATAAGGGGATTTAACCCGGAATTGGACCATTTTTGGTTATTAACAACATGCATCAAATGACATACGTATTCCATTAAGGGCAACCGAGCGAATAGACCCTAACCACTAGTCAATATGATGGATTAGGAGCATTATGCCGTTATTCATTTTACATTTAGGTAATATTTGATTAATATATGTATTCATACAGTGATTTTCTGATTTTAAGGAGCAATGAGTTTGCTTTTTAGATACATGAATTTTAGCTTATTGTTCTTAATGCTATTTTATGGATTTTAGTATGTTTTTGTATCTGCCTATAAAATAGATGAAAAAATAATATCATATGGTGGATAACCCATTATACAGCGATATGTCTTCTATGTCTATGAACAAATCACTCACGTGATTATTTGGGAATTGCACTGTCACTTTAAATTTGGGTGCTCAACACGAGTACAATGTCATGTGAACAAGGCTCGGACGAGTCGAAACGTTATGGCGACATCAGAGGTGAAATAAAATATTTGCACTAACTTTGGTCCGTGTCCGTGGTTCGTGGTCGTTGGGAAAGATTCCTGTATACCTGACTCGGAAAGAAGAGATATATATAGATATATAGATATATATATATATGTAGTTATAATTAGGACCTTGTTTCTTTTCAAAAAGCGTATTTCTTTTGCCAATATTTTTGACGCCGTTTCACGAATCTTTGTGAAATTTTCAAAACTAATGGGCCGCTCACTTTAGTTGCTGTCTTGAAAATTTGGGGTGATCCGTCAAGCGGGGACTGAGAAAAAGGGGAGGTCCCAAAATGCTTTTTCCCCATGTTAATTTCCATAGGCAACTGTTGACGCAGCTACAGCCTGAACTGCTGAACGGAATTACACCACATTTGGCAGAAAGGTAGCTCTTGGTCCAGAATGCACTCTTTTTGTTAAATGGTGTCAATTTGTTCAGTAGTTCCTGAGAAATGTAAACATTTCTCAGATATACAATTATGGCTGCAGAGGATCCGAGACCCCTCCCGATCTCGTACCTGAAATCTAATTGGCTGTCAACACTTCAAACCAGGAAGTGTTGGCAGCCATCTTCTGACTCGGTTAAACCGAGTTACAAGAAAAAAGGTAAAAAAATATTAAAAATCAAGAAAAGGGGGCAGGGTAGAAACACTCTGACCCCCTAGGCCTGCTCAGGGGGTCCCAGAGGTAACCCCAGGGCCCAAAAAAGCATTTTTAAAAACAATTTCAGGGGGATTCATGTTGGTTCCCCAAATCCAGCTGATTTTTTTTTAAACGATTAGGCGCCTGAGTGGGCCAGGTCCCGGGGGCAATGATCAAAATACATGCTGGGGCTCCTGTAGCCCTGGGGACTGACCCCTCCCCGGGGCTGTGTTTATTAAATGCTGGGGGCCACATGGCCCCCATGCAGCCCTGGGGACCGCCACCTCACTGGGGTGTATTTTTTAAATCAATGCATGGGGGTGGGCTCCTGCCCCCCATGCAGCCCCGGGGACCGCCACCTTCCCGGGTCTAAATTGAAAAGATGCGTGGGGTTCTCCATCCCCCCCATGGAGCCCTGGGTACCACCACCTCCCCGGGGCTATATTAAAAAATAAAGTGTGAGGGGGCTCAAGCCCCCCACACAGCCCCGGGGACCACCACCTCCCCCAGGGCTTTAGTATTGTTAGAGGGGGGCCGTGTGGCCCCCTCGTGGAGCTGTAAATGGCCATAGGGACTGCCACCACCCAGGGCTGGCTCCAGCAATGTCCCGGGGTTCCCATCCCCGGGACTTTGCAGTTTGCTATGGCTTGGCAGGAGCACTGCTCCTGCCAAGCCATAGCAAAGTTTGCTTCACTTCATGGAAGCAAGAGCATTGAAAATGCTCTCGCTTCCATGAAGCGAAGCAGAATTGCTTTTGGGCAAAGGGAGCTGCATGTTTGCAGTTGCCTCTGCCCAAAAGCAATGCCGGCTCTCACAGGAGGCGGTGTGTCGGCAGGAACTGCGGGGGCCTTGAGTCTCCCCCCTGCAGTTCCCAATGAATTGGCCAAGCTCTGGGGGATGGGGTCCCCGGGGCCGAAAAGGGCCTGGGAGGGGGCATCTCGCCCACCCTCCCTTTTTAAATTTTTAAATAAAAATGGTCAGGCCCCAGGGGATGGGGTCCCATGTGCCAAAATCAGCCTGGGGAGGAGAGCCGCTGTGCCCCCTCCCTTGAAAGGATTAAAATAAATGGCCATGCCCCGGGGGATGGGGTCCCCAGGGCCGAAATCAGCCTGGGGAGGGGCCCCCCTCTCTTTTTCTGAATGATAAAGAAAAAGAAATACCCGGGGCCGATATTGGCCACACAGCCCCCCTTCCTAAAAAAATAAAATAAACAAAGCCGGCAACTCACCGGAGTCCCCACCCCTTCTCTGCACTACTCAGCAAACGTGCCTCCTGGAGCGCTCTTGGTTGGGGTGTTAGGTTTTAAAACCCCATTCTTGCTATACACTCGTTTCATGTTATATTAGGTTAGCGGTGTGTGGCTTAATAGACACCATTTGTATTCGCGTAATGCAACCCACTGAGTTATCCCTGCAACGTGCAAGCTTTAATTAGCGAGTGTGACTCCATTTTGTATTTCGTAATCCCTATTAGGCTGTGCCTGAACTAGGCCTCATTATTTGTATTGCTTGCCTCAGCAGAACACTGTATTTAGTTATTATTTTCTTCTCTGTTCAAGGCTGCTTCCCGGCTTACTAATGAATAGACCATTCTGCCCTCACATACCTATCCGAGTGTGTAGTTCTGCTCCCACGTTAGGAGACGCTGAGACCCAGCATGGTAACCTTGAATTTGTGATAAGCCTGTACCCATCTGGCAGGTGGTAGCCATCCTTCTGTGCCTCCTTTGTTCATGTCTGGCCTAAGCTGGTAACTTTCCACTGTGGGCGTGATTGGAGGTTCTTGGAGGAATGATGAGGTGTTGCAGACTGTTGGGGAGCCAGCCCCTCAGCAGGCATCTTAGGGTGGAGGTCAGATTGGACTCCTCTGCAGAGTATTGCTAATAAAAGCCTGTTTGTATTCTCTACTGTCTGACCGACTCTTCATTACTTGGGAAGGCATAGCAGGTGGTTGTAAATAACCCGGGCGGCCCCTAACGGCCATTTCCTTCAGATGGTGCCCGAACAGGGACCCCACAAGGTGTTCCAGCTCGCCCGTAATCGGGTTGCAGGGTCGGAGTTGCATACTGTCGGTCGGGCGGATCGGGGTACCCCACACGATCGAGCTTGGTTCTCGCAGCTGCCCCGCCCGTCTGATCGGGCGACTTCTAGTCTAGTGGTCACCGGCTGGGGTCCTGAGAAGGCGAAACCTTGAAGTTGACCGTTTGGTCCGAAGAGTCGGCAGTGGAGAATAACTTGACTCGACCTGTGTACACCAGGTGAGTGATTTGATTCTTGAAAAAATGGCGCCATTCTTGAACCCCACGAGCCTACGGGCTGTGTCTTGGTACAGGCTCTGGACTGTCTTGGTGCAGTTTTCGGACTGCCTTGCTTGAATGGCACGAGCCGATGGGCTGTGTCTTGGTACCATCTTCGGGCTGTCTTGGTTTGAACTTGGTGGGTTTGCAGACCCTTTTTAAAAGACACAGAGGGGCCGATTCCGATCTCGGCCGGTAGTGCTCCGAATCGGATTCGGTTTTACCGGATCCGATCCGGAGCCCTGATTTTCCGACCGAGTCGTACGCGCGTCCGGGCGAGCGAGTACGATGCGTATTCGCCGACCGACTCGTCCGGCGACCCGACCGCTCCGACCGACTGGTTCCCGGATCGTACCGCTCCGACCGACTCGCTCGGACCCGATTCGCACCGCGCAATGGAGAGCGCTTTCCGGCCGGGTAAGTACGATGCGCACCTCGACCGCTCCGACCGACTCGCGCTGTCCGACTCGAACTCGCTGTCGGAGCCGTACTTTGGGGGTCCGTGTCGGTCCCCCTGTACGCGTACTCGTGCGAGGCGCACACAGGGGGACCCGACGGGTCCCCCTAGCCTGTGCGTGTACGCCGCGAGGCGCGCCGCGGCGTACTCGCTGTAGGAGCGCCCTTGTCTGCCTCGCACCCATTGAGGCAATGGGAGCCCGCGTACGCGTTGTGCGACCGGCTCCCATTGAGTTCAATGGGAGTCCGACCGACTCGTGTCCGGTGGCATACGAATGCATCGGACTCGTTCGGTCGGACTGCACGGGTCCGATTCGGTCGGAAATCTCTCCGAGGCCGGCTCGGTCGGAGAAATTACCGACACGAATCGGAATCGGCCCCAGAGTGTTTGTGAACAGCCTACCAGGCCAACTGGAAATTTGGCCCACTTTTGAAAAGGTCTGGGACTGTTTGCAAACAATCTGCCAGGCCACCTGGAAATTTGGTCTACTCTTGAAAAGGTCTGGGGCTAGAGCCTGTCTTGTTGTCTTGGTACAGTCTTTGGACTGTCTTGTCTTGGTGCAGTCTGAGGACTGACTTGTTTTGGTTCAGGCTAGAGCCTGACTTGTTTTGGTTCAGTCTGAGGACTGACTTGCCATGGCGCAGTCTGAGGACTGCTCTTGAGAGCTTTCTTTTTTTAGTCTGCGAGTGTGTTTTGTGAATATGGTGCACCATCAGTTTGTTTTGGTACGGTCTGCGGACTGTCTTTTGAAGAAAAGTACTTGTAATTCCTTTGCCAGGCAAAATAATGCATTTGGACCCTTTCTTGAAAATACGTGGAATGAGCGTAATTTGTCCTCAGCCGGCGCCTCAGTTTGAACAATTAAAAGAAAGAAATATGGTGATAGTGTGTATACATGTATATATATATATATATATGTATGTATATATAGTGATAATATGTGTGTATGTATATATATATCTGTTTGTTTTCTTTTTTTTCCTTTACAGAGGATGAGTGGTGTGAGAAAGGACGAAGGAATGTGAAATGGGAGAGAATGTGAAGTGAGACAGTTAGAGAGCATGACGTAATAAATAAAACAAAAAAAAAGAGAGAAAAGAAGGGGTACATTAGTGGCGCCCAGATCTCATATTTAGCTTTGGACATTGCGAAATGGCGAAAGTTGTTCTGAGCTATAGACATGAAAGTTGTATTTTTAAAGTTTGGTACTTGAAAGTAAAGGCTGAATGAATGGACCTTGCGCAGATGCCGATGTGTTTAGTGTGGAACTGACATCGCAATATAACGTGTATTTAATTTGGAAAAGGTGTTTCAAGCACTCCAGGCAGCGTGTATTTTTGTCTGAATGAAAAGGATTTTCAAGGTTGGAAAACATAGCTCGTGAATTCAGTTTGTTCTGGCAGGCTGGCTGCGGCCTTTTCAGATAGGAGAGAAATTCCCAAGGAGGGGCTCAGTGTGCAGGGAACTGCAGAGAATCAGACAGAGACGTAGAAAAATGGGAGAGGCAGTCTATGTTAGATTTCTTTTTTTTAACGTGGCTGAAGGAGGTTCACAAAGGCGAAATAGGATGGAAAGGAATGTGGGCTTGTTGGGATGTTTCAGTCTGATGCTACTCAATTAATTAATTAATTCTTGATTGATTTGTGTATGTTGGAGGTGGATTGAACAGACACGCATTTTCAAAGTGCAGTAGGAGGAATGAAATACACGCTCATGACTCATTAACGTAAGGTTTGCTGTTTGGCCTTGAAGATAAGAATGGAATTTCTCTAGCTGGCAGGAATATACAGCCTCATCTGATTTGGGCTGTTTTCAGTGGGACATGCAAAGCAGCAGACAAAGCCATGAGACACGAAGGGAAAAATAGTTTGAAAGGCAGACGGATTTAGAAAGGTTTGCTTAGAAAATGTGTTTGCAGGGAGTGAAAGAGAGTTACAATGTGTTGTTTCAGGAGCAGAAATACAAGGTGCAATATTAAAGTTGTTGGGGTTTTAAAAGGAGCAATTACAAAATAAGTTTTAGAGAGGGTTGCAGGTTCATTTGAGAAAGGTTACCAATTTGTTGTTTGTGACTCAGGCCTGACAGGAAAAGATTTGTTTTGCGAATTAAAAGGAATAGATTGCCTCTTTCTGTTACGTATTTAACATAGCACAGTGCTATGAGTGTTTTGGTGGGTGCTTCAGACACATTGGTTGTAGCACATGTTTTGCGCTTTCTTGCTCTGATTATTGGTCCTTTTTACAGTGGATTTCTGTTTTAGTTAATGTCTAATTGTGGTGAGCATGTGATGGGTTTGGCATCCTACTATTACTGCTCTCAAGCAGGTGAATGTGTGATGATGGGCCTCAATGTAAGTAGTGAATGGTGTTTGCCCCCCCCCGAGTTTTGCGAATGTGCCATCCACTTTGTGGGCAACAGGCGATGTAGAGCTGGGATTCCTACAGATTTCACGAGCCTTGTTGTGTATGGTACAGGATTTGGTTGAGAAAGGTGTTGGTGAAGAGACGGCTGGTAGATAGTAATAGTCCCATTCTTTTGATTGTGTTTACAATTCTGTGAGTGGTTGGTGTGAAGTTCATGAAAAAGTGGTTTTCCTACATCCTGCTGTTCTAGCCATTGCTATGCCATTGCTAAGTGTTCCTTCTGCTGCTCAATGTTTTTCTATTACCGATCTAAAATACATTCTTTGGCGGTACTATTTATTTCAATAATAGGTCTTTGTCCGGATTTCACATAGACTGGTAGGAGTCATAGGTTCTGCTGGGCTTCTTAGGACTATGAAGAAGGACGGAGCATCCATAAACAGGTTTAAAAGGGGTAGTTACTTGCGCATCGTTTCAGACACACAGCAAAGTTGTAGGGACAGTACAGTTACATAGTGTTAGACATGGCATCCTTGGCGTGGTTTTCCCTGACTTTTTGCCTCTACCTCCTATGTTTTTGATGCTGTGCTAGTTTTCGTTTTTGCTGGTTCAGAGGCTTTGGGTATTTTGCCACTGCTGATCAGTGTCACAGTGCGAGTGCTTTCTGTGTAAATTGATATTGTGCTTGGTTCTCCCTGATTGGCATATTGGTTTTACTAGTAGATCCCTAGTGAAGTGCACTGATTGTGCCAGGGCTGGTAAATAAATAGCTACTAGTAGGTTTGCAGCTCTGATTGTGCCATCCACATGAGTGTCCCGGAAAAGACGTCTCGGGCCTGCCACCGCAGTGCCTGCACGCAGTTTGTCCATAGGGCACCCCTATGGTGGGCCCAGGGCCCCACCCCGGGTGGGGCGCGGTGTATGCGAGGAGTGGGATTTGTGCTGATGTGTGCTGGTGTGGGTGGCGTGTCCTGGTGGTGAAAAGATACCATTTTCCTTTTTTACTATTGAAGGGCTGTCCTGCTGATAGGACGGAATGGGGAATTTTTGTATCATTTTACGAGTATATCCTTCATAGGGATAAGATAGAAAATAGGAATGAGCTCAGAATTTGATAATACATCTTTTAGTAAGTATGGTTTTTAAAGTCTGTGTTTGACAACAGCACTTTTAGGAAGCAGATATTTTCTTGTCCAACTTTTCCGTGAGTTTCTGTCTTTTTGTGGATTAATTGTCTTGTTTCAGTGTGACAGAAGAAGAGGATGTGCATTTGGTGTAGTGCCCTTTTGTGGTGCCTTCACTGTGTTACTGTGAGTGTTGGTACAAATGCTTTGTGCATTGCCTTACGGATGAGCTTGTCTGCTCGTGCCAAGCTACTAAGGGGGGTGAGTAGGGGTTATCTAAAGTGTGTATTCCCCTTACCCTGACTGGAGGGAAGGGTCCCTGTTTGGACAGAGGTACCTACCTCTGCCAACTAGAGACCACCATTTCTAGCAAATTATTCTTGTGTTTAGCTCTGAATGGCTAGGAAGTCTGCTTTTTGAAAGGGGTAAGTATTGTCGACAGGAGGTCACCTGTTTAGGTCACCTACTGTCGAAGGGGGGTAGGAGATTAGCTCCTTGGCGACTAGGGGACTAACATATTAAATGAGGTGCATGGGGTGCATGAGCCTTAACTCTGAATGCCTAACACTTGAAACTGCGTTTTTCTTCTTCGGCTTCTGTGCGTGGTACATATATTGTTGTATGCTGTTTTGTGTTGTAAGTACGCAAGACAGCTTGTTGTGCGCTTTCTGTCTTTTGAGCCCGCCCGAGCTGTCTAGGAACGGTCATGACGGTGGCCATTTCCATAAGACAATCGGTTGGGCTCGCTTTAGCCACTCATTTCACAGGATGCTGTGAACATGCTTTTGAAGAAACAGAGACACAGCACCTCACCAGTGCACGTCTAATTGGCTATAAAATAACACTGTTTGAAAAAATTGTCATGATTAGGAAAATGTGTCACCTTGAAGTCCGCCATGTTACTTCCCCTCCTTTCTGTAAATTGATGGAATTGGAATTGAGATGGAGATGAAAGGACGGGTAGACTAGACTGATGTTCCCTTATCTGATCCTTAAGGGGAACTATATGTCGGCGGCTTTCGTTTGAATACCCAGGTGGCACCACCATTATTGCTTATGATACCGCAACACTACATACAGTTGTAGAGACATCACAAAACCTTTATTAGTTAGCCTGAGTAACTGGGTTGCAACAGATGATGTGGGAAGGAATAATGCGTTTGCAGAAAATGATTAACATGAAATAAGAGAATGTTTTTAGCAGGCCCTGCTGGGTGGGTACTGAAGTCAAGGTGTCTAAGTTGAAAGTATGGCACATTGTCAGGATGAGACATTGCTCAGCCCATGTACTGTATGGTGCACATGATGCACATTACTAGGAAGGGTACCTGTATGCCCCCCAATAATTTTGCACCACACATTTTCTTTTTTTTTGAGGTTCTTCAGACAAATAATATAGGAATGGACAGATGCAACGATCCAAAGTATGTCCGACTTGTTCTTTCAGAGCTTAGTAAATGAATTAAGGCTTACCCCATTGCTTGGTGTTGGCGGAGAAAAATAAATTGTATAAAGTTTTATCCTTGCCAGTTAATTAAAACTCTGCATTCTACCCACTCATAGGTCAGGGACACCCTGCAGTCATAGAAAGAGGGGCCCCGGACGTGATGCACAGCCTGGCTGCTTGTTATGGAACATCCATGAATATGATTGAGGCGGAGCTGCAGAGCAAAGAAGTGCTGGACCAGGCACTACCATCGAAAAACAACACAGAGAGAGGGGCTATCCAGGAGCCCCAGCCTGTTGGTCCACCTGTGCTTGAGTCCTAGCCCATTGAGCCCAGCTTGTGGGCTCACTAGGCCTGGGTGGAAAACTACGCTACGCTCGCGTAGTTTGCGTAGTTTGCGCAACTACGCGCTACGCGAATTGCACGTAGCACAGTGCAAAAATGCGTAGCGGGCATTTTGCTTGCTCGCGGTCCTCAACGTCAAGTTGGCGACCGCGAGCGAGCAAAATGACATCCCGGCGAGACTTTTTCCTCGTTCGCGATCAACAACATCAAGGTGCCGATCGCGAGCGTGGAAAATAAACCTCCGGCGAGATTCTCAACACGGGAGGTCAGGTTTCTCATTGCGAGTGGTCGCGTATGCTCGCGACCGCTCACGATGAGAAACTACCAGTCCGCGTTGAGAAAACTGCCGCTCGAGTACAAATCTACTCGAGCGGCAGAAAACGACCGCTTGCACTGTGCAAGATGCCGTTTGCAATGATTTCACAGCGCGGACAAGCATCCGGCACTGTGCAATCATTGCGAACAGCATTTCCTACCGCACTACGCAGTTCGTGTAGTGCTACGCGTAGCTCGCGTAGTGCGAAGTGCACTTTGCGTAGCTACGCGTAGCGCTACTACGCGAACTACGCTCAGGGTTAGGGCTCACCTGTGTTTGAGTCTCTGCCCCCTGGTCCTCTTGAGTCTGACCCAATTTTTCCTTGACCCCCCCGTGTCCGGAGTATTGAGGCACAATTTGCGCCCCGATGGAAGGATAGTGCACCAGAGGGAAAGTTGAATGAGTAGGGATGGACTTCATGGATGAAGAATAGGGTGCAGGTACCCTGTCTAAGGTACCAGCGATAGAGTAGGGAAAAAGAGATTGGTGCACTGGCCTGGACACTGGACAGGATTAGTTGAGGGTGTCCTCCCAGGAGGGAGGGTGCCCTATCCTGAGTGATGAGGATTTTTCCAGAAAGAGCTAGACGAGTAGCTCTACCACCGGTGCTCAACAGCGCCTACGCCAGATGAACAATAGGAGCCTGCCAGTGATGGCTCTCTGAAAGACACTGGAAAGAAGAGTTTTGCCCATTCTCCTGTTCCCTGGTCACCAATTCCATTGTGTTACATTTCAATCCCAATCACCATGTATCCATTTGGTCACCCAATTGATGAGGAAAATAACCCTTTTTGCACCTCCCTGTTCAGAGCGGGGTCAGTACATAGAAAGTACAAGTTGCATCCTACTCCCTGAATGAGAAGTATCCTGTGCACTCCCAAGTTCATACAGCACCAGTTTCTTTTGTGAACATCTTTATTACTTTGGCTCCTCGCACAGGGGAGCACTGGAGGACATAAAGTGATTATACAAGTGCTCAGATTGGTGTACCTTCAATTCCGTTCTCAAGTCCTAGATAATGCATTTAGTGATTTGCGCACTCCAAAAGAATGTGTACATTAGGCTGATGCCTGTCATGACAGTTAATATGACAGTTCGTTTTCGTATCCAGGGGCGGGGGAGATTAAGATGGGTGAGAACATATGACTTCATTTACAGACTGAACCTGACAATAGGCCCGTCCTAGATCCCGCCTCATAATGTTCGCTTCATCTGTGGATCACAAGTTCATACTTAGCATCCGAGGGGATGGTTTGCAAATGCTGTTTTTCTTTTCTCTTTTCCCCACTGTATTTGTTGCCCCATCTACGTATTGCACCTACCCTCAGGTACAATGTGACAAATAGGCCCTTGTATGCACTGTCTACAAGTTTGTTGCATCTACTGCGTAAGTACATTAACTGTTAAGGAAAGGACATCCATGCAATACAAATGCTAAGATCATGTTTCAGAAGGAGATAGAAGGGTTGATGAGTGTTGATGTAGATATCTTTTAGGTCAACACGTCTCTTATAGTTTCCCTGCTTAATAACGAACATTTGAATAGTTCTGATACAGTCTGATTATGACGCAGTGTTGGAGTATATAGTAGTACACCAGGGGTATACACCTGGATCAGATGGAAAGGAGGGTACCTTACATCCAGAAGATTGTATGAGTGTTTACAAGGGTAATCAGAATGCCACCTAGCTACAAAATGAAAAGTTGGATTTTCAGAGATTCAATGTGACCGAATACTTAAAATATTTACGTGATAATAAAGTCTCTACTATGATGATGCAAAAGATACAGGATATGTTGTTGATACATGGAGGTATTTTTGAATACTAAAGGGATTTTAATATACCCGTGCTGCCTTGTTTCCCTTTGCAATTTGAATGACTATGCATTTTCTTTATCCCCACTTAGAATTGTAAAGACCCTACCGGATAGCCTCAATAAAGCATTTAGCCACCCATGCTAAAAGGAGGGTCTGTTAGGTTTTAAAATCCCATTCTTGCTATACACTCGTTTCATGTTATATTAGGTTAGCAGTGTGTGGCTAAATAGACACCATTTGTATTCACGTTATGCAACCCACTGAGTTATTCCTGCAACGTGCAAGCTTTAGTTAGCGAGTGTGACTCCATTTTGTATTTCGTAATCCCTATTAGGCTGTGCCTGAACTAGGCCTCATTATTTGTATTGCTTGCCTCAGCAGGACACAGTATTTAGTTATTATTTTCTTCTCTGTTCAAGGCTGCTTCCCGGCTTACTAATGAATAGAGCATTCTGCCCTCACATACCTATCCGAGTGTGTAGTTCTGCTCCCATGTTAGGAGACGCTGAGACCCAGCACAGTAACCTTGAATTTGTGATAAGCCTGTACCCATCTGGCAGGTGGTAGCCATCCTTCTGTGCCTCCTTTGTTCATGTCTGGTCTAAGCTGGTAACTTTCCACTGTGGGCGTGGTTGGAGGTTCTTGGAGGAATGATTAGGTGTTGCAGACTGTTGGGGAGCCAGTCCCACGGCAGACATCTTAGGGTGCAGGTCAGATTGGACTCCTCTGCAGAGTATTGCTAATAAAGGCCTGTTTGTATTCTCTACTGTCTGACCGACTCTTCATTACTTGGGAAGGCATAGCAGGTGGTTGTAAATAACCCGGGTGGCCCCTAAGGGCCACTTCCTTCAGGGGGATGAAGTCCCCTTCGATGCTGAGGGTCCTTAGATGCCAACTAGCCCACCTGTTACCTCCAGTAAGCCCCACACAGTGGTTTTACTGAGAGGTGATCTGAGGCCACGCTCCCTTTCTCCACCACTCTGCAAACGCACCTATGACCTATGAGTAGCAGGGGTTTTGCCCAGGGGACTAAGTGCTAACAATCCTAACAGTCCCAAACAGGCAAGAGGTCATAGGAAACAATGTTTCTAATTTTAAATAGAGAAATGGAGGACTTAATCAATAAAAAGTAATAATAATAATAATAATAATAATGGAATTTATAGAGCGCCTGATTACTCGGAGTGTCCCCGGGCTAGGGATTCAACACCACAGGTATTCAGAGACACAAACGAACAGAGAGCCAGTGGTAAATCCAAAACAGATGACAGTATAAATCATTACTAAATAAAGCATCATCTATTTTTCAAATACTAAAGTGGCGGGGGTTGGCCGCCAACAATGGGTTGGGCAAAAGGCCTGGCCATGGGCCAGGCTCTGTGTACAACTCTCTTCTGCACACAGTCAAAGGTATGCCCAGGAACCGAGCTGGGTGCATATGATACAAAGAAAGAACTGAAATTCACTGAAAAAAGAAAGAATAAAGAGACATTATGACCTAAATTTACATTAAAAAAACCTTAGAAATAAACTGATAAAACAATCTTTAAAGTGAAATTAAATTTAGGTATGGTAATAAGGTCTTACTTTATGTTAACCTCCCCCCAAGAAATTCACTTAAAAAAAGTCAAAGGTTTAAGTCATTATGGTTAGTGATGGTAATAATGTCTAAATATACATTTTAAAAAACTAGAATTCACTGAAAAAACTAAGATTAAAGTGGCATTATTGTTAGGCCATATCATAATATAAAAACTATTGTTTTAAAACAGAAAAAAATCACTGAAATTCACCAGATATAGTTTACTAAGCTAGCAATAACTTGTGCTCCAGCCATGCACTGCTTATGACCTCACATATTACACCACTCTGTCTTGTAGTTCCTATAAACCTATATAGGATCTGCGACTTTAGACAACATACACTGTAAGATTGGTGTCTGGACAGATTCTAGACACCCCCACCGGGTATGTTAGACTGGTGTACCAGGTAGCTCACAGTGCCACTAGACACCCCTCTTACCAAGGAGAGAATAGTTCCTGGTAACTATAGAACTTGACAACCCTGATCCCTCAGGATCGTGGAAACAGTGCGATGCTTTTCGCTCAGTCACTCGTGCTCACTTTGTCTCAGAGAAATACACAGAATAAACAATGGGGAAGTTTATCAATAAGCATTTATTGAACCAGGGTCATTCTAGTGTAAAATAGGTGTGCTAAAACAACCATTAGACAGAAACAGATATAAATGATTAGAAGCACTAACAGAGTAAAAGGATGGTAGATTTCTACCATCGTGCTAAAACAATGAATACAGGCAAGTATATGAAATACATGACAGTAGTAAATGCGCACTCTTACGATGCGACACTAACTAGATGTACCTAAGTGTACCTAGCATGTATGTAGGTGTAAAGCCAAGAATCCCTCTAGGATAAAGTCAACCCCATTACCTGAAGTGAGAGACTCTGGGACCCTGTCTTGGTCTCGAGATGGACACCCGGCAAGGGATGTCAGACCACTGCGAGCTGGAGTATCTGCGTGCAGGAACCTCAGCGTCTTGCGTCAGTGTGTCAGCATGGAAGTCCTTTTCTCTCCTCTGACTATCTCAGCAAGATGTGGTGTTTATATACCCAAAGTGGTACCCTCAGGGGTTCTACCTTGCTGTGTCATGTCGGACTTAGGATGACGGAAGGAATGACCCTTAAGCATAGTTATTATGCAGGAGGTGGTAGTCCTGCTGAGTTTCCAAGAATCCTCATGCATAATGGATGGTGCCAGTTTTCTGGGAAAACCCTACGTCCTGTAAGCAGTATCCTAATTAGGTAAAAGGTCAGTCCCAAGGACCGTTATGTTGTGTAATGGTAGGGGAGAATATAGCTGAAAGGCTAGGTGACTACCTGAGCCTATATTGGGGTACCTATAAGAAACATAACATCCACTCCTCATCTGACTAGACGACATACTAAAAATTATAATGTACAGCTAGGTGTTGTACGCAAACAACTTAACAGGTCCATAAAAATAGTACTTAAAAAATGTAAAAGTCTAAAAAAAAGCATATATTGTAGGCGATAGAAGTCTGTACTAAACTATGTTCGCATATATAGTTCGAACAATGAGTGACTGAAAGCCATGCAGTTTAGAAAAAGTATCTATTGTTTAAAATTCCAAATTTGGTTGTTTTTGAAAAAGCCGAATTTTCCCAGCACACGATGAGCCAAATGTTTATGTGTCCTGCCTGGGAGATGCAACATCACTGTTGCCTGCAATTGCAGATGACGGTCCCTGTAACACCTCGCATATTAGGTCAATCGAGCCCAGATGTTCCTCCCTATTCTCCACTGCCGCTGCTGGGGCTGCCTGTGTGACAACCAAGGCCTGAGTATTTGTTGAGGAGCCAGTATCCGTTCGGACAGGAGCTGAAGCATCCTGTGGTGGCTCTAAGAATGCAGACATCAGCATTGGAATACGCTGAGGACACTGCAGAACATGGGCCGTTATCGGGTCCAGTAAAGCATCAACGTCCGGTGGCGCAACAGATGGAATTGTTAGACAGAGGTCCAGCATGCATTCTTGTCCGCAGAACAGGCATCGGAGGACAGGCAGAATACAGTCGATTCAGACTGGTCTAATTGACAGGAACCATGATTCACTTAGTTCGCGAAGGCGAGGTGTGCTCAGATGGAGTACCATGCAATCATGGTATCGGCGCTCCAAGAGCGTTTTTTTCCATCTCACTGGTGATTGGGATGTCCATTGCATAGCAGAAAAATGACAAGCAGGATACCTGCTGTTAGGAACAGGATCAGCAGACGCCCTCCAAAAATGCTTCCGAATACAGAGTGTATGAAGTTGGGAATGACTCAGAGGATTGTCTGAAAGGTGTTTAACAGTCCAGAACCTATGGTCTTAAATAGGTGTACTATACCCGTCGTAACAGACATGTTAGAGATACGTTGTACCATTTCTGCGAAATGGAAAGGGCAGTTTGTTTGTACTAGTGCCTGTATCTCAACCGAGGACCTTGCAACCTGGAGATCATAAGTTTCTCGGGCGGAGGTTAAGGGCACGGTTTGCTGTAGAAGCATGGCTTTCATTTGGCTCAGAGTATCAAACTGTATAAAGGAAACATTCAACGAAGGCCATAACGGCGCCTCCCTGACTGTATGGGTCAGTGGAACCAATACTTGCATACAGCAAGTAACCCTGGAGCTTACAGTGACAAGATATGCGATGCCCAGAAGCATCCACCAACAGCCTTGATCATTCAGCATCAAGTAACTCCCGTTCGAAAGCAACTTGAACACCGGATTAATCACGGCAGCTAGGGACCCTTTCAAGTGTTAGGATAAGTTAGCAACTGAACCATTACAGGCCCTGTGAAGCATGCTATCCTGGCATATGAGAGATACACTTAAAGAATTCTTGCAGTTGGTACCGCTAAGGAACACTTCCATGTCCCCATTCCTGCATCGAAATCTGTAAGGCAATTCCCAACATTCCTTGATGAATTCCCTACCCATCGCTTCATATCTGCCCGCCTGTTGTTGTTCGAGGCAATACTGAAACTGGAAAGTTGTGACGGGTAGTGTTATATGGCCATGGATTAACCATTCTGTGGATGGTGACTCTGCCACAGTAAAAGGTAACTTGTCCAGTTTTTCAATACGCAGCATTGTATATTTTTCTCCCCTTTGTGCCATCATTATCTGCTTCTTAGTTAGATTGTATGCAGAAAATCGGTTGATAAATCGCCCATGCACATAACCAGCGCACAATGATTGCAGCGTCCAGCTTAATATCATAATATTTTGGTTTTTCTTCTTTCTTGAAAGTATAATCTGAAGTGCGTGGCGTGTCTCTGGACTTTGTACGCTCTTCTTGTCTGTGTTCTGACCGTCCTTCTCTATCGGAGTTTCTTGGTGAACCCTGAAAAGAACGAGAGGAACGTGTATCAGTATCCTGATACCTGCCAGGTTTTTTAATGTTGTCAAGGTTCCTAAGGTTGTTCCTCCTTTCGGAGGGCTCCTGTTGAGGAGACCCACCCCTGGATTGTGATCTATTCTCTCTATACTTTTGTTTTATATTGTTATAATCCCATTTCTTCTTGGAAGAATCAGGTGCTTGCTTGGTGTTTTCCTTTTCAGGACCATCCATGAGTTGAGGTTTTGTTGCTCTAGCTCCCAAACTATCTCTACCTAATTCAGCATAGGTGTCCTCAATAATTTTAGGTAATTCACGTTCCTGTTGTAAAGGAGTGAAATCCATCAGGCATTGGCATATTGCCACTGCTGCTGCATCCCCTTTAACGTTAGCCAGTATGATAGCTGATACCTGGGCAAAATTACCTAATAATTTCATCCCTAAGTTCAGAGCCGGTTCTGCTCCATACTCATTCTGTATTTGTCTTAACACATCTGGTATTACTGCTAATATCGGGATACCATGAGTTCTGGTATATATGGCAGCAAAAACTGTACCCCAAGTGGTACAATCCTCCATTTGGGGAGATATCCCCGATGGCAAGCAGATTGTTAACATTCTGTGTTTTTCTTGAGGGCTTGTATGTGGAAATACTGCCTCTAGCTGTGTTATTTTTTGAGCTATCCAGAATGGCATTTGCTCACGTTTAGTGGGCATTTTACCCATAACTGCGTGTAGCATTTGTGGTGTAGTTTTATTTGTAGATCCCTGAATTTGTCCTGCTTGTGTAGCTCTTGTTTGCTGAAGTGTGAGTGTTCTCATCACAAACTGTGTCAGGTTTCTGTAAAGTTGTATTATTTCTTTATGAAATGGACGTAAGTCTGCCACTGGCATTGAGTCAGTGTCTGGATGTGGTGTGTGTATGCAGCTAGGATTGGCCAAGTTGCTCCATCTCTTCTGAGCAGACCTAGTCTTACTTTGTTTTTTGTGTGGGGGAGGTTGCCTTTAAACCAGTTTATGTGCTCCTGGTAGGTGAGCGGAACTTCAATGTCCTCACATGGACAGTATTCCTCTGGTGTATCATCTTCAGTGTAAGAATGAAATGTATGTGATCTAGCCGCTGTTCCGTTTCATTATACCACTTGATCGATGGTTCTTGAACCAATTTGAATTCTCCATGGTCATACAAGTAGGCTTGTCATAGTTATTCAAACGTGGTGTTTCCAATTTTCATGTGATTGTGTGCTGGTGGATATTGGAACTTTGATATATTTTCTTTTACCTCCCACAGATGGGCCTGCAGCAAGTGCAATGAAGGGATTACTTGGCTTATGGTACAATCCTTCTTGATGACCTCTGGACTTCCCTATCAAAATCTCAAAAGGCACTAGCATTTGCTTCCGTCACTCTGTTAGTCTCAATTTATCAACCTCTATCTTCATGGTTTAGGCAGTTGCACCCCCTCTCCTTTAATGCACATAATCATCTATTGGCCTGTACTGCTCAAACAGGAGGTTCATCATGTAGAAGAGTTCCAAATGGTTGGGGCCTCTTGATGAGGACTTTAGTCATGAATGTATCACCAGGATGTGTGATCCTCAGCTGTTTTTATACTTAAAAGCAATGGCTGAAATATGCAAAAGTCTGTGATAGTTGACTAGTATATTGTGGACTCCATCTTCTTTTTTGAGGCGGTCCTGCCCAATTAGGTTCAGCTGAAGCATCCTCAATCTCCCATCGCTTTAACAATATTACTGCCATTGTCAGTGGGAACTAATCCAGTGCTGAGCCTTCTGAGTTGAAGCCATTCATAAACATTGATATTGAATTGTTCCAGGATGTTGGGAGCTGAGTGTGCCTTCTCCATGAAGAACATTTTAGCTGTTGCATACCATCAAATGCTTCAAAAAGCATTAGCAATGGTGGTGCCAGTGGCTAACCATTGGTTAACCCCCTTGACCGAGACCTAGTATTCAGGTATGTGTAGTGAAAAATGTAGTCTGTAGCTTGACTGCTGGTTCATGTGTATATAGTGAGGTGGATGGACTGCAGAGCACCCTTCTTCATTGTGCCAGCAACCATTTCCAGCACATGGTGGCATAGCTGTGGCACAGTGACATTGAAAAATAGATCTGGTTTGGGATCTTCCATTTTCAACAAATGGCCTCTACAAATTCCAGAAACTCTTCCCCCTTCACCAGAAAAGGAGGAGGTGAGGTCAAGTAGTAATATTTTGGCCAATTTTCCATTGTACAAGTGGACCGACCAGCTAATGGTTTTGGTAGTATGGTACATCCTTGCTGAACATTGTATTGAAAGTAATTATTTTTCTTTTTGATGAAGCACCTCCCATCTGAGGTGATCTTCATGGAAGTAGGCTGCTTGGACACTTATGGTTGACCATGGCATCCCTTTTTTCATTGTGCTGAACTGATGTTGCTAATGGTAATGAGAACACAGTAAAGTGTCTGGGCTGTTTCTCATGATACCAATATTCTCTTCATAATCAACAAGTCCCAAACCAGGGAGAAGAGTTTCCTTACAGAGCCAAAGCCAGACATTGTGGTGGACCTAGGCAGGAATTGTTGTTCCTTTTGGTGGCTGTAGCAGGGTTGCTAGTGCTGTTTTTTTAGTTTTTCAGAAGATGTTGGTGGAACAGGGGCAGACTGAATTAGTTAGCTCGGCTAACTGTAACTGGCAAATAAATGTGGTATTTTAAGTTCAAAATGTTAATGTTGTCACTGACATATTCCCCTAACTTTATTTCACTCTAACCTTTGGTTTTCTCAGCATCAAGGCACCCACCATTTGTTGGCCAGGACCCAGGAGATGGGGTGCCCGGGACAGAAATCAGCTTGCCGAGGGGGGCTATGTGGCCCCCTTTAATAATTGGCCCTGCCCCGGGGGATGGAGTCCTAGGGCTGAAATCGGCTGGGGAGGGGGGCTGCGTACCACACTCCCCGTTTATGAATTTGCTGGGCCCTGGGGAATGGGAGCCTTGGGCTAAAATTGGACCGTGAAGGGGGGCTTCATGCCTCCTTCTCCCTTTAGTTATTGGCTGGTGCCCGGGGGATGGGGTCCCCAGGGCCAATATGGCCCAGGAGGGGGCTGTGTGCCCCCTTTAGTAATTGATTGGCCCCAGGGGACAGGGTCCCCGCTCCTATAATGGGTCAAGGAGGGGGGCTGCGTGCCCCCTCTCATTTACAAAGGTGCTGGGCCCCAGGGGGAAGATCCAGTCCCTGGGGCCAGAATTGTCCCGGGGATGCAGGTTGTGTGCCCCCCTCCCCATTTAAAATATGGTCAGGCCCTGAGAGATGGGATGCCCAGGGCAGAAATCTGCCCGGGGAAGGGGACTGCATGCACTCCTTCCCATTTACAAAGGTGCTGGGTCTGGGGGATGGGGACCCTGGGTCAAAATTCACCTGGGGAGGGGGGCTATGTGCCACTCTCCCTGTTTACAATATGGCTGGACCCCGGGAGATGGGGTGCCCAGGGCCGTAATTGGCCCGGTGAGGGAGGCTTTTTGCCCCCTCCTTCATAAATATAGTGGTGGGTCCCAAGAGATGGTGTCCCCGGGGCCAAAAACAGGCCCGGGGGAGGGCGTTAGACCCCCCTCCACTAATAAATGCAACAGGCCCGAGTGATAGGTCCCTGTGGCCGATATTGGCCAAGGGAGGGGGGCAGCATGCCCCCTTACTCCTTTAGAATATGGCTGGGCCCAGGGAGAAGCTGTCCCCTGGGACAAAAGTGGACAGGGAAGGGGGCCCTGTGCCTCCCTTTCCTTAAAAATGCACTGGGACCCAGGGAATGGGGTCCTTGGTGCCAAACGTTACCCAGGTAGGGGGCCTGTGCATCCTTTGGGGAGTTGGCCACAGTGCCTGACCACAATATTTAATTATCATACTGTAATCCAACAGGAGTTGACTGCATGTGGGTGGTTGGCCGCAGGGCTTGACTGCAGGCTGCACTAGGGTAACCCGCCATCACGCTCGGCCAAAGATTGTGTGTGGCGGCAGTTGGATTAACATATGGCAATTAAATATTATGCTATCTTAAAAAACACTAGAAATAAACCAAAGGTTACAAGTACGTTACAGTTATGAAATAGCATTAAAAAACATAGAAATTCACTGAAAAAAACAAAGGTTACAAGGACATTATAGTTAGGAAATAGAATTAAAAAAACCTTAGAAATTCACTAAACAATCAAAGGTTACTGGGACGTTATAGTTAGGTACAGATTTTATACACGCAAAACCATATAATTTCAGCAGTTATAGTTAAAGTTATCTCAAGTAACTATAACTTGTGCACTAAGGTAACTATAACTCACTCACCAGGTTCTGCAGCCAACCCTCCCTCGGGCACGGTCAAAGGCTGTAAGTGGCGGTGGTTGGATTAACATATGGTAATTAAATACTACTTTATGTTAAAAAACCCTAGAAAGTCACTGACAAAACTAAAGGTTACAGGGACCTTATAGTTAGGAAATGGATTAAAAAACCTTAGAACTTTTCTAAACAACTACAAGTTACAGGGACATTATAGTTAGGTTCAGATTTTACACACACAAAACCATCTCAAGTAACTATAACGTACACCCTCGCCATGCACTAATTACCTCAAATATTACATTACTCATGACATCTTCTATCGCATCATTGATAATATCACTGCAACATTTGCAGTGAAATTATTGATGAGACAACTGTGCATAGCTGGGTCTTCAGGACAGAGATGGGAAGTTGATACTGTACAACATTCACTAGCCTCAATCTTTATGGCACTTCCCCTAAAAAAGAATAAATAAATATGTAAATAAATAATAAAAGATGCATTTCACACTATGAACTCTCCCCGAATTGTCTGCTCAGGTAAAAATTCAAATTGAAATAATTTTGAGTTGATTATCAGTCCTCCACACTTAGGAACAACAGACACTCACATTCGTTAAATCCTTCTAGCATTGTTTCTGTGATCCTGTGAAATTTATTTTTACTTGATCAAAATCTCTTTTACATGACATGATGTAATGATGTTGTTTCGGTGATTACGCATCACACCTGGAACATGAAATGCCAGGAATTATGCAAGATTAATCATGAGCAAAGGAAGTTTTACTTGGGCTGAATCCTTAGCAGCATAGCTCTTATGGAGATGTCCTAACACTTGATTTACCAGTATAAAAATGTATGAAACTTTAGAAGTAAAAACAGCTGTTCATTTAAAATGAGGCTATATGGCTAAAGCCTATTTCTAAGAACAGAGGCATGCAGAGGCTGCAACACAGATGGGAATAGAAGACTAATATAGGGAAAATTGTAAAAACATGAATTTCCTTACACACATTAAGGAAGTGTTCATTGTTATACAGATTCCTCACTGTGAGAAAACAGAGCTTTTTGAAGTTTCCCCCACTTTTTGCCCTCGTTTCTGACTGATACTGGTGGTTAATGACTTTGATTGTGCCCTGGGTCTTGCTAACCAGGCCAGGTGCCAGTGTTTTGTTTAAAAGTTATATGGTTTTCAATAGCACACATGTATTTGTAATGACAATAGATCCCAGTGTGTTTGTCACACTGTGAGTTACTTTTATTGATATGTTCTTCTTTAATTTCCAATAAAGAATTATGAAGCAAAAAAAATGTATGTGGTAATTAGGTGTAATTACAATTGGTACTGGCAGCCTACCTGTAAGTCCCTAGTATACGGTAGGGCATGTAGGTTTATAGGCCCAGTAGATTTAATGCATTTAAGTGGGCATTGTTGTGATGCCTGCTATCATTTTAAAAGCCAGCCCTGCCTGACAGGCTGGTTTTAAAATAAAGCTATCTCCAAATTTGACTTTGGAATTTAAGGTACCACCAAAGTATTAAATGACCTTATTTTTACATATATGTTACTGATAAGGTCTGCCCTAGGTTCCCTAAGGGTAGGGTGCCATGTTAAAATAAGCAGAGACATTATAAAATATGTTCTGCATGCCCCGGTGAGCGAAAAACTGCCAATTTCATTTTTTCCCATTGTAGTACATTAGCTCCATAGGCTAATATGTGAAGGCTTTATTTAAAATTAATAAAGTCTATCTTTTGAAAGGAGTGAGCTAAAATAATATTTCAAAGTGTCAAATTAATAGTTGCAATGAATCCAACAACTTGCCAAGGTTGTATTTATTATAACTATTGTAGGAAATAAGTTAAAGAACTGCTGTCCTAAAGTTACCCAATTCAGCTCTGTAGCAGCCTCTTCTGATTTGCCAGCCTTTGACAGACTGAGTCAAGCTGCCTTAATGAGGTGTGATGTGGTCTGGGCTGAGACAAAGGACACATCTGGTGGGAGGAGATCTGCAGCAGCAGATGCGAGGACAAAAAGGCGTCTGGGTAGCCAAATTGGTCTTCAAAGGGAAAAGGACAGTAAGGACAGGAACCAGGCCCAACCCCACTTCCTGCCCCCCCAATCCAGATGGGAGCCCCTATAATTAGATTAGAAGAGGGGCTGAAAGGGGAGTGTAGGGAAAAGTTAGCCACACCTGTGGGTTGGGCTAGCCAGACCAGAACCTCAAGAAAATATTTTCTCCATTTTGATTTTTGTGGAACAGTGCTTTCTGGGACAAAAATATGCCACACTTGTAAGAATGTTGTCATCACAGAGGGTGGCACCATGTACCCCATTGGTCAGGGGTACCCCCTTCTTGCCAGCCCAGAATCCTGGATAAATATGGGAGAGCAGCTTAGCAACTCAGATCCCTACCTGGAAATATCAAGAGAAGGACTGCCCTGCTGAACCCCTGGTCTGCACCACAAGAAGGCTGCACTCATAAGGACTGCACCTGCTGCACACTTTTGACTTCACAAATGAGGACTTTTCCTGGCTTTAAAAGGGTTGAGGAGTGGGCTCCCTGAAAACAACAGGTACAAAAGAGCTTCAGGAAGTCACATGCATCACCTCCATCAAGACAAGCCCAGCTGACCAGCTTCACCTGGACTTTAAAGGATTTGACCGGGTGCATTGTGGGAATTATAGTCCCAACCCTCCAAGAAGCAAATCAGAGCTTTTTGACCCTTGGCCGGTGTTGTGGACCCTCAGAGACCCTAAATAAACATCTGGAGAAGAAGGACTGCCCTGCTGGACCCTTGGATTGCACAACAGAGGACTGAACTCATAAGGACTGCCCCTGCTGCACTCACAAGGCTTCACAACAAAAGGACTTTGCCTTTATTAAACGATAAGGAGTGGACTCACTGATCAGCAACAGGTAAAAAAGTGATGGAAGGGCTACCTGCAGCATCAACAATAAGGATAGCTCCAGCTGACAAGCTTCACCTGGATTTTACATGGATTGATCAGGTACATTGTGGGAGTTGTAGTCTCAGGCCCAAAGAGGCAAACCAGAGCTTCTGAATTCCTGGCTGGTGCTGTGGACAACTTTCCTGAATCAAGAAACACTTCTGGAAGTAAGTGTAAAAGTATTACATTGTGGGCTGCCTCAACTCTTGACTTTGTCCCAGCCCAGCGTGACCATTTTGTCTTTGGGGGGGGGGGGGGAATTTGAAAATTTTATTTAGCATTTTGTAATTAAGAAACATGACACGCTTCGCAAAGTCATCATTAATGGCAGTAGAATAAGACATTATGGTGGGCAAGAAATACATCTGTGCCATATAGTATGGTCATCGATAAACAATTAAGTGAGCAAGAAGGGCATTGTCATTTGACTTGCAAGAATGGGCCCAACCACAGTAGTCTGTGGTAGGTGTTACAAGCCAGCATCTGAAGATGGATCGCTTGCCATGTCTGAGGGGGAAATCACCCAAGGTTCTGATGCCCTCAGCGACTGAGACATTGATAGATGGAGTCACCCAGTTCTCTCCTGTCTCTTTATGTAAGTTGTGAATGGGCGCCATGTTGCATCGAACTTGGCAACCCTCTCTCTTAGAATGGCTGTGAGCTTTTCCTTGGCATACATAGTAGAAACATTCCCCCACCTCATGTTCATGGAAGGCGCCTGCAGTTTCTTCCACATCTAAGTAAAGCTCAGGCTTGCCGCTAAAAGTAGATGTGAGAAAAGTCTCCCTTGTGGAGTCTAAGTGGGCAAGAGTCTATCCGCCCCAGCATGACCTTTTTAAACTCTTTTACCGCTATGTGCTTCTAAGCACTAGTTTTTCTTTTAATATTAAAACAATCATATCTCCTGTTCCCTTTATTGGATGTTTTTTGGTGTCATTTTAAAGATAAAAATATTTCCTATTTTTATTAATTGGTGTTTTATTGTGTGTTGGGTTTTACTAATTTACTGTTTTGGTGATATTAAAGTCTTTACACACCTGTCTCCTATGTTAGTTCTGACTGCCCGTGAACCAAGCTACCAAGGGTTGAGCAAGGATTAATTTATTGAGACTTAAATGTGTAGGAGAGTAGGATCTGCTTCACATGGGTACGCCCACTTTTTGCTGATGCTTCACTGTTTTTCGACTTCAGTCTGGCTGGGGCCCTGATAATCAGAACCCCAGCCTAGCTGCTTCCTCTCTAAAATGGTTTCCATGTGCCTTAGGCACATCTCTGATTGGAATCTGGAGTGCCCTTATAAGTCCCTAGTATATGGTATACTATGTACCCAGGGCATAGGTACCTCAGAGGCCTGCCAGGGGCTGAAGCATGTATTGTGCCACCCCTGGAAGGCCAGCCAAAAGGACACCACAGGTCTGCTACTGCAGCCTGGGTAAGGTGGTGCATGCACCCCTTACTGTGATATAGGCTACCTATATCACTTCATACATACACACATATAAACCTATAAGTCACTCCTATGGCAGGCCTTATCAATCCTGAAGGCAGAGTGCGTGGTTCCTATGTGAGAGGGTGCCCTGCATGAGCAGGGCCCCTCTGCAGCATTCGGAGACCCTTCTCTGATGCTGTTTGTAGTGCAGCCTGACCATATACCCTTAAGCGCATTATAACCTCGCGGTAAATGCTAACTTTGGGATGGCTGCACGGAAACATGTCGTGTTTGGTGTCAAACATCTTGGAATAGTACCCCCCCGCCAGTTCTGGCGGCAGGGGTAGCATTCCACCCTTCTAGAGGGAGAGACATGTACACACCGGTATACCTGGTACTGACTTTCCAGAGCCCTGGCATCACAAAATGGATGCCGCTGCCACAGACACGAGTCTGGCCTCCTGCTGCTGACCGAAACTCCGGCAGGGGAGGCCTGGACAATAGGTTTCCTGTCCCAGGGAGGTGTAACCACCTCCCCAGACAGGATAGTGTGTATTGGGGCTGGGCGGGAGCACTCTCTGGTGCTTTGAAGTCCTGCACTGGGGGCACATTTGGTGTCCCTGTGCATACCCCAGTTCAAACCGGCTCAGGGGCTTCCAGCCCCTGCTCTGGCACGAAACTGGACAAAGAAAAAGGGTTGTAACCACCCCTCTGCCCTGACCCTCCCATAGGTGGGTCCCCAGAGTATGTCCAACCCCCTATCTTAGTATAAGTATGGGACCCCAGTCCTTAGGACTTTAGATTTACCTGGACGAAACTCTGACACAGAATCCTGGACCTTCGACGCTCTACTTTAAGATTAGAGGACTGAAGAATCTTGGGATCTTGGGATCAAGGAGTGACTCCCCTGCTTGGCAGGCACCAAAGAAGCAATTGTCCGGTCTGCATCGCTGAAGCTCCCGCCGGACGCTGAAGTCTTTGCATCACCAGAGGTAGATTTCCAGACTTCCCCGAGGCTGCCCTGAGTCCCCAGCAAAGCTGAGGCCCATAGCTGTCGTGGGTAACGTGGAACCGTGACCCCTGGACACTGAGCACATTTGCAAGTGCATCCTCTTCCTGGGCTCCCACAAAGTTGTGCTTTGGGCTCCGAGTAGCCCCTGCCTCCAGCACCAACTGCACCTAAGATCACTGGCCTCCACTCCACGAGTGTCCCGTGAGACAGCTCTAAGTGCGTCCACATGAGGCTCCTTTGCGGTCGCTAGTCCGTTGACTAGTAGGCCCTCCCGAAGGCCAATCTTCCTTTGCTTGGGCTTCCCTGGTTTCTCCAGGCGTGCCCTGACTTACCTTCGCTGGGTGAGTCCCTCAGACCTTGCTGGTCTGCACCACCGTCCTTCTTCTATTTCCATGAGACTTGCCGTTGCCAAGGCTTGTTGGGTCCAATCCGGTCGCCGACACCTCAACAATCGACAAACGTTATGGAGCAGCTCAAATCTCGCTCCTGGTCATCGTCGACGCCTCCTGGACCTTGTGGCTGAAGAGTCAAGACGACTGTCAACCTACCTGAAGCACTCAACATCGGTGGGCATCTGCTCATCGCCTTCCTGGTCACTGGCTAGTGACCCAGACTCTGTCTCCTCTGCTTTCAGGTTCTTCAGATCTTCGATCCACCTTTGGATCCACCCGAACACTTTCGACTTGGCCGCCAGCAGCACTTTGCAGCAGATCGCCATTGAAAACGACGACGAAACCCGACCCCGAAAGACACCTATGCACCCGGCTTCCCTGGGTGAGGTAACATGAGTACTCCGGTGCTCCCGTGGGTATAGACTCTAGAACGACCCAGTTCTAAAAGGGTTTGCTCCAAGTCCTCCTCTAAGTGTCCCTTTTCTCTAAAATTCCAACCGAGACTTTCCCCATAGAAGTCAACGGCGATTCGCGGCTGTGTTCTCACACTGCACGCGTCCCCCGTGGGTCCCCTGTGTCACTACCTTGGGTGGTTCCTTGTGGTCCAAGCACTTCTACAGGCTCTAGGCCTTGTGTCTAGCTCAGTCGTGGTTCTTATACCACTTTATTGGTATATGGTTTGGTACGCCCCTAGGGCTCAAACGTGTATTTGTGCTATTACTGTTGATAACTAACTTATAACTTATGTACTTCGAACTCTAGCCTCATAAAGAGACTAGAGGGGTGTGTTTAGCAATAAATACATATATTTTGAATATATACCTGGTGTGGTCCTCTTTCATTTGGTCACTCAAGAGATTATAGGCTGGTAAAACAAGCTGCTTTACATTCCTTCAAGACTTAGCCTGAAGGCTGCTCTCCATAGCTACCACTAGGATAGCTTTCAATAAAGGTTGTCTTTAACCTATCTCCAATAAGGGGTTGTTTGGACTGGTGCAAGGTGCCCACTATAATTAGTGGACAGCATATACCAGGCCAACTTCTCACATTGGTGTGCAGCGTGTGGGATTCCAGCTTGCTATTGTTTTACCAGATAATCTCAATTGAATTGATCAACTGAAAACCACTAAAGGTACCTAAGGTACAAATAAATCAAGCTTAGTATACAGTAAGTTCTACTGAACTTAGAGTTGTGTGTTAAGGGATAGCACACCCTTTCTACAACTCAAGAGAGTTTAGTAGGCCACACTAGAGTAGGTAGTGCATACACCACACCTCACTAGTAATGTCTTCAAAGCCAGGACCCAGTGAGTCCTTGCCAGAAGCCAGTGGGCTTCTTCCCTCCAAGTATGATAAACTCCCATTCTTGGAATTGAGAGCATTATGCAATACTAGGAAGCTGAAGGCAGGCAAAAGTGCCAGTACCCAACACCTCAGGGAGGTGTTACTGGCTGATGATCTCAGCAGACCCCTAGGGTCTGAAGGGGTAGGCAGAGAGGGTGGTGCAGAAAATGAGGAAGGGGTCAGGGGTGAAGAAACCCAGCCCCCCCCCCCTCTGAAACTGGCCAGGAAGGTGAAAAAGACCTTGACCTGGAGAACCCAATTCCTCCTGTGGAGGAGGAGGATCAGAATGACCTCCCCTTTGTCCCCCCAGGAAGAATTGTGAGTGTGCCCAGAAGGTCTAGATCTCCTTATCAGGAGTCTAACCACTCTGACACCTCAGTAGGGACCTCTGTCTCCTCTCGTGGAAGGGAATCCTCTCATGAGAGGAGGAAGAGACTGATTCAGTATGAGCAAGCCCAGCTTGAACTCAGAAAACAGCAATTGGCTATAGACAGGGAGTCCCTAGATCTCTATAGAGAGAGAAAACAGTTGGGACTAGAGTCCCATGGTGGCAGCAATTTCCCCAGAGATAGGGAAAGGTCTTATGACCATAGAAACCTGAGCAAGATTGTCCCTCCCTACCAGAGTGGGGATGACATCCACAAATGGATAACTGCACTTGAGAGGGCCTGTAAAGTACAGAGGGTCCCCCAGGAGCAGTGGGCAGCAATCTTGTGGCTCTCCTTTGCAGACAAAGGTAGAGACAAGCTCCTCACTGTAAGAGAAGAGGATGCTGACAATTACAAAGTCTTGAAGAGTGCTCTGATTGATGGGTTTGGCCTAACAACTGAACAATACAGGTTAAAGTTCAGAGACACCCAAAAAGCACAGACTCAAGACTGGGTAGACTATGTGGATTGTTCTGCTAAGGCTCTGGAAGGTTGGTTGATGGGCAGTAAGGTGTGTGACTTCACAGGATTGTACAAACTTATCATGAGGGAGCAGATTCTTAATAACTGTCAAAATCAGCTGTTGCATCAGTACCTGGTGGACTCTGATCTGACCTCTCCCCAAGAATTGGGAAAGAAGGCAGACAAATGGGTCAGAACCAGGGTGAGGCAGAAGGTACAGAACCAAGGTGGTGACCCAAAGAAGCAAGATTCTAAGAACTCTGATAAGGGTGGGGAGAAGGGTAAAGACCAGAAGTCTTCACAAGGCCCCCAAAAATCTTCTTCAGGTGGGGATTCACAGTCTAACAAAGGGAAAGGCCAAAAGAAACCATGGTGCAAGGTCTGTAAGCAAAAGACCCACTGGACCAGTGATTGCACCAAGTCCAAAGACCCTACTCCAGCCCCCACCAATGCCCCTAAGGCACCTGCTCCCCCTAGTGCAGTTACAGTTGGTGGTGGGACTACACAAGCCAAGGGTTTAGTAGGGTTGACCCTGGGTAAGGAGATGAGCTCTGACCTAGTCAGAGAACTCACTCAGGCTGTCCTAGTCTGTGATGGAGGCATGGATGTGACCTCCTCTGTGAGTCCCAGTAATCTGGGCAAGTACAGGCAACAGCCCTTAATCAATGGAAAAGAGGCTTTGGCATTTAGGGACACAGGGGCAAGTGTCACCATGGTGACACAAGACCTTGTGAATCCTGGGCAGATTATACTTGGTGAACTGTACCAAGTGACCAATGCTAGCAATGTCAGAACAGACCATACTCTGGCAGTTGTTAACTTCTCCTGGGGAGGGGTAACTGGCCTTAAGAAGGTTGTGGTAAGTGCAGACCTACCAGTTGAATGCTTGCTTGGCAATGATTTAGAAACTTCAGCTTGGGCAGAAGTGGAGCTCAGGACCCATGCAGAAATGCTGGGCATCCCTGCAGATGTGTTTGCTGTGACCAGGTCACAAGCCAAAATGTCTAACACTGAACAGGCCTTGGATTCTGGAATAATGGACCAAGTGCCCTCCAAGAAGAGGAGTAGTAGAGTAAAGGCAGTGCCTTCCCCCTTGGCTCAGATGGAAGATCAATCTCGTGAGGGGGATGATCTCAGTCCTGAGGAAGGAACTGTCCCAGAGGAGCTTGAACCTGACCAGGTTGAGTTCTTGGGGACAGGGGGCCCTTCCAGGGCAGATCTGAGCCAGGAGCAGCAGAGCTGCCCCTCTCTTGAACCCCTCAGACAGCAAGCTGCTGCTGAGGCTGCTGGGAAAGCTAGTGGTCCCCATACTGTGTATTGGGATGATGGACTCTTGTACTCAGAGTGTAGAGACCCCAAGCCTGGTGCCACCAGGAGGTTGGTTATACCTCTGAAGTTCAGGGGCTTCCTATTGACCCTAGCCCATGACATTCCCTTAGCAGGTCACCTGGGCCAGAACAAGACTTGGGACATAATTGTCCCTCACTTTCACTGGCCCCACATGTCTGAAGACACCAAGGAGTTTTGTCGCTCCTGTGTAACCTGCCAGGCCAGTGGCAAGGCAGGTGGCACTACAAAGGCCCCCCTGATACCTGTGGTGGGGGTTCCCTTTGAAAGGGTAGGGATTGACATTGTTGGTCCCATGGATCCCCAAACAGCATCTGGGCACAGGTTTATCCTGGTGGTAGTGGATCATGCCACCAGGTACCCAGAGGCTATTCCCCTTAGGACCACTACAGCACCTGTGGTGGCAAGGGCCCTCCTGGGAATTTTCTCAAGAGTGGGCTTCCCTAAGGAGGTTGTATCAGACAGGGGTGCTAACTTTATGTCTGGATACTTGAAAGCAATGTGGAAGGAGTGTGGAGTGACTTACAAGTTCACCACACCCTATCACCCACAATGCAATGGGTTAGTTGAGAGATTCAACAAAACCTTGAAGGGCATGATTAAAGGGCTCCCAGAAAAGCTTAGGCGAAGATGGGACATACTCTTGCCCTGCCTTTTATTTGCATACAGGGAGGTGCCTCAAACGGGGGTTGGCTACAGCCCTTTTGAACTTTTGTTTGGTCACCCTGTCAGGGGTCCATTGTGCTTGGTGAAGGAAGGATGGGAGTTACCTCTCAAGCCCCCAAAGCAAGACATAGTGGACTATGTACTTGGTCTCCGCTCCCGGATGGCTGAGTACATGAAAAAGGCAACTAAAAACCTTGAGGCTAGCCAGGAACTTCAAAAAGCCTGGCATGACCAAAAGGCTGTACTGACTGTTTACCAGCCAGGGCAGAAGGTGTGGGTGTTGGAGCCAGTGGCCCCAGCAGCTCTCCAAGACAAATGGAGTGGAAACCATACCATTGTTGAACAGAAGGGTGAGGTTACCTACTTAGTAGACCTAGGAACACCCAGGAGTCCCCACAGAGTTCTCCATGTCAACAGGTTAAAACCATGTGTGGACAGGGCAGACATGGGCTTACTCATGGCTACTGATGAGGGACAGGAGGAAGAGAGTGACCCACTCCCTGACCTGCTCTCACAGAACCCTGATGATGGGTCAGTGGATGGTGTAGCCTTGGCAGGCAGCCTCACTGCCCAGCAGCAAACTGATTGCAGACAGGTGCTCAATCAGTTCAGACACATATTCTCACTGACACCCAGTCAGACCACCTGGTGCACTCATGAAGTGGACACTGGGGACAGTCTGCCTATTAAAAATAAGATTTATAGGCAACCTGACCATGTCAGGGACTGTATCAGGACAGAAGTCCAGAAGATGTTGGATTTGGGAGTTATTGAACCCTCAGATAGCCCTTGGGCTAGTCCAGTGGTCCTTGTGCCAAAACCTCACACCAATGGTGGGAAAAGAGAGATGAGGTTTTGTGTGGACTACAGGGGTCTCAATGCAGTCACTAGGACTGATGCCCATCCAATACCTAGGGCAGATGAGCTAATAGACACTTTGGCCTCAGCCAAGTATCTAAGCACATTTGACCTGACAGCTGGCTACTGGCAGATCAGACTAGCTGATGATGCAAAGCCAAAAACAGCATTCTCAACCCCTAGTGGGCATTATCAATTTGTGGTGATGCCCTTTGGTCTGAAGAATGCACCTGCCACTTTTCAGAGGTTGGTGAATACAGTCCTTACAGGTCTGGAAGCCTATAGTGCAGCATATCTAGATGATATTGCTGTCTTTAGCTCCACCTGGGAGGATCACCTGGTCCACCTCAGAAATGTTTTACAGGCCCTGCACAAAGCAGGCCTGACTATCAAGGCCACCAAGTGCCAGATAGGGCAGAGTCAGGTTGTGTACCTGGGCCACCTTGTGGGTGGAGGCCAGGTTCAACCACTGCAGAGCAAGATCCAGACCATCATGGACTGGACTGCTCCAACTACCCAGACTCAGGTGAGAGCCTTTTTAGGCCTGACTGGGAACTATAGGAGATTTGTCAAGGGGTATGGATCAATAGTGACACCCCTGAATGACTTAACTTCCAAGAAAATGTCCAAAAAGGTTCAGCGGACAGTTAGCTGTCAAAAGGCGTTTGATGACCTAAAGCAGGCCATGTGCACTGCTCCCATTCTACAGAGTCCTGATTACTCCAAGAAGTTCATTGTCCAAACAGATGCATCTGAATTGGGGGTAGGGGCTGTACTGTCACAATTGAATGATGAAGGTCAGGATCAGCCAGTAGCTTTTATTAGCAGAAGGCTGACCCCTAGAGAGAAACGTTGGTCAGCCATTGAGAGGGAGGCCTTTGCTGTGGTCTGGGCTCTGAAGAAGTTGAGGCCATACTTGTTTGGTACTCACTTCCTTGTTCAAACAGACCATAAGCCCCTCTTATGGCTAAAACAAATGAAGGGTGAAAACCCCAAACTGCTTAGGTGGTCCATTTCCCTACAGGGGATGGACTTCACAGTGGAACATAGAACTGGGAGTAACCATGCCAATGCAGATGGACTCTCTAGGTACTTCCACTTAGAACATGAAGACTTAACTGGGCAAGGTTAGTTTAATGTCCCTACGTTTGGGGGGGTTGTGTAGGAGAGTAGGATCTGCTTCACATGGGTACCCCCTACTTTTTGCTGATGCTTCACTGTTTTTTGACTTTAGTCTGGCTGGGGCCCTGCTAATCAGAACCCCAGCCTAGCTGCTTCCTCTCTAAAATGGTTTCCATGTGCCTTAGGCACATCTCTGATTGGAATCTGGAGTGCCCTTAGAAGTCCCTAGTATATGGTATACTATGTACCCAGGGCATAGGTACCTCAGAAGCCTGCCAGGGGCTGAAGCATATATTGTGCCACCCCTGGAAGGCCAGCCAAAAGGACACCACAGGTCTGCTACTGCAGCCTGGGTAAGGTGCTGCATGCACCCCTTACTGTTTTATAGGCTACCTATATCACTACATACATACACACATATAAACCTATAAGTCACTCCTATGGCAGGCTTTATCAATCCTGAAGGCAGAGTGCGTGGTTCCTATGTGAGAGGGTGCCCCTGCATGAGCAGGGCCCCTCTGCAGCGTTCGGAGACCCTTCTCTGATGCTGTTTGAGGTGCAGCCTGACCATATACTCTTAAGCGCATTATAACCTCGCGGTAAATGCTAACTTTGGGATGGCTGCACGGAAACATGTCGTGTTTGGTGTCAAACATCTTGGAATACTACCCCCCGCCAGTTCTGGTGGCGGGGGTAGCATTCCACCCTTCTAGAGGGAGAGACATGTACACACCGGTATACCCGGTACTGACTTTCCAGAGCCCTGGCATCACAAAATGGATGCCGCTGCCACAGACACGAGTCTGGCCTCCTGCTGCTGACCGAAACTCCGGCAGGGGAGGCCTGGACAATAGGTTTCCTGTCCCAGGGAGGTGTAACCACCTCCCCAGACAGGATAGTGTGTATTGGGGCTGGGCGGGAGCACTCTCTGGTGCTTTGAAGTCCTGCACTGGGGGCACATTTGGTGTCCCTGTGCATACCCCAGTTCAAACCGGCTCAGGGACTTCCAGCCCCTGCTCTGGCACGAAACTGGACAAAGGGAAAGGGGTGTAACCACCCCTCTGCCCTGACCCTCCCATAGGTGGGTCCCCAGAGTATGTCCAACCCCTATCTTAGTATAAGTATGGGACCCCAGTCCTTAGGACTTTAGATTTACCTGGACGAAACTCTGACACAGAATCCTGGACCTTCGACGCTCTACTTTAAAATTAGAGGACTGAAGAATCTCCCTTGGGGTCAAGGAGTGACTCCCCTGCTTGGCAGGCACCAAAGAAGCAATTGTCTGGTCTGCATCGCTGAAGCTCCCGCCGGACGCCGAAGTCTTTGCATCACCAGAGGTGGATTTCCAGACTTCCCCGAGGCTGCCCTGAGTCCCCAGCAAAGCTGAGGCACGTAGCTGTTGTGGGTAACGTGGAACCATGACCCCTGGACACCGAGCACATTTGCAAGTGCATCCTCTTCCTGGGCTCCCACGAAGTTGTGCTTTGGGATCCGAGTAGCCCCCGCCTCCAGCACCGACTGCACCGAAGATCACTGGCCTCCACTCCACGAGTGTCCCATGAGCCAGCTCTAAGTGCGTCCACTTGAGGCTCCTTTGCGGTCGCTAGTCCGTTGACTAGTAGGCCCTCCCGAAGGCCAATCTTCTTTTGCCTGGGCTTCCCTGGTTGCTCCAGGCGTGCCCTGACTTACCCTTGCTGGGTGAGTCCCTCAGACCTTGCTGGTCTGCACCACCGTCCTTCTTCTATTTCCACGAGACTTGCCGTTGCCAAGGCTTGTTGGGTCCAATCCGGTCGCCGACACCTCAGCAATCGACAGACGTCGTGGGACAGCTCGAATCCAGCTCCTGGTTGTCGTCGACTCCTCCTGGACCTCGTGGCTGAAGAGTCAAGATGACCATCAACCTACCTGAAGCACTCAACATCGGTGGGCATCTGCTCATCGCCTTCCTGGTCACTGGCTAGTGACCCAGACTCTGTCCCCTCTGCTTTCAGGTTCTTCAGATCTTCGATCCACCTTTGGATCCACCGGAACACTTTCGACTTGGCCGCCAGCAGCACTTTGCAGCAGATCGCCATTGAAAACGACGACGAAACCCGACCCCGAAAGACACCTATGCACCCGGCTTCCCTGGGTGAGGTAACACAAGTACTCTGGTGCTCCCGTGGGTATAGACTCTAGAACGACCCAGTTCTAAAAGGGTTTGCTCCAAGTCCTCCTCTAAGTGTCCCTTTTCTCTAAAATTCCAACCGAGACTTTCCCCATAGAAGTCAACAGCGATTCGCGGCTGTGTTCTCACACTGCACGCGTCCCCCGTGGGTCCCCTGTGTCACTACCTTGGGTGGTTCCTTGTGGTCCAAGCACTTCTACAGGCTCTAGGCCTTGTGTCTAGCTCAGTCGTGGTTCTTATACCACTTTATTGGTATATGGTTTGGTACGCCCCTAGGGTTCAAACGTGTATTTGTGCTATTACTGTTGATAACTAACTTATAACTTATGTACTTCGAACTCTAGCCTCATAAAGAGACTAGAGGGGTGTGTTTAGCAATAAATACATATATTTTGAATATATACCTGGTGTGGTCCTCTTTCATTTGGTCACTCAAGAGATTATAGGCTGGTAAAACAAGCTGCTTTACATTCCTTCAAGACTTAGCCTGAAGGCTGCTCTCCATAGCTACCACTAGGATAGCTTTCAATAAAGGTTGTCTTTAACCTAACTCCAATAAGGGGTTGTTTGGACTGGTGCAAGGTGCCCACTATAATTAGTGGACAGCATATACCCGGCCAACTTCCCACAAAATGGACCTTATTTGTGATTGTACTGTTAGCACTAGCATAGGTACCTACCTGCACCTACTAATCAACCACCTTCCAACACTCACTTTCGAAAGTCACAGGGTGATGGGTGCTTCACTATTTATGAGCATGTCACTGATGAATTGGGAGAGTGCACACACTACAGCACCAAAAAAAATTCCATCTGATTTGGCAGCTGTAGAGCTGTATTTCTCAAAGGCTAGTAGATGGAATGCTTTCAGGACCTGTAGGTGTAGGAAGTCTTCTAAGATTGTCAAGTACCATTAGTATATGCAGATCATGGACCATAGGTCACAGCTCTAGCAGGCCTGGGTTGTGGTCCTCCAGGCCTGGCTCCATCCACTCTGCTTTGCCTGAATGAAAAGCTCTCACAATGGTGAAGAATCTGCCTTGACAACTGAGGACTCTCGTGCTTGGCCAGGCCTTATGCCAAGTCCCGGCTCTGACCTCTGTTCTGTGGAGTCCCTCCGTGCCTGACTGGCCCCTCCAAGGGCAAGCATAAACTCTATTCATAAGACACAGTATGATCAAATAACCATCCCTTGAGTTGATCCTCCCAGTATTATAAGCTTGTCTCAAAGGTTAAACATGTAGTACACATGGGTGGTACAGTGAAACTACTAATGGCTCATTAATTCAGTTATGGTGCCTTTGATTGATCAATCTGTTACTTATATTACTGAGATGATTCTAGAGCTAATACATGCAATGAGTGCTGACCTCCTGAGATGTGTGTATTTATCAGACCAAGATGAATCCAGCCACTTTTATGACTCTAAATAACCTTGCACTCTGAAAGTGATCTAAAAAACAAAAAGAAATACAAAATATCCTGGCAATCCAGAAACACGTGCACAAGAATTTTGCAGGAAGTTCTGCAGAGTTGGGGGGTGGGTATCTCCTTTCCTAGATCTAGTTGTCTATGCTGGCATCCTGGGTTTATTTTTCTTCCAGGTTTTCACTGTCTTCAATTCTTGCTCCTTTTCTTTTTTTTCTGCCTTTCCTTCTCCATTTCCATGCCCTGTCTCTCTATCTTTTTCTTTCTCTACGGGTCCATTTCTTCAGTATCTTTGAAGGCATGGGGCCCACTCCCTCTGTTGCCACCAATGGACATTGCCCATTCTGAGTCCAAAGGGCACACAGGGGCTACTAGACCAAAGCAGTGGTAGTTGGGGTCATTTCCCTCCAGTGCCTTGTGGTCCGTCCTACTATGAATCTGTAAACTTGAACACAAACAGCTTTTCTGTACTGAATCTTAGGGTAGCGAGGGCAATCAGTCAAAAGCTCAGGATGGTAGTGCGAGTGGCAGAGACTCAGAGCTCAAACTGGCAGACACAATAATTCTCTGTCTAGTCCGATGCCTATCTTTTAGGGAACAAAAGTGATTTAACATCACAGCAAAATGGAATACTACACTGTTAGATAGGGGATGCAATGACAAGTTTAAGGATCTCACCCATGGGCTCGTAGTTAAGCACTACACCCTTTATGATGCACTTATTCATACACTAAGGTGCCTCCATGTCTATGGTGACTTCTAGCAGTTTTGTCTTTGGCAAAATGTAGGCATAAGTGTATGTTCACTAAGCCATCACCACATCAGTAACTTGTAGCTCTGTTCGATAGCTCAAATGTCACTTTCAAAGGTAAATTACTATGGCAGGAATAGCTTTGTTTGTTTGTGACACAGTCTTTCAGTCTTTTGGGGTTAGACTTCCATTTACCTGTTTAGCCAAGACTTGGCTTGGCTGGTGCTTCATGGCATTGTTATTGTTGTAGTGTGTTTGTAGAGAGCACAGCTACCCACACATGGGCTTCCCGGTATCAAACAGGACCAGTGAAGAATATGCTGCTTTAACTGTAGAGGTTTGTTTTCAATTGCTTCTTAAAGCTTAGCAGATTATTATTTGATCTGAGATGAATAGGAAGAGAGTTCTAGAGCTTTGAAACTAGATAGACAAATGGGCGACCCCCTGCTCTTGAGCTCTTAAATCTGGAGATGGCAGGAAGAAAGAGATTATTTGATCTAAGCTCCCTTCGTGCATTGTATGGAGTAATAGGATGCTGAAGTGGATGAGGGCCAGCCAAATATTTTGATTCTGTTGGCATTACATAAGGTCTTGTATTCTACTCTTTTGCTTATAGGCAGCCAAAGAAGATGGACAAGGGCCGGGCATGCTGAGTGCATTCTAGACAACCCCAACAGAGCTTGAGCAACTGCATTCTAGAGGACTTGTAACTTCATGATAACATGTGAGAGGCTGCCTAAATAGAGAGAATTGCCGTAATCCAGGCAGAAAAGTACTTGTCCCTGGACCACTGTCCTCCAACATTCAATGGGGAGCCATTTGATCATCTTCCTAAGGGATCTTAATAGACCAAAGCAGGTCCCTTGCCTGGGAGCTCATAGCTAAATCCTTTTCTAGGATAACTCCTAGGCTCTTTTCTTCTGGTCTGGGGAAGGGCAGACCCTCAGACATGGGGGCTAGAGGATTGATCCCAAAGTGAGGGATTATTTCCCATCACCATTACCTCTGTTTTCTCCTCATGGAGTTTGAGACAACTTGTTGCCATCCAACTATTCACCTGCTCCAGAGAGGTAGTAAGTTTTCCAGAGATTAAGTCTGCGTTGGATGATAGGGAGACAACAATCTGAGTGTTATCTGCATATTACACCATCGTAAAGCCTGAAGAACAAATGATGTCTGAAAGCTGGTGGACATACACATTAAAAAGTGTTGGGCTCAAGGAGGAGCACTGTGGCACTCCACATTCAAGCCGATGTGTATCTGATGGAAAGGCTCCTTCACTGATTTTAAAGCTCCTTTTTGCTGGAAACAAGATTAACCATTTTAACGCCATGCCTGTAATTCCAGTCTCTTCAAACCGCTGGCATAGAATTAAGTGGGAAACTGTATCAAATGCTGCGCTCAAATCCAAAAGGATGAGCGTAGCTGCTAGTTCCTGTGTTCCTTTCTGGTCTGTCTTGCTACATGTAAACACCTCGCCTTATGTTCTGTGTACTCCTGATTACAGAGTGTCTTTTCCCTCAGCCTAGCGTTCCACTGTTTCCCTCTGTCTTCTCCTCTGTTTATACTATAATCTTGATTATCTGTTCTACCAAGGGTGCCAGTTAGATGCCAATGTCTATGCATCTGGCACACAGAACCAGCCAGTGGTCTTTCTCCATAGGATGCTGGGTGTCTCATAAACTTTGTGAGATCTATCTGTTTCTTATTCTCTTGTGCGATCTTTTCTCCTCACATAGAGATCACTTTCCACTGAGAATACAAGCTATAGTTTATGATTATATATCTGTTGTCTCCCTTGTACCTCTTTGTTGTAGTACTTGTGTTATTTTATACTTTCCCTTCACAGACTTTGAGTTTCCTGATTACAGCCTTTTACTGTCCCCTACAGATAGCACACACTCCCTGTAATCTAGTTTTGTCCTGAACTCCCGCTGCTACTCCCCAGGCTCTGTTTGTCATGCAGAAACCAGATCTGGTTTCACTGCAGCTCTTCGAGTACTCTGCTGAACACTCCCCTCCTTAGTCAAGAGGAACTCTGGGTGACAGTTTTCTACTCATTTTCAAGACAGGGGATTTGGATCTACTGTCTAAGTTCCTGGATCTGGGTTGGGGTGGTTTCTTTTCAAATTTGTTCTGGTTGTAGTATAGATAGAGAATCTGTGCACGATGATGCCTCTGAGAGCAAGTAGTGATAATGCTGGTTGCAAGCGGAAGTATCAAAAACATGGGCAAATTAAAGTGTGAATACTCTGCACCTGGCTATCAATCAGCATTCCTGAAGTAGCAATCAGTGACAGATAAGCGGTAAGGTCCTGCCTAGAAACACCCTCAACTTTATAAGTAGAATCTGCTGACTCACCCTCTCTTCTCTATCATCCACCAAATGAAGTGCACTGGAAAATCTAATTAGCAAACTCTTGCTAAAAGATCATTGTGAAATTTCTAAAGGAAACCCTTTCTCCATCCACATACAGTGTCTGGGTCTCTACCCTCAAACCACAGGCATGCAAGCAATAGACCTCTCTTGGGTGGTGAGCTATTCCCATACTCTATCTTGTACCATGCTAAACCAGTGTCCGTCCAAAATGGATCCCCCTTGACCCAGCAAACATTCTCACCTTGCACACAAAGGGGTCAATTACGATGCAGTTCAGAAGGGCTCCAAATCAGATTCAGGTTTGCCGAATCTGATTCGGAACACTTGGGGTGCCCGCCACAGGGTGCACGATTTTCCCCAGCCACCCTTTTCTTCAATGGGAACCTGTGTTCTCGTACGGAACACAGGCTCACATTGAAGTCAATGGGAGTGTGACCGAATTGTATCCGGAAGCATCCGGAAACATCCAAATCACTCAGTCGGACTCACCCGATCCGAGTAGTCCGGAAAGCATTCCGGGACCGATTCAGTAGGAATGCTTTCTGGCTGAGATCGTAATCGGCCCCAAAGTGTTATTGTCATGCATGGGTCACACATACATGATGTGCACACACACTCAAATGGACACACAGGATGTCAGCACAGAGTTTGCAGTGTAATAATAAAGCAAAACCTTTACCTGCGTGCGACTGGTAGACTGCATTGCTCTCTGGCAAAAAAAAAGATCTGTTCAGGTCCATTAGTTCATGAAATTCGGTATGGTACCACCAAAGCTTCACATGAAGAACATAGGACATGGTCAGTAGTTTCAAGTTAACTTAAGGGGACATGCTGGGGCACTCCTCCATGTCACAGAACCAGTCCTGAAACCAGGCACTAAAATGGATACGCATCAGTGGCAGGGCAGCAACCATTCTAAATTATCATTTTAGCTGGGCCCAAAAGATGTCAGGATTCCAGTTCACATGCAGTTGTGTCACGCAGGGGAGGGATTCTTATCTGTATACATATAAGGGACATTCCTGTTACAACAGCAACTAGACCATCCTGGAGAGCACTTTAGATCATGCAAAGGAGATGGAAAAAACTATATAAATACAAATACCGTAAAATACAACACAATCCTGTTCTCACATTAGCTCATGAACGTGTATCCTTCACAGGTTGGATTTGTATTAATTATTCAACATTTAAGATATTTTTTTCTGACTCAGATCAGACACATCTGACTAAATTAATAATGCTCTAGCTCTTTGTCAGTTCTTCATTTCAATTGTATTAAACATTCTGATGCATGCTGTGCTGGCTGTCCATGCTTTTAAAGAGACGCTGGCTTCATTGCAGCTCCTTAAAATTCAGTACATCTCAAAAGCAATCGCACATTGCTATAGCAATGCCCTCTATTGTAGATCATCTCTAAAACAAATATCCATGCAGCAAGTTAAACAAAATTCTGAGGAGTGCTGCGGAAATAAAAGATAGTGCAAGACATGAGTTCAGATTATGTCAATCTTGTGAGGATTCCACTTTCTGCCTTTCAAACCCACCAGTGCATTTGAATATGCAATGTTAGCATGTTTCATCCTAGTTAGTGACCCTAGAATAATCTCACACCCTTTCAGAGGCTCTTGCAGTATTTATTTATTTTATTTTATGGGATTTATAGCGCGCACAGCTACTCAATAGAGTGTCCCGGCGCGAAGCCAAAGCGTCAGAGGGAACAAAAGCAGAGTAAGAGAGGGACAGTTTAGTTGAACTTTTTCTTAAACTGAGAGGGATTCTTCAGATTGCGCAGATCCAGGGGAAGGGAATTCCAGTAAATTGCTGCAAGATAAGACAAGGAACTGCCGCCTTTACGTTTCAGACGAAACCTAGGGACAGACGCAAGGAGCATATTCGAGGAGCGCAGACACCTGCCAGGGGTGTAAAACTGAAAGCGTTTCCTAAAATAGGCAGGGCCATACTCATAAAGTGCAGCGTGAGCAATGGTAATAGCCTTAAACTTTATCCTAGATTTTACTGGCAACCAGTGTAGATTACGTAAGTGATGCCTAACACTGGAGTGCTTAGGAAGATCCAATAGGAGACGCGCGGCGGCATTCTGAACCACCTGAAGTCTGTCCAGAAGGTAACATGGCAAACCGGCATAGAGTGCATTCGCATAATCTATGCAAGAAGTGACCAAAGCACAGATGACCGTTTCTTTAGCGGCGAGAGGCAATAGCAGCAGAAATCTACGGAGAAGTTTTAAAATACCAAAGCAAATGCCAGTAAGTTTGCCAATATGATTACCAAAACTTAATTTCTCATCAAACCAGATGCCAAGATTTTTCACAGGATGACCAGAAGGGGAGGGACAGGGGGACTCAGTCGGCCAAAAGTAATGCCAAAACAGAGGGGGAAACTCCCCAAAGAAGAGAATCTCAGTTTTGTCTGCGTTACATTTTAACTGAGCCGACGCAAGCCAGCTAAATACCGCAGAGAGGCAGGTCTTGACATGAGATGTGTCAACCTCGTGTTTCTTCCAGGTAAACAAGAGTTGCGTATCATCTGCATAGGCAACTACTTTGGCACCCAGATCCTCAGCCAGCTGAATAAGAGGAGTCATGTAAAGATTAAATAACAAGGGACTAAGAATAGACCCTTGAGGCACTCTTGTCAGCAAGTCTTGAGATGATGACACAAAAGGGGGAATCCAAACTTGTTGAGTTCTTTTTTCCAGGAAGGATTTCAACCACTCCCAAGCAGTACCAATGATGCCAAGCTTGTGTAAACGGGCAAGGAGAAGTGAATGGGGGACAGTATCAAAAGCGGCAGAGAGGTCCAGCAGGACCAAAACAGCCCTGCCCCCAGCATCCAAAGTCTCACGGATAGCCTCTGTTACTTCCACGAGAGCCGACTCATTACTGTAGGTGGCCCTAAAACCTGACTGTGCAGGGTGGAGAAGGCCATGATGTTCAATAAAAAATGTGAGCTGCTTGTTAACCATTTTTTCACAAACTTTAACAATCGCAGGGAGCAGAGAAATAGGGCAATAGCTGGAGGGGAGATGGGGGTCGAGAGTGGGTTTTTTTATAAGAGGAACAAGCAGCGCCTGTTTCCAATCAGTCGGCACAGAAGCAAGAGAGAGTGAGGTATTAATCAACTGGTTCACAAAGTGATTAACAACAACCGCAGCAGTGGCCATAAGTTTTGCAGGGCAAGGGTCATGCGGAGAGCCTGATTTAAGTCAAGATAAAGCCGCAAGGGAGTCTGGCAGAGAAACAGGTTCAAATGCAGAAAAGGTGATACAAGAAGTGGAGCCAGTCAAATAGTTGGGGGACAGCGGAGAGATCTGGCTGTTAAAATTTTGAAAATGTGATTGCAATGACCTGACCTTATTAATAAAAAAGGTGGAAAGTTCTTCACACCATTCGAGAGAGGGGGTGTGGGCCACATTCATTGCTTTGGGAGAAGTGAAGCTTTTTACAATGCTAAACAACTCTTTGACATTATTACTAGACTGGGCAATTCGGTTAGTGTAATAAGTCCGCTTAGTGTAATAAGTACACCTTCTGTAAGCAGTACTGTTCACTATAGATTCTGCATCTAGTATAATAACAATAGAGCCTATTCACAAAGGTAAGCCTACACATGTACATTTACTACAAGTAAATTCATTCTTATACTTTTGAGCAAGTTTACTATTTTTGGCTCTTCGCCATTTACGAGTGTAATGTTGCTCAAAAGAGTAGACACACATGCCCCCCACTAAAATGAGGGGTAGAGTCAATGAAAACATCAAATACAACCATAAAGTTACTATTACCAAAGACTTTACAACCGTATCTGAAGTTCCGCACCCTTGGAGGAGACACCTGCATGGTAAAATATAGGGAAAAGTTAAAAAACTGTATTAAACTTTTTCAAGCATTGCAAAAAATTATTTAAAGGTAAATATTACTGTTAATTAATTTTATATCTTTATTATTAAAATTGTATAATATAAAAAGGTACATTATCAATAACAATTTTAAATGTAAAATGTAAGTATTTGTATAGATTAATATAAAATAAAATATTTTATATAAAGTTTAATTGAGAAAAATTCTAAAATATTAAAAGTGAATGCAGAATAAATTAAACATGTTTTAAATATTATTAGTTAACAGAAACTCATATTACACATATATTTACATTTAAAAAAGGCTAATTAGGCATATTTAAAAATTTAATAATGATGTATTATGTACAGATTTTTTTACCAATAAATATAATGTATTTATATTTTTAAATAGATTAATTAATGTAATTTATTTTTAAATTTGTTCTTTTGACATTCTATTTTATGCCCATTCCTCCATTATTTTACATTCAAGAGTGTTACAGTATCAATGCTTGGCCATGTGTGGTACTGGACTTACTCCATTTCTGAGCTCAAGTACATTTACAACAGTTTTAGCTGCTTTTTTGGTTGTAATAACTACAGTTGGCCAGTCTACGAATGGGCCCAGGCAGAATTTCAATTACACAGGAGTCGTCGGAGTAATTGTGGTAATTCTGTGTTACTCTTTGTTGCGGAATTACTAATGATAACGCAATTACTCCTGCTCGAGTAATTAAGAGTAATTTGGGGAAAGTAAATCCTACTGCAAGAACCCGTTTAGTGAGTGCAAGGTTCATCTGATTCGTTTTTATAGAAATCAGTTTATGGGCACATGGGCTGATGAATGGGTTTGAAACAGAGAGGAGGACTCATCATGTATATCTGCTATCTATTGTGTGTACACATTTTATCCCAATGAACTCCTGGTGAGAATCACAACATACCCAGGGTGAGGTATCAGCCTTGATATACCTCAGCAGAGTCAAGACCCTCTCATTTAGAAATTACACAGCTTTACATTTAGGATCAGTGTTAGGCCTCACAATCTTAGGGGGTCTTTCCCCCAACGTTTTGCCTACCTCCATTATTTCTCTGATCTCGTTTTTGCTGGCTTTAGGACTCTGTGACCTTTACCACTGCTATCCAGTGCTAAAGTACTTGTGCTCTCTCCCCTAAACATGGTACTACTGGCTCATCCCCAATTGGCATATTTGATTTGTTTATATGTCCCCAGTAAAGTGAACTACATATGCACATGGTCTGTAAATTAAATGCTACTAATAGGCCTGCAGCACTCATTGTGCCACCCAATTAAGTAGCCCTCTAACTATGGTTCAGGCCTGCCATTGCAGAGCCAGTATGTGCAGTTACAGTGTAATTTCGACCAGGTAAGATAAACCTTTCAAATCACAAAAAGTATGCCTAGTCATAAAGAGCGTGTCTGTGAAAAAATGCATTTTTAAGACAGGAACCCTGACCTACCCGACTCTGGCATGCTTCATCATTGGGACCCCTCCTGACACCAGGACTGAAAGTTCCTGGTGTGGAAAGTCTTTTGAGGTTACACTTCCAAAGGAAAGCAGCTGAGGTGTTTTGTTTCTGGATGAGAGCCAGGTATGGGTGAGAGGCAGAGTGCTATATATACAATTGCTGTGAGTTAAAACTATTGCCTGGTAGGCTAGGTATCAGTTTTATTCTGGTACCCCCAGTGTATAGAGATAAAACAGATAGGGGGAGTTTGGAAATAATATTCCCCTTATAGGGTCGACATGTTTCTACCATATAGGTGACGCAAACCAAGTGCTCAGGGTCATTCTTCAGGACCAGTTATCAAAGTCTCTCTGTGATAGAAAACAAGAATGATAGAACTCAGGGGCAAATTACCATGTTGGGGCGGACACCGACTCGTAAACGTGACCGACTGACCTCCGGTCGGTGGTCCCGACCACCTGATTTGGATGCGACCGAGCATTCCAACATTTCCCTATTGGAGCATGTGTTATGGCCGTAAACCGGCCGTAGTACATGCTCCCCTAGGGAACTGGGAGGTGGTGTTAATCCCTGCACCCCGTGGCAGGCCCCTCAAGGAGCCTGCCAAGGGTGCCGGGATTACAGGGGGCATCATAGGTGCCCCCACGGCCTCCAACTGGAGCCCGTGCACACAAGGGGGCCCTGCTAGGGGACCCCAAACACGCTTTATGACAAGGATTCCATGTCAGAAAGGCTGGCATGGAAACCCTGCCTGAAACAGTGTATCGTAATCCAAAGGGGGGAAAGGCCGCCCTCTGGGATAATGGGCCGGACTCCGACTGGCCAACGGGCTCCTTGAGCCCATCAGAAGCCAGACGGAATGACTGGCCGGTTTTAGTTCTGACCGGCTGATTCATAATCAGCTGCTCAGACTTGAAACCGACGATGGCGGTCGGAAATCGTAGTAAGCTCCCCAATGTTGGCCTAATAGTGGTAAGCCAACTGATACAGAAGGTGGCCCACAATCTCCTTCTTTCTGAGGGTCCACTGTTTCACTACATAATAAGGAAACAAAGGACAAAATTAAAAACATTCAAACACATGCAAAGAATAACATCAAGTCCACTACCAAGCAAATATCAGTAGACCTGGGTGAGTGTGCCGAACCCCATTGTGATTAATAGTTATTAGTGGTATATAATTGAGAGCAGGCAATCTTACCCTCTGAATGGGATACTCAGCTCACTGTCAAGCCTAAGTTGAATGGCTAGATCACAAAGCTGTATATGAAGACAGACAATAAGGCCAAGTATCAAAAGGATTGAAAATTGCATTTGCCAAACAGGCAATGTTGCACACAGTGATTCCTCAATCACCACAAGCCGCTCATTCTAAGCAGTGCTCCTCTAATCACTCGCAACATTATCTAGTAACCAGCGAAAGCAGGCAGCAGGTGACACAGCAAGTAGAGACCATGCCATGTATCAAGGGCTGTAGAGGAGAGAAAAGAAAGAAGAGAACTTCTGAGTTTTTCCTTGACCTCATTCAGGGCACCCAGTGAGAGGAGTAAGCCTCGAGTGGTTGTGTCTCTTTTAAAGGGACCTGTGTTGATGCGTAAGAAGGAGCCAAAGCTCTGTATGGCCTGCAGTGAGTGTCGGACTCCGGGGTCCCTGAGGATTGTAGTCCCGGTGCCCACTGCCGGATACACATGCATCAATAATGTTGATTCAGTGTTGAAAACCAACCAAAGGGCTGTGTACTACGTGAATTAATGTAGATTAAACTAATTACATTTTGCAACCATGTAAAAGACTGATTAATATGTGGGTTTTGATGTGGGTTTGGTTAGGACAAAAATGAGTGTAGGTGAGAGATATTCTGGGATATTGAGTCCCATTGGAAGCCATTAAAAACAAGGTGGGGTGATGCTTAGAAGGGCGGGGAGCATTTGGAACAGATATTCTTCCTGTGGTGCTCTACCTACACATATACAATCATACCCAACAAAATGTAGCCAGTTATGAAACTCAGGTAAACCAATCAAGGTCAAGCTAGTGCATTCCATGGGATCTCATCATTTAGTCTTCGTAGATGACTCTTCAATCTAAAAATCAAACTCTGTTCCCTCTGGAACAGCATATCATCCAAGCTACCCATACGTATGGTGTAGTAGGGTTTTTCAATGAATGTCCATTTATTATCTTCATCAGTGTGTTTTGATGTCAGATTGTGCCTGGTCGATTTAGCGTAGGACTTCTTGCATATCACAGAGCTACGATGTTCTATCACCCTTGTCTTTATTTTGCGAGTTGTCATGCCCACATATTGGAGTTTGCAGAGACAGGTGATCAAATATATCACCTTTCTGGTATTGCAGTTTGTGTGACTATTCAGTATCCAGTGGGATCTAAGACCCAAATCAATCTGAGATTGTGGTTGTGTCAGATGGCACACTGAGCATGATCCACAGGGGAAATGTTCCCGTGACATGGGGTAATGTCTATAAAGTCTCCTGATTGTCCCTCTGAGTCACTTGAGGTCTTGTATGGACCACTATATCTTTGATGTTACTTCTATGTTTCAGGGCGAACATTGGTTTCTCTGTCACTTGTATTTAAGATATGTCAGTTCTTGTTGACAACTCTTTATAAGGTATCAGTTAAATGGCTCAAAGTGCTTACACATGCCAGTCTGTCAGAGGTTTGTTTAAGGAGTACCTCTAAGAGTGAGTCTCTGTGATTCTGTCTGGCCCTCTTGGCTGCTTTTTCAATTAGCATCTTAGAGTAATGTCTCTGTGGCAAGCAATTGCTTAGTTCATCTGCATGGTTCTTGAACTTGACAACCTCCATGCAGTTTCTCCTTATTCTTAGGAACTGAACCACTGGGAGGTTATTTCGGAAGGCATGGGGATGGAAATTGTAATATGATAGCAAAAAATTGTGACTCAATACAAATGAGGGAGAAGGGGCGCATATAGGTCCAGCATACAGGCCCCAATAAATACAATGTAGCACCGAAGGAGTATGCAGTTCCTGTAGGGTGGGGAAAGAAGAGAAGGAGGCTAGGTTGGTCAACACCCTTACTCAGTGGTGGAGTGTGGGTGTCTCCCAATTTGGGAAATGGGGCCCTAACACACCCATTTGGGTGTCATGCTTCATCATAGGGCTTGATCCTCGTCAGGCCGGCGCTGCAATGCCTGACTGGCACCCTATGAGGGGCTCTTTGTCTGCGATCTTTTTACCAAGTTGTATAGGTGAGGTGCGTGTGAGGTGCCTAGTATTGTAGATGTGAGGTGATGTGAGGAGAAATAAAATGAGGAGAGTTGGTGCTCCAAAATGAATTTTAATCTGCGAGGCCACTCGTCTCAATTAAAACCAGAATAGGGATACCGCCGATTATAATAGTCGGAGTTGTCTATATGTGTGTAGTCTTACAAGTGTTAAGTTTTGTAACGAAGGTTGCTCTGCCTAACTATTGATGAGGCCTGACTTGAACCCGAATTGGGTTGGTCCCATGATTTGTATTATTAAGATACCTCATTGCAAGGTCATCAGAGTGATTGGTTCATTTTCCATAACCAACCACCCGTTTAGATGCATCAAGATAGGTCCTGAAGAATTGCTGAGTGATTTACTCACATAAGTCAAGAAACATGTTGACCATGACTACACACATATAGACACCTCCGACCATTATAATCGTCGGTATCCCTATTCTGGTTTTAATTGAGACGAATGGGCTTGCAGATTAAAATTCCTTTTTGTCGATGCAACCAGGATCAAGGTTCTTTTGTTCAGCGGGCCTAACTGGGTCCCTGTATTCGGCCCGCTCCAGTGCAGTTGTCCTGAACTTTTGACTTTGCCCGGGTCCAGCGCGATCAGATTTCCCAAATAGCCGCTTTTTGCTTCTATTCACTATTTTACAGTTTATTCTTTGAAAATTCATATCTCAAGTTCTATTTATTGGTTCTTTGTCATTTTAGTCTTGTTTTATTTATTAATGTAAGCTCTATTGTTCTAACCTGGTCTGGAATATTTTGGGGTGTTTTAATGTTACTGTTTTGCTGTTTGAAGTGTTGAACAAATACTTTACACATTGCCTCTTAAGTTAAGCCTGACTGCCCTGTGCCAAGCTACCAGAAGGTGAGCACAGATTAATTTAGGGTATGTTTCTGACTTACCCTGACTAGGATTGTGGTTCCTGCTTGGATAGGGTGCATACTTCTGCCAACCAGAAACCCAATTTCTTTACTTTACTTTACAATATATTGGTATAAGAATAATGTTTCAAAACAGATGTCATTTGTATTCCTCCTAAAGAACATGCTCTACCTCAAGTTGCTAGATATATGAAAATAGTGTTGGAATACACAGTTTATACTATAAGACACTACGGAAACTGATAAAAGACAGACTTACAACTTAGTGCAATTTCCTGGTAAATAGTTTGAAGCATTAATACCATAACGTTGCTGAACCATTCATATTCTTGTTGCAAACCCTCCAGTGTGATAGAAATGTTCACATGGTTAGTGATGATAGATCTTGGTGGTAATACTAATAATCTTCTTAACACATTTTCTTCTACTAGGGAATTAATTTTCAGCTATTTCACACTAATGTTTATGGCTTTCTCAACTGTAGCACAAGTGCTATTAGTGGTGGAGATAATGCCCTTTACTTAGCACCAGGACTAATGTTTAGGGCCAGATTCACAAAGGTATCTTACTCTTTGGAGAAATTTACACTTTCGAGTAATTTTACTATATTTTGACTATTTTCAAAATCTGAGTGGAAATGTACTCCAAAAGTGTAAGTTACATGTCTCCACCTACCTGAAGGGTGTAGAAGCTATACTCTTTTTGAGTAATTTACACTTTTGAGTAAGATTACTAGATTACTGCTACACAACTTCTGGGTGTAAATTATACTTTTGAAGCAAATTTACACTCTGATTTTGTGACTAGCCAAAAAGTAGTAAAGTTACTCAAAGTGTAAATTATTCAAGTTTACATATCCCCCAGGCCCCTTAATATGGCACAGACATGTGAGTTACACCTTTGGAGTAAATTAACACTTGGATTTTGTGAACAGCCAAAAAGCACTAAACATACTCAAAAGTGTAAATTACTCTAAATTGCACCTTTGTAAATACAACTTGCCAGTGATAATAGTGCCTAAGCAAAGATCAAATAGTCACACTGAGGCTGATCAGAAGGTCATGCATACAGCACAGAGCATGCAACATTAGCACCAAAATGATCACTTATTACGGAGTCTGTCAATTTTCCAAAAATATAAACACCTGTGCAAAATATATATTTTATGTCCAAGCAAAAAACAAATTGCCTCTGAAACATTTTCAAATGTGCCTTGGAACAGAGGAGACGGGGTGAGACATATGTTGGGCATGTCAAGAGTGAATCTAAAGCAGTTATGTGCCCTTCTCTATGGAGAAGGGCTCTCCAATATTCTAGGTCATTCTTTATTTTGTTTAATATCTATAATTGAGTATGTAGATATTTTGTAGATTGAGGATACTGCTATCTCAATATGTGTTCTTTGGTTTATTTAGCTAGAAAATGCAATTTGTGGGTGCAGTCAATTTACACCTGTGTACCAATGGTATCAATTCAGATATTTCCTAGTTTCCTTTCTATCCCACGTGGAAGTCATATTCTTGGAGAGGGTAAGAGACATGGAAATATTGAAATAGATCAGGTAAAGCAGGACATCATCTGCATAATGTGAAACTGTATGTTCCATCTCTCTGTGATAACATCTTGTCATGTCCTGAGGGCCACAGCCAAGAGTTCTATTAACATTGCTTTTCAAAGAGGTGATGGGGCACCCTTTTCTAAATCTAGAGTACGTCTGAATTGATGGAGTAAGCAAATATTTGTAAGCACTCATGTCTACTTTTGTATACAGCAGGCAGATCTATGTTTGGAGCTGGACAGTGATACAAAGGAATTCACTGTACAATGATGATATTCCTAACTGACCAAGTCAAAGACCTTTTTTGAATCTAACAACACCATAGGAACTAAAATAAAATTATATTAACATGTCTAGAGATGTTGTTGGCTGAGTGGCATCCTCATTTGAACATAGGGCAACCAGATGACTCCATGTCACTGGGGCACCACTTTTCCATTTCTGAGCTTTGATTTTATACATTATTATTATCAGTTGTTTTGGTCCAATTGCCGCAATTAAAATGAACCAATAATACAACTCTCTGAATGCACTGTAACATAAAAACAAAGTCCAAGAATGAAAATGTGCTGTCCTATGTTCCCTCCAGGGTGCGCGACCCTGCTTACTTGAAACACCCAGAGTCTTTTATGGCGCACACATGACTCTGCAGAAACCATTCATGGGCATTTGGTATCTAACTGCACGTCATTTAGAAAGGCGCACGTGTGAAAGGCATTAACTCTGTTGTTTCGATGGCACGTCAACAAAGATTCAGGAACCCAGCTGGGAAGGGGGGCAGAAATGTCCTGCATTGTGACAGGAGCAAGCTGTGCCATTAGACGTAAGGTGCGAAGATGCAGGGGGTGGATGGGCGGCCTTCTGAGACAAAAGAAATGCTGCGGTGCCTTTAAATAACAATAAGAAGTGCATCAGCCAATAAATTAAGCCGTTTAGCAAAGACAAGTTAATGGTCTCGCTTCACTGTAAGAGTCTAGTTTGAAAATGTTAGAGGTAAATTTTAAAAATGCAACAAGCACGGGGTAGAAATGTGATAAAGCCTTTTCAAAATTAAAGAAAGTGTATTTCTTTAAAGTTTCAGTCTAGTACATCAGATTAAATGACGGCACTGAGAGATGTTTATTAAAAGTGATAGTTTTTTAAAATGAGCTTAGACACATTTAGGTCTCTCACTCTGACAACAAATCAAGAGGCAAGTCATTTGTCTTGTGCAGCCAGTAAGTAGCCTAGACTTTTTATACATGGAGCAATATTATAGTCTATTAAATTAACACACAAGAGGATTTTGCGCAGTGCACATACTGAACTCATGCAGCAAAGAAATTGGCAGCAAGGACACATGTGACAGTAAATTTCTTCTAGCTTACATAACATGTCAAAAAGAGGCTGCATTTAAAGGGGAAACATCCATTACAACGCAGTCATTACAAAGACCTACCTTTACAACGCAACTGTTACCACGCAACTGCGTTTACATCGCATGCCATTACAATGCATGCCATTACAACGCATGTCACTACAGCGCATGCCATTACAACGCATACCATTAGAACGCATGCCATTACAACACATTATAAGGTAAGTAATGGAGATTTTTTTAGTATTAGGGTGGGTATGGGTTTTGGGGTACATGGGAACAGTAATTTTTACCTCGACACTATCCAACACTTTCCCCACTGTTGCACTCACTGGAGAGGGAATAGTAATTTTTACCCCTACACTATCCAACACTTACCCTACTGTTGCACTCACTGGAGTGGGAATAGAAATTTTTACCCCTACACTATCCGACACTTACCCTACTGTTCCCCTAAAAGTATTATGCGTTATAATGGTATGCGTTGTAATGGTAGTTTTTAAAAATGCGTTGTAATGACATGCGTTGTAAAATCATGCAATGTAATGGTAGTTGCGATGTAAAGACTGCATTGTAAAAGCATGCGTTGTAACTGTATGCATTGTAACGTCATATATTCCATTTAAAGTATCTGACAGGGTTAAAACACCGGCTGCAGAGATCATTGTGTGCCCAGCAATTTGAAAGGGATTGTAATGGCGGGAAGATATATCTAGTGGTTAACACAGTTGTGGGAAAGTTTTGTGTTTTGTCTAGTCACAGTTTTGACTCATAAAGTAGCATGTAGGGTTAATGTACATGCACAGCGTATTATATGCAGATCACACATTGGTATTTTATTTAGAGAGGTAAGTGGGCTACTGCTTTTGATGCAGAGATCATTTTGTTACATCCTGTTCATAATTTGCAAGCCTTCTAATATGGCACAGTGATATATTTATCGGCATCAAGGAGCTGCATGCAAAATGTAGGTCATGGGTTTAGATCATTATTGAATTTTTCTCAATCTGTTCTAAGGTTGGAAAAAAGGGTTCCTTTGTGAATTAATAGTGTTGTTAGTACAGAAAACGACAATCACTGTTACATTTTATTTCCTGAATTTTTTCTCTGACAATCCATTCTTAACGTATAATGTTTACAAGTATGGATAATATGTTATTCCTACACCAATAGCCCTCATTCTTTTATGTAACATTTCCTGTACATTGTTTACACATTTATATGATTTATTGTGCCTCTGTGTGTGATGTAAAGCGCTGCGACCCTCTACACTGTAATGAGTAGCACCATAAAATAATTATTTAAACAAATTAGTAAGTGGCATTAAAATAAATGTTTGTATAAATACTCATACAGACCAATAAAGCCTCCATTCTTATAGTGAAAGCCCATCTCTTACACAGGGAGTTGCACAAAGTTAAAAATCTGCCTCCAATATTTTCTCTTAAGCACTTGTAAAGTGGTAACAAGTTGTGCGCCTTTGTTTCCTTCTATTTTAGTGGCATCTAGGTGTTTGGCTCCAGTTGGCTCCAAGCTAGGATAATAGATGGATAAAAAAAGGGCTGATGGTCCTTTAAATCAGGCCTTTGTTTTGGGCCCCGTTGGAATTTAAAATCAGAAAGCCACTTGACAAAAATAATATCAGGACAAATTCAGCATGTTTCCCTTTGCCGTCCAGATCCAGCCCAGAAATAGCTTCCAGAACCGGGATTCCTCCTATTTTCCAGCACTAATAGAATCACATTATTTGGTGATACTGGATCCACATTGTGCAGGTCAGCAATAAGATGGTATCTTTCTCGCAGTATTTTACATCCACCTACCATGGTTTACCGAGGGTAGTCTGGCTGTCTAAACATGTGGTTCATGGCCAGGGTTAGAAAATTCAGAAGTCCGCAGGGAAGGGATTTCTTCACTGAGGGGAAGAAAGCTCGGAGAAATGCCTATACTCATGCTCTCGGCTGCAGAGTGCAATCCATAATATCACAGGTAAAGTATCGAACACTGAAATATCGAGACGATAAGTGCACATTGGTAGCTATAGACTTACTATTCTTAACTTCACATCTGAATACAAGGTACACACATGTGGAGTTAAGTTAAGTAAATATACTTACCTGTATAGTCTCACCTTGTCAATATTTTGGGGCTCAATATTATTCCACAAAATTATGGCCGCACAATATATTCGAAAATATATTTATGTGGAACATCCCAGGGGTTTGGACCCAGTTGGTGGTTAATCTCTGAATCTGTTTTTTATAACTTTGTTTGCTATTGGTGTCTGATGGCCTAAGACACTGTTCCATTCTAACTAAATAACTGACGTATTCTTTTTGTTCACTTATGTCTTCATTTGGGACATAAAGCAAAAGGAACATCATTCAATGGCTGATGAACTTGGACCATGTCTCAACAGCATGTTGAGCCATCAACTGTCTCCCAGTTAAGGATGTCAGCCACATTTATTGTCTGAAGCTGTGTTTACTAATGCAATGCAGTCATAAATGTTGAATTACTTACCCTCACCATAGTAATCAGAAATGCACCTTAATTTCAAGTGATCTGACTTAATTTCAAAGAATTCAATGGCTACACTAATGCTTCCAGTATAGCAAAGGGTTTGTCTTTAACACAGTAGTGTTGTATTCCATTTTAGGGGTCCGTATATAGGTTTTCCTGAATCATGTCCTTATATAGGCACAATTCGCCTTGCCCTTATATAGGCATAGAATCCCTGTCCTTATTTAGGCATTAACCGTGCACTCCAAATACAGGCATGGTCACCGACATCCGTCCACCCTAACGTCACAACGTGTTCTTAGAAACCAGACCCGTAAGCTTCAGGAGATCCCCTAGCACAGGACTATTGAATTCTCCGCGAACTCATCTATTATGTATGAACCGTTATACCTTAAGGGTTCATTCCTGACGTCTTCCTCTGTCCGACTTCACGTCAATGCTAACATTCCTCGACACCTACCAGGTATAAATATACCTTCCCTTGCCCAAGCAAGTTAGAGGAGACCTCGACTTCAGAGGAGCCCGTATCCCGGCCTGACGTACTGAGAAGACGCTGTCATTCCTGCACGCAGACGAATCCAGCTTCCAGTGTTCTGACTCCCTTCGCGGGGTGTTAGAGTTCCAGACCCGGCAGGAGATTCCCACCTCTCTCATTCTCAAGGTATGGAGCTGACTAGAACCTAGAGGGACTCTTGGCATACTAGACTTAACATACTCTTAGTCTACCATTCTAGAGAATACTCCACCTACTTCTACCTTTCTCTACACCTAGACCAGGTTAGGTACATTGGGGTAGAACTAGTTTAGGGACGCATCGAACGAGTACCCACATTCTTAGCTCATGTCATTTATGTACGTGAATATATGCTAAAAGATAATGCTAGCGCAGTATTATTTATTTCTACTGCTTACACTGTACAATATTTATCTTGCATACTGTCTTGTGATCATAACAGCACATATCTCTTACACGAGAAACAAGACTGTTCAATAAAACCCTTTTATTGAAACGCCCGTCTTTCCTTTCTGTGTAACTCTGTAGAAACTAAGCATGCACGATTGAATGAGTGAAACTGTTATCTATTGTTTCCACGATTTTGAGACATGTTCCGCTTCTAAAGGGAAACAAAGTTGTCATGTTTTTCGGTTGCCAGAAACTACTCCCTTCTTGTTCTCAAGGAGTTTCTAGTGGCCTCTGAGCTAGCTGGCACAGGTAATTAAGTTTAATATAATCGATAGGGACATACCGACCTTAGTCCTATGTCAAACCTATAGGTTATATTATTCCAATGCGCAGAGCCTATTAGGGAAATAGGAACTACACTACCTGGCGCCCAACAGTTTGGTAAGGCAGTAATTTAACGCTAGACACTGAGTAACTCATTCGTGCTTTTCTCAGAGACCCCTACTCACATACTCCATAAGACGTCCGGAGTGGATAGGGCTAAATATCCGCCAAAACTAAATAGGGAAGCACCCTATAAATTAGTTTTTTGGTTTGTTCAACGTTGAAGGATACAGTGTTCCAAAATATTGTGCACCTTATCTTTTTGTTTCCTTGAAACTTGTTCTACATTTTTCAAAAAACAAAATGTCCATAAACGGGGACAATAACACCGGAAACGGTGGAGCTGCGGCTGACCCAGTCGTACCAGCTTTTAACTTTACAGGTTTAAATGAAACCGAGGAGGGTGTTATAGACATCCATCCAAACTTAAAAAGAGCCATCACTCTAAAACTTATAAAACACGGCCTACCACCAAGAGGAGGTAGAGCAGTTTTCGTGATAGAGGCACACGAATCCTTTCAGACAGAGGTATTCTATTCATGGGTCATATTTCCTGAATCAAATTCAGTAACAAGACTGTTTCACTTCTACAAAGAAGATGATCCACCAGAGGAATATATTCCTATCGAGGATATTGAAATTCCACTAACATACCAGGAGCATCAGCTCTGGTTTAAAGGCGCCCTAAAACATCACAGAAATATTATCAGGCTCGGTCCACTAGGCAGACCAGGAGCAACATGGCTGATCCTAGCCGGCTACACACCTCATCCTGAACTCGATATAATGTCAGATGAGGAACTACTTACTCAACTTACAGAGTTAATCAAAATCTACAGACAACTAGTCCAATATGTCATGCGGACTTTCACAGTCCAACCACCATTAACCATTCAAAATCAAACTCCTCAACAGGGGAATACACTAAAAATTACACCACAGACTCTATACGCAGTCATGGGAAAAATGCCCACAAAACGTGAGCAAATTCCATTCTGGATAGCTAAAAAAATTACTCAAATCTAAGCAGTATTTCCAAATACTAGCCTGTATGAGAAACACAGAATCCTAACAATCTGTTTACCAATGGGGATCACACCACAACTGGAAGACTGCACCACTTGGGGCTCAGTCTTTGCTGCCATCTATACTAAAACACATGGTATTCCATCAATTGCAGTAATACCTGATGTCCTGAAACAAATTCAAAACGAATACGGGGCAGAGCCTGCTCTAAATTTAGGTATGAAATTACTGAAAAATTTCGACCAGGTCTCAACAATAATATTATCTAATATTAAAGGGGAGGCAGCAGCAGTGGCGATCCGCCAACGATTAAGGGAATTCAATGTTACAGAACATCAAACAGAACTACCCAGAATAATAGAACAATCATATGCAGAATTAGGCAGAGATAGTTTGGGTGGAAGACCAGTGAAGCCAAAACTATCTGAAAGTCCTGAGAAGGACTCTATTACACAAACTCCTACATCTTCTAAAAAGAAGTGGGAAACTAATAAAAATAATTCAGAGAAACGTTCTCAATCCCGAGGTAGATCTCCTCAAAAGGAGCCCTCTGAAAGGAGGTATAACCTCAGGAATAGGGATAATTTGAAAAAGCCTGACAGGTATCAAGATACTGATACACGTTCCTCTCGTACCTTTCAGATCTCGTCACAGACATCGGAAAGAAGAGGACAGTCAGAACATAGAGAAGAACGCGTGAAATCGAAAGACGACAAACACGTTCCAAAAAACAAATCAAAACCTCAATTCTCAAAAAAGAAAGTAGCAGGTCTGAAGGTCAGACATGCCGAGGATACTGAGAACACAACTCAAGAACGGAGAATGGGCTCAGACAATGCTGGACAGTGCAGCAGAAGTCACAATAGCTCGCCAGAACCTGAAGGAACTTCTGGAGATAGTGGACTTGAATCAGTACATTACAGTTGAGACTGTAGACACCAGGGTAAGTACTCCACAAAAGTTATATGAAATAATACTCCGGATGGAGGGAGACATACCCAGACAGGTGAAAGCACTTTTTTGGGAAAAACTTTCAAGGGGCTATGACATACTTCTAGCAGAAAAAGACTGGCCACCACAATTTGTCAGGGAGTGCCCAAATGGCGAGGACATTATTATGCCTGCCTTCTCTAATCATATTCCAATTCACCTAAAATATACTTATGCCAGGAAATGGGCAGTTGCCCAGGCCCCAGCATTATACAAAAATCATGTAGGCTGGGACGACGATTCACCTCACCATAAAATACATCTAAAAAATTAACCTACTGCACAAAGGCAGTATCCAATAAAGCAAGAAGCTAAAAAACAGGTCAGGGAGATCTTAGATCAACTTGAATACCAAGGGGTGATTGAAACATGCACCTCTTCAATGAACAATCCTTTGTTTCCTGTCTCCAAACCAGACAATACATATCGTCTAGTTTTGGATCACAGACACTTAAACACTTGTTCTAAAACATTTGCAGTGCAAAATGCACATAGTACAGCATTAATGAATAACATTGTGCGTAAAAAATATAAAACCACATTGAATATCTCAAATGGTTTCTTTTGTCAAAACATAGCACCTGAAAGCAGGTACTTAACAGCTTTCTCAATAATGGGGACCCAGCGTCAATTTTGTCGACTCCCACAAGGGTTCAAGAACAGCCCAGGGTTATTCTCAGCGAGGGTAACGGAGTTACTACAAATTTATAACAATGAGGCATTGTCCTATGTCGATGACATCTATCTGACAGACGATGACCTGGACAAAGACTTGAACAGGGTGAGCACCATTATACTGGGCTTCGCCTCTGAGGGCTACAAGTTCAACTTTAAAAAGTCCCGAATTGCCCATCTCAATGTCCTGTTCCAAGGATACGAGCTTTCAAGTGAAGGCAAGAGCTTGGCAGCCAACTTTTTAGAAAGGTGTGCGCTGCTCCAACCTCCAAAGACGCTGAAAAATTTACAGTCAATCCTGGGTTTCCTAAATTTTGGAAGAACTTACATTCTAAATTACGCAGAAAGGGTTAAACCTCTCTACGCATTAATCAAACCTGATTTTTCAATCAGAAATTAGACACAAGAACACACAGAAATCTTGCGTTCACTCCAAGCTAACATGTTAGCAACAAATCACTTACAAACACTCGTAAGTCAACGTGATTTAGTGATCCGAATAATTTCGGGTCAATGCAGATTTACCTACTTAACATTTAATGAGGGTGAAAAAGTACCAATTGCATACAAATCACACTTGTATACACAAGCAGAAATGCGCTTCACTTCAACAGAAAAAATTCTGACAGCAGTTCAAACCGCTGTAGCAAAAGAAAGAGCTCTAGCCCAAGGGAAACGCATTATTGTTGTAACCCCAGTTCCGGCCTTAGAGGCGGTAACTAAAGCGAGCATTCCAAATGCTAAGGCATTACATCCTAGATGGATACAATGGATTAATTCTCTTGCTGCAACAGATGTTGAATATGTTTTTGATCCTGATTTAAAAACACAAGCGTTCCTGCAATATGAACATGAATGTCCTCTGCCCACTGAGATACTGCCTCTGGATCAGTACGAATTCATAATTTACACTGACGGATCCGTACATCCCGCAACAGGGAGTAAGCAAGCTTACAGTGCAGCGTGCGCAATCGTTAAAGGTTGCATGCGCGATGGCAAATTCAGACCTATGGTCACAAAAACCCAGTCTCCAGGAGATTGCACAGCTCAGCAAGCTGAACTACAAGCATTCAAACTGGCACTTGAAAGTACAGATGGAGAATTCCCCACACTAATAGTGTGCGATTCTTTCTACTGTGTGCAGTCGTATAATGAATATATACACACTTGGCTTGAAAACGGGTTCAAAGATGCAAAAGGTGGCACAATAAAGCATAAAACGCTTTGGGAACAAGTAGTTCAGTTAAAAAGCGAACTACCAAAGGCTCACGTGATCCATACACTGAGTCATCAACGTGATGGCGTTCACGTTGCAGGGAATTCATTGGCTGACGAAGCCGCAAAGGGGGCTGTTCAGACGGCTTCCGTAGCTGCGATCACTCGTTCAAAAACGAAAATAGACAGTGAGATAATGTTGGCTGTCAATGCTACGAGCAAAGGCAGTGGTGCAGCGTTAGCAAAAAGTTTCCACTCAAGTACTCATATGTAATTGATGCGAACAACGTTCCTTTTGCTCGAATCCCTGGAGTGGGGGATAGGGTAATTCCAAACAAGGAACGCAGATTAAGACTAATCCTAGCAGCACACGAAGGGATAGCTTCTGCCCATGCAGGCATTTCTGCTACAGTATCTTTATTAACACAAAGATATTGGTGGCCTGGCATTAGAAAGCAGCCCAAGAACTATGTTCTGGAATGTGACATATGCCAACAGATGAAAGTCTCCACAGTGAAACGTCCTGCGCAGACACCCCTGTTAATTTCAGACAAACCATTAGCTTGTGTTTACCTGGACCACTGCGGTCCCTTGCAAAGGGACGGTAACTATAAATATATCATGGTCGCAGTGGATTCTTGCTCTAGGTTCCTATGGATATGGCCTCAGCGCTCGGCTGACGCTCGAACTGTTATAAAAGATTTGCGAGTCTTTATCGGCACATACGCAATAGGCACGCTACATTCTGACCAGGGCCCTGCGTTTAGCTCTCAAGCTTACAAAGAAGCCATGGCCAGTCTGGGCGTTGCATTGCGGTACTCCTCTCCGTTTCATCCTGAGGGAAATTCTGTTGTGGAAAGGAAAAACCGGGACATAAAGCAGTCTATAACAGCTAGGGTATTAGGTTCGGGTGATGGGTGGGTCAAACATCTATATGGGGTCCAACGCTCATTAAACAACTTGCCAAGAAGTTCTCTAGGGGGGGTCACTCCATATGAGGTCCTATTTGGGACAAGAATGTGGGTGCCCGATCTGGAATGCAGTGGCACAGTGGTAGAAAATAAACCTTTTGAAATCAAAGATCGTTTGGCTGTTTTACAGGAATTAAATGAACTAAGATCGAAACAAAGCAACGTATTCCTGCAGCCAACCACCACTGGGGAAAAACCGGCGGTCCCAGCAAGGCCTGTCTGGATTCCAAAAGTTGGGGATCTAGTCAGAGAGAAGATTGCGGACAAGAAGGAATTTGGACCTTCTTACAGACAACCAGTACCTGTCCTAGCCGTTCGAGGAACAAGAACAGTACTTCTGCCGCCCCTTGCTGGAAAAAAGGAGAAAAGATTTGTGTCCATCGACCTCATCAAACCACAGTATGTGGCCAATACTAAATAGTAGGCCTCGTGGACTCCGACCTAGTAGCAGACGCACTCCTCTCGCTACTATCCAAGAGGTACAGACTGAAAGACTGACAACCATCGAGAATTCAGCAGTAACAGATGAAGGACTGAGCAACAATGCTATGGAACTCATCCCTCTTGAAACACAAGTAACAGTTCGTCCAAATACACCTGTCTACACCAATGTAACAAGTGATCAACTGGTACCAGCGATTTCTACAAATCCTGATGCAATTCCAACAATTGACAGAACTGCTTCTGGCTACTTCATTAACTTTTCCGAGGATTCGAGTGAGCCCGAGACGTCGCCAGCATCAAAAACTTTTAAACAACAAGTACAAGACTTTTTACATTTTTTGAAAAAGACTTATCTAGTTTCGCCATGGATTGAACTTTGAGTTATTTCTGGAATATTTTTCTTCCTGCTTTGGCTAGCTTTGGTTATGACTATGAGCGTGCTTATAAATTGGAGATAAATCCATTTGGACACTGAAAGAAAAGAAGTGAACTTACTTTTGAAACCTCACAAATCATCCCATCGTGAAACAAGTGACTTGTCTGCAGTGAACATCACAGCCGTTCCTATACAGGATGGTATAGTGTGGGACAAAACAGATTTTGATATTTTTGGCCCGACGGAACATTTGAACATTCCACATTTATTTAAGATTTCACTAAGTGATTTTGTTTCATCTAGTACCTACTCTGATGATTGGGACTTTGAAACTGTAAATAATATGATGTTTGACCTAGAAAAATCTGCTGCATTTTCTAATCATGAATATTTAGAGGGTTCATCAGACTATGAACAGCTGTATTGCTATAACCACTATGGTCATCATTTTTTGCATAAATCTGCAACACCTAGAAATGTGTTTATGTTTAACCAATGAGAGCATTGTCCTACACCACCAAAAGTTAGTTAAAAAACATTTGCTAAAAGTTTCCATATTTTTCAGGATACAATACATCTGATCCTGAAACATTTTACTATAGAAATGTAAACAAAACAGGACTGAAAATTATGTTAACGAACACAAAACAGATATACTCTGCAGCATTTATTGCCCAACTGTCTAGGCAGGGTTTCGACTTATGGAAAGACACAATAGACACAAAAACTGTCTGGGGTACTAAAGATTGGCAAGTGCAGGGGTAGAAGCTTTATTTAGAGCCTGTATCGTCCCTCAGCAAATAATGTTTTTGAATGACACGGTCCAACAAACGTCTTGCCTTGGGTTAGCCAAGATCAAAGACATGAAAAATCCTTCTGTACCAACACCTGCAAGTGATAACAATACACAGGCAGCGGTTACAGTTGACACCATACTACAACTCAACAGAACAAATCCTGATTGGAGAAAATGGTTGATCTGGCCCACAGACACAAACAACTGTCAAGCGAGATTCCTGAATAAAACACAGGGGTTTACTATTCATAGGTTAGACCCACGATACGTTCAAAGACAGCATCCGGGGGTAGTAACAACATACAGTGTAGGAAAATTATGCCTCGATTGGCTGCACAAATCTACACTTAAGGATGTGAAACAACACTTATCTTTACTTAAAGAAGACGCAGACCTTAGGGAATTCTTGCTTGGACCAAGAAAACCACGTCAAAAACGTTTCATATATGCCGGCATCTATGCTGCTTATAATGAAGCATGGAAGGTGTCACAGATGGAGGCTGCAGAATGAATACGTGAACTTGATCGTATTAACTTAGAGAAAACTCTCTCTGTGGTCGACAATGGGTTAACAACTTTGTCCTCCAGAATTTATTCATTGGACAGTATTGTATCCTCTGCTATCGACATACTGAAACAAGATTTAGCCATGTTACAACAAGGCCAAACACAGTTGCGTTCTATTATGTTATTAAGCTGGACGCTGCAATCTTTGCGTGCGGGCTATGTGCCTTGGCGTTTTATCAACACGACGGCTCTGTTTGCAGAATACAATCTAACTGATAAACAGATCGAACTGGCACAAAGGGGAGCAAAGTATACAGTACTGAGCATTGAAAAACTTGAAAAGTTACCATTCACAGTGGCAGAAAAACCAGCTACAGAATGGCTTATTCACGGCAAAATTAGTCTACCTGTGACTACTTTCCAGTTTGAGTATTGCCTTAGACAGATGCAAGCAGGCAAATATGAAAGGTTGGGTAAAGAATACATTAAGACATCCTGGACTTTACCATACACATATAGATGTTGGAGTGGGGATCGTGAAGTGTTTCTAAGCGGTACACACTGTGTAAATGCACTGAGCGGTTCACTGATTTGTCAGGACATTTCTTTACACTGGGCTTGTAATGGTTCTGTGGCAAACTTGTCCTGCCACCAGCAGGGTACACCAGCTGCTGTGATTAATCCAACGTTTGGCCAACTTTCTAATGGGAGTTACCTCATGTTGAATGATCAGAGTTGCTGTGGCATGTTGCCAGGCATCCCATATCTAGTAACGGTCAACTCCAGGGTCACTTGCTGTATGCAAGTATTGTTTGCCCCAATAGACACAGTCAGGGAGTCGCCTCTATGGCCTTCGTTGAATGTCTCTTTTATTCGATTTGATACTTTAAGCAGAATGAAAGCCATGCTTATACAACAATCAGTACCTTTGACCTCGGCCAAAGAAACCTATGATCTACAAGATGCAAGGACTTCGGCTGAGATACAAGCTTTAATTCGTACAAACTGCCCTATACATTTCGTAGAAATGATAGGACGTATTTTTAATATGTCAGATACAAGCGGAATTGTACATGTATTTAGACCATCTGTTCCGGACTATTAGCACCTTTCCAGACTGTCCTCGGAATAATCCCAAACTTCGCACATTCGGTGTTTGGTGGTGTGCCGTTAATTCTAGCACTTGTTGCAGGAATTCTGTTTCTATTCCTCCTACTACGCTATGGCAAGCCTCTTCGCCAACATCACTCCGAGCGATGTAGAGAGAGCCCTCCTTGAACGGAAATGCCGTGAGCGAATAGTACAGCTTTTGGGCATGCCTCGTCTACGGGAACTTAATACAACGTGGTTCCTGTCATTCAGACCAATCTGGCAAGATTGCATCTTACCTGTTCTACGCTGCCTGTTTTGCGGTGAAGAATGCGTGCTAGACATCTGTGTAACACTCCCATCAGTCATGCCAACGGATATCGATACTCTGCTGGACCCGATAACGGCCCATGCTGTGTGTTGTCCCCAGAGGCTTCCAATCCTGATGGCGGCATTCATTGAGATCTCACAGACGCTTCCGGCTGCTGCTGAGGTACGAGATGGATCAACGGGCACACAGGCAACAACGGACGCGAACATTACATCTTCTGCTGAAGGCGATGTTTCTCATCTCTGTGCAATTAACCTTCTGAACAAGGTGTTCCAAATGTTACCAACTTCGGTGGATGATATTTTGGCTACGGACATAGATGATCTAATGTTTACGCCAGACCCCTACACTGACTTTGATTCGGCTCACAGTGTACCAGGGCAACAATGAAATTTGGCATTCATATTTTTCAAACTTGGAACTTTTCCCAGAATTGAACTTTTTTCTTTTTTAAAATTTTTGAAATGACATGGCAAAATGAACAATCTGCTTACAGTAGAACTAGTCTTATAAAACGGACTTCTTTGAATACTTCCAGGGACACATTGTCACCTTCGTTGTTTAACATTTCATTTAATTCCATGATATGCAATGGCTTTGATTTTTTAGAACTTATCGACCATTTCGTCATATGTATATATTTCTGTTTCTTTCTCGTTGCATTTTACTTCCTTTACATGCTTAGAATGAAATCAATGCTTTAAATGTACAGTACCTATGGCATTTCAACAGTTTTAAGCTTCTTTTAAAATGCTTTTAGAAATGTTTTTAGCAACATGTGGTACTCAATTTTATGTTTAGCATTTAAAATGTTTAGCATTTAGTATTATCGTTCACTCGAAGATGGAGTGGGTGTTGTATTCCATTTTAGGGGTCCGTATATAGGTTTTCCTGAATCATGTCCTTATATAGGCACAATTCGCCTTGCCCTTATATAGGCATAGAATCCCTGTCCTTATTTAGGCATTAACCGTGCACTCCAAATACAGGCATGGTCACCGACATCCGTCCACCCTAACGTCACAACGAGTTCTTAGAAACCAGACCCTTAAGCTTCGGGAGTTCCCCTAGCACAGGACTATTGATTTCTCCACGAACTCATCTATTATGTATGAACCGTTATACCTTAAGGGTTCATTCCTGACGTCTTCCTCTGTCCGACTTCACGTCAATGCTAACATTCCTCGACACCTACCAGGTATAAATATACCTTCCTTTGCCCAAGCAAGTTAGAGGAGACCTCGACTTCAGAGGAGCCCGTATCCCGGCCTGACGCACTGAGAAGACGCTGTCATTCCTGCACGCAGACGAATCCAGCTTCCAGTGTTCTGACTCCCTTCGCGGGGTGTTAGTGTTCCAGACCCGGCAGGAGATTCCCACCTCTCTCATTCTCAAGGTATGGAGCTGACTAGAACCTAGAGGGACTCTTGGCATACTAGACTTAACATACTCTTAGTCTACCATTCTAGAGAATACTCCACCTACTTCTACCTTTCCCTACACCTAGACCAGGTTAGGTACATTGGGGTAGAACTAGTTTAGGGACGCATCGAATGAGTACCACGCATTCTTAGCTCATGTTATTTATGTACGTGAATATATGCTAAAAGATAATGCTAGCGCAGTATTATTTATTTCTACTGCTTACACTGTACATTATTTATCTTGCATACTGTCTTGTGATCATAACAGCACATATCTCTTACACGAGAAGCAAGACTGTTCAATAAAACCCTTTTTATTGAAACGCCCGTCTTTCCTTTCTGTGTAACTCTGTAGAAACTAAGCATGCACGATTGAATGAGTGAAACTGTTATCTATTGTTTCCACGATTCTGAGACATGTTCCGCTTCTAAAGGGAAACAAAGTTGTCATGTTTTTCGGTTGCCAGAAACTACTCCCTTCTTGTTCTCAAGGAGTTTCTAGTGGCCTCTGAGCTAGCTGGCACAGGTAATTAAGTTTAATATAATCGATAGGGACATACCGACCTTAGTCCTATGTCAAACCTATAGGTTATATTATTCCAATGCGCAGAGCCTATTAGGGAAATAGGAACTAAACTACAGTAGGGCATAAGTACTATAAGTATTATATAGTATTATATAGTATTGTGGTATTTGTAAAGTGTGTAATAACCATCATGGGGTCCCTAAAGCACTTTCTCAATAGTTGAATAACTTAGCAGCGGTGTATAATTGGACTTAGTTTATAGCGTAGCCTATGTGTAGTGTGTTTAGTGTTGTGCGTGAGATTTGAAGGTGTGCTCCAATCATGTTGCAGTTACCTTTTAGTAGCGCGTATGCAGGAAAGTGATTATGAAAGAAATATAGGATCTTAGCCTGCATAAATTTCCCTTTAAATCTTATAACCTACACCTGACGCATCATGTGTTCGGTAGCAGCCACTTTTTATTGTGCTTGGGGTTGTAGATGGTTGCTTGATTATCCTTATAATGATTTTGACTAGGTAGGTTTAGAAGTCCCAAAATGACACTTTCACTACCACAGTTCTGCTGATATTATTGCTGTAGACAGATACCATAACCATAAACAGGAGTGAGTCCATGGCGGGACAAACTTATCATCTACCTGGAAGCAGCGTATTTGTGCAAGGAGAGTGTACCCAAGTTTTGATTTCTGTCAAAAAGTCACTGCCAATGTGACATTTACTGAAATTAGGGAAGTATTGTGGTTACAACCTTTCTTCTAAGGTTTTTACATTGCCTGACCCTAAATATTCCACTGTTTGAGTTTAGAGACCACTAGAGGTGACAGAGCAGCTGTCAAGTGCATGTAAAGATGTTTGCCTGTTTATGGACGCAGAGATGGCAATGTGAATCAAAAGTCATCATTTTATCATTTGATAGTTGAAGCGTTGCACTCGCTTGCAAAGTTATTTGATGCATATCTTTGGTGCATGCAGCTTTAGCTCTGGTGCACAGAGATCATTCATTCCCCCACACGGAGGAACAAAATTAGAGGGAACATTGGTGCTCTCCCACTGACATTCAGCCTTCTGCCACTCTAAAGGAGCTGCTGCCCTGTTGTGCTGACGTGCTACCTGCTGCCCTCTTGCCTGGGGGGAAGGACTGGACCTGCAACCCATTCTGATCCCAGGACCCCAGAGTGCCTCAAAGAGCTAGTCTGCTGGCCTGCTGATCTGAGCTTCAGGGACATAAAAGCCTATCCAATGGCTCCTGGACATGGTCTTCAGCGAGTTCTTGACCCCCAAGTGGTGCCTCTCAGTTCCTTGACCCTTGGTGTGGCTCAGCGGGCTCATAAATCAAGCTTTTGGGCTCTTCGCGACTGCAAACAGGCCAGTTTGCACCAGAACCAAGCCGTTCACACTGAAAATCAGTGCAGACCGCTACCAGCCTGTCTCTTCACAGAGCAAGCATCGATCGCTGCGGAGTCCCGCCAATGCAAGGCTGCAGTCTATCCATCTGCGACGCCTGGTCTGCTTCTCATGCCACGCCGACCACCACCAGTGACGCTCTCATTCCTCCCTGCAGCCATCTCCAATGAGAACAGGACTCTTGACACAAAACTTAAGTAGGTAAGCCTTCAGCTGGACTAACCTGGGACTTTATCTGGCCCGTGCTCCGTTGTGGTCAGCCTGAAAATTTGACTTTGATCAGGCCCAGCTTGACTAGATAGAGGAGGTCGGCACTTTATGCTTTAACTCTCTATATTTCAGTTTGTTCTTGAAAAATTCATAACTCTAGGTCCACTGATTGGATTTTTGTCATTTTGGTCTTGTTTTACTTTTTAAATAAGTTCTATTTTTCTAAGCTGGTGTGGGATCTTTTTCTGTGGTGCCTGTACTGCTTTACTGTTTGAAGTGGAATTCTGTACAGCTTAATCCTTCTTGGCAGCAGCCTTTCTCATTGCCGACAGGATGTTGCTGAGCTCTTCCCTCTTTCACTTGGTTCAAATGTGAGCACCAATCGTTTTGTGATAAATTTAAGAGCAAGCTTGTCCTTGGGTACTTTTAGCAACTCCATGGCACGCATCTCATAGGGAGCGAAGCCACACACTTCACAAATCATGTCTCTGACAAATTTGGTGTGTTTGGTCCAACGGCCTCTCCTGCTGCACTGCCTGGGTTCGGACACATTCTTAGTAATTTGGTGGCCTTTGTTAAAAGATAGCAGATCGCCATAGCTGCACTCTGTTATAGCAGACACACAGGAAGGCTACTGTTTGCAGTGTACTTTACACATTGCCTCTAATTTAGGTCTGACTGCCCTGTGCCAAGCTACCAGGGGTTTGAGCACAGGTTATTTTGGGGTTTGCTTGTGCCTTAAACTGACTAGGATTGTGGTTGCTGCTTGACCAGGGCTCACACCCCAGTAAACCTATTTCTAACACTAAATAAGAAGCAATAATGAGTTTTATATTTTTTGTCATATTTAATATAATGCTTATACAGAAGAAACAGCAATCTTTGATATAACAATGCAATTACTTAACGATACTCATTCTGAAAAAACATTAAAGTCCACACTACTGTCTACATCATCTACAGAGGGAACGTCACATGTTTTCAGTGGAAGTAGAAGTCAAACTGCCACATCAGACAGCCAAGATGAAACACTAGGGCCATCACGTTTATCTGGCCTGCCCCATATCACTCTCACAGGTGTCATCAGCACTACTGCCTCCAGTAGTGCCCTATCGTCAATCCAAACCAACACCTTTGGGCCAGTGCCATTCATTCCCCTGTGCATGGCCACCGCCATCTGCACAGTGGCCACTTGTCATCCCTTGTTTCAAAATAAGGCAAACCACATAATTGTCGGTAAAACTAGGGAGACATTCGGCCACAACTCAAGGGTCACAGGATCCTGTCCAAGCTGCTGATACTGGATCTACTGTAGAAACGGAGATTCAGGGTGCTTTTCCAAATGTAAATGAAATATGACTAAACCTATTAGGTCCCATGGGCTTAGAATGCCCCCCAAGAGAGGACATTGATGTCAGTACAAAGCAGTGTAGCATGATATTTGATTGCTTTACGGCACTGTCCGGATGAGTTTAATAGCCTGCATCTGCAATCTGTGGTCAAATACCATCTTCTGCCACCACTGCCCCAACAACATCTCAGGGTGACAGGGTCATGGAGAGCACAACCTTGCCACACATTGCTGCCCCTGATAATCACCCCCTCATTCCAGTTCCCAGTCCTCAGCATTCACAACGCAGGTGTCATTCTGCAGATCCAGTTGAGGTCAACTCTGAGAGGCCCACCACCAACAAAAAAAAGTGCTGACATCAGTGAGCCTTGATCTTTAGACATTGATGTCACCTTGCATCATATGATAATTGAAATATTGTGCAAGCGATTCACAATCTTCATTTTGTAGAATGTAAAGTAGTCCTTTAGAAGCACTGCCTACTTACTACAAAATGCAATTCACAAACCTACAGGTAGAAATCTCCACCTCACCTATATTTTCTATGGGGAGATCCTCGCACATGTAAGTTTACAGCGTGGTGGAAGGCCCTTTGCAAAGCTGGAATGGTCACGTGTTACTTATTACAAAATGTGGGTGTTAAACTGGTACTAATGGTGCACAAACCTCTCTTCTCTCTGTGAAATGAAATGAAAAAGAAATTTATAGAGCGCAAAAACTTTCACCCGAAGGCGTCAAGGCGCTAAATTCGTCATTCATAAATCAAAATACAGTCGGATAGTCATCAAAGATTAAACAGCCAGGTCTTTAACGCTTTTCTAAAAGCCAGCAGATTAGTTTCTTGCTTCAGCCCAAGCGGCAAAGCGTTCCACAGCCTTGTTGTGCCGACCACAAAGCTCCTTCCTCCCCAGGAGCATTTCTTGAACCTGGGAACCACCAGGTTATGGGCCTGAGATGAACGAAGGTGGCGAACCGGAATATAGGGTTTTAGATTCTGTTTAAAGAAGCTGGGCCCTATATCATGCCTGGCCTTAAAGGCAATGCAAAGAGCCTTAAACTCAATTCGTCTCTTCACTGGTAACCAATGCAATCCCTTCAGTGCCTGTGCGACATGTTTATGTCTTGGAATATTCAGCAAAGACGTGCCGCTGCATTTTGCACAATCTGCAATTTGGAAAGACACTTCTTACGCAGATTAATAAAAAGCCCATTACAGTAATCAGCTCTGGAAAGAACCAGCGCTGAAACCACCAGTTTCCGTAGCTCAAACGGAATAAATGGAAGAATTCTTCTCAAAAGTTTTAATGTGAAAAAGGAATGGGATGTAACCTGGTTAACGTGGCTTTCAAAGGAAAGCAAAGAGTCAAACGTAACTCCCAGGTTTTTTACCTTATTCGTGGGGGTAGGTAATGGACCCATTTCCACCGGCCATAGAGCAGGGGACCAAAAATTAGTTTGGCCGCCAAAAAGTAGGACCTCGGTCTTACTAGAATTTAATTTCAAACAATTGGAGGCCATCCATTCGCCTATCTGATGAAGACAGGTGTGAAACTGTGCAGCTGTGTCTTCGGGCGAGCCTGTCACTGAAACTACAATCTGTGTATCATCAGCGTATGAAACTGCCGAGAAGCCTAGGGACTTAATTAATCTGGCCAAAGGTGCAACATAAATATTAAAAAGTGTAGGGCTCAACGAAGAGCCCTGTGGCACTCCACATGGTAACGTAAAATTAGGTGACTTAAAATTATCCAAGGCCACAAATTGCTCCCGGCCTGACAAATAAGATTCAAGTAATGTATGGGCTTTTCCTATGATACCAATCTCCCTCAAGGTTTCCAGCAATTTTTGGTGGTTCACAGTGTCGAACGCGGCAGACAGGTCAAGCAGCACCAGTGCTGCATTGCCTCCTGCATCGACTGTCTGCTTGATCAGCTCAGAGGCTGTAATTAGGGCTAATTCGGTGCTATGATCCTTCCTGAAACCATACTGAGTGGCATCCAAAAAAGCATGCCTCTCTATATGATCAGAAATAGCACAATTCATAGCTTTTTCTACCATCTTTGCCGGCAAGGGGAGTCTGGAGATTGGACGATAGTTGCTGGGGTCTGCCCCATCAAGATTTGGTTTCTTCAGGAGGGGGAGAACCGACGCCAATTTCCAACTGGTAGGAAATATACCAGAAGTAAACATTTTATTGAAAACAAAAGACAGATGCATTGAGAATAATTCTGGTACAAGATGGAAAATCTTTGGGGGGCAAGGGTCCAAAGGGGACCCGGATTTAGTGGACCGCAGAAGATTGACAGTCTCTTCAATCGTCAAAGACGGGAAAACAGACAATTCAGGGGAGTCCAAGGAGTCAGGGGAGATTCTGGAAACTTCAGTCAATGCCCTAAATACAGAACAGGGCGCAGCCCCTTGATCCTTAGAACATGAGAAGCCACTATAAACCACTTTGACTTTATCCTGAAAGGATTTAGCAAATAAGTTACAGAACGTCTGATCTTTAGGTAATTCAATTCCCTCTGAACATTTGGCCAACTTTTTCACTGTTGAAAACGGTTCCTTTGAGGAGTTTTTCGCAGTAAGTATGGCTGTAGTAAAAAAACAGGTTTTCTCCTGATACACCTGCTTTTTAAAATCAAGTATAGCTTGTTTATAAGCTATTTTATCATTTAAGTCATATGACGCTCTCCTCTTTCTTTCCAGACGGCGACTTTTTTGCTTCAGCATCCTGAGCTGTTCAGTATACCAAGGTTCAGAAGGTCTTGATCTATGATTAAGGAGAGATTTGACTGGTAATAACAGATCTAAGGACGTCCTAAGCCATTCCTCAAAGGCAGCAGCTGCTACATTAGGGTCCTCTGTCAAATTCAGAGGATTCTGAGAAAGAAAATCCTTAAAAGTATCAGCTGCCAACTTATTCCAGGGCCGAACTTTTTTCAATTGTTTAATACTTAGTTTCTCTGTCTGTGGGTTTAGGCCTCTCTTGCCTCTTTCTGTATTTCTCCTGCTTCTTTCTGCACCTTTCTTCCTCTTTCTGCATGTCACTTGCCTCTTTCTGCACCTCTGTTGCTTTTTTCCTGCAGATCGCCTGCCTCTTTCTGCACCTCTCTTGCCTCTTTCCGCACATCTCTTGCTTTTTTCTGCAGATCTCTTGCCTCTTTCTGCACCTCTTTTGCCTCTATCTGCACCTCTCTTGACTCTTTCTGCACCTCTCTTGCCTCTTTCCGCACATCTCTTGCTTTTTTCTGCAGATCTCTTGCCTCTTTCTGCACCTCTTTTGCCTCTATCTGCACCTCTCTTGCCTCTTTCTACACTTCTCTTGCCTCTTTCTGAACTTCTTGAGCCTCTTTCTGTCCCTCTCTTGCCTCTTTCTGCACCTCAAGTGCCTCTTTCTGCACTTCTCTTGCCTCTTTTTATACTTATCTTGCCTCTTTCTATACCTCTCTTGCCTCTTTCTGCACCTCACTTGCCACTTTCTGCACTTCTCTTGCCTCTTTCTGCACCTCTGTTGGTCATTCTGCACTGCTCTTGCTTCTTTCTACACCTCTGTTGCAAATTTATGCATCCCTCTTGCCTCTTGCCTCTTTCAGCACCCCTCTTCCATATTTCTGCACCTCTCTTGCCTCTGTATGCACACCTGTTCCCTCTTTCCGCACCCCTTTTGCCAGTTTCTGCAACTCTCTTGCCTCTTTCTGCAGTTCTTTTGCCTCCTTCTGCACCTCTGTTATTTCTTTCTGCACTTGTCTTACCTCTTTCTGCACCCCTATAGCCTCTTTCTGCACCTCTGTTGGTTCTTTCTGCACTGCTCTTGCTTCTTTCTGCACCTCTTTTGCAAATTTCTATATCCCTCTAGCCTCTTTCTGCACCCCTGTTCCCTCTTTCTGCACCTTTCCTGCCTGTTTCTGCACCTCTCTTGCCTTTCTGCACCTCGGTTGCTTCTTTCTGCTCTTCTCATGCCTCTGTCTATACCCCTCTTGCCTCTTTCAGCACCTCTGTTGCTTCTTTCTGCACTTCTGTTGCTTCTTTCTGCACCCCTCTTGCCTCTTTCTGTACCCCTCTTGCGTCTTTGTGCACCTCTCTTTCCTCTTTCTGCACCTCTCTTGCCTTTTTCTGCAGTTCTCTTGCCTCTTTCTGCACCTCTCGTGCCTCTTTCTGCACCTCTCTTGCTTCTTTCTGCACCCCTGTTGTCTCTTTCTGCACTCGTCTTCCCTCTTTCTGCACCTCTCTTGCTTCTTTCTGCACTTCTCTTGCTTCTTTCTGCACCTCTCTTGCTTCTTTCTACACCTCTCTTGCTTCCTTCAGCAATTCTCTTGCCTTTTTCTGCACTTCTCTTGCTTGTTTCTTCACCTCTCTTGCGTCTTTCTGCACCCTTCTTGCCTCTTTTTGCACCCCTCCTTCCTCTGTCTGCACCTCTCTTGCCTCTTTCTGTACCTCTGTTGCTTCTTTCTGCACTTCTGTTGCTTCTTTCTGCACTTCTTTTGCCTCTTTCTGCACCTCTCTTGCTTCTTTCTGCACCTCTGTTGTCTCTTTCTGCACTCGTCTTCCCTCTTTCTGCACCTCTCTTGCTTCTTTCTGCACTTCTCTTGCTTCTTTCTGCACCTCCCTTGCTTCTTTCTACACCTCTGTTGCTTCTTTCAGCAATTCTCTTGCCTCTTTCTGCACTTCTCTTGCTTGTTTTTGCACCTCTCTTGCATCTTTCTGCACCCCTCTTGCCTCTTTCTGCACCCCTCTTTTCTCTTTCTGCATCCCTCTTGCCTCTTTCTACAGTTCTCTTGCCATTTTCTACACCTCTCCTGCCTATTTCTACACCTCACTTGCCTCTTTCTGCACTTCTCTTTCTTCTTTCTACACCTCTGTTGCTTCTTTCAGCAATTCTCTTGCCTCTTTCTGCACTTCTCTTGCTTGTTTCTGCGATAACACACCGTTACTACGCGGGCATTGCTACGATGTGCTTTTACTACGCATTTTTTAGTCCGCGTTTACCATTACTACACATGCTGCTACATAGCATGCTTTTACTTTGCAAATGCTATTAGTACGCATTATTTTACTTTGCGAATTTGCTCAAACAATTAAATCATTTTAGTTATGTGTCTTACTATTATTTAAAAAATGTTTAATTATTATTATTTTGTAATATTAATGAATGTTTGAATAATTATAAAAATTGTATTTTTAAATTAAAAAAATAGTTACAAATATGTATGAATTGAAAAAAAAAAATAGTAACTAAATAAAAAATAAAATAATAATAACTTAAAATGTAATGTATGTATTGACTTGCATTGATTTCCCACGGTTTTCAATAGATTTAAATGGTGAACTTAGTCCTTTTTTTATTTTAAAGATAGAAGAAATCCATGACGCAAATGCGTAAAAACATCATACGGAGGATTGAAGGCGAGAGGTGAAGAAGCATGATACCACGCGGAACAGGTAAGACATTTTTTTAAATCCATTAAATGAAAGGTAACTTTTTATAAAGTATGATTATAAGAATATTTATTAAAAAGTAATCTATTTTATCTGCTTTTTTTTTTTTTAAAGACAAAACTTAAAAAAAATGTGTAAAAAATATGTATGATTTGTTTATAAAATTAAAAATAGTAACTATTGTAAAAATAACTTAAAATGTAATTTCAGTATTGTATTCCATGGATTTCCCATGGTTTTCTATTGATTACAATCGTTAACTAAGTCCTTTTTCAATTTTAGCGATAGAAGAAAAAAGTGACGCAATTGCGTATAGACGTAATACGGAGGATCGAAGGAGAGAGGTGTAGAAGCAAGATACCACGCGGACCAGGTAAGAACATTTTTAGTTTTCATTTAAATGTAAATTAACTTATTTCATTGTAAAAATGTTAGATAAAGAGAAAATCGGTTATTTAAGTTAAAATTAAATGCGATAAAAAGTTGTTACGACATAAGCAGGGTCGAGGGGGAATCACATTTAAGATTATTGTTAAGTTAGTTTAATTTTAAATAATAAATTTCATACCCAAGTATTAATGTTCAAACTCATTTTTAAATTACTCCCCCACCCAAAACCCCTATTTCCCTGCAATCCCGTCCCAGGGGTTAGGTTACTTTATTAAAAATATTAAAAATGGTCCATGTTTGCGTAGTAGTAGTATGCGAAGTAATTATCAGCACAGTAAAAGCAGATTCTTATATTCTAAATGCATTTGCGTAGTAATGGTATGCGCGGTAAAAATATGCGAAGTAATGGTAGTTGCGATGTAAAAACATCGCACTAAAAGCATGCGTACTAATGGCATGCTAAGTAGCGTCATATATTCCTCTTGCCTTTTTTTGCACCTCTGTTGGTTCTTTCTGCACTGCTCTTGCTTCTTTCTGCACCTCACTTGCCTCTTTCTGCACCTCTCTTGCTTCTGTCTACAGCTCTGTTGCTCCTTTCAGCAATTCTCTTGCCTCTTTCTGCACTTCTCTTGCTTGTTTCTGCACCTCTCTTGCGTCTTTTTGTACCTCTGTTGCCTCTTTCTGCACTTCACTTGCTTCTTTCTGCACCTCTCTTGCCTCTTTCGGCACCTCTGTTGCTTCTTTCTGCTCTTCTCTTGCCTCTTTCTGCACCTCTGACTTAGAGGTAGTTTTAATCTCCCTGCCCTATTATGTACTAGGGCCTTACAGGGGAGGTTATGCCAATCACAGGGGTACCCCAACCCATAGTGTACCCTAGTGTATGTAGGTGTTTTCACTGTATCTAAGTGTCTTTCAGCACAGCACTGGCTCTGGGCCTGGTTAGTCAGAGTCAGTTACCACCAGTACCAGTCAGCAAAAGGTTGGGGGCACAGGATGACTTTGCAACAAGGCCTCTTTCTGCACCTCTGTTGGTTCTTTCTGCATATATCTTGCTTCTTTCTGCACCTTTCTTTGTCTTTCTGGACTTCTGTTGCCTCTTTCTGCATTTCTCTTGCTTCTTTCTGTGCTTTTCTTCCTCTTTGTGCACATGTCCTACCTCTGTAGGCATAGTTAGAATTAGCATTTAAAAAACCTTTGAAATTCACTGAAAAAAACATACATTTCAGGGACGTTGTAGTTAGAAATTAGCATTTAAAAAACCTTAGAAATTCACTGAAAAAACCACAGGTTTCAGGGACGTTATAGTTAGTTGGACATTTTACTTGTACAAAACCAGAGAAATTCGGCCGTTATAGTTAGTTGAGCTAACTATAACTCGCGCCCCCGCAATGCACTGCTGATGACATCACTGATGACATCAATGATGACATCTCAAATGACATCACTGATGACATCTCAAATGACATCACTGATGACATCACTGATGACATCATCCACGTGATAATCTGATGCACCTCCTTATACCCTAATATAACCTTTGATACACCCACTCTAAAATACAGAGTACCATTTTCGAAACCATAAACACACCAACACCAGTTACTACATACCCACTCACTGATTCCTAGGTCTACACACACATCCACTCATTCACCCATACAGTCACTCATACATGCAGTCGCTCATCAATACAGCACTATCATATGCACTCATAAACCTATAGAGACACTCTCACACTGCCACTCATCCATAGAGTTACTCACACACCTAGTCAGTCATGCAAAGAATCAATCACACTCCCATTTACTCACCTATACAGTTATACACACACCACCACACTTATTCATACAGATACTAACACAGACTTAGTCTCTTATACAATCACTGATACAAGCACACACTCATCCATACAGCCACTCTCACAATCACTCACTCTCACATATAGTCATTTATATACTCCAACACTCACATATACTGCCTTTTACATATGTAGTTACTCACACATGTACCACTGAGACATCCATTCAATCACCAACACACCCATACACACACTCACCCACCCATACAGCCCTTCACAGATGCACTCTTGAACCCATATACCCAGTGAATCACCCACTCACACATCTATGCACAGAGTCACACACCCCCCACCCACACACAGACACTCAGGCACCCATACTAGATACTCAGACAACCAATCAATAACCCATATAGACACTCATGTAGCTACTCACCAACTCCATGCAGCCGCTTTACACACCAACTGACAGACTGATACAGACATTCACACAGTTTAGTCACTAACCCATGCATTCAGTAAGACACATTTAATCACTCACTTATACAGTCAGTCACGCACCTACTAAATCATCCATTCAGACACTTATACACCCACTCATTCTTCAATACACCTTGGCGTATATATATATAAAAAATATTTAAACTTTACAGAAACACACAGTTACTGGATGATGTCATCAGGGATGTCATTTGAGATGTCATCAGTGATGTCACTGACCATGTCATGAATGATGTAATATGTGATGTCATCAGCAGTGCATTGGGAGTGCGAGTTATAGTTAGCTCAACTAACTATAACGACTGAATTTCTCTGGTTTTGTATGAGTGAAATGTCCAACTAACTATAACGTCCCTGAAACCTGTGGTTTTTTCAGTGAATTTCTAAGGTTTTTTAAATGCAAATTTCTGACTATAACGTCCCTGAAACCTATGGTGTTTTCTCTGAATTTCTAAGGTTTTTAAATGCTAATTCCTATTATAACGTCCCTGAAACCTATGTTTTTTTCAGTAAATTTCAAAGGTTTTTTAAATGCTAATTTCAAACGATAATGTCCCTGAAATCTATGGTTTTTTCAGTGAATACATATATATATATATATATATATATATATATATATATATATATATATATATTCACTGAAAAAACCATAGGTTTCAGGGACGTTATAGTTACAAATTAGCATTTAAAAAACCTTTGAAATTCACTGAAAAAACCATAGGTTTTAGGGACAGTTATAGTTAGTTGGACATTGCACTCGTACAAAACCCGTGAAATTCCCCCGTTATAGTTAGTCCAGCTAACTATAACTCGCGCCCCCGCAATGCACTGCTGATGACGTCACATATTACATCACTCATGACATGGTCAGTGACATCACTGATGACATCACTGATGACATCTCAAATGACATCACTGATGACATCATCCAGTGACTGTGTGTTTCTGTAAAGTTTAAATATTTTTAATATATATAGGAAAAGACGTATTGAAGAATGAGTGGGTGTGTAAGTGTCTGTATGGATGATTTAGTAGGTGCGTGACTGACTCTATAAGTGAGTGATTTAACGTATCTTACTGAATGCATGGGTTAGTGACTAAACTGGGTGAATGTCTGTATCCGTCTGTCTGTTGCTGTGTAAGTGGCTGCATGTGTTTGTGAATAGCTACATGAGTGTCTATATGAGTTATTGAATGCTTGTCTGAGTATCTGTATGGGTGCCTGAGTGTTTGTGTGGGAGGGGTGTGTGCAACTCTGTGCATAGATGTGTGAGTGGGTGATTCACTGGGTGGATGGTTTCAAGAGTGCATCTGTGATAGACTGTATGGGTGGGTAAGTGTGTGTAAGAGTGTGTTAGTGAGTGAATGTATGTCCCAGTGGTACATGTGTGAGTAACTACATATGTGAAAGGCAGTATATATGTGTGTTGGAGTATATAAATAGCTATAAGCTTAGAGTGAGTGATTGTGATAGTGGCTGTATGGATGAGTGTGTGCTTGTATCAGTGATTGTATAAGAGCGTAAGAATGTGCTACTATTTGTATGAGTAAGTGAGCTGGTGTGTGTATAACTGTATAGGTGAGTAAATGGTAGTGTGTTTAATTATTTGCATGACTGACTAGGTGTGTGAGTACCTCTATGGATGAGTGGCGGTGTTTGAGTGTCTATATAGGAGTATGAGTGCATATGATAGTCCTGTACTGAGTGACCGTAAGTATGAGTGACTGTACGGGTGAGTGAGTGGATGTGTGCGTAGACCTAAGAATCAGTGAGTGGGTATGTAGTTATTGGTGTTGGAGTGTCTATGGTTTTGCGAATGGCAGTCTGTAATTTAGAGTGGGTGTATCAAAGGTTATATTGGGGTGTGAGGAGGTGCATCAGATTATCACGTGGATGATGTCATCAGTGATGTCATTTGAGATGTCATCAGTGATGTCATCAGTGATGTCACTGACCATGTCATGAGTGATGTAATATGTGACGTCATCAGCAGTGCATTATGAGGCGCGAGTTATAGTTAGCTGGACTAACTATAACGGGGAATTTCACGGGTTTTGTACGAGTGCAATGTCCAACTAACTATAACTGTCCCTAAAACCTATGGTTTTTTCAGTGAATTTCAAAGGTTTTTTAAATGCTAATTTGTAACTATAACGTCCCTGAAACCTATGGTTTTTTCAGTGAATTTCAAAGGTTTTTTAAATGCTAATTTGTAACTATAACATGTCTGAAACCTACGGTTTTTTCAGTGAATTTCAAAGGTTTTGTAAATGACAATTTTTAAATGTATTAATTGTTATATAAATTTTTTTCATACTGATTTCCAAATTTTTTAGAAACAATTTTTTTTAAAATATTTTATTTTTTAAATTACATTGTAATTACATTATACATTACATTACAAAAAATACTTTCTCAGAATGAATTACTTTAGTTTAAATACTTTGCACATAGGCAATAGACTTTTAAGTACAGTAGTTACAGTTGTTGCAATGGGCAACACATTTTCAAACACAATGCAACATTCAGCTCAATGTGAATTTCTAGTTAAATGCAATTAGTTACTTTATGGATTACTTTTTCTAACCACAGGACTGGATCCTAGATTCAGTCCTGGGACATCTCCTGTAAACAGTTGAGTAAAAGCGTTTTGGTTACAGTCGTGATTTTTAAGGAATATTATTGTACTTTAAAAGTTCACACTTAGAAACTTTTTCTCATAGAATCACCAATGTTATCCTATGGAAGGAAATTCACTTAGAAGTTAAAAACTGTTATCGTTACTTTTTCTTACTCAGTGTTGGATCCTGGATCCAGCACTGGTGCATCTCCTGTAAACAGTTGAAAGAATGCGTTTAAGTCATACAGGCGATTTTTTAGGAATATTTGTAGTTTGTGAAAATCGACACTTTGAAACTTTTCTGCTGAAAACCAGACAATGGATTCCTATGGAAGAAAATATAAGTTACTGGTAAGTACGGTTAAAATTACTTTTCAGGGTCAGTGCTGGGCTAAAAGATGCAGCACTGGGTTCTCTCCTGATAACAGGTGAGTAAATTGGAATTCGTACTTTGGTTGATTTTAGAGGAATATTATAAAGTTCCAAAACTCCACACTTAGAAGAATTTCCAAGTGAAACCAGTCAATGTTAGCCTATGAAGGAAATTCAAGTTACTGGTAAGTACGGTTAAAATTACTTTTCAGGGTCAGTGCTGGGCTAAAAGATGCAGCACTGGGTTCTCTCCTGATAACAGGTGAGTAAATTGGAATTCGTATTTTGGTTGATTTTAGAGGAATATTATAAAGTTCCAAAACTCCACACTTAGAAGAATTTCCAAGTGAAACCAGTCAATGTTAGCCTATGGAAGGAAATTCAAGTTACTGGTAAGTACGGTTAAAATTACTTTTCAGGATTAGTACTGGGCTGAAAGATACAGCACTGAGGTCTCTCCTGATAACAGGTGAGTAAATCGGAATTCGTATTTCGGCTGATTTTAGAGGAATATTTTAAAGTTCCAAAACTCCACACTTAGAAGAATTTCCAAGTGAAAACAGTCAATGTTAGCCTATAGAAGGAAATTCAAGTTACTGGTAAGTACGGTTAAAATTACTTTTCAGGACCAGTACTGGGCTGAAAGATACAGCACTGAGGTCTCTCCTTATAACAGGTGAGTAAATCGGAATTCGTATTTCGGCTGATTTTAGAGGAATATTTGTATGTTTCAAAAATCAACACTTAGAAACTTTTTCAACAAAAAGCAGGCAATGATATCCTATGGAAGGAAATTCAAGTTACTGGTAAGTACGGTTAAAATTACTTTTCAGGACCAGTACTGGGCTGAAAGATGCAGCACTGAGGTCTCTCCTTATAACAGGTGAGTAAATAGGAATTCGTATTTCGGATGATTTTAGAAGAATATTTGCACAATGGTGAAGGGAGGGGGCGGGGCCTGAGGTGACATCTGTGCAAACGCGCCCGTGGCGCGTTTTAAGTTGGGGGATTAAGTCCCCTTGAATCCTGAGGGTCCCTAGGGGCCAACTAGCCCACCAGGAACCTCCAATATGCGCTAGGGCTGCGTTGCAGAGACGTGTAGAGAGGCCACACCCCTTTTACACCTCTCTGCAACGCAGCTCTGTGGCGCTTTCTGGATGTACCTGTTGGGCTAGTTGGCCCCCAGGGACCCTCAGGATTGAAGGGGATTTAATTCCCCATCTTAAAACGCGCCACGGGCCTGTTTGCACACATGTCACCTGAAGCCCCGCCCCCTCCCTTCACCACTGTGCAAACGCGCCCCGTGGCGCGTTTTAAGTTGGGGAATTAAGTCCCCTTGAATCCTGAGGGTCCCCGGAGTCCAACTAGCCCACCATATACCTCCAAAAGCGCCACAGAGCTGCGTTGCAGAGAGGTGTAAAAGGGGCGTGGCCTCTGTACACCTCTCTGCAAGGCAGCCCCTGGCGCATACTGGAGGTTCCTGGTGGGCTAGTTGGCCCCCAGGGACCCCCAGTATTCAAGGGGAATTGTTCTCTCTGCAAACGCGCCAGGGGGCGCGTTTGCAGAGTGGTGAAGGAAGGGGCGGGGCCTGCGGGCCCGATCGTTTAAAAAAAAAAAAAATAATAATTTTGTCCCCTGAAGGGGGCTCTGTGGCCCCCTTCCTTTTTCCAGTTTTTATGCCCTGGGGACCCCATCCCCCAGGGCCTTACCCCTTTTTTTAATTACAAATTAAAAAAAACGGGAAGGGGGCCGCGTGGCCCCCTTCCCTGGGCCTGTATTGGCCCCGCGGACCCCATCCCCCGGGGCATGGCCTCGATTTTTTTTTTTTTCGTAGGAGGGGGCTGCGTGGCCCCCTCCTCAGGCCATTTAAGGCCCCGGGGACCCCATCCCCCGGGCCGGCGTTTCCGTTTTTTTTTATTTTTTATTTTTTTTATTTTTTGGGGAGGGGGGCCGCGTGGCCCCCCTCCCGGGCCACTACTTGCCCCGGGGACCCCATCCCCCGGGGCTGGCTCCTCTCGTTGGGGACTGTGGGGGTCCCCAATCTCCCCACAGTCCCGCCGGCTCCCCGTGTCCTACGGGAGCCGGCATTGCTTACACATGGGGAGCAGCCAACATGCTGCTCCCCATGTGGAAAGCGTCGGCTTTGGATATTGGAAGAGAGAGCAGGTTTCCCTGCTCTCTTCCAATATCCAAAGCAGTTTGCAATGACAGGACGGGAGCCGCGAGGCTCCCGTCCTGTCATTGCAAACAGCAGTGTCCCGGGGTAGGCACCCGGGACACTGCAGGAGCCGGCCCTGGGGGTGGTGGTCCCCAGGGCCATCAAGGGCTCCAGGAGGGGGCCGCGCGGCCCCCCTCCCATTCAGTTCACAGCCCCGGGGAGGTGGTGGTCCCCTGGGCTCCTGGGGTCCGTAACGGACCCCCATATTTAAATGTTTAGTGCCCCGGGGAGGTGGCGGTCCCCGGGCGTGTGGGGGCTGGAGCCCCCCACACAGGTTTTTTAATTAATAAAAAAAAAGCCCCGGGGAGGTGGTGGTCCTCGGGCTGCGGGAGGGCTCAGAGCCCTCCCGCACCATTTAAAAAAAAAGCCCCAGGGGGTGGCGGTCCCTGGGCTTGGGGGCCCTTGAGGCCCCCCACACATTAAATTATCCCCCCACCATGCCCCCGGGACTTGGGCCACCCGGGGGCAAAATACAATCGAAGCGCGGGAGACCGCGCTTCGATTTTTTTTTTTTCGGCAGGATTCGCGCACCCTGAGCGCATCCTGCCGATTTTTAAAAAAAAAAATTTTTTTTTTTTGCCCAGGGGGTCCTTGTGGGACCCCCTGAGCAAACCTAGGGGGTCAGGGTGTTTCTACCCTGCCCCCTTTGTGCGCTTTGCGCACTTGTTTCTGTCCCTCGGTTCTACCGAGGATAAAATGGCTGCCAACATTTCCTGAATCGGAATGTTGACAGCCAGCTGACAGCCAATTAACATGCAGCTCGTGATCGGGAGGGTACGCGGACCCTACTCGGCCATAGATATCACTATCTTTTTACTTTTGATTTTCTCAGCAACTACTGAACGGATTTACACCATTTAACAAAAAGGGTTCTTTCTGAACCAAGAACTACCTCTTTGCCAAATTTGGTGTAATTCCGTTCAGCAGTTCGGGCTGTAGCCGTGTCTAAAGTTTCCTATGGAAAATTGCATGGGGAAAACGCGTTTTGGGACCCCCCTTTTTTCTCGGCCCCCGCTTGACGAATCCCCCCGAGACTTTCAGGGTAGGAGCGGACCGGAGCGGGCCACAAAGTTTGAAAATTTTGCGAAGATACGTCAACCGGCAAGAGAGTTATTTCAAATAGAATGTCGCGGATTTCCTATGGATAATAGGTTGTAACTATAACTATCTACTGGCGACCGCCAGTAGATAATATATATATATATATATATATATATATATATATTTTCCATCAAAATTGCCCTCAGCAACGAGAGGTCACTCAACAACATCCTGCCATCCGGCTCTGATATGCAGACTGCCTTACACAACCATAAATATTTCCCTTTTTTGCCGACGCGTTTCAAGGCCACAAGCCTCTTCTTCCTGGGCTGCAAAACAACACATCAGAGGCTCGCATTATTTCATTTCCTGACTTTTATTTATTTCCATGACCCCCAATGGGCGTATGCTCAGTGCAGAGTCCTTAGTGCATTCTGGGGCATGGAGTCAATAATGCGAGTATAATTATTCACTTGTAGTAAGTTCCAATGTGCAGTTTAAAATAATGCATTTTTTCTCCCTATAGTAGGTAATGATTGTGAAAGCAGGCTCATTACGCATTGAATGTTGTGCCATTAAAGTCCCGAACAGTTCAGAACAAGCTTCTTCCAGCCGGCAATGATATTCCTACCCCAGCTGGTGACGGTGCTCCTCTCCATGGCCGGGCCGCCGTGCGTTAATGTTTTCCATCAAAATTGCCCTCAGCAACGAGAGGTCACTCAACAACATCCTGCCATCCGGCTCTGATATGCAGACTGCCTTACACAACCATAAATATTTCCCTTTTTGCCGACGCGTTTCAAGGCCACAAGCCTCTTCTTCCTGGGCTGCAAAACAACACATCAGAGGCTCGCATTATTTCATTTCCTGACTTTTATTTATTTCCATGACCCCCAATGGGAGTATGCTCAGTGCAGAGTCCTTAGTGCATTCTGGGGCATGGAGTCAATAATGGGAGTATAATTATTCACTTGTAGTAAGTTCCAATGTGCAGTTTAAAATAATGCATTTTTTCTCCCTATAGTAGGTAATGATTGTGAAAGCAGGCTCATTACGCATTGAATGTTGTGCCATTAAAGTCCCGAACAGTTCAGAACAAGCTTCTTCCAGCCGGCAATGATATTCCTACCCCAGCTGGTGACGGTGCTCTCTCCACGGCCGGGCCGCCGTGCGTTAATGTTTTCCATCAAAATTGCCTCAGCAACGAGAGGTCACTCAACAACATCCTGCCATCTGGCTCTGATATGCAGACTGCCTTACACAACCATAAATATTTCCCTTTTTGCCAACGTGTTTCAAGGCCACAAGCCTCTTCTTCCTGGGCTGCAAAACAACACATCAGAGGATCGCATTATTTCATTTCCTGACTTTTATTTATTTCCATGACCCCCAATGGGCGTATGCTCAGTGCAGAGTCCTTAGTGCATTCTGGGGCATGGAGTCAATACATGCGAGTATAATTATTCACTTGTAGTAAGTTCCAGTGTGCAGTTTAAAATAATGCATTTTTTCTCCCTATAGTAGGTAATGATTGTGAAAGCAGGCTCATTACGCTTTGAATGTTGTGCCATTAAAGTCCCGAACAGTTCAGAACAAGCTTTTTCGAGCCGGCAATGATATTCCTACCCCAGCTGGTGACGGTGCTCCTCTCCACGGCCGGGCCGCTGTGCGTTAATGTTTTCCATCAAAATTGCCCTCAGCAACGAGAGGTCACTCAACAACATCCTGCCATCCGGCTCTGATATGCAGACTGCCTTACACAACCATAAATATTTCCCTTTTTGCCGACGCGTTTCAAGGCCACAAGCCTCTTCTTCCTGGGCTGCAAAACAACACATCAGAGGCTCGCATTATTTCATTTCCTGACTTTTATTTATTTCCATGACCCCCAATGGGCGTATGCTCAGTGCAGAGTCCTTAGTGCATTCTGGGGCATGGAGTCAATAATGCGAGTATAATTATTCACTTGTAGTAAGTTCCAATGTGCAGTTTAAAATAATGCATTTTTCTCCCTATAGTAGGTAATGATTGTGAAAGCAGGCTCATTACGCATTGAATGTTGTGCCATTAAAGTCCCGAACAGTTCAGAACAAGCTTCTTCCAGCCGGCAATGATATTCCTACCCCAGCTGGTGACGGTGCTCCTCTCCACGGCCGGGCCGCCGTGCGTTAATGTTTTCCATCAAAATTGCCCTCAGCAACGAGAGGTCACTCAACAACATCCTGCCATCCGGCTCTGATATGCAGACTGCCTTACACAACCATAAATATTTCCCTTTTTGCCGACGCGTTTCAAGGCCACAAGCCTCTTCTTCCTGGGCTGCAAAACAACACATCAGAGGCTCGCATTATTTCATTTCCTGACTTTTATTTATTTCCATGACCCCCAATGGGCGTATGCTCAGTGCAGAGTCCTTAGTGCATTCTGGGGCATGGAGTCAATAATGCGAGTATAATTATTCACTTGTAGTAAGTTCCAATGTGCAGTTTAAAATAATGCATTTTTTCTCCCTATAGTAGGTAATGATTGTGAAAGCAGGCTCATTACGCATTGAATGTTGTGCCATTAAAGTCCCGAACAGTTCAGAACAAGCTTCTTCCAGCCGGCAATGATATTCCTACCCCAGCTGGTGACGGTGCTCCTCTCCACGGCCGGGCCGCCGTGCGTTAATGTTTTCCATCAAAATTGCCCTCAGCAACGAGAGGTCACTCAACAACATCCTGCCATCCGGCTCTGCACATTGGAACTTACTACAAGTGAATAATTATACTCGCATTATTGACTCCATGCCCCAGAATGCACTAAGGACTCTGCACTGAGCATACGCCCATTGGGGGTCATGGAAATAAATAAAAGTCAGGAAATGAAATAATGCGAACCTCTGATGTGTTGTTTTGCAGCCCAGGAAGAAGAGGCTTGTGGCCTTGAAACGCGTCGGCAAAAAGGGAAATATTTATGGTTGTGTAAGGCAGTCTGCATATCAGAGCCGGATGGCAGGATGTTGTTGAGTGACCTCTCGTTGCTGAGGGCAATTTTGATGGAAAATATATATATATATATATATATATATATATATATATATATATATATATATATATATATATATATATATGATATATATTTTTAATCAGACATTTCCCTCTATAATTAATTTGTTCCAACAAGGTGAATGATTAAAATAAATGGCAGTGAAAGCCCCTGGAACAGGGTTCACAAAGTGATCAACGACATTTCAATTCAGTATGAAGAAAGTTATCACTGGTGCGCTTGTATCCAATCTCTAAGCAGGAGAATTATGCATAAACTTCTAAACAGTAGGATATAAATGAACGGAATTGTCTGCCCAACAGGGTGGCATCCCTGAACAGGGGTCAGAGGGGAAGCATTTGGGGGCAGGGATAGACTAGACTATGTGTTGGGGCAACGTTTGAGCAGTGCTAGACGTGTTCTGGTTGCAGAGATAACAGAGCTGTGAAGTGTCTGATGGTTAGAACATCTCCTCAGGTGTGACGGGGGAGCTAGCCAGGGACCATTGTATTAAAGGGGACAGAGTGGGGAGGAAGATCGGCAGTGTGCTGCGTGAGGGTGAAGTCAGATATTGGCACGTGGGGGCGTCATGGAAGGATCAGTCAGATTCAGTAGAGCCCACGGGGAAAAGGTATCGCTGGACCTAACCCATAGTAAGTGAGTGAGAAGAGTGTACCTTTTTTGTGAGATTGGTTCCTAGTGTAGGGCCCCTCTCTCTGCTTTTCTAGCTTGCACATTGACCCGTACCATGCCACCATCTGCAGTGCAGAAGGGGCCCTCCACTGGAGAGTGAGTGTCTGCTTAGGCAACAAGAGCACAAGGGGGATGGGAGCACACTGCTTAACCTCCCAGCACAGTTCACCCCTTAGCATTATTGTAAATGCAGTTCACTTTAAACACTTACTTGAGTTTTTTGCTGAAGTGTTTCACCAAAGTTGGTGCAGGTTAGTGCTGTGAATCTCTACACACATAACAACTCAAGTAAATGTTTAAAGTGAACTGCATTTACCATAATGCTAAGGGGTGAACTGTGCTGGGAGGTTAAGCAGTGTGCTCCCACCCCCCTTGTGTTTGAAAAGGCTCCCTTGAGCCATTGAGCTGACGAGCTTTTGGAGATGCACCTGTGTGCCAGAGAGAGGTACTGAGACCTGAGAGGATTGTGGCAGCTTTCTCAGCATCGCCAGATGAATTTTGTTTTTTATCTCTGCTGATGAAGGATAATATCCAGAAACACATGTGTCTAGAGATTCACAGCACTAACCTGCACTAACGTTGGTGAAACACTTCATCAAAAACTCAAGTAAGCGTTTAAAGTGAACTGCCTTTTCCATAATGCTAAGGGGTGAACTGTGCTGGGAGGTTAAGCAGTGTACTCCCATCCCCCTTGTGTAGTCAACAAGAGCACTGTGCCTACAAAGGGTGCCCTCACCTTATAGCACTTCTTCCGCTTAAAAATCCCTTGTGCACAAGCCTCCCATGTGAAAATGTCGGTGAGCGCCGTGACCTCTCGCAGCGTGCTGCGGATTGCCTGCCAATAGATTGTGAGGGCCTGGCAGGATCCCAGCATGTGGCAGAGATCTGCATCCACTGAGCGGGATTGGGGGAAACGGAGGTCTGCTGGGGGAAATAGCGATTAAGCTGTGTGGGGGCCATGTAGGCTTTATGAAGTGTGGAGAATTGTATACTTTTAAAACGGGTGTTACTAGAGACCTGTTGGGGAAATCTCACGGTTTGTTCCCATTCAGTGTCATTCAGCACCCTCTGCAAGTCGTCATCCCATTTACCACACTAGGTTGTCAGGAAAACACTGGTGAGGTTTGCAGCACCCTATAGATCCATATAAACAAATGATAGTCTTCTCCCGTGGTGAGCAGTGTTTGGAGAACAGTGTGGGTCGCAGGTTCCTCGTCCTGGGTGGACCAGGGAACCTCACATGTGTTACATATTTGTCAGTAAGTGAGAAATTGTCCCGGTGGGACGTTATAGTCAGTTTGGAGTTGATCAAAGGTAAGGAAGTGCCCATCGAAAAAGAGGTCACCAATTGTGACCAGTAATTGTTCCTACCAGCTTTGCAATTCTGCGATGAGAACGCACCAGGGAAGCATGGGAGTCTTAGCAGTGGAAACGATGGTGCATATGGGGAAGTATAGTGTGTAAAGAAGTACTTGACCAATACATCTACGCACCACCAGTACCTGCAAAAACCAAGGGGACTGAGGTGTGATTTTGGGGAGCAGGAAGCCTCTTATCATGATTGGTGCTAGAGGGTCCGGCCCACTGCATGTTTGTTCCAGGTTGCGTCCAGCTAGCCAGAGAGCAACTCATTGCAGCTGAGCCTCCAGGTAATAGCCTCTGAATGACGGAGCACCCAAGCCGCCCCATCCGGTTGGCAGCGGCAGTTTTTTAATGGCAATTCAGTGGCATTTGTTACATCAGAAAAGTTCCCCCCAATAACATATCCAAGTTGAGGAAAAATCTCTGGGCAGGGGACTGTGGTGAGATGCGTAAAATAGTAGAGGAGCCTGGGTAAGATTAGCATTTTCTCCCAGAACTGCACTTGTGTTTTTAACGCTGTAAGGGTGGTTCACAAGTTGTCATCGATGAGATCCCCTGGGAAGTCATAGAGGTGAATGCCAAGGTACCGGCCTGTGGTCTCTCGGCAGCTGACCGGGGCCCCACCTCCAAGGTATATCTTCTGTGGAGTCGAGCAGGGCTGAGTAGATATATGGATGATTTAGACCAGTTGACCTGAAGACTTGCTACTAGTGCAAAGACATGGAGCATAGTGTGTATGGGGGAGAGGTCAGCATGGATATCCTGGAGGTACAGGAGCAAATCATCAGCGTAGAGGGATACTGCATGCCTTCTGTCTTCCAGAGGGATCCCCCAGAACTGTCCATCCCTATGCTTCCAGATGGTGAGCATTCCATTGCCATCGTGAATAGCGGGAGGGACAAGGGGCACTCCTGCCTAGTACCATGTCCCACAGAAATGGTAGGTGAAATGAGCCAACTTAAGGGAATCCGGGAGGAGGGCTTTGTGTATAGTAACCGTGTATAGGCTGAGGCGCCTGCCCATCCCCATTCAATCTGGTACTTTGAAAAGATAGTCCCAGGTTAGCGAATCAAACACCTTCTCCATGTCCAATATCAGGCATGCTGAGTGGGGAAACCGCTCTTGCATTTGATCCTGGATGTGAAACAGGTGCCAGATATTAAGGGAATGCTCCACCCCAGGACAAAGCCAAATCTGAGCATATCTGCTGAACAATAATTTTCCTAGGATCTTAAAATAAGCTCCTAGAATGGCAATAGGCTGGTATGAGGGCAGGCTGGCAGGCAGGGTCTCAGTCATGCTTAGGAATAGATACCAAGAAGGACTCCCGGAGGGAGACTGGTAGTTCCTCAGACCTTAAGGCATCATTAAACATCTCTGCTAAATAGAGTGCTAGGCTGTTGGCAAACGTGCTATAGTACTCTATTAGCAACCCATCAAGACCTGAGGTTTTGTTTTTTGCAAGATCCCGAATAGCCTGTTTGACATCTGTGGCCGAGATCACAGCATCAAGGCTGTCTCTTTTAGCATTCATGATTCGAGGAAGGGAAATATCTGACAGGAATGTCTCCATCGTGTTTGCATTGGCTGGGGGGGCCTCATAAATGGTGGAGGAGTTATACCTGAGGAACACCTGTATGATGCCATGTTGCACATAAAGGGAAACACCAGATTGTGAGGTGAGTTCCAGAATAGTCCTCGAGTGGGTTTTGTGGTTAATCAGTCATGCAAGGAATTGGCCAGACGTATCACCCACTCTGTGGGTTTTGGTCAGGAATGCACCAAGATTAAACATGGCAGGCATTCCAGAAGGGCAGCGTAGTGGATTTTAGCCTCAGCTAGCTTAGTGCTTTTAGTGATGTCACACTCTGCTTCTCTATCCAGCGGTGGCAAGAGCCACTCTGCCTCCATTAGCTCCTTGTTAAGTGTCCTGCATACCACCACTATCTCCTTTATGCAGATCCCCCTCGTGACCACCTTTAAGACGTCCCACTCAATTGTCCTACTAGAAACTGAGTTATGTTTTTCAGCAAAGTATCACTGTATGTGGAACTCCTGCATTTTGCGGAAGACTAGATCTTCCAGGCAGTCATGAGGGAGGTGACATGTGGGCATCAGTGGGTGCGGGGCATTCCGTTGCAAGTCCACAACATGTGCGTCATGATCTGAGACGACACGGCCGAGGTAGTCTGTGCTTCGAACTGAGGTTAAGAGAGCATAAGACATTGTCCAAGTGTATGAGCAAGTTATGTGGTGCAGAGTAAAAGGAGTAGAGTTAAGAGTTTGGGTATGTGGCCCTCCATGCATCTGCCAGAGCCCATTGACGAGCCTGCCCGCAAAGCACTCTTAATGTGTGTGTGGGTGGGAGCGATCTAGGTGAATATTGAATACACAATTATATTCCCACCCAGTACCCATGGAATTTGGGTCCTATGCACCAGTGCACCAGAGACCGCATCCAGAAGTCTCCCTACTCAGTGTTCGGGGTGGAAAACCTCCCTATGAGAATATGTGAGCCATCAATTCAGCCCTCAATCAATACGTTTCGCCCTTCCCTGTCTATTGATGTCTCTAGCACCTGGAAAGGAATCCCCGGTCAAATCCAGACCATGGCCCCACACATATGCGGAGTATGTGGTGACATACATGGCCCCCTTCATCCCTTTTGTAATTGCTGCAGCTCCCCAGCTGCGGTGTGTGTTTCTTGGAAAAATACTATTTGTGCATGCTGTTGCTTCATATAGGAGTATACAGAATAGCAATTCCTCACTGTGTGCATGCCACGTACGTTCAGGGTGAGGAATCTAGTTCTAGGAAGCGGAGCCATAGTGTGTGTGTTAATGAAAGCCCATCCTAGGGAGTGTACAACTTCTGGGGGTCACCTCCATACACCAACGCCCCACTACTCTACCTGTATGTGATGTGTGATGCCTGCCTATCCTGTCGAGTCGTGAGGGTGGAGATCATGTAGGGGCATCAATATATACAAAACACACAAGATGACATGGCTTGGCAGTTCGGTCTGGACTGTTCCCATGAGGCACAGGGTCAAGACTGATTTGCATATGGCTATGTCTGAACTGGGGTGGCGTGGTGAAGCAAAATAACGATGGATTAAACCCAGATCTGTGACTGGGGGTGAATGTTTGCCAATGTGCAGCATTCCGTCCATCATCTTGTGTGTTTTGCATCAATATATACAAACAACAATTCACAGAGCCTACCACAAATAGCGGTACGCTGAAACTGGATACAGTAATCAAAATTGTAGTTGTGTGGGGTGGCCTAACTATGAGTGGCAAAGGTCCAAGAGCTGCATCGCCCTGCTTGTCAACATCTGTGTTGTACTGGGTCCAGTCATGATAGAGTGAGGGAGTAGGCAGCAACACATCCACTGTGATGGCCGCAGAGGACATGTCTCACAGATTATTGAGTGATGAACAGGTTAGACTCATCAGCTGTTAGGTAAGTACGAAAAGAGGGACTCAGTCTGCCTGTGTCTTAACATTGGGGCACCAAATTTGATTATAGTGTCTGCTGTTTGTGGAGTCACCAGCGGTGGAATCTGGGACACCTGACTGGAGTCATGTGACGAGTCAGATTCTACATCTGAAGAAAAAAGTGAGGGCCACCCTCACCGTCCGAGAGCCCAGTCCTGGCCCCCAGGCTTGCTGCCACTTGGAGGGCCGGCCAGTGGTCTTCTATTATTTGTTTGACTGCAGGGAATTTTGCAGGTGGAGACTTCCAGGAGGGTCCCGTCACTGACAATTTCTTCGTTTCTGCCCTGGCCTGGATGGTCGGGGGGGGGGTCCACCCGCATTTCCAACTGAAGGGAAGTGAAATGAAATGAAATTAAAACAATATTTCTAAAGTGCCTGGTTACCCGAAGGCATTTCCGCGCTACTAACGGCTCAATCACAGACTCCGAGCAGAATCAAGGGAAGAGAAATGTTTTAATTTGTTTACGAAAAGTAAGATAGTTAGGTTGAGCACGGATCTGTACGGGCAGCCGGTTCCAGAGTTTAGCCACATTATAGGAGAAGAGGCGACCGCCACTTCGTGCTCTTCTGATTCTCGGTACTACCACCAGGTGTTTGCTCTCTGACCTCAAAGCCCTATTCGGACGGTACGGCAGAATAAGGGACCAAATAACCGACGATCCCGTGCCTGAAAGTACCTTATGTGCCATGCACAGCGCCTTAAACTGGATCCTCTCATGAATAGGGAGCCAATGAAGTGTCCGCAAGGCAGGTTTAGCCGAAAGACGCTTTGGAATGTTCATAAGCATGCGCGCCGCACAATTTTGCACAGTTTGTAGCTTCCTTATCGAGGAGCAAGGTGCTCCCAGATATAGTGCATTTGCGTAGTCAAGCCGGGACAGGATGAGTGCTTGGACCATGAGTCTTCTTGCAAGAAAGGGGAGTAAAGGGAGGACTTTGCGTATCATCCGTAAAATCCCGTAGCAGCTCGCTGCCACTTTCTGCCCTTGCTCTTTAAAATCAAGATTTCGATCGAGCCAGACACCTAAACTCTTGATTTGATCTTTAGGAGGGGGGACTGGGCCGAGAGAACTGGGCCAGAGAAGTCCAACATTTACCGTCTCGTGGTTTCCTAGGAACATTAACTCTGTTTTTGACCCATTAAGTTTCAAATAAGATTCTTCCATCCACCTTGAGACTTTTTCCAGGCATAGGGCAAGACCAGGCCTGGTACGCTCCAGCTGGTTGAGGGAAACAATCAGCTGGGTATCCTCAGCATAAGTGACGATCTGGACCCCAAAGGGTAAGACCACGTCTGCCAGGGACCTCAGATAAACATTAAAGAGAGTGGGGCTCCTGTTGGTCCAATCTCATGGATCTTTGCGAATTGGCAAAAAAGAGAGACTCCTCGCCAGCGAGGATTTTAATATGGGCTGGTAACAGCAAGGAGTATTGGTTTCTCATTTGTTGGAGTTGCCTTTTGACCTCCAGAGCAGCTTGGTATAGTCGGGGAAGAGCATTGTAGGATGGTTGAGCATTATGTGGTGATGCTGGTTAGGCTTCACCATGCAATACTATAACAGACCCCTAAGATGATCCTTGGATTCCCAATAATAAATCCTTATCTCAGTCCTGGTAGAGTTGCAAAGAGCAGTCAGGATTTACTAGAGTAACATGTGTTAAGCATTTCAGAGTACCAACATAGATGATAAGTAATTGACAAAGCTGAAAAGAAATCTGACACTAATTTATAAAAATAAAGCAGATTTCTATATTAATTTAGACACCAAAATAAACAAAATCAGATACACATAACTATATTATTGTGGTCAATTGAAAAATCCACTAGTGACAGTCAGTCACTTGCAGGTCGAGTTCCATGGAACCCACGGAAGGTAAACTTGATGCAGGTCCCAGAACCAAGCCACGATGGTCAGTTCCATTTTACCTGGTCAGTGGATTCTGGATGCAGAATTGTTCTGGCTGTCCCTGGTGCTGAAAGGGAGCTGCGGTAGAGCTGCTTTTACTGCTTGTGGGGTGCTGTGGGTAAGAAAATGCAAAAACACAATGAGGCCGCTGCTGATGTAGGAAAAAAGTCAAATGGAGTTCCATCTAGGTGCAGCATCAAGTGCAGGGGTTAGTTGCCGGGCTGGTGACCAACAAGCCTTGGCAGTGGTAAGCAGAGCAAATGGGTACTTTCGATGGTTCCAGGGAACACGGTAGCAACCTGTATCTTTTGTGGAAGGCAGGACTACAGTTCCCACAATGATTTGGGTGATCCCTCCAAGGGCCCAATGGCCTGCTATTCTGATTTGGAGTGTTCTTTTACTTGCAGTAGGCAGGGGACAAGTGTCACTAGCGCAGGGGAGTCTGAGGGTTCTTCAGGCTCTCAAAGGGGTCCCTCTGTCTGGGGGAACTGAAAACTTGTCTAGGCGAAGTCTCGATCAGGCATGTCCAGAAACATTGCCACAGATACAGAGTATTCCTCTTTTGGTTTGGGCAAGTTCTGTTGTCGCAGAAACAGGTGTCTCTTCTTTGTCCTCTTCGATGCAAGTTGATTCAGAACTGAGGTTCTGGTGTCAGGGATAGCCCTTAAGTCCTAGATTTAGGGGCGTTAGGCGAATCTGCCCCTAATGAGACCACATCTAGGGGGGTGTGTGTCACCTTTTCTACTCAGAACCCACTATTTCTACCGCTGTTAAAAATGGCTGAAGTCTTCCGTAGCTGTACAGACCAAGCGACTCTCCCTAGAGAAGTGGCTAACCTTTTGGGGGTGTACACCTCAAAAATCTAATTTCTCACCTGTCTGCGAGCAAATGAGCCTGGGGCAGGGGGAGGGCTGTTTCCTCTTTGGGAGGCAGCTGTGATGCATATCAGAGGCGGTGCAGCCTTTGAAGCTCACCGCATTGATGTGCCACTTCATTAGGCATCCTGAAAGGGAGGTAGTGTTAACTCCTTTCTGCTCAGGCCTTTATTTCTGACTCTTGGGAATATTCACACTGCCTGGCAGGAGGTCAGAGTACTGTCTTGGTGGCAGCAAGTCTGGGCTGCAAGTCAGAGCACGGAGAGGCTGGGGCAACCAGGTGTGCAACCTCTAAGGGAGCCACCTGTGTTCATGCCACATTGTCCTCAACACAAGATTTGCGACAGGGGTAAGGAGGCACATTGTTTGATACCATATATGACATATTTAGGTGGTACCATAATGGAGCTGCCAACTTCGGGTTCGCTGGGGTGCTAGCCCATGTTATCCTATGGACCGTCTATCATTTATAGTGTCCCTTAATGGTAAAGGCCACCAGAGGGACATATAAGCTTGCACTTACATGTCCACACCTTAACTATAATGCACCCTGCCTTCTGGGTTTAGGACACCTTCCTTAGAGGAGACTGACATATATTAAAAACAGTGCATTGACTTTGCCCCACATGGTGTGGGCAAAGTCAAGTTTGAACAGTTTGCACTGCTCCTGCAGTCAGCAATGGCAGGCCTGCTGTCAGTAGATTAGTTGGGTCACTCAGGGTGGCACAAACAGTGCTGCAAGTCCTGGCGACCCTTTTACCATCCATGCCCTGGGTACCACTGGTACCATATACTAGGGACATCTAAGGGTTGACCGAGAGAGCACTGGCACTGGGGCCTGGGAAGTATGCTCCAGTGCACTATCAGAGTCATCACCAGTAACTCTGGCAGATCTTAGAATAGCCTTACGGTCCTTGAAGTGACAGGAGCTTGGCCAGCTTGGCCAGCATGGCCCTCCGCGGGGCCCCCGGGGTGGGCGGCACACTGGCACCCAGTGGTCCCTCTCCAGAGAGAAGAAAGAGATGAGGTCCAAAGCAGGGACAAAGGACCTAAACCAGGTTTCCAAAAGTCTCAGTGGTTCCTGGCCTTACACTCCCTCTGGCAGGCCCAGGACTTATATGTTGCTCCTACGGCAGCTTCCTCTGGCGTCCCCCACCCTCTCCTCCAGCGTTCACACATGATTAGGTCCAGGAGGGCACACTGATTATCCTGGGTAGTGGGTGCAGTGAGGCCAATGTTTTCTCCCCATCTCACAGGAAGCTCAATTCAGCTACCAGGGAGCCGAGCTTAGACTCCATAGATATCCAGGAGCTCTGATTGGCGGCCAGCACGACATCTACATTATCGATTGCCAGCTCAGTGAGGTGTTCTGTGTCTCCTTGCAGCTGGATGTCTGGCATTGTAGACGGGGGGCAGTCATGACCTGTTTTCGATGGTGGTGCTGACAACTTCAGCCTGCCTACAGTTGTGCATCCTGGGGGTTCACAGGAAGTACCAGAGTTTGAAGCAACCCATGCCACAAGAGATAGTATGCCAGAGGTAGCAGGCAGGCTGCGGGTGCTGCAGCCCTTGGTTCCCATGGGTTGCTAAGTGAGTGGGCTGCAGGCTGCTTTGGCGCATCCAGATGCGCCGACTGGGTGAGCAGGGCAGTGAGTGACCAGTCCCCTGCTGAGGTGTTGTATTGACTCCAGGGGCATGAAAGCAGTCCCATCAGTAGATCGTGGAGGGTAGAAGTCCCCCACCATGAGTGCCCTTGTTCCACAGGGGCAACCCATGATGTGAGGATGGAAGGGGGAAAGTAGCGCATTCCTCCATGCTCCCCTCAGGGCCAGCTTCACCCACCTTAAAAACAGAGGGTCATCCCTCGATTACAGCCCACTAGCCAACTGATATATCCCTTGCCCCAGGCACCCCTCCCCCCTGCTCCCAACCCCCAGTCCTTCTTTCTGAGAATGCATGATGGGTTTTGAAGAACCTTCATGTTGGGTAGACTATGATATTGAGTATCCTGCAGGATTTGGTCCAGAAGTTGGACTAAATGATCCAAATTCGGGAGAGCATTTGTTATGCTCAGGATGCTCCCCATATGTGTTGTGAAGGTATTGCCTCCAGAGAAACAAAACCTGCTACTCCCCTATCCATTCCCCACTATTCCCAGAGCCCTGAATTGCTTTTTCTTGCCCTGATGCCACTACCTTTTATTTATTTATTTTTAAACAGCTGTTTAATAAGTTTTTAGTTAAGTTGCATCTGAAAACATGCTACATATATAGCATTTGCATAATGTTACAGGAGCTCAACAAACAACTAGGATAGCCATGTTTTCCTAATTGTCCATGTAATGCACTAACACGGCAAGGATATTGATGATTCTATACAGATTCCATCAGTCTTTACAATTGCTGTGACCATCAAACAGACAATTGTGCAACAGAATTAAACATGTATAACAAGAACTTCTGAGCATACTAGTACAATTTTGTTACGCCTCATGTTATAGAGTGTCTATAGTTTGCAGTTCCCCCTTAGGTTTACACAGTTCTACAGTAACAGGGCAGGTGTTGTGCGTGACTTTGCATATATAGTTCACTATCGTCAGGCTTTTAAATTAGTTTAGTTCTGAGAGGGGTGGAGTGTAATTCATTTACATTAAGTGGGATATGCATTGCTAATGTGTTATTTTGATTTGTGATTGAGCATTGCACACCTGCTAGTATGAGCTGGCGTAGTTGAACCGTCTCCACCAATGCCCCACACGCATCAACTCTCCAGTCCCATGCCACTACCTTTTATAAGCGTTAACCCCTCTGTCCACATTTCATAACACCCAACAAATGAGGTTTCTGGGGCCCCAGAATTATTAAAGGAGGATTTTTACATTGAGGCGGATGACAATAGTTGAACAGTGCCAAGACTTTTGCAAGAAGATGTAATTTTCCCCATTTATTAACTTTGACCCTACTCCCCCAAAATATCTGAGATGTATTTATGTTCAATTATTTTTGTAAAGTAAACCCCTTTTTTTAAATTATGTTAAAAAAGTATATATATATATATATTTTTTAAAATAAAAATGTGTTGGTGTTTCAAGGAATGTCCATCATAATATACATATGTGATAGTAAGGCTAGTCATAGTAAGGTTCTTCTAGATTACACCTTCTGTGAATATTGCTTACTAATAGCATGCATTGTGGTAATTTTTGCATAGTGTTCAAACATACTTAGAAAAGATCCTGAAATTACTTCTGATTTTCACATATCAAGTTTGAAAATTGGAGGCAAACACTTGATGACTGATGTGACAGCTTGTTAGAAGTTAGAGTTCTGTAAGTGTTTTGTAATAAAAAATGTTCATTACATTAAATGAGTTGAAAGTTTGTGTGTCCATCTATATTTGAAAGGTATAAGATTATGTTAGGCTTTTCCATTCTGGACATTACAAAAATATAAATTTACTTTAAAAAAAAAAAAATTCCATCTTGGATTTGCAATGTGGGTAAATATGTTGCATGGTAACATTCACATATGTACGGTGTACACTTTGCATTATCCTACATTATAGTTTGGGTGCAGACACATTTAATTTATTTATTCATTTTTTGGTGGGGCACTTATAAGCAGTGAAACTATCACCCCAATTTAGTCTCCTGATGCTGGCATTTGCAGCTACCTGGGGATTGATTCAGAAGGTGCAACTATTTCATGAACAGCCAGGTTGTTTCGGCTTTACGGCACTTTAGTAAATGAGAAATATTTTGAATCTCAGGAGGGACAGAGGACAGAGCTTTGGCTTCTGAAGGCTCTCCCACCCCATCTGGCATACTTAGAATGGGTTACCTCAAAGTTAATGCTGGTGCAAGATCATAGGGATCTTGTGGCTATATATATCTGTTTTAATTTTTGGGCATGAAACATAGTGCTTGACTATGATATTTTTTGTACATAATACATCAAGATTTGAATATGATGCATTTCTGCACAGGTAACCAGTATAGTTGGCAGAATATAGTTCTTATCAAGGAGTTCCTACTAGCAATAAATAGCTTTCTTAGGGAGGCTAGGATAGGTAGAGCTGCCATATTCCAATCCGGATTGCACAAAGGCATTTGTTACCATATTTGTGCATGAAAATGGTAAGCAAGGAATTTTGGGGCATATCAACAAGGGCCGGCGATAAATATCGCAAAGCGCGCTTAGCGCTTGCATATTTATCGCCGGCTATCTCTGTAATTTATCGCCCGGTTAGCGCGTTATCAACAACGCGCATCGCCGAGGCGATAAAATTGCAGAGATAGCATGGATATCGCCGTTTTCCATGGTGGAAAACGGCGATATCCTAGATGATAGGGCCTGTGGCCTTAGCCACAGAATCCACCCCCATGTAAAGTATGCTTTAGTCAGGAATTTAACAGACGTTAAATTCCTGCGTTAAGGCATACTTACCGCATTTAAAACATCGCTACCCACCCTTGTTAATATCGCGAAGCTGCCTTCGCGATATTTTCCTGGTTGGTTTCACAGCCACGCCTACTTTGCATCTCATTAGCGATGCAAAGGTAGGCGTGCTGGAAACGGGGCTAAGTCAGCAAAACACGCGATAGCGTGTCTTTGCTGATAAGGCGATGGAATTATCGCCGCTTTTCGCCCGAAAACGGACGCAAAAGCAGCGATAATTCCATAGCGCCGCATTGATAATATGCCCCTTTGATTCTTATGCATTTAAGCAGTGTTCAGTGTAAGTCCAGCAATATACATGGCCAACCACTGGTAGTGCAACACCCTAGACACACACTATTTCTTTCTTTAGATGGGAATTGTAATGAATGGAAATTAATGGAAATATAATAAATACATTTACATTATTTTTGTTTGAAGGTTAAAAGTAAAAAATACATTCCCCTGGAAGAAAAAAATATTGTGCCTTAATAATGATTAAAAGTTATGCATAGAATTAATTGAATAATGTAATTATAGTTCAATATAATTTAGTGTTACATTCTTTTTAAATTCAAAACTGGTTATCAAAATATTTTATTATTAAATATGTACTATTTTAATATATTTTTAAACATGAATTCATATTTATTTACATTCTTAACTATTTTAAATAATTTAATTTAACATTATTTCCTTTGGAGTTTAAAGTCCCTACCTCCATTATTTTCTATCGGAGGTCTATTTGTTGACCATGTGTAGTGCTTGAATTACTACTGTGGTTTTTTGTGACTTAAATTCCAAGTTTGTGAGTATGGAAAAGTGATAAACTTACTCAAAAATGTAAACTTAATCAATAGTTAAGTTACCATTGTGAACCAGGCCCAAGTTATAACAGGCATGAATGGAGACATTTTTGTCTGCCGACATATGTTTACGCCTGAAAATGTTTTTGTGAATCGGGTCCAAAGTGTCAGTTACCCTGCCTGTGTATAGACATGCAATCTTGAGGTAATATTCATTGGAGTTGGCAGAAAAGGACCCAGATAATCTTGAACTATTTCAAAACGATAAAGAACCTTTTTCAGTTGTTTTGCCACATTAGCTCCATGTTCACATTCAGTCAAAGGTCAGCTGTACTTAAGCAGACTTCAAAGTGATGGTGCTTTGTAACTTGAACTTACATGACATTCTTGCTGTGATCCAGGGAAGGATGAAATAAAGAGAGTTGATAATTGGGTATAAAACAAGCTGATGTAAAAACTATTTCTAATTTACCTTGAAACATTTACAAATATGACAAAATCGAGACCCATCTAGGCCTCTTAAAGCTGAAATTTGACCGGGGGAAGCTACAAAAGATTTAAAACACTATTGATTACAATTTCTATTTTTAAAGTAACTATCCTTCATTTAGTAGTTATGCAATTAGAAATGTAGAAATCAATATCTTTTATGACTTCAAAAGAAGATCTAACTAGAGGCATATAATATGAATGATCCCTACGTCTGAATATTGAGTTTCATTTAATTTGTTTGTCTTGGGACTTCTCTACATTTTCCAGTTGAAGTAAAGTTAGATTATGCTGTGTTGGTCTATAATATATTAGGTGTTGTTGTGGCATGTATTTCCATCTGTAGTATCTCTTTTTCCTCACTTTTAGACTATTGTGACACCTGTGCAGTATATGCCTGAACACAGGTACTTACTGGATGGTTACAGGCTGTGGAGGACTCATTTGGACTCACCCTCCTATTTGACGTCCTTCCATGCTACCTGCCTGAATCCCTACATTTATATACTGCAAACAATCAAAACTGAACTCTACAGGGGCCTATCAACAAACTGCATTTTGTAGTACGTTTAGTAGTACTACAATAGTACTGCTAGTGCACTACAAAAGGCTAATCACAAACCTACATGTGGGGGTTTAGGCCTCTGCCAGAACTATCTTTTATGTGTTGGGATTTCCGCCATGACTGCAGAGTTCTCCACATGACCAAATGCCTGTTTTAGCAGTAAATGTAGGACCGATGGTGGGTGGCCTGCAAAACTGAGAATACTTTTGGGAGAAGTAAGGAGTGGGTAAGGGAAGCTTAGGGATTGATTTAGGGGGGAACTTGCACCCACTCACAAAAGAGTAAGCTTCTTCCTATTTACAAACTGCACTTCCATTGTTACTATAGCCAAAACGGATCTCAAACAGTTATAAGGTTACTCCAGCTTCAAGTTGAAGTAAGCCCAGCACCACATATGGCATACTACTACACCTTCCCTCAGAAAATAATAAAAGGGACATAAAATAAAACCCCATGCGAACTAATGTGAAAATAAATTCGTTTTTTTTACTTTTTAAAAATACAGAGAAATGTTATTTAATGTTTAAAAAAGTGTCTGTAAATAAAACAGAATTATTCATTAATCTTTTTATATTTAATAATGAATGTAACATTAACGTTATCAAAAATAATTAAAGTGCTTTCAATTAATTCTACACTTCACCTCTAATATTTCTAATTACATAATAAACATGTATAGGGATCTGGTGAGTTGAGTTGAGGAGGAACATGTTGACAGGCTAACACTTGACTAAATCTTGGCGCAGGGAGCTCCCGGGCTAACCTTAAGTGAATTCTTTGATGAGCTTTCTTGAATCATAGTTAACAGTGGTATGATCTGATGGGCAAGGTTTTATATCCTTGAAAAGCACCCCCCTTTTCTTCTCCTTTCCCTTTTTCTTAACACTTACATAGGATTGTTCGACGCCGGAGTCCCGTCAGCTGCTTCTGCATTGGCATTACGTGTCAGCCTCCATACTGTGCTTTCAAGCTAGAGCAGCCCAAGTTTGCCTCTGGGGGCAGCAGAGGCTCCTCCGCAATGGCGGAGGAGCGTCCCCCCACTGCCTGGCTCCGTGCCAGCAAATGAAAAATAAAAGAATGTCATCATTTTATTTTCATTTGCCAGCTCTGAGCCCGCATGCTCAGGGAGGGGCGGGCATGTGGAGGAGGAGTGCTATGTGCACACCCTAAGTGCTCATATGTGTTTGGCCGGCCGTCTCAGGCTGATAAAAACACACATGGGCACTTAGGAGTCCCTGGCCCGGCTGCATTGAACAGCTGGGCTGGAGAAACCCCCACAGACTCCCTGGTCTTGAGAGGAGTGTTTTTCCAGCCAGCTCAGGCCAATCCCTGCGCTGCTCCCATAGTATGAGAGCAGCGCAGGGATTGCAGGGTGTCCATGACACCGCCCCAGTGCTTGCTGGGACCAAGAATGACGAGGGACGCAGGAGGTGGGCGGCAGCTCCAGGTAAGTGTCTATTTTTTTATTATTAACCCCCCATGTGCGCTACCCCTCCCACACTCCCCCTCCACCCACCACACCACCTCTTATTGTTTTGGCGGCCGCCACTTTCTGGGGAATTGGCGGCATCAAATGCACCAGCACTTAGAGCAGAGAATGGAACAGGTGAATCATGGACTGTGTAAAAAAGCACAATAAATTGACTGCCTGAAGCAGAAGAATAAACAATTGAGGGATGATATTGAGACACTTGAGATTCAGTTTAGTAAGAATAACTTGAGGATATTAAATATACCAGCAGCCGCTGAAGGCTCTGATCCAAAGGGATTTGTCATCAAAATTTAAAGGGAAGGACTTCTGAAGGGCAGGCCAGACATCAATCTGGAAGAAGATATTCAGAGTATTCACATAGATCCTTTTAGGAACAATCATAATCATAAATCACCTATGGAGATACTGTTGAATTATCAGACATATATTTTGAAAGAGCAAATCCTCTCCGCTGTTTTAAATACTAAATCAATGTCATACGATACTTTTCCGTATCAAATCAGATCAGATGTAAGCAAAATTAAAGTGCAAAGGCAATGGGAGCTGGGAGAGAAAGTGAGGGAGCTGAGAGACAGGGGTTTTAGAGTCCAGTTTAAGTTTCCCTCTATGTTGAAAGCATTGTGCACTCCCAAAAACTCTGTGACACCTTCTCAGACTACTTCCACAGCAAGATCACCAGCATCTACAACATTTCAACCTCCAACCCGCCACCCTCAATCCCAATGATCTCAACCTACCAACGAGCATCAGCCAAACCATTACCACCTTGTCTCCTTTCACCGCCCTGACCACCTCAGCCATCATGTCTTCCATTCACTCCAGGGCGCCCTCCAACCACTGCCCCTCCACCACCTCTACACCCTTGCAACAAACCCATTCAGCACACAACTCACCAGCATCTTAAACACCTCCATCTCCATAATAACCTTCCCCGACAGATGGAAACCCGCAGATGTCAGACCCCTCCTAAAGAAAGCTTTTGCTGACCCCAGGGATCTCCAAAATTATCGGCTGATCCCCCTGCTCCCCTACCCAGCCAAAGTACTTAAGAAAGCCATCAACCAGCAGCTCACCAAATTCCTGGAACAAAACCACCTACTGTGCACCTCACAATCAAGATTATGTGCCAACCACAGCACTGAGACAGCGCTGATCACCCCCACAGATGACATCAGAACATTCCTCAACCGCAGAGAAACTGTGTCCCTGATCCTTCTTGACCTCTCTGCGGCGTTCGACGCCATATCCCTCAACACCCTCATCAACAGACTCAACAACATAGGCATACAGCAAGACACCCTCAAGTGGATCGCCTACTTCCTTACAGGACACACACAGAGCATCCGACTGCCTCCCTTCACCTCCGCACCCAAAGACATCATATGCGGCATTCCACAAGGATCATCCCTTAGCCCCACCCTGTTCAACATCCACATGAACCCCCTCACAGACTTCATCACATAGCATGAACTCAACATAATCGCCTATGCACACAACACTCAACTGATCCTCTCGCTCACCGAAGACCCATCCAACTCAGTAGAATCAGAACTCTTATAGAGCCTATGTATTATTAAGATTAGAGGCATGATTGAGTCTGGGATGGAAGGACCTTTTGTGTTGGTAAAAACACACAGGCTGCATTTAGCTCTTCTTTTCTTGGCAGACGGTATTCTGTTTATTTATACAATTATTCTGGCATTGTAAATATCAACTGTGGCAAGGACTTTCATTGGCAAGGCCTGTGCTCCATGGCGAGACCTCCCAGAGAAGGAACAAGGCTCTGACTGAGACCCATTTTATGACATGCAAATAGGAAAATTGCTCCCAGTTAAACTGAGTATTGTAAGGAGCTTTGAATGATGTGGAAAGTTAAACTTCTTGATGACACCACTCTTAAATGAGAGATAAAGCTAAGTGTGGCCTATGCAATGAACGGAGGGCCCAACAACTTAACAATTATGCCCTTTCAAGAAAGTTGATGAAAGTTGGGCCCTTCATTCATCCCATTGCCCACACTTGGCTTTATCTCAGGACAGGGGGTAGTGCTGATACTCCTGGATCTGTCAGCAGCATTTGATACAATCTCGCCTTTACTGCTGCTGGACAGACTCCAGAGTCTTGGCATCTCCCATCAAGCACTAGCCCTCCTGTCCTCATTTTTGATGGGAAGAATTCAAAGGGTAAAATTACAGCACTTTCACTCTGAATCCTTTGTTCTACCCTGTGGAGTTCCGCAGGGCTCATCGTTGAGCCCCACACTTTTCAATCTTTATGTGGCACCTCTAGCGGCCGTAAGTTACTCCTTTGGACTGGAGGTAGTGTCGTATGCAGACGACACGCAGATCATGGTATCAATCCCCAAAGGTTCATGTTCAGAATCAGAGAATATTCTCGGTGCATGACTAAAGTGGCAGAGTGGATATCAGGTAACTTCTTGAAGCTAAATGGGTATAAGACAGAAGTTATGATATTTGGATCAGGGAAATCAAGCTGGAACAGCAAGTGCTGGCCCCAGTCCTTAGGATGTTGTCCTGCCCCGGGCAAGAAGGCTAAGAATCTTGGAGTACTGATGGACACTGAACTTAACTTTAATGTCCAAATGAATCGCACCATCTCCACTTGCACCTGGATCATAAGGATGCTTAATAAAATCTTCCCCTTTATCCAATGGCCAGCACGTAAACAGGTAGCTCTTGCCTTGGTAATGTCCAGACTCGACAACTGTAACTCGCTGTACCTGGAATCTAATAAGAACACGCAGTATAAACTCCAGGTTGTGCAGAATGCATTGGCGAGACTTGTTCTGGACATTTTCATAAGACAGTCTGCTGGGAAGGTTCAGAATCTCTGCACTGGCTCACCATTAATAAACGCATTCGCTTTAAATCACTCTGCATGGTACATAAGGCACTTTATCTCCCTTACCCTTCAAGACTAAAAACCATGTTCAGTTGGCACTCCCCCGGCAGACCCCTCCGATCATCTTTCCAATTTGCTGCTGGCGGTACTGAGAACCAATAAAAAGAAATGGGGCGACAGAGCATTCTCTGTGGCCGCAAGCAAACTCTGGAATTCCCTTCCACTTACCTTAAGGGCCATCCCCCTTCTTCGGCCTTCAGGAAGGCTCTTAAGACATGGCTATTTGCTGGTTAGTTCTCTATCTGTGGCGGGTGTAATTGGGATCATCCTCCGGACGGCTGGTCTTCAGCGCCTTGATGCCTTAGGGTGATTGTTGCGCTTCATATATCTCAAATCAAATCAATCTCTCATATAAGAGTGGTATCATCGACGCGTTTACCTTTCCACACCACAGATGCATTTGAATATTTTGGACTGATGTCCTGGAATTTAATATCTTTATATTTTTGGAATTATAATGTTGATGAGATTATTTCACTTGGTTTAAGCTTTACGGGAAACACTATTTTCAACCTGGGTGTTAGCACTTGATTTGCTCTGCCTGATTCATGTTTTTAAGTGGATGTCTTGAATGATGTACTGAGTAATAAGATGGTGTTCCATTCTATGGTTTATATAACTGTGCAATAAAAGACAATAAAATTAGTTAATTGTGTGCAACTGACGTTGTGTGGATTAACTACATTTTTGGTTTAGTTCTAGAAACTTTACTGAAGCAAGTGTGTGATGCACTTTTGATTGTTTATTTATAGTTTTTATACAAGTGACTATGTAGGGTAGGGGAGATGCAACTGTGCCATTGACAGTGATCTGCTGTAATCAACCATAAACAACTGGAAATACATGAGAACTTTGGTAATCAACAGTGATCGAGGATCCTGCAGAACTGTGTATGGCCATTCAGTGCTATCTAGAACTATTGGACTGTTGGGCTGCTGTGCTATTGGGGGTGCCATGGGCCGGCATCATCGCCTCCCAAGAAAGGGGTCCATATGGCGTTAAAAAGGTGGATGCAATCTTGGAGTCTTTATATGATCGGCTCACACAACGCCACTTTCTACACTCGGTCAACCACTCGTCACGAGTGGGCAACTGTGGAGACCTCCAATAACAGTAAATGCAGATCTTGGCTGTAGTCAGTGCTGTGATCATTAGTGTGCCGTGCTTGACCCTTGAGTCCAGGGAGGTCTCCCAAGCCATGCAGCATGACCAGTGCACATGGGAGGTTCATGGATAAGGTTATGGAGGGGCTACGTGTGAAGCTGATCTGGGACCACAGTCAAAGCACATCTGGACAATCGTAGAGGATGTGTGTGATATCATAGTCAGAGGAGGCGCAGCACCAGCATTGGGACTGGTGGAAAGTCCTTCGGCCCCCAGTTTCTGTGGGGTCCAGTACCAGTCTTGGACCATCTTAAAGAGGCAGAACTTTATCCGAGATTTGCAGGTCCCCCTGTCCAGAACCTACATCAGCTCTGTCCAATCCTGCTTCTCATATTGTACCTAGAGACATCTTTACCACTTAGTGTGGTGGAGGGCCATGAAGGGCTGCCAATGCAGGTGTCGTAAAGTGAGGTTATAGAAGCCAGACAAGACCACCTTGAAGGAACACGAGATTTTCAGACAGTGTGTAATAGGGGAGTCAGGGAGATGCCACGCCTGACCCCCAGGACACTATGTAGACAATGTCATAGTTGCATATATCTCCATTTCTGAGACTGGAGAGATCACACAACACCAAGCGCATCATTAAATGTGAGACACATTGCACACATTATTTAGGCAATTGTTTTACTTCATGGATCCGCCGGTGATCAAGGTGAGCTTATAGTCACACCCTGAGGAATAAATAAATTGTGCTCATCACATCAAAATAATGTCTATTACCTAATCCATATTAAAGGAGCATTCCTTGCATCAAAAACAGCTGTGCTGTACTCACTAAATCTAAGCATCCCCTCGGCCATTCACCTAAGGATGGATACGCACTGGGGTCTGGATATTACCGGTCTCATCCCTGTGTGTAGGTTTAATAGCCAGTATCTCTGACAGTGGTGTGTCCTCACTGCACCGCGTTGGTCTCCAAAGTGAATACTAGACCACCACCTATCCAAGATGGTGGCCGCAAGTGGAACCACTTCCTAGTTTCATTTGTGTTATTGAAAGGAGCTTGTGCAGGGCTGTGGACCTTTCTTACCCAGTTTCTCGGCTGGGGTAGAGAGGAGATTGTGATTTTTAAACAATGTGTGTGTGGATCTAGAATAATGGGACATGCCACCACTCATAAAAGAATTCATAGAAAAAAAATAAAACTGTTGGCCTTTACATACATATGTGATGTTCCTGAGGGGACATGTAGAACATGATTTCATACATATATGCCTACTTCATATACAAGTGTATGTTTGTATGTTATTCAGGGTGATTTTCCTATCCAGACCATTAATATCTAATGTTTATGAGAAACGGGCAGTGGAAGGACAGGTTCCAATACATGCTTCTATACATGTTTCTATACATATGCATCTCCTTTATACATATATATATATATATATATATATTTCTCTTGGTATGCAGTCTGTGTATGTTGAGTGTTTTGTGTAGACATGTGCAAAATGTGATTTCTTTAAAGATTATTAGTTCAGTGTTTGTCCTAGTTCTTGCTGACAAAGGGGTTACATAACAAATTGTCTACATGGTATGTTGCCATTCAGACTCTCAGTGTGGGTTTTAAGTTTGAACACCCACCGATGTTCTTTCTCTAACAGTTTGCACTTGCAGTTTACTGAATCAGCCAGGTGTTCCAGGACCAACCATCGGTAGTCCTGTGTGTTTCATCCTAATAAAATGGATCGACATTTTATTTGTGGAACGGCTGCACCTTAGATTGCTGTAATGTTCGCAGATCCTTGTCTTTACCTTGAAAGTCATCATAGCCACATAGTGCAAATTGCAGGGACAGGTTATGAGGTATATTACCCTCTGTAAGTTACAGTTTGTGAGCTTTCTGAGTTCCCATGTGGGGTTGTTTTTAAAGGAGACAATTTTTGTGGCTTTGGTTAAATGGCAGATACTGCATTCTCCACACGGGTAATAGTGCATGACGGGGGGTATTGTATTATACCCAGTGATCTGTCTGCAGTTCCTTTTCAGGGTTATGTATGCACTAGCATTGCCCGAAGCCTTTGCCCTCTCTTGTGTGAAAACATTGGTTTAGGGAATTGTAAGGTGCCACTATTTAGGATGTGCAAATGCCTGTTGCTGATTTTTGTGACTTCATTTAAGCTACATAATGAAAGTGATGATGCAAATGGGTCTTACCTCTTTTTCTTTTTGGTGGGGTGTTCAGTAGGGCTTCCCTGTTATTGTTCTGAGCCCGTTTCATCGCTTGTGCCACTATCCTTGGAGGGTACTTCCTGGCATCAAGTTTTGTAGCAAGTTGTCCTGGCTGAAATTTGCAGTCCTATCAATTTGAGCAGTTCCTTCTCAATCTAAAGATCTATGCAAAAGGGGGAAGAAAACTGTTGTACAGGAGTAGGCAGCTCTTGGCCGTTGGTTTCTCATGTGTTGTAGTTCTGAGTGTGCCCTGGTCAGGTATAATATTGAGATCTAGCAATACCAATTCTTATTTGCTGATAGTATGCACAAACTTAAAAAAAATATTCTGCATATGTTCAGCCAGTATAGAAAGATTTTTGCTATGTCTTCATCACCCTTCCATATGACCAAGACATCATCAATATATCTTTTCCACAATTGTAAGTGATTGTGATAGAGGTTCTGAGGACATAAGATCGTGTGTTCCTCCAGATGTTGGACACAGAGACCAGCAATGCTTGGTGCAAAGGTGCTGCCCATGCTAATCCCTGCTTTCTGGAGGGTCAATGTCCCTTCAAACTTAAAAATATTGTGAGTTAGGGCCCACATGCAACACTCCATCACTACATTTCTGTGTGCTTGATAGTCCCAATCTACCTCAAAGAGCATGTCTTCGATTATGTTTAGGGTCTCATTGTGAGGGAGATTTGTGTAGAGGCTCTCAATGTCAAGCCCTATGAGTAAGGGGATTTCCAGGTCAAAAGAGGTCTCTCTTAGGAGGCGTAGAACGTCTTTGGTATCTTTGAGATATGTATTGGTGTTTTGAACTAACGCCCTCCAAAAAGCATCTGCAAATCTGGATAATGGTTCTAAATTTAAACCTATCCCCAACACCATAGGTTGCCCTGGTAGATTTACCAAATGTTTGTGTATCTTTGGGATTGTATAGAAATAGGGAGTGACTTGGGTTTTATTTGTAAGGAACACTCCTTCTTTTTATGAGATCCAGTCATGTGCTAGGGCTTGTTCTGTTTCTGTGGCCTATTCTTTTTCGCAGAAACTCATTTGGGTCTGTGAGGAGAACTTCATAATTTCTTTCATCATTGAGGAGCCTCAGGCATTCATTCCAGTATGCCTCTGTCGTCTGTATGAAAATGGCTCCCCCTTTGTCAGTTAGCTTGATCACTATATTTTTGTCATTAGCCAGTTCTTTGATGGCTGCCTTTTCCTCCCTGGTTGTATTGTGAAAAGTCTTGAGTGCGTTGGGGTCAATTTCCCCTATTTCTTTCAAGACTTCCTTCTCGAATGCCAGTATCTTGACTGGCACTGACATAGCTGGAGGGGTGAAGGTGGATTTAACTTGCGAACCAGTATACCCCTGATTGTCATTGGTCATTAGTTTGCCTTCAAAGAAGGCCCTCAGTTTGATTCCCCTGATGAATTCATTGATTTCACAACTGAGTCTCAATTTGTACAAGGTAGCCTTAGGTACAAAATCAAGGCCTTTCTCCAAGACCTGCAACTGTGCGATAGGAAGGTTTTTGTCTGTTAGGTTGACAACTAGGCTGGTCAATTGCTTGGGCCTGGTTGGGTGTCTTGAGCTCGGTTGTGTTTCTTTTGTCATTCTCCTGGTGTTTCACCTCAACCTGTTCTTGTACGGGGGCCCACTGTACTTGGTTCCTCATTTTTATCATGCCTTTTGGGCGTCCCTGTTCTACCCCTAAAAAAGGTCTGCATTGATTATAGTGGTAGTTCATATCACCAAGAATGTGCAGGCAGGGTTAGCAAGTGCAGTAATTACCGCGCTATCCACAGTGGTTATAAATTCATGTCAACCTCCTTGTGTACACCTCAGTTGATGAAAGTGTGTACTAGCCCCTAAGTACAACATGAGGGTCTTCCATAACAAACCTCCTCAGCTGTCTGAAATGCAGCTTATAGTTGCTGTGTGTGTGTTCTTGTCTCCTAACTGTCATCAGTGACCATTATTGCAATTTACCTTCCCTTTGACTTTGATATGGCTTCATTTCACAATACATAAACCACATTTCTTTTTTGGCCTTGCCGTTTGTGCAAGTCAGTGTGGAGGAAGTTGTAACACATGAGCTGAGGATGGCTTTGTTCATCCTCTACGTGGTTCTACGGAAAGCATTGGATCCCCTTGTGGTTCCTTACCAAAATACTAGGTTTGCAGTTATACTTGCAAGGTTTGCTCTTAATTGGTCAGATCATATGGACATTCCTCTCAAAAGATCTTTTCTAAATTCTCAATGAGTACTGGACAATTAATTCATCTTGATTTCCTTTAACCCCTTCCCTGCTCATGACGAGCTCAGCTCGTCATGCTGCGCGGGCGGGCTGTGCGCATGACGAGCTCAGCTCGTCACGCCCACGCCCGCGATTGGAATGTCCAGCACCTGGCTGGAATTCCTGCCGCAGCGAAGGCGTTAAAATGCATTATAATGTGCCTTTCTGCTAGATTCTCACTTTCCCAAAGTTGCTTGTGTGGTTCTAATTGCCAGCATTTTGATTGACAGCCTCAGGCATTGATAATCACTCTGGTTCTTAAGAAGGCAATGCTGATTCCCATGTATATAGCTAAAGTTCTGCCTTTTTTGCTACTTCCTGTCACAACCAAAATCATGGAGATTGTAGCATGCTTCCAATATTGGGATAATCCGAAATTTCACCCACACCATGTTCTAAAGTCCTTTTATTCTCCAAACTTGATGATGTCAGGATGACAGCAGCAATATCTCAGCCTTTGTCCTCTTGAAACTATTGACAGCTTTTGACAATGCTGACCATCAAAACATTATCCACCACTAACTTTTTGGTGACTGCAAGCATGAAACATTGGCAAAAACTATCTTTTGCTCGGAGGTTGACACAGAAATCTCTTTTCACAGTGGAGCACCTCCTATTAGCCATGCAAAAATGGGTGTAATCAGGCAGGAATAGTGCAAACACCATAACGTTGTAAGGAAAGCCAGATTCACTAAAAGTTCTGACCAAGCTTTGCATGAGGCCCTAATGACCAATTAAACAAGGTGCAAAGGAGGTACAACAAAATACAGCATGTTACCACTATTTATAACATTTGCAGTTTCTGCAAACTGGCACATTTTACATTACTCAACCTTGGGTGGTAGTCCGCTCTTTAAAGGTTGTACTTAAGGATGTACTTTCAGTACATTGTCATGCAAGACACAGCTGGATCACGTTTGTGCTACGCAGCAACTCATTACGAGTTAAGGTGTTATTGATCACCCCTGATAAATAACGTTACCAAGGAGGTACGGTATCTATCATATGCGATAACTAACAAGTATTATACGTTATTTGGGAACAACATACGGATTTTGGTGTTTAATGCACCAAACTTCACATGGGACACATTTCCCATATCAAATTTCAGCCAAAATTTACCGAATCTTGAGATACTTAACGGATCCGATAATTATTGGATGTGTTAAATTACTTTTAACTCGCAATTCCAACCCGTGCGTAAACAGGGGTTTATGCACAGGTCAGAATATAACAAGCCACTCATAATCAGGTCAGATCACATTCTGATTGCTTTTTTTAGCGCTGTCATGGCCAATGGCTTAACATTGTGGGCACAATTATTTTCAGATGCTGCACATTTTTTTTTTTTTTTTTACCATTCACTGCAGGTTTTTACGTAATACTGCACAAAGTGTAGTAAATGTGGAGCTCATTAGCAGGATTGCACTGTCACTATTAATTGTTCAAGACCGAATTATGTAAATACTCTGTAGCTGAGTCTCTCTCGATATCTGGTATGAAGTAACCATCTGTTCCAAAATGAGGCTGCCCACTTCACTTACACACCATGCTCTTATGATGCTTCTTCAGAAACTATGTTGGCTCTCTGTGGATTTCATTCATATTAAAGCTCCTTGTGTGTTGCTCAATTTATAGCTTCTGTCATCTTTCATAAACATCAGAATAGTGTTTTCAACACAGCACCTTTTCATCTTTGGGTAAAAGAAAACTTTTCTTCTTACAGTGGGGAGAAGGGAGTACACAGCTGACAGATCAGCATAAGTTACCCATTGGATTGTTGAAATTGTAATTCAGAATATTTTCAGTAACTCATGTTCAGAAGGTGTACTTTTTTGCATTACTAGACACATGTTTCTGGATGATAGACCATCTTCAGCAGGACACAGCAGTTCTGGGTCTGGGTGCTTGAAATCCTGCTTGCATTTCACCACTTTGAATTGCACAGGTGTACCCCAAGGCAGCTTGCCAAGCATCCCCAAACCAATTAAATGATCGTTGCTGATTAATGCCAATTAGCACTAACACACACTTCCAAGAATGTCAAGTACCCGTTGTTCTAAATGTGCATGCAAAACCGTCATTGTAAGCATGGACCCTGTTCAGGACTGCATTAACCAGAATGCTTTGGAAGGACTCTAGCAGGCAGACTTGTACCATGCTCCCCAGCCCTACTCTTTAAATGTTCTAAAGGATACTGAGTTAACAAACTTTGAGGTTGCCCCAGTGTACCTGGAGTGGTAAAGAAACAGATGTACTGATGGTTTGCTAGCACCCACAAGCCAATGAATGGTTGATTGCCTATGCGTCACAAGAATACCCAGCACTTGCTATATCAACACTGAATGGCAATCTCTTGATTGTATATACTCTCTTGAGGACTTTACTTATGCTTTGCAGAGAAATGGTTGAAGTAGACATAGGGCCTGATTCACAGAACTAACTTACGTCAAAAACGTAAAGTTAGTACTTTTTGGTATTCACAGAATACACTTACTCATTTTGATATTCACAGAAGTTAGTAGTCCTAACTTTAGGACTCCTAAATGCCTTCTGTGAATACCGAAAGTCTTAAAGTTAGGATTTTTCTCAGTTTAGGAGTAGTAAAGTTAGGACTCCTAACTTTAGGACTCCTAAATGCCTTCTGTGAATACCGAAAGTCTTAAAGTTAGGATTTTCTCAGTTTAGGAGTAGTAAAGTTAAGAGTCCTAACTTTACCACTCCTAAACTGAGAAAAATCCTAACTTTAAGACTTTCGGTATTCACAGAAGGCATTTAGGAGTCCTAAAGTTAGGACTACTAACTTCTGTGAATACCAAATGAGTAAGTGTATTCTGTGAATACCAAAAAGTACTAACTTTACGTTTTTGACGTAAGTTAGTTCTGTGAATCAGGCCCAGTGTGTTCTCCTACCCTAATGTTATTTGTTGTAATGCCAGCTGTCTTTTGTGATCTGCTCATCAGATGCTGAGCAGAAAACCACTTGCGGTGTGACAGCGGGTGTGAATGATCAGTGATGCAGCAGATGCAATGACGCCAGTCCCCTCTGCAACAAAATTATGGAGGTTTTCCTCCATCTTACAAGTGGCTTGTCGGCTCATTTTCTTTGCTTTAATTAGGGCTTATAGCTCCCATGCTATGACACGGTTTGAAAGTGCGCTTCAAAATACGCCACATACCATATGACAGCAGAACCAACAGAACTCCAGCACTTTCAGTTGTCCACTGCAAAATTATCAAACCCATGTGACTTACAATTATACATGTGACAACAATAATAAAATAATATTAACACATCATTTCTGCTTACAAATGCATAGATTATGTTGGATATATACAAAGAGGTCTCAGTATGCTATTGCTCGCATGTATTGCCACATCATGGTCTCTGTGTCTGATGCGAGGTCATGTACAGCATAATCAGGACATATCTTGTCTGGGCCAGTACCACATTACCTGATATACATGCTATTCCATCACATACAATTAACTCGTCGTTTAGACTCTAACAGCATTATAGATAAAATAGTATAAATTGACAATGTGTGATAGGAAGTCACGTGTGGGTACCAAAAAGACCTATTTTTTCAATAAACATATAATCAAAACTCAAACTTACCACACTACAAACTGCCATCTAAACTATGTAGGTCGGGTCGCTGTTACATATCTTAGCATGGTGATTTATCGTCTGCACACCATTATCTTATGACTCGCCTAGTCAGAGGCTAAATAAAGGCATGTACCTGCGTGCAGCTATAAAAACAGTAGCGAGCACCCCCCTCCCAGAGGCATGTGGGGCTCTGGCAAGCACTAGTGATGTATCGGGAATCTTCTGGATGCGTGAATATCTGTATGTCAGGGCGCAGCAGCGTCTTGTAGTCATGCAACTGGGCACTATCATGCCTATTGCAGATCAGCGGATTGTGCATCTTCATCGTTCACTGCTGCACCATCTTGAAGGGCCGTTAGTATAGTGTCCCAGCCCTGCGCTATAGGGTATTTGCGAAGCCCTGCTGTCTCCTCCCTGTGTAGTGCCGTGCTCTCCGCCTGTGCCCATATTACAAGTGAACGCTTCCAGCTAGCCACCTCTGGTGGATCCGCATGTTTCCATCTTTTCGTTATTAATCTTTTCGCAGTGATCAAACCCAGATCTCGGAATCTCGAGGTGATCTTATTGTTTTTTGATCTGGCATAGAGTCCCAGTAGGCAAATCTCCCATGACACCGGTAAGGGCATGTCTGTACATGAGGCTAGTGTTGTAACTACCTCCTGCCAATATTGCTGCAGGGATGTGCACGTCCAAAGCATGTGAAGCAAATCCGCATCTAACTGCTGGCAGCGTGGGCATGTAGAGGTAGCAATGTGGAAATATCTATTTATCTTATCAGGCGAGAGATACGCCCTCTGTATTATAAACGTCTGTATAAGTTTGAATCTGGAGTTCCTTGGTATGTGCTTAGAGCTTGCCAGTTCAGCATCCCATTCTTTATCAGTCCATGGCCGGCTTCTATCTGTCTCCCAGCTAACGCGGAGCCGTGACATTGGCTTGAGAGTATGTGTAAGGAGCGCTTCCACTAACCAATGCACCACATGGGAACCCGCCCCCATGACATGTAGATATTGTAGTAGCAGATGTGTCAGTGGCTCCGTCGTCAAATCCCCCCAGGTGCCTGATAGTGCTTTTAGAAGGGAGGTGTGTAAGAGGAATTGGCCTGCTGGCAACTCAGCATCCTCAGCTACTGTCGCAAACGGCAATAGCGCTCCGTCACTATAAAGATCACCCAGCGTGGCTACTCCTGCGGCATGCCAGGTCACCAGAGCTGCTTCTGATGTATCCAACCTACCTCGTGGTGTACCGAGTAGTGGCAGGATAGGGGCATATGGGAGGGTCGCACGAGTAAGATATAAGCTCCTCTTATAACATTGTATCGCCAAACCTAGATGTAGTTGTTTTGGCCTTGGAAGTTTTGCGAGGGGGTGAAACAAATGACAGATTTGAGAGCGGGTCCAGGGCTCTGTCACGGTCGCCGTGTCTTCCAAACTCTGACCATCGAGCCATTTTGTTGCCCATTGGAGTTGGGCAGCCAAATAATACAGTTCCATATTAGGGACAGCCAGCCCGCCCTGGTCAGTGGGAGCGTATAGTTTCCACAGAGCCACTCGCGGTTTCCCGGTGTTCCATATGAGATTCCGGAACAGTCGTTCTAATTCGCGAAAAAATTTGGGCGGGACATAGAGTGGGAGATTTGAAAAATAATACAGCAGCTTAGGCAGTACAATCATTTTCAACAGAGCTACACGGCTCATGACATTTAGAGGAAGTGTCTTCCAGAATCGCATTTGAGCTCGGAGTGCCGAGATTGTTCTCGTCAAATTGCCTTCAAATAGATCGTCAGGCATCCGATATATAAAAATCCCGAGATATCTAAATGTGGTGGGGAACCATGTGAGAGGTGAGTCATTGAGGATCACAACTTCCTCTGCTATGGCAGCGCTGAAGGGATAAATCCCCGACTTGGCCCAGTTAACCCGGAGTCCAGATATTTCCTCAAAGGTTCTGAGTATATCTGCAATGGACGTCGGGATCGCGGTAACATCTCGAAGGTATAATAACAGATCCTCCGCGTATAGGGAAATAGCGTGTAGCCCATCCCCTAACTGTATGCCCCATGCTTCCCCATCCCTCCGGAGCATCATCGCCAGTGGCTCCTTTGCCAGAGAGAATAGAAACGGGGACAAGGGACAGCCTTGACGCGTCCCAGGTCTCACCCTGATCGGTTCCGAGATCAACCTGCCGGTGCGGACTCGAACAGTGGGGCGTTGATACAATAGGCGAACCATATTTAAAAAGTGATCTCCCAGTTCCAATTTACCTAGGACTGCCGCCAGATAAGGCCATTCTAGAGAGTCAAAGGCTTTCTCCAAGTCTAGAACCAAACAGCCCGATCTAGGCCAATTATGTGTGGCATATTGCTGTACTCTGAAAAATCTACGAATATTAAGAGAGGTGCACCGGGCTGGAACAAAGCCATTTTGGTCAGGGTGTACCAATGTTTTCACCACGGGAGAGAGACGCTTAGCCAATAGTGAGGCAAAAACTTTGTAGTCAGTATTGAGGAGTGCTAATGGGCGATAGGAGCCCAGGAGTTCAGGGCTCTTATCAGGTTTAAGGAGGGAGACCAGCAGGGCCTCGTTTTGTGTATTTGTAAGGGTAGAATCGTCTAGCGCGGTTTCATACACTTTCAATAACTGCGGTATCAGAATGTAAGCATACGCTTTGTAGAACTCAGTAGGGAGGCCATCAGGTCCTGGCGATTTCCCATTGGACAATGAAAAAATGCTATCGCGGAGGTCCTCTGACTGGAGAGGAGCATTTAGGTCCTCGCATTGGGTGCTTGTCGGCTTTGGTAGATCTAGGTCTCCCAGGTAGGCTTGCAGCTCTAGGGGAGTGGCCCGCACGCGCGAGTTATATAAGCTCTGATAATGCATGATGAACGCATCATGGATGTCCCGTTGCATATAAGCAACTCCCCCGCTTGCCGTCTTTACCGACATGATCGGCGCAGATTAGTCATTCTGGCGAATGAGCCACGTAAGTAGCTTGCCTGCTTTATCACCCATGTGGTGCGTTCGTGCCGAATGGGCAGCGTAGTTCAGACACTTTAACCGCTCCAATAAGCGCGCGTGTTTCACTCTGTGTGTATCTGACTGGTCTCGAGCTCCATCTGCGGCAGCTTGTTCATTAGTGGCCAGCTGCCGCTCTAACTTGGTAAGCTCCCTCTCCAGTTGCACATGTATGCCTGCTTGCGTCCCCAAACAGTGCCCCCTGACGACCACATTAAAGGCGTCCCACTCCACCAGTGGCGAAGTAGCCGTGCCCGCATTGTCATCAAAATATTGTGCCACTGTAGTGGCCAGTAAATCACGGAAAGATGCGTCAAAGAGGACATCCGGCTGAAGGCGCCACACAGGGATTGGCGGTGTCTCAGCCTCCCAACATAACTCAATCAAATGTGGGTTGTGGTCGGAATGTGTGCGTCCCAGATATGAAGTGTCGGAAATACATGGGAGGAGGTCATTCGTCACCATAAAGCGGTCTAAGCGCACATGGAGCTTGTGGGCTCCAGAATAGTAGGAGTATACCTTGTCCAGCGGATTCCTGAACCACCACACATCAGTGAAGTGCCATTGCTGTGCCCAATGCGTTAAGGCTTTCGCGGCTGCATGAGTGGCTGTGCCCGGCAAAGGAGGAAAGGAGCGATCCAGGGAGACGTCCAGTGCACAGTTGTAGTCCCCGCCTAGAATCTTGGGTGTGTCATGCCATGCGGATAATTTGTGCGATATCTGGTCTAGGTAGGCTGCCTGTTCAGTGTTGGGCGCATATAGTGAGTCCAATACTACTGGTCTGCCATCCAGTACACCCCGAACCATAACATATCGGCCCTCCCCGTCCACCATCGTGTCTGTCACCCGAAATGGAGTACCTGGTCTCACCCATATTAGGGCCCCACGTGCATAAGCAGAGTAGCCAGTCGCATACAATTGCCCCTTCCATCGTCTGTGTAGGCGAGTGACTTCTACCTGGGACAGGTGTGTCTCCTGAAGGAGTGCTATTTGTATGTGATGTCGCTTTAAATAGGAGTATATAAGGTAGCGACACTCCGGACTATGGATCCCTCTCACGTTCCATGTTCCTATCCTGACAGGTGCCATATCTTGTGTGTGTCAGTGATATCAGCAGCCCCCTCTAGCTCGAGGTCGGGGGGGCCAGTAGTGAATATAGGAAACCCATGCTTATACACATTATCGTACAAGAATTAGCTTTACAGCAGTCGTATCCCCGCTCAATAGTGATGGCATAAAAAATATAAAAACAACTTGCCAATAATAATACCATGAGAGCAATTCTACAACAGGCAGTTGTCCAAACTATCAATACAATAGCACACAACTAACGTCTGGGGAAGACTATAGCGCACAGCTATATGGAGGCTTACCGTGACCAATCACAAATGGAGAGGTGTGGTGCAGCAGCCAGGGCAGCTGACTTCGGAGCACAGGGTTCACAGTTCAATCCCCGGCTCCGGCGGCAGCTCAGCTCAGCACCATGTGACTCTGGGCAATAGCTCACTTAATTTCCACTCCGGCCCCCAGCGCCTTGAGACCCGTAAGGGTGAGTAGCTGCGCTATATAAAAACGGACTTACATTTTTTACAAATGAATAAAAAGATCGTCCCTGACAGTTAGGCCCAACTCTGGCTAGCCACAGATATAGGCAGGGCAATTATTCATTTGGTATACATAATATTCCCATATAAGGAGGGACCTATAATGGGAGCTCTACGACAGGTTTAGCCCTACCACAGATCAGCTACACCCTCCCGACCACCCCATACTAATAAGATAGCGCAGAGGTAGAAAACAAAATCCTTTATACTTGCGTGTCCGACAGGGCCCGATACCTAGTGGCCAATGAAGAAAAAGAAACACAGAGTTGTAATTGATACATTACTAGGCAACATCATCGGAGGTCTGCGGAGTAACATGCGGCAGCACACAGGAGCCCTGGGAAACAGGGATATTGTCCGACAGTTCATCCTCGCTGGGCGGCCCTTGTATGTCAGAGTCTGAATTGGTGTCTTCAGCCGGTGAGCCACTAATGTTCGCCACAGCTTGCACCGCTTCCAGCTGTCCACTTAGTACCAATTCAGGCGATGGGCCATTTGCCTGCAAGGCCGGGGACTGTGATTTCCGTCGTCGTCTTCGGCGTCGCCGCAGAGGGTCTTCCGCTCTTGTCTCCTTTCGCCCTGGTTGCGATGAGCCACGAGCATCCAACCACTCTTCCACACTCTCCGGGGTAGTGAAAAAGTGAACTTTACCATTCGCGATGACTCTCATCTTCGCAGGGAACAGCAGCGAGTATTTCATATCATTCTGTCGCAGGCGTCGCTTTACCGCAAGGTAAGAATGCCGCTGTTTCTGTACTTGGAGGTTGTAGTCCGGGAAGATCATCACTTTGTGGTTATCCACTTGTATGTCTTGTAATTTCCGGGTTTCCTGGAGCACAGCATCTCTATCTCTGTAATTTAACAATCGAATCAGTAGTGGTCTCGGGTTTGAGTCCGGGGGCGGGGGTCTGGCAGGCACTCTGTGAGCTCTCTCGACAACGAAGTGTGGGGACAGGGCCTCTCCCGGCAGCAGCGTTCGGATCCAGTCTTCTGCATAATGTACTGCGTTCCTTCCCTCAACTCCCTCCGGAAGGCCCACGACACGTAGGTTGTTGCGACGGGCCCTGCCTTCCGCATCTTCTGCTCTGTCTTCCAAGAATTCCACTCTGTGGAGCAGATCACAAATGTGCGTCTCAGCTGTGGACATCCGTGGCGAGACCTCCGCGATGTCTCCTTCTGCTGCAGCAGTGCGGTCTGCGAGCTTTCGGTGATCAGCATGTAGCAGTGTGAGATCTAGTGCCACCTTATCTATTTTGCCTTCCAGGAGGTGCGGATTTGGTTCATTGTCTCTCCCAGCTTCTCCACCGCCGCCAACACTGCATCAAGTTTGTGCGACACGGGATCTGCCGCCTCCGAGCTCGCCATCTTATCCACCTGTGCTCGTGTCTGTGTGGGAGGGACCGCTGCACCCCCGGTGCCTATCTTTGTACGGCCCCCGCGACATGGGGTAACGAGCGATAGGGACTAGGCTGGATGTAATGCCTCTGTGATGCTTCCAAAGTAGCTGCCAAGATCTGCCTCCTCCATTAGCGCCAATCCAGACCCAGCGTGATCCGGACCAGGCAGACGTGGCACACCTGCCCCACTCACTTCCAACTCACAGCGCTCTAGACGTGGGGTCAGCCGGACCAGTCCCGCAAGTGTCCAACACAGTAGCACAGTTGCAAGGAGCCAGACGTGGCAAGCATGCCTCACACCAGTGCGTGACTTTCTCAGGACCGTGACCTGCCAGTCAATGGGCACCAGAACGAGGAGCACAGGATGTGGAGGTGTGTATCAGGTAGAACCTGCAAGCTAGGAGTATTGCTGGCAGCCT